>JAACIZ010000014.1:1200000-1800000 GCA_017140785.1 Calonectria pauciramosa
GTGGCCGTACGCGGCGGCGGCCGCGATGATCTCCCTCATGGCGGGGCGAACGAGCCCGTCGACCAAGCCGGGGCAGAGGCGCATGTCGCCCGAGTCGAGGTTGGACACGGCGCACACCGGGTTGATGGTGGCGTTGTACAGCAGCTTCCGCCAGCGGGAGAAGCCCACGTCGGGGTCGAGCCAGACGGTGCAGGCTCCCCCCGCGGCGTAGCGGGCGACGAAGTCGGCGGCTCTGTCGGCGGCTCCCGGCTGCTCGGGCAGGAAGGGCCCGACGCCGAGGTCGTCGTGGAGCTTGTGCTCGATGACGCCCGGCTCCGTCTCGGCGGACCCGCACATGCTGATGCCCGACAGGATGATGTTATCCGGAAACGCTGCGACCAGCGGCCTCTCAATGTTGAGGCCGTTCTGGAGCAGCACGATGGCGGTGCGGCCCGGGGTCACGGCCGGGGCGAGCAGCTCGGCGACGGGCGGGGCGCCGACGTCCGGGACGTTCTTGGTGGCGCAGACTATGTAGTCAAAGGGTGGGATTCCGAGCTCAGAGACATTGGGGATCGCTGGCAAGACTGTGACAAAAGAAAAAAGATTTAATGGAGAACAGAAAGGGGATGAGTGCGGGCCTCACTTTCGCTGGGTCTGAATCCCGTAATGGTCCCGTAGTCAACAGAGGTAATGGTGAAGCCCGACTCCTTGACGGCCTTGTAGTTGGACCGCAGGACGGCGGTGACGGAGGCGCGGCCGCCGCGCTCGAGGCTGACGGCCGCCATGGTGCCGATGGCGCCGGCGCCCACGAGGAGAACCCGAGCCTTGTCCATTCTTTGGCTTGCCGTGTTGATTTTCTGTTGGCTCTTTTGCTGATGCGGAAGCAGACCTATTGTAGCCGTTGCCTTTTTTTTTATACTATCCAAAAGCCGGTGGCGGCTCCCCGCCGGCGCCAGAACCGGGCCGGTCGCGGTCTCCACTCGGCAACTTTATGGGCGAACATGCGGGGTGGGTGCTCCTTCTAATTACAGATACCCCGGGCGAAGTAGTTTGCTGTAACCATCCTTAGAGTTTGGTTGATAAAGTCTCATTTGTAAGGCTGAACGTCAGGACCGCTTATGTTCGTCAGGATCCATGTGTATACTTGATCTCGTTTCCATTTCCTGCAGTTTGGCCAGAGCAAACCACGCACACAAGAGATGGTCCCGTAAGCCCTAGAGAATAGTTGAATGAAATCAAGATACAACCTGGTTATAATCGCTTCTTTTTAAAACGGAGGCTGTGCAGCTCAGACATACCAATTTGAGCATGAAGTTGAAACGGCCAGGTCTTCTAACATAGTGTCTGTCTTAGCACCCACTTGTGCTGCCAGTCCTTCGCCAGTAGGACCATGGTGAGTAATGTAGAATAATCTAGCCATAAATACAACTGTTTGACGGTGGAATCCATTCCTCCAACTTGGGACTTAGGTCACAATTATTGCTGAGCGTCTATATTGAGCAATTTGGAGTATATCATGAGGGCCGTGCCAACTCGTCCATAATAGCACCACACGAACTGCTTGCAATTCTGTCAATACTGTACTGTCCTCTCTTCAGCCACAATAGTGAGGAAACTTCTCGCTGTGTGGTGGGTCAAAACATATTCATGTAATGAGGAAATGCAACTAGTAGCGGACTCAGTTCCGTCAAAGCATGCCATGCTGCAGGTCGACAGAACCAGAAGAGTCCATTTTTACAGAGCACCCTCTTCTTTCCCGCCTTGCTCTCGACTGAACCAACCAACCCCAAGTCTTTGTCATGAAAATATGACAAAGCAAAAAGAGGCCAAAGAGTTGTTGGTGACAACTAAAACTACCCACCCACTGCTGTGACCAGAAACCAGAATGGTCTAGGCACAACGCCAAATCATACGATCACCAACGGAAAACCAGCTAGCCCAACAGGTCTCCGGTGTGAGGCTATCACGACCCAGCGACCCGGGAGAGAAGGGTGCAGCTATCCGCGATGGAGCCCCAGAACTCGGTCAGCAGGCTCCCCGAGGGCCTGGGTTTAGAGTGCTCCATTGCGGCGCGCGGCGGAAAAGTCGACGAGTCCCGCGCATGCCTAGCGGCAAGGCAGCCTCGTTTCCAGAAGGAGAAGTGGAAAAACAAAAAAAGAGCTACAACGCCACGAAGGATTCGCCCGCGGGCATGATAGGTCACAAGGGGCCCTCGCGTTGGATACGACAAACGACCAGTTGCACAGGCGCCGTCTGTGGAACCAACAGCCCAGCCCGCATAGCCGCCCTTTGCGAATCAATCACCCTTGCCAAGATAGACGCCGTCACCTTGTGCCCGCTTCTCTGCCGTCTGTCCTTTCCTGCGGGTAGTATTTTCTGGTCCAAGGAGTCCAGAATATTCTTTTCACCAAACCATGCATGCAAGCTGTACAACACTGCGTCTGCAGACGCGGAGACGCAGATGCAGTCCGCATGTGTTACCGCTTCAGGTCTGGTTTCCAGCGGGGGGAGAGGGATAAAAAAAAAAAGTAGATCAACATCACCACTAACGCTATTCCCTTTCACATCGACGTGCGTCTTGACCGAGAAAGAAGAAAAAGAGGACCACGGTCAACCCAACCGAAAGCGAGGAGGGGAAAGATGGAAAAGACCTCACACTTGCCCAGGTTGGACTCAAGTCCCAGCTCGCCTCACCTGCAAAACATGTGCGTCAAACCTCATCCGCGCTGGCCTTGCAGAGAAAACACACACATACGCCAAAGCAAGCTGCAATGCGCAGAGACGTGCGTGCTGAGCACATATTTCCCGCCCCCTGACCTTGGCCTGGGCCGCCTTGGGGCCGCCTTGGGGCCCCCTCGCTTGCGCGGCCATGGCCCGTTCAACATACATCCAAGGCATGCCAGAGCAGGATGCACGACACGAGTCATTGTGCACAAGTATCCAGAAGGCGTCCAAGCTTTTTCTCGCGGGACCCTTCCCATCCAACACCAGCACCAACACCAACACGTACGCAACCTCTTTTTGTCAAGCGTTTAGACGCCGAGCCCACTGTAACAAACTCCCGGCTTCTTCGGAGCCGGGGGCCGGGGTGTCGGAGATCCACCGATCCACCCCTCATCTGAAACATGCACCTGCCACTTAGCCGCCCCAAACAGGAAATGTTTGCATACCCCAGCATTTGTTTCAATCTTTTGCCATGTGAAGATTCCTTCTCCATCGCCATGCTTAGCTAGTCTGCCAGTTCGTCTACGATCACCACAATAACACATTTGAATCACAGTCACAAACACAGGCAGAGAGGAAAGGACGCATTTTTGTGAACAGATTTCTTGTTCAGATTAACTAATACTGCAACGACAAGACAACGAGCAGGGACGCTTTGTAGCAGAGGCTTGTCCTTGTGCGAGGGAATGGCCGCCCGGGCCCTGTTTCCCTCAGCACGCACTATATTCCAGCATCTCATTCCGCCTGCCCTCTAGAGGGTCCAGGGTGTCGGGGCCATACCTGCACCGCAGGCCCCCGATTCAAACCCATTCGCGGCCTCACCCAACTCATCCTGGGCAAGCCATGGCAGATCTGGCTGCCATCGCCTGCCCGACTCGAAGGGTCGTAGTGAGATGAGCTACCATATGCCCTAGACAATCCTCACCGTAGCCATTTCGAGTCCCTAATCCCTTGACCAAGGCTACCTTGCGAACCAATCCTCGAGGCGGCGTCCTCCACTTACCTACCGATCCTGTCTAGCAGGACCAGCGGCCTCGTGGCGTTCACCTCCGCGCGGCGTTTCGTAGTCTTCCAAGCTGCAAGGGGGTAGGGATCTCGAGTGGGCCAGGGCTTCTTAAATGGGATCCGGCGTCTAGGGCGAGTCGGCCAGATAAAGAGGCTCCGCTATCAAACTTTGCACAGCAAAGATGACATGCGGCGCCAAGCTCATTAGAAGTAACCCATGAACCAGCTCCATCTTTCCAATTTTGTGCTATCCAAGCACGGGTGCATTGATCCCGTAGACATCCAGTGTCCACCTCAGCGGGCATATTCCAGATATACCGGCATTGGCCAAGCGATGATGTGTATAGTCAAGACGGCCCTTGGCAAGCCAACTCCAGAAACCAGTCCAAAGTTGCTGCCATTGTAGGGGTAGTCATCGGTGTCGAATAACCGTAAGCACAGTGTTCGATAAGCTTGTGAAGAGAAGTCATGTTTCGACATCAAGCCGAAAAATCGCGATTCAGTTCGTCAAGTCGTATCATATCAAACTGGTAGTCATTCGTCATCGATTCGTAAAAGGTCGTCATTAAAAGAGTATCATCGTAAGTCGAGAAAAAGCGAGGAAAGAATTGAAGCGATAGTCGGGTAGATCCATAGGTGGTTGCTGTTGTTGTTGTCGGGTACCTTCCGAGAAAGCCTCTCTATGCCGAAGGGTTGAGTGAATAAAAATCGAAAGATCGGGGAATCGAGAAGCCAAAATGGGGGTGTCTGTCTCGGACTTGGCCGAGCGTTGTGCATTGCTGCGTGTTCTCTTTTCTTATACCAGCCAAAAAACAAAAAAACAAAAAAAAAGACGTTAAAAAAAAGGATAATGAGAGAGTGCGCAAGCCGCCTGTATCAAATTCCCTGCCCAGTTGTAAATGCATCCAAATACCCGCCCCGGAACCAGCCTTGCTGTGGTAGATGAAAAGGAAAATGGTCGTTGGTGCAACGGCCCAGTAAAGGTGTTTCCCGGAGAGGAAATAATAGACCATTCCGAAAACCAGACGCACGCTTGCTGTGATAACAAAGGAAATAAACAAAAAAAAAGAAAAGAAGCCTTTGTGAGAGGCAAATGCGAAGAGGGGATATTTGTCAAAACTTGATCGAAAAAACACCGTTCCAGATGCAATAAACGCCGAGATGCCTTGAGGTCGATGATGGTTCTATGCCGCTGCAAATTGAGTTCCAACTTTTCTCCGGGAAACGTGGAAGGAGTGACGTGCAGTATTAGGTCGAGGTTGTTACCACTGGATAGCTGTCCTGGGGCGCTGGTTGTCACATAATGGTGGCATACTCCTGGTATCGATCCCAGCCGCCAAAGCCGTTCATGCTCATACCAGTCATGCCAGCCATACCGGCCATGCTAGCACCCATACCCATGCCAATGCTCACTCCGCACTGGGCGGGGGCAAGCATGCTGGGAAGGGGGAGAGCTGGGATCGGTGCGGTGGCCTGAGGAGAGCTGAAGAAGAAACCAGCAGTGGACTGAGGCTGGGTGTAAGCGGGAGTCGGGGACAGTTGCACGTCGCTCATGCCCATAGGAGCCCACATGGGGCTGGTGTTGGAGTCGGTCGTGGATGCAACACTAGGGCTCGATGGCAGAACTCTCCAAGCATCAATGGGCATGCCGTTGCTGGGGATAGTAGGCTGAGACCACATGTTGTTGACAGGGGAGCTGGGCAGAAGAGTGGGCTGGCGGACAACATCAACGACACGAGGGGGGGGAGGCAGAAGAGGCTTCATGAGGTTTGAGATGGCAATCTTGACTTCTTCGCTCTTACCGCACAACAGCTCGCCGGCACCCTCTTCCTCAAGCCCCTCAAGGGCAGAGACGTGGGTGCGGAAGACAAACTTGTTGATGGCTTGAACAAAGTCCTCGTGAAGCTTCTTGCACTGCTGCTCCTTCTCGGACCAATCGTAGGTGCTGGCCTTGGCATCGACGCAGAAAATCTCCTTGTGGTACTCAACCAAAGCATCAATGGTATCGACGGTAAGCTTGTAGGCAACCTCATTGCGCAGGACCATGTCGACGTGGACAATGTAAGCTTCGACGTGAACCAGCTGGTAGTTCATGATGGCCTCGACGAGAGGGTTGTTGTTGTCCAGCTTGAAGTCAGCCTCGGGTGTCTTGGCAAGCATGATGGAAGTCAGGGTCCAGATGGCATTGGGCGAGGAGAGAGTCTCGGTGAGGCAGCGCTGGTGCTGTGGTACACTGTTGAGAGGACGCTTAACTCGGTTGATGCGCTTGAGGGTCTGTGTGAGCCAGGGCTCGACCTTGGAGCCGAGTACGACATTGACTGATGACGCTCGGGGAGCAAAGGCGGCCGCCGAAGCCGGAAGCAGTTGCACAGGCATGATGGGTTGTGTGACGTCGAAAGTCTTTGGTAAGACACAAGGGTGATGAGCTTTGGAGTTATAGGTCGTAGCAAAAGGCGTGGCGGGTAGGCGTTTATATGTTTGGGTTGAATGGAACGGTGGCAACGAACAATATAATGGAAAGGAAAAAGAAGAAACAGTTGACGGAGGCAGAGCAGGGACAGGGTATGTTCTTGTCGGTAAATGTGCCCAGGATATAGAGAGCAGATAATGGGAATCGCCTGCTAAGCTGCCGCAACCGCGAGAGAAGTGAATGTAGGACGAGTGGTCGTGAGGAGAAGGAAGGGAAAGAAAGGTGGTGTAGTGGCGGGCGAAGTGGGGAGATATACCCGCCGTCGGGAGGGCAAGAACAGCCTACGAGCAAGACCGCATGCCGTGTGCCGTCGGGACTTTCAGCAGGGCTCCAGTGCATCGTTGCGTCTGCTTGCAGCCAAAAGTCCACTCTTTTTTCCAGTGTGGCTACACCCATTACCTCCGTCACTCAGGCTGTGTGCCCCCCTCCCTCCCAATAATGCATTGGTACTATGCACTATGGCTGCAGGCCCCATGGCCCACCACCGAGGGCGAGGGAGCCAACCCACTACGGAGAGGGGGGGGGCACCTACGAAAGGGACCTACGGGGGGGACGCTACAGCACACCATGCACTTTGGTGACTAGGTAAACTGACTTTTTTGGACGGCGTCGCCCTACTCCGTAGTGCGCGGTGCAGTCACCTCGAAAAAAACAGAGCCCCGGTGGGCTCCATCCCTCTGCATCTGCACAGCACTGACCACTGTCTAGGATGATGGATGATGGGTGACGGTGGTGGATGGGATGGGGACGAGGAGTGATGGAGGGCGTAACTACACACCACACGCACATGCGCACACCCTCCTTGTTCTCCTCCGCTTCCCCCCTCTGGCCTCCGACCTCCGACTTGTAGCAGTAGGCTGTGCAAGTCGCCGTGCATATGCTGCTGACCCAGCTGGGCAGCGACAGCGGCAGCAGAACTGCAGTGAGCGACCGACCGAGGAAACAAGCAGGGAACCCAAAGAGACAAACATGCCATGGCGTGCGCGGATGCAGCTGAAGGGAAGCAATCTGCACGAGGGCTTGTAAAGTTGATGCCTGCATACGAGTCATCCATTTTATTTTATTTTTATGGTCTTTTTTTCATGCTTTTTTTCTCTTCGTGTTTGATAACGCGCATTCCCATGAGTAAGAGAATGGGCTGCAGCTATCTAGTACGAGTTGCGAAAGCGACAGAGAGAGACCCAGCCAGCGCCCCAAACCTCGCTCCCCTCTCTCCCCTCTCAGAAAAAAAAAGCACACTACCACAAGGCGGCACACGCCCCCCTTCTCCACTATAGCAACCGCACTCCCCTCAGCATTTTATCCCATGTCCCAAGTACCGATACCTTGGGCCGGCATGGGCTTCGGTGCTCAACCTCACCTCAAACGGTTTGCTTTCCAATTGCACTCCATTGTCATCCTCCTGCTTCCATTATCCGATACCGAAGTCCAGAAACAGAAAAAGGCGAAACAAGGAGGGTTCATACTCGTACATGATTGTACATGGTGCAAAATCACAAAACAATACTCTCTCAGCCCCACTCTCGGTTCCCCTTTGCGCGATTCCTGTGTGTGGCATCCATGTAGCTTATGTTTCTCCATCCATCCCACCATCTCCAATCTTCCGACTCCCTCGTCCCTCCATTTCCCATATCCAGGTGCCCCATCACACGCCCCCTAGCCGCTGTCATGTCGAGACAGAAACAAGAAACGAAACAGACGCGGGCGCTTGCTCAGATTCCCTGCCACAGCCCCTTGCTCGCTTCATCCATTCTCCCAGGCTGCTCGTCGATAGACGCTTGCTCTTCATCTCGATTTGCACATGCCTAATCACACAACCTCCCAACTATCCATCTACCTTGCACACACAAACTTACATGCTTGCTTCCGCTCTTCAACCTTCTCAACCCCATCTCCTCGTATACCTTGTAGTCTAGTCACAGTTGCCTTAGCCCCGTGTGAAAAATGATATCTATCATGCAGCCAACATGAGAGGCCTTCCCCTCTCTCACTCCCCCTCCTTCCTCTTTCTGTAGAAGACTCTTCCCTGCTCACCCAACGTTCCAAAGGGCCGATCAGGTCTCTTTGCGGGTGTGGTCCCGTCTCTCGCCTCATTCTGCGACCTCCTCGCTCAGTAGCTGACACGTCGTCTCATTCAAAAGGCCTACTGCTTTGCTCGTTGAGCACGGCCTCGTCTCCGCGGGAATGGACCCGGACCCAAGAGGCTTTTGACGGCTGGAAAGGCTTTCCGGAGCCAGTCCAGTCTTGGTTGTAGCGCCGCTTATGCAGGCTTCAGAATTCAGTAAGCTTTCAGGCCGGATCCTGCAGCCATCTAAATCAGACTATGTTGCCCATTCGCGGGGGAAATCTCCTCTATCTTGGCACATGGCTGTCTGGGCACGACTCGCCGACGCCTTCATCGACCTCCTGAGATTGCGCGTCAATGCCGTACCCCGTACTGACCCCTTCTTCTCTCGGAGACGGGAGAGCTGAAACCCATACTGCCGAGATGACGGCCCTCTAGAGGAGATTATGCTCATCAGAGGCTCATCTTCGACCTGTCAATAATATGTGACAGCACGCATTGTTCAAAGGATGAAATGGTATGCTATGGGATGACCTGCATGCGCATACGGATAGCTCTCCAACCGGCATATCATGATCCCAACTTTGAAACAGCTGCATACGCAGCCAGGGCAGCTTAGTCCCGGAGGCGCGGGCCATAGCGGCACTCTTTACGGATGACGGCGTAAATCCCAAGCCCGGACGCAGGCCTTGTGCTGGATCTTGGCGGGTATTGACGATACATCGAGATGGGCTCCAGTTCCGCCCCCAGGTCGATCCGTCATCCCCTGGCCGCCCATCCGGGATCCTCCCCTCAATTTCTCGTCATCAAACAGTCGTTAGGGCCATATATTTGCATTTGTCTCAACGGCCCGAGTGCTCCATACAGTAACCGTCGTTCCCGTCGGGCTGTGCCTGAAGAACAAGACGGTTTCACCAAATGGTTGGCCGTTAGACGTGTGCTTCGCCCTGAGTTCCAAAAAGCACGGCAGTGACCCCATAATCACCAAAGGGGCCGAAGGCAAGCCGGGACATTCAGGGACAGGCATCATTGGAGAAAAGAGAGGAGGGGCGGCCAGGGCGATGGGGAACACCCAGAGGTTGGCAAGCGATGATAACCACTCGATGTCCTATGGCCCGGAGTGAGCCATCCATGCTAGTGCCGGATGGTGAGCTGAGGCGTCTCTGTCAAAAGTGCACTTACAGCTTCTGATTGGTCGGCACCCCAGAGCCCAGAGCGGTCGTCGGTGGAGAGCACTAGACACACCGGCGCCGTCGCTTCTGATTGGACGAAAATCACAGCAGATAGACCAATAAACGTTACGAGAAGGCAGGTCTTGTAGACATCAGAAGAGGAGCCATCAAGGAACCAGGCTCAAAAAGGAACATGAGCGACCCGATGAGACCTGGTAAATAGGCCAGAGCCAGCCCCCGGGAAGGATCAGGAGGCGCTCGTTCTCAGGAGAGACAATTTCGTCTCGACCATCTCTGGGTCTTAGGGCTCGACCCATCAACCAAGTCGGAAGTTTCTCGACAGATACCGCCCTCATCCCTGGCATCATGTTTCCCCTCTGGGAATACAGCCCCGCCGCCGGCCTTCTTGTCAGACCCTATGGGCTTGGGAGGGGCTAGGGGTTCTGGGGGCAAATAACACATTTCGAGATGCGTCGCGAAATGGTCTCAATCTACCGCTGCATTGCTCCATGGCCAATAAAGCTCCTGAAGACGACATGTAATATTAGAAGCCCCAAAAACTGGTTCGCCTTTTGGGTCCGGATCCGTAGATTTCCCTTGTCTTGGTACGAGCCGCGTGGGCGGCATCGTCGTCTCCAATGGCCCAAGCACTCCCGAGATGCCTTTGCGACGAGATAGACATCCGATCCACCGATGCTCGGCCGCCTGGGCTTGCTAGCCCGCGCTCCAGAGCGGCGTCCCTAGCTCTGTGACAAGAGACGGAGCAAAAGAAAGGCAGATGCACGTGCATGCCCTGAGCCTTTGCCGCATGTACCGATACTCGAGTCTTTGCGGAGCCTGTACTGGATCAAAGGTGTAACGTTGGAAAAAGCAGGTCTTGTCCAAGGTTCAGGGTCCACGGCGGGCTGGACTAGATGGACGCCCGGGACGTGCGCATAGCCACAACCGTGGACCAGGGGCGTGGCTGCACCCGATGTGGCCGTGTGGCTGGGTGCTTGCCTTGCTCCGAGGTAAAGGGCAACCCAAGTTATTTTTGGCCCCCAGCGTTCGGTCAGTCCGTCCTGTCCTTGTCTTGCTCTGTCCGGGCTGCAACCTGCAACCTGCCACCGGTCACGCATGCGTCAAGCCGTATCTACAGTACGCAAGGAATACACTATGCAATTCCATACTACGGTATGGAGGTGCTATGTGGGCGACCATCAGGCAAGCAGATAGGGCATCTCCGCTGGCTGCAGAGCGCACACCTTGTGACCAACCGCCATTCACGTCACCAACGATCATCGCGCACAGCCGCAATATCTTTCCAATTGACTCGCCTCTCCATAATATCCAGCATGGATTCAACCGTCACATGCCCGCAGCCAACCTCCACGTCCTCGTGACGTGCTATGCGGGTTTCATATTATCCCCATGCCGTGCTGCCGCTTGCTGGAGCAAAATGACAAAATGACAACATCTCTGGGCCGGCCTCGGCCGCTGCCATGACGTCGTTTTTGGTGGTCACAAGGGTATTCACCACCACTCCAACGCTGGGCAACGCTGGGTCGCTAGGTGACCTTTGCGCGCAGGATCTGGGGAAATCCCAACGACTTGACAAGTGACAAGGACTATCGCGCCAATGTGCTATAGCCGCCCAATATTACTGGAAGGGACCGTCTCCACGGGCCGGCGCTCACCACACTGACCGTATCTTCCAATCTATTGTTTTTTTCATTCCTTAATTTTTTTTGGCCCAGCGGGTCGCAAAGCCCACAGTGGCTGGCACCTGCTCTCCCGAATTTTCACCGCATCTCATCACCATCTCCATATGCATAGGATCACGCGGTTATGGGAAATTGGTGCCCTCGCATTGGATTTTTTTGACCATTCAGCTGAGATGCAAATTTGATATCGGGATCGGCTGTTGTGTGTTTTGTGAATCACATTCTGCAGCACACCCCCATCCGTCTCAGCGACCTTGCCCAAGCAATGCACACCCCAGCAGATGCAGCAGTCAAGCAATCCTAATCCTGTCGGTATGCACGCGACAGATAGCACCGTAGATCAGTTTAGTCGCCAGTTCCATGAAGGTAACGCTGAGGGCAAGTGACACGACCCAAAAATAACACAGCCGCCCGGCATTCGCTTTGGCAATCATCAGAGTGAGTGCCGCCTAGGGCGGGCCGGCGGCGGCACCCGGGGGACGGAGCTCAGGGGACCTGGGGACCCACGAGCGCCTCCGGCCCTGTTTCCCAAAGCGATCTGCTGGCAGGGCATACTGGCGACACCGAGAAGGCAGACTACAGAGCACACACGCGACGGACAAGGCGCCGGTGGACCTCAACGGCGGGCTTGACCTTTAGGCGTTGGTGAGAGCATGTGGCTGACATCATCCGGTGTGGGCGTGTGGCGCATGCGAGGACGGAAGCAGGACGGGGGCACCCAGGCTGCTGGGTCCCATCTTGCATCTGCGTCGTGCCATGGACGCAGAGCCCGTTGCCGTGAACTGACTCAGAAATTCGATCCGCGGCTGTCGCAATCTTGCATTCCACTTGGGACCAACCTCGTCTGTTCAAGTGCCCGATGCACCTGTGCGCGAGGGGGGGCAGCCAGCCAGGCTCGGTGGTGCTGAGTCGCCATGGTCCGGCCCGAGTGGGTTTTTTTGTTCGGGGGACCTAGATGATGCTGCCCGCCCACGAGGCAAGAATCCTACAGTTACCCTATGCTTGCATCATCGCCAGCCTTCTGGGCGAATTACACCGGGATGCACTGCTCACATGGTGCGATTGTTGATCATACTGTGCTGCATTGTGTCGTTTCATGGCTGCCATTGGGTCCCTGAATGTCGGGAGTGTAGTATCGAAATATGTGCCCTATCGTTTCTTTGTATCGACGACGGGCTAATAGCTGCAGCGGGATTGAATTACGATTCCCTCCAAAGAAACTTCCTCCACCAGAGACCCCCCCCCTTCTGGAGGCAAATGCACATACGCACGGATGGTCAACCGAAACCGACGATTGCTTCAATTGCATCGGAGCAAGGCGCACGACTGCGACGCTCGTCATATTACATTATGCTATTGCAGATTGTCTCGGCCGTGATGTCTTCTTCCGTCGACTTACATCGGCCGTCCTCCTCACCGAGCGCATGTGACTCAACACCTTGGGCGGACGACAACTGCTTGCCTGCTACCCCATGAACAGCTGAAATTCCCCGTAAAACTAATGCAGACGCTGATCCTGTTAGCAGGCCAAACCAACCACCTTCGTTCTGACTGCAGCACAGGCCTTGCCTGACGCTGCCGCAGACTGCAGGTCGCTGGGTCTTGCAGCAGCTCGCCGCCACACCCCTTTGCCTTTGCCTTGGCCTCGGGCCAGCAAGCCCTGCTGGGGTTAGGGTTGTACGCCGCACACACAACACAGAAGAGGGCCACCGCGGGGCTACCAGGCAAGGCCACCCACCGGGGCGACACCTACGGTGACGCTGTTCCCCTCCCGGGCCCTCCGCAGAGGCCGTGGCTGTGCTGTGGCGGCAACCCCCCTCCCCGCCCGCTCAACCCAAAAAGCTGTCTGCGGGGACGGGAGGCCTACGCTAAGTTGGTAAACCACCACTAGACTGCCGCTGCAGGGCTGGCTTGTATGTGGGCAAAAGATTCAGAACGTTGGGGAGCCTCAATTTCTGCCGAACCGACACCAAAAAAAAAAAACTTGTTCGCCCTACAGACGTGGCACCCGTCAAACCGATTCCCTGGGTCGCGCAGGTGCCTTGTCAACATCGCCACGCGGAGCCTTCTTCCTGCTTGACTCTTCTTGGCCTGGTCGGCTTAGGCTTTTGCGTCCAGTCCATGTACATGTCAGGGGCTTGCCCCCCCCTCCCCTCGACATACTTGGCTTTTTCGCCTCCCTCACCTTGGCCTGATAGCGATTATCGGTATACAGGCATGCCAGCTGTAATGATGGCATCGTTTTTTCCCTTTCTCTTCTTGACCACCCCTCCCCCCCCTCCTCCTCCACCGGACTGCCTTTAATGTGGTTACCTGAAAAAAAGTGCCGGCCCGCATCCCTGCCGGAGATCATGTCTTTGCGCTTTGTTCACTGGAGCATCATTTCGGAGCTGAAATCTCGCCGGGGACAAATGGCAAATCTGAACGGCCTCAGGTTACTTCGTGCACCAGACTCAGCTCCGTCTTCACACGTCATCTCCTGATACCGGCTCTCGAGAGAAATCATCAGGGGCTTCACGTGCCGCAGATGTTTGTGTGAATTAGTTATCTGCAGTCTCGTAATCGTAACGCCCCGAACCCATCAAACATCATGTACACACCACCGGGGTCGGCTTTGAACCCCCTCGCTTTGCTTTGTAGACGGTCATCACCCACTCACGACCCTTTACACCTTCAGGTCGGCATGAATGCCCCGGGATATCCAATCCGCAATTGCCATCACGGTAATCATGGGATTGACGCCGCTGGCGCTGGGAAAGACACTGCCATCAGCCACGTAGAGATTCTGGGTACCCCAGACCCGCCCCTTCTCGTCCACCACTCCCTCTTCCGCACTCGCTCCCATCCGGCAAGTTCCCATCTGGTGGGCTGATGACCAGCTACACGCCGGGGGTTTGTTGCCCACCTCGCGTACTCTCCCCAGCCAAGCGGCAAAGGCCGGGTCACTGGCCTCTGGGTCGGCGGCTGGGCCCTCCCCCTCGAGGGTATTCTCGGGTGAAGGTGCCTCAGGCCGGATAAAGGGCTCGAGTCCGTGGAGGAGAGGGCGAATTTCTCTCGCTCCCGTGACATAGCAGAGTTTTGAAAGGGCTTCCACGCCCTGCAACGTGTGGGCCCGGTCGTGGTCGGACGAGGTGTAATCGATCCGGGGCCGGCCAGTCGTCGGGTCCGGGAATACCTTGCCGGTGTCGCGATCCCGGGTCATTGCAATCCAGCCATCCGTATGTCGATATTTGATCATGTCCAGCTTTGCATCGAGTCCACTCCTCCACGGCAGCGTAGAGTAAATCGCATAGGGCTGTGTCTGGTCAGAGCTCATGAACGGAGATGCCGAAGTGTGATGAGAACTTACAATCATGCATGTCGACTCCAGTTTGACACCATGTCCGGCCTCGTCAAGATTTTCAAATTGGGACGAGTACCCAGTAATGATGCCGCCTTCCCATGGCCGAGTCTCTTCCTTGTACACCGCTGTGACGAAGTTGCATGGGTGGACGTGAAGGTTGGATCCGAGGTGTTGATTCTGAGCCAGTCAGCCACACAACCTGAATCCCAAGCGCCAATATGTAAATGACTCACCATGATTCCGCTTCTCATTAATATCAGAGGACTCCATAGCGCGCCAGCCGCCACAATAACCTTCTTGGACCTGATGACGATCCTCTTCTTCACTCTCTCACCGTCCGAACCACTGGCACCGCCCGCGGAATCCCTCGAAGTCCACTCTCCCTCGATACCAACTGCCGAATCTCCGTTTTCGTCGAACAGTATCTTTTCTACGTGGAATCCTTCCATGAACTGTGCTCCTGCCCGTGCGGCGTCCGGGAGCCAGCTTTGTGCTGGGCCCCGCTTCTCGGCTGAACCGCACCCAAGGTGACACTGCCCGCAATAATGCTCTTTTCCAGCTGTGTTTTGCGCAGCTTCCTTTGCGTCCCAGCCGAGCTTCTTGGATCCTTTTAGGAGGACCTGGTTGCTGTGGTTGTGGCGAAGGTTATCGGTGGTAGCTCCTTGATACTGCATTACGCGGTCCATACATTGGTCGAATTCGGATGAGGCAAACATTGGGAGACCAGCATCCGCCCATTCCTTGCGGACATGGTCTTGCAGTCGCAAACTAACACTCCAGTTGACTGTACCTCCTCCACCCCATGCGCTGCCAGCTACTATGTTGCACCCAGTGTCTTCGGTGCTGTAAAACCCGCCGTTGTCGAACAGGTAATTGCACCCAGCATCCTGAGACATGGGGAGTCGTTCAGGCTCGAAATGATATGCCTTGTCAACTACAATGACCTTGTGACCAGCTTCGGCAAGGTTTTTGGCGCTCACTCCTCCGCCGCAGCCAGAACCGACAATCACGACATCGGTCTCGAGTACTTGGGTATCATCGCCAGACTGGAACTGGAGGAATTGGAAATCGAAACCCTGACCTGGCTTCCAACCTGGAGGTGTATCATTGTATCCAGATATCTCCGGAAAGATCCGGTTGGTATGGGCAGCCGACTTGAAAGCAAGACCTGCAAAAGTTTTGGCAAGCGTTCTCCATCGAGCATTTCTGGACGTGACCCAAGACTTGAAGATGGCTGCACGGGCGCTGGCAGGCTGATTGATCACTGGCTGCCAATATCCGGTGACGAACAATGAACCCGGCCGAGTGCTGTTGTGGTGTTAGCATTTGCGAGTATTTCTGGTTCCATTGGCGTATTTGTTGGGCTTACGACATGAGACCGAGCAATCCTGCCAACCGGCGCTGCTGGTCTGGAGGGCTGAAGCTCAGTGTTCTCACGACATTCTCGCGGAAGACGGGGTCCTCTGAGGGGCGCTCTTGGAGGAACTGCAGGATGTTTTGTTTGGTGGCAGGGCCGGAGAGTGATGCGAGCGTGTTCTCGAGGATGTGATCCAGCTCACTGTCAGGCAAGAGAAGCTGGGCGTCCTTATCCTTGGCGGCTGATTCTGAGACGATGGATGGTAACGCGGCATCAAGAACTGCGTAGAGAATGCCCCATTGTGCCGGACTTAGGAAGTTGTCCGGGGGAAGATCTGGTAGCGCGGTTGGCGCGGGTCCCTGCTGGGTTGCCATGATAAGCAAAGAGACGGCTAAATGAGGGTGTAGCCGGATAGATCTAAGATTATCCCGCTGCGATGGCTCGCGATCTTATACAGCGAGTTCAATTAGGCGAGGCACACCTCGTCGGGGATGAAAAGGAGAGCAACGTCTGGCTTGATCATGTGTGATTGATGGCTCGGCCGGGGCTGGGTTGGTTTGCAAGCAAGGTGAGGTCTGTGCCACTAGTTCGGGCGGGCAGCTCTTTTCGGAGTTTGTGTGGTGTGAGCCTGCCGCATTTCTTATTACTAAGATGGACACTTGGCTCGGCTTGCATAAGACCAAAGTGATTGGTACTTTCTCTCACGTATGCGGACGACCAACAATTGGGATCGGAGCGCGTCGCGGCGTTTTCATCACAGCGTAATCTGTGTGTGATACTAGGAGGCAGATCTCGCCTCTTGACAGTCTGTCAACAGGGTCCATGGTGGTAACCAAAGCGGGTCTTTGGTTGCTACTCATGACCACTTTTCCCGCTGTTGGTCGCTATTCTAATCCATGGGGAAATCCCCCCCGATTTTCTTGCCATGCCATATGGAGCATTCCAGTAATTTGCGATCCGAATCCATCCGTCGGCTGAGGTCTGCTTTTCGGCAACTCCAGCTATGCCTGGGCCGATACCGATGTGTTCTGATCTAACCATTGTTATTTTTTTTTTTTTTTTAAATCGTTATCCCCTGCCTTCACTTATGGTCACTTCTTCAACGCTGTCGATATGACACGTCGTGTGCAGCGTAGTTATGCTTGTTGGTTGCACTGCTCAGAAACCTGGCGCAAAGTGGCTTTCTAAAAACTGTCCGCGCCAGTGGTTTGTGTCTCACTGCCCAGGATTAAACAGCGGGGACGATTGGAAGCTGATATTTGGTTGGTCCATATCACAGCATGTTCTTCACGAAGAAGGGGGAAAAATCTCCGATCTGTGTTCTCATCAATCAAAAACATGTCAGCTGACGGGTGGAGGCGGCGCCAACCATCCAACCCTGCACCATCCACTGCCATATTGTCAGATCTGCCATCACTGCACACATACAGCCATGCAGACTCGCTGCATGCTAACATAGGATAATGCGACGCGGCTTCATTTTGGCGGGAAAAGTTGGATAAGAAAACTGTTGAGAAATGGGTGAATATGAGTTGTCGCATTTGCGCGATGAATCGGGCTAGCTATGTTAAACATAGACTTCCATGACCCTTGTTGTTTATGCCACAAGTAACACACACCTTTTTATCCTGGACTGCAAGTATAGACTAGTCTTCTCAATATTTCCATTGACTTATTCAGAGGTCGAAATTAAAGCGCAGAGGAACTAGGGAAGCCGTATGCTGTAGGAATAGCTCAAGTAGCATTTGATGACATGCGTATAGCCCTGAGTTGCTTCAACTGCACATCATCCCACCTCCTATTACTGCAATTTATTTTGCCCTCAAGTTTAATAGCAGACTTTTTCGAAGTGTATTCAAACCTTCTGATTATTCTTTTCTCATGTGAGAACTTTCTGCTGCTGGGTAAACATTCAAACTAGTATGACCATTTCGCCGCAACAACTTATACATACATCAAGGTACTTGGTACGTTTGCAATATACGTCATAATATATATGTATAGTTTATACTTCATGGCCAATGAAGCCGCCTTGTTGGCTCAATTTTTGCTACAGAAAAAGCTCACAACCAAACTACTGGAGAGAGCAGCGCCAAAAACCCTGTTGGGAAGTTAGTGAATGACTTTCCTGGAAAGGGCGAGATGGCGTTGGTTTTATTATATAGAGAAAAAGAAAGATATGATGTAGATTTGTGCTGTGGTTTTGGCTCAATAATGCAGGCATCTCTGGAACAGGATGAAAATCTGAGATGTGATTTTTGCGAAGACCTGCAAATGGATGGTTTGTGAAGAGAGGTTAGTGGGTGTCAGGGTACAGTGGGAAATAATCTCAAGGAGTAAAATATATAATATGTTTGAATGTATAGAGAGATAAAATTTGGACGGGAAACGTGTTTCATCTTAGTAGTAGAGTATTTTCGAGTAGTCTCATCAAAGTGTACTTTCGAATAAAGGTTTTATGAGTTGAACTGGCCGTGAGAGGTACATCAATGTAATTAAAGCGTAATTATATTCACATTAGCCGATTACGGGAATATAATTACATGTCTCACTCTCAGAAGCCACTGTATTTCATCTTCACGTCAATAGGGTAGGTGTGACGACCAAGCAGAATCTCACATTTTCGTCTGACCTTTCTGTCATTCAGAACATCTTTATTGTATTATTTGAATTAACCATAAGAAGTAAATAAGGGTATCCCAGTAATGCTTAGATGAAGTGACTTGTCCTATCTATCCGTCACTCAAATCGATATTACGGTGAAACCGGCAAATATATGATCAACCGTTAAGCATAGGAGTAAGCATGGATGTATTCATTTTAGAATGCAGCTTCCTTTGGGACGAGGCACTTGGTTTCAATGAATGGTATATAATTTTACTTTCGTTCGTACCCTAGCTGTTATTAACAAGATATGGCCATGTTTTTGTAGACTCTGATCCTCCCAACGCTACACACTCCCAGTTAACATGAGTTGCAAAGTATTGATTTAACCATGTTCATGCTAGCATAAAAAACGATGAAAATAACCCAATGATGCCTACCTTGTAAGTTGATTGTTCTTTTGGGCACGAAAGGATTTACACGGCCAAACTATTATCGAATGCTATTTGCGTGCCACCCTTGTGGCCTGGCTCCCGGATCACCCGGCCGAGCCCGCAGCTTATTTTTTCGTCAATTTTTTCTTTCACAAGAACTAAATACCTGACTTGTGTTGTTGCATAAGCTAGCCAGTGCTATAGGACACTCAGCTTCACTGCCTCCCTATTCATTGAACCGCCTGTATATAACGCGATCATGTCCATGCCCTGGCCCGCCGGTCAGGAACTAGCTGAGCCTTGTATTAAAACAAACAAGATGTTCGCTCGTTTTTTTGGTTCTCATCTTTATTCCCTAACTCCCTTTGACACCTAGTTATTCCCGATGATGGACACTGGACGTTTCAGCCATGTAGATGCGTCTTGGCTTTCCATACGGCTATCAAACGGAATTAAATCGCACGTGCCATGCGTGGATCACTAGGGAGGCACTGGCTTTGAGTGCCGGTCATCTGAGTTCATTTATTCTCCGAATTACATCCATCCCCATGAAAATCCCCTTCCAAGTCTCCCCGCTGTTTCGATTCTTGGCCGGGTCGCTTGATCCCGCTTATGCTCTTTCCGATCTAGTACTTTCTGTCTTGGCATTGACATGCACTATATTTTTTCCTGAAGTAGAGAACTGCATTCCTCTCTCCAGGCAGGCGGGACATGACTCGCGAGCACACCCTTGCGGACATACTAATATCGAGCACATGCACATGAGGTCGCGTGGACACGGCAATTAACCACACATGACACCCGCTCACATGCGAGACAGCGCAAAATACTCGAATGAGAATCATAGCCCAGGACACATGCCACTGGGTATAGCATTAGAAAGTCTTTACTATCATATATCCCTCCACCGCTAGCGCCCGCAGTCCATCCTTCGCATGAGCACCAAAATGCTGCCCACTCCAACCATTCAATCCGGAAAATTCCCCATCTTCATTCAAGGACGCCGAAATATTTCCATATGCGCTGTCTACCTAGATGCGACGGAACCGTGAGGTGGTAGTATCATCATTTCGTTGTAATTGTTGTACAAATGCCGACTGGGCCGGATATATATCGTCAGCTTCGCTTACTCTTGCGAGACAGTTTGCTAAGGAGCACCGTATTAGTAATGCGCGGTTGGGCGGAGCCAGAGAAGAGTGTTATTTACCACGAGCCAGTCCATGCCCTCATTCACACCGCTGCCGTCAACGGCGGAACATGCCATGATGCTCCAGTTGCGGTCGCGCAGCTCGCCTAGACGCAGCGCTTCTGAGATCTCTCCCGCACCCTTGGCGCCTGGCTGATCCTGCTTGTTGGCAAAGACCAGAAGAGAGGCTTCCTTGAGCTCTTCTTCGTTCAGCATGGCTGACAATTCCTCTGACGCTGTCTGTAATCGCTCGATATCGGTAGAGTCCACGACGAAAATGACTGCTGCCGTGTTGGCATAGTAGCACCGCCAGTAAGGTCGGATACTAGTCTGGCCACCCAAATCCTGTACCCGATGGCGCGTTAGCATACAGGCCAAGGTAAATCTAGTTTTCGAACCGCTGTTGCATAGGGGCTGCGTACCCAAACGTTAAAGTTGAGATTCTTGTAGGTGACGGACTCGACGTTGAAACCGATCGTGGGGATGGTAGTGACAACTTCGCCGACCTTGCAAGCTAGTTAGCAAAAGCCCCAGGGTTAGTTCTCGGGCGGATCTCGTACCTTGAGCCTGTAGAGCAGAGTCGTCTTGCCTGCGTTATCCTTCAGACCCAGCCGGTTAGCGCGCGTGACGGAGCACTCTCGCAAAAGACGTCATCATACCAGACCCAAGATCAATATTCTAATCTCCTTCTTCGCCCATAGCAGGCCAGAAAACCATGACATGCTGTTACCCATGGTGATTTATGTATTAGGGGGACGGGTCCTCCAGGAGCACGTCGAGTCGGCGGTAAGAAGTTGTTGGGTTCGTGCTGCGCTTTGGCCGCAGTAAGACGAGGATGGATTTTTCTCGGTTTGCGTTCGTAGCTTGAAGAAAGTACAAGCAGTGACGTATATATAAAAGCCGTGGGTCGTCGCAAGTGAGTGTGTGACTTGGGTCGTTCTTGTGGCGGAATGTGGTGTCTTGTGTACGTCGAAAGAAAAAGATCGAGGGGCGTCTTTACTAATTATTACTGGGAAGATGGTCTCCTTTTCTGGATCTCCGATGTCTTTAGAGGACGCGGGCGGGCCTGTGGTGGACAAGTTGCTGTTTTTGGCCTTGCGGTTGGCCCAAGCGCTGGTCGACAAATAAGGCCCGGGGGACCCGCTGAACCGGCCAGCCGCTGGCGCCGGCACTGGCCCCTCGCCCTCGGCGCTCCCCTATTGAGTCTGCTGGCGAGCGACCCCAGCGCCCCAGTGTCCCTGTGACCCAGTGGAGTTTGGCTACTACGCGAGGGTAGCGGCTCTGGGCTGTGCAGACTGCCTTGCCAAGGCTCGTGTGAGCCGGTGAAATTGAGAAACCCATTGCGGAAATGGCATGGAAGGCAATGGAGTCGCGGAGCAATGGCTTCATCTCTTTGCGACAGACGACTTGGTTTCAAAATGGAAAGTGTGGAGGCAGCCGTCCATTCTCCCGCCGCACTAACGCCAGGTGTTCTAAAGTGCCTGTGAGGCCGAGTTCACTGCCACCTGGCGCACTTCTCCAAGACAAAACGCCACTTAAACGCTGCGTGGCGCTGCTTCAGAGACATGACCCTTATCGGACCCATCCATTGTTCCTCCTTTGACCAAGAATAGGGGCTCAAACATCTACATGCAACCTTGAAACCATAGACTCCTCGTCCCAATCATTAGGACCTGTAACATTTGGTCCTTGTAAGACAGGAGCAAGTGAACGAATACCCGAAACAATGCAACTGTGTTTGCAAAATGCTACCTCTGCTGTCTTTAAGTAGCAATTTTATCAGCTCCTATGATATATGAAACCAGAGCGTTTAAAACGGTCGTCTGATAAGCAGGCCGCTCCCTTGCCCTTGAGATCCATTAATTGACGAGCAGTCCATACCCGACGTCAGGTATGTAACAACTCAACGAATTTTTTGATCCGAATCTACAAACAGGGAACCGCCCATATAGGGTGTTAGAGGCGAGTAGGACAGTTGCTTATCGTTGGCAAATGAGATTCTTGGTTATGTTTGCTCATATATATTTTCGGAGCGAGAACGTCAATCCACAAATGATCAGCATATTTCACGGCAACCATTTAATTTGGCCAAAGAGGTTTCCCCTCGGAGGTAACAACGCCATATACAAAGACTGTTTGGCAATAAGATAGATTCGTGTATTACAATGATCGACTGCTCACCATTTGAACGAGATACTGCGGGGCATATAAATTGACGTCCTGAGTTGGCATCACTGACATACCTTCTTCTACTCAACCAAAAACTTTTACATGATTCTAAGAAAGAGATAATATAGGGCATTGAAATATCCATTTATCATCATTATTCTTCTTCTTCTATTAAAACGTGTTATATTGGCATGAGAAAATAAACAAGACTATAAGATTGATGTAAAGTGGTGTGTATTGTAAGGACAAGCTTGGGATGGGAATCACGCGGGCGTTATAATCATGACACTCGCACATTGACGCCGTGCTCCTACAGCAAGAAAAAATGAATAAAATTAAATAATCCAAGAAAATCCAGTGATATCCTTCAGCCGTGCACTTACCTCGATTTCCCCCCACTCATTCCTCGCTCCTCTGCGCCCAAGGCTCCCATGGATACCTGAGGCATGAGTGCACGCGCCACAGAACTAGCCACATGAGCCACCTCGGCTAATTTCTGCGGTGCCTGCCCTTCCAAGCCCTAGGCTAATTCGACAAAATTCACATTCAGAATTTCGACAAAGCCTCATCCCATCAGCATTGACACTTGACAATCAACGCCATCACGATGCCGGTACGACCCCCTTCATGATATCGCCCCTCCTCGCTGCCGCGGCATCTGCTTGCGCATCATGCGTGCATCCTGCTGTTTTCGCTGCATCGTCGCCGGCGAGGACGGTGTCGAAAATGCGTCATTGGGAACCTGAAGACTGACGATGCATCTCCAGAGCCACAAGTCGTTCCGTACCAAGCAGAAGCTGGCCAAGGCCCAGAAGCAGAACCGCCCGGTTCCTCAGTGGATTCGACTCCGAACTGGCAACACCATCCGGTGCGTTTACTCTCTATCCTTCTGCGAACGATTTTTTGTTTCTCGATTTTCCCGATGTCCCCTACGAATCCCGCTTTGCCCACACACACAAATATCCACCCACAACCCCCCTCCCTTTCTCGGACCCAAGGAAAATCCTGTTGATACGAACCACGTTTGCTAACGTTTTCTAATGTACAGCTACAACGCTAAGCGAAGGCACTGGCGCAAGACCCGCCTGGGCATCTAAATGCTCACCATGGTCCATTCAAGCCTCTGCATCAACGCCCGACTCTTCTTTGGCATGGAATCTATGTGATGTGATGGAAAGGACGGTGGATTGTCATGTTGTGAGGGGGCGCGTGTGAAGAAAAGCACAGGATGGGCCGGTTGCCTGGTTTCTCAATTCTTGCGGTTACTGCATGTCACGGTCGGTCATAGGGAAAAGGAATGCAAAGACTTTGATGCCCCATCAGTAAGGGCTGGACCACCTAGATGATCTCAACGACATGTCAAGTAAATGCTGCACGTTGGCTTCACGTTTATGTCCACGTTAAAGAACGCCAATGTCGGTCAAATGTCAAAGGATTCGGTGCACTCTCGAATGAAACGTGATGTAGATGAAGGTTATAACAAACTGACCGATGGTGATGACAATCTGCTGATGCGATTGGGCCATCTTACCTGAGTGAACAGTACAAAGGAAGGGACTTCGTATATTAAGACTCGGAGCCTGTTTCAGGTCTTGTAGGGCAGGCCCAGCAACCAAACCTGGTACTTGAATGGATCGCGACATCTAAAAAAAAAGTCTAGAAAGGAACCCAAGCGGAGTGATGGGTTCTAGGCCAAGCCTTGTTCCCCAATCCGATGCAAGTGAAATAACAATATCCCTGAGCCAACTAACGCCAAAGCATTACAGCATTGCAAAATTCTTCATCTCCTTAGCGGTCCTCAGCCCACTCGTTCTCACGGCGGATTTGCTCCTCCTCCTCGGGGGTAAAGTCGTTGGTAATGTTGAATGTCTTGCGAATCTCCTCGGGGGACTTGCCCTTGATCATGTTGGCCACGGTCTTGCAGCCGACGTCGAGAAGAGGCTTAATATCGAGGTAGTTGGAAGCCTAGAGGATACACAGTTAGCAAAATCTATGACGCGATGCAAATGGAGGAAATGACATACAAGGATGATCTCAAAGAGCATCTCTTGATCAACCTGCATGAACTTCTGGTCCCACTCCTCGATCTCGGTCGTCTTCTTGCGGGCATCAGACTCGTCGTCCTGAGCCTGGGGAGGGTCGTTGCGGTGGTGCTCGCACCACTCGATGACCTTTCGGAGCACGGCCTCGTTGACCTGGTGTGGCGAGTCAGTGATGTCAGCTTAGTGAGGGGCGGAAAGCAAACATACGTTGGGAATAGGGATGGGGTTCTCCTTGGTAACGCTGTCATCACCGATATCCTCGAGCATGTTCTTGATGAGCATTGATCGCTCGGCAACAGTGCGATCTGGGTGCCTTGTTAGCAGCTGGGCGAACTGACGGGGCAAGGCGTCCGATGACGCTGCATCTTGAACTTACCGACTTCGATCAGGGCTGCGTCATTGGACACGAGCCAAACCTTCTGGGTGGAGGCGCCGTCGGCCATTTTGATGTAATGATAGAGAAATGGGTGTATGTGGTGTGGAGGTGAAGATGGTGGATGCGGTCAGAGGTTGACGTGTTTGGCGTGGAAGATGATGGAGGTTGGAGGTTTTCAAGAGGCCAAGTTTCTGCGGGGTCGACTGGGACCTCAGGCGGCTACGCGGGGGACCAACAAAGCTGACACAGCCAAAGGCAACAACCAACCAAAAACCAACCAGAGTGGTAGTAAGAGTCAAAGAAGACAGAGTTGCGAGAGAGAAAAAAAAGCAAACCTGAGCACCAGATCTGAGATGTGATGTCAGGAGGGTATACGATGTGTTTGTGTGAGGATGTTGAGTCTGCTTGAATTGGCTGACAGCCTTCTTAATATAGTGCTGCTGGCTTGATCTTTCGGAGATTGTTCACTGAGTCACGGAAGCGTGCAGTGGAGTTGCTGCCTTCGGCTACAAAGGTGAAAGGCTGAGGCTTACTTTTTCGCGCCCACCCGAATGTCCAAACGATGCGATACACTGCATCCTTTGCGGGACCTGACCTTGACCGGCCGGCATTGAGTGTTCGCTGCCTGCTGCGCACGGCGCCATATTGACCACTCCGCAGCAACCAACGGCATCTGTGCCTAAAATGGAGCAAGAGAAGAACAAGCCACCCACGGCCAACGACAAAGGGCTTAGCGCAGGATTGGTGCTTGATAGGCCACAAGGCTGGGGAATTGTCTCCCCCTAAACACACCGTCGCAACTAGGCAAGGCTATGACATGCTGCGCGGCAAACAACGGGTGAATCTGGGCATGAATGAGGGGTTGTAAACTTTTGCGCCAAGCCGACGAGTGAATCGGTTTGCTTAAGAGCTCAGATAAGCTCTCCGCCTATCAGGCCGCCAGGGGTAAAGTGAAACGGGCTTAGACCTCCGAGTCGCATTCGAGGGCGAGCAAAAGCAGGAATTTCTTGGGACAAGGCTGTGGTGTTCTCGTAGATTCCAGGCGGATACCAGAAGAGGAAAAGGCATTGTCCCCGCCAGCCAAAGCGAAAGCGAATTGAGACTGGACCAAGACGGCGAGAAAAAATAGATCCAAAAAAAAAAAAAAGCTGCTTGTGTGGGCAAACACGGACACACAGAAATAATACGATTGAGTGCACGTACAGTCAAATTATTTGCCAGGCGAGTCACGAACAGGGGGTGAGTTTGGACAAAGGCAAATGGGCCCTTGAGACAATTTGCGATGGAACATGGTGGCTTCATCACGGTCGTGGGGGTTTATTTGAAGGGCGCATTTGTTGGGGAACACAATAAATCAATAAGCACCTCAAACCCTTGCCGTCTGAGGTTTTGAACAGACCATTGCATGGTCCCGCACGGGAAAATAGGGCACAAAGCTCTGGAATGAACATCCAGCAAGATGTGTCTGTCTCAATTGAGAACATCGAGCGCCCAGGGATGGCAATATCGTCAGATGTGCATCCCCCACCCTGGAACAAGCCTTTTTGCCCTGTGGGTTGAGGAGGGGCGGAATGGATGGGGTCTGATATCAGAACATGTGCTGAATGGGCACTTAGCACCCCTTTACTCGGCCGAGCCCCCACAGTATTGGTTGCTCGGAGTGGTTCCTGGCTAATGGATGTGATTTGGACGCGCACTGGAAACATGATTAGGCGGGAGAATGGTCCAACAAAGGCGGTGTTGAGAGTCTGTTGCGGTCGAATTGAGTTCTCGGCATGAACAACGCGGACTCCGGAGAGCTAGGCAGGGACAGCATCAATCATGTACGGCAAGGGTGGCCTCTTCTTTGTTCCAAGAGTCCGAACAGGGGAAGCTTCGTATTAGTATCCGGGTCGAGCAAAGGGAGGGTATTCCGTACGATGCCCCTCGTCACCTTGTCGACCGCCTCCCACAGATATGCACACAAAGAGCCGGTTCGGGAGATGTTGCGCAGGCCAAATCGTGTGATGGTATGGCCGAGTGCGTTCTTGCGTGCTGGAGCGGCAGAATAGGAGGCCAACACGTGTTTGCAGGGAGGTGAGGAACAGGCCATCTGAGGCGAATTCTTTATTGTCCAAGATTACCACCTTCCTGGGGATTGCCTGCTTTGACATTAGTGGCCTGCCTATCACCGGCCGCGTAGGTGAGATCGCAGCCGAGGGCGGCTTAGCGCCCACGGATTCCAAGGTCCAGGGGGTGGTAATGGAAGCTGGTAGGTGGTTGAGGAAACAACGTCTCCCACTGAAAGCAGCCTAGGCCGCCCTTCTAGCGGCCCTCCGTGGCGGATTCGACAAGGGGACGGACGATGGTCGACGGAGCATGGAGAATGGACATGGAGGCAGAGCCCAGCGGACGGCGACCCATCCGCCTTTCCGCGCATCCCGGCCGCCGGTGCATGCTCCCACTGGGTGAAGCACGCTCGAGTGCCCTCCCGGGCCCCCTGTGCGTCAACATGTCTGACCCCGGACGCTGGGTCTTGGATTCGGTTTTGGCTTGGGTGGGCGTCACCACACCTTAGCTGGCAGCTGGTGTGTGGTCAGTGGTTGGCGGGAGGGTGGGTGTCAGCGGGCGGGCGAGCCCCAAAAATCCATGACTACTTTATTATTTCATCCCTCCGTCACTCTTCGCGGCCTCCCGTTTCCACCAACTTTGTTTTCTTTGTTGATTTCTTTTATCCTTGACGAATTTCCTTCAGTTGCTGATTCCTAATTCTCTTGCCACCCTTGCTTTCGTCTTCTTCACTCGCCCGCAGCCTCGAGCATCGATCCGAACCCGAACGAAAAGGACGACTTGCGCGCCACACCTACGAATAGATATCCTGAACCGAAAGCTGTAGCTGTTGCTCTGCTTCCCATCGCGCATTCGTCCTCCCTCGCACGCGCCCTCGACCCGGGCACCGGGACCTGGTACTTGGCCACCTGTTCCCCCGCATCGCCGTTACAGTCGCAGATGCCAGATGCCGCTGCGAACTGCTTCTAAACCCATGTCAACGCCCACGCTCGCGAGCCCAGCGACCTCCTGCTAGTCAACTATGTGGCGGCGCACATATCTTTTCCTAATTCTCATCCGGCTGTGGTTCGCATTGTCACCCAGCTATCTTCACCCCGACGAAAACTTTCAAGGCCCAGAAGTCATCGCAGGTATGCTCCCCTTGCTCGTGCTGCCCTGTCGCTGAGGTGTAGCGGCGGGGTCGCTGGATTCTGCCCTACATAATTTCTGCCTTATTCCCAAAGCAATGCGCACCCGCAAACGCATGCGCCCTAGCATTTTCTAGCATGAGTATTGGTTGCTAACTGCATTGTTATCCATCTGAGCAGGCCAAATCTTTAGCTACCCAGTCCGACACACCTGGGAATTTACGAGCGAGAACCCGATCCGAAGCGTCTTCCCGCTATGGCCCGTTTACGGTCTCCCCATGCTTCTGCTCCGATGGCTATGGATCGGTAACGGAAACGATGGAGAGATCCCCCCCATTACCGTCTTCTGGACACTCCGAGTCCTCATGTTCCTTATCAGCTTTGTGCTGGAGGACTGGGCGCTTCACGAATTGATCCAGTCCCCCAGACACCGCCGGGTCGCTGTCCTACTAGTCGCATCCTCCTACGTAACCTGGACCTACCAGACGCACACATTTTCCAACTCGGTGGAAACCCTAGTGGTTGCATGGAGCCTTGTCCTCATCCAGCGTCTCACTGATGCACGGGTTCGTATGCCCTCATTTTTGGTCCTCGAGTGCAAGTCAGCTGACAAAAAATATCCCACACAGCAACGATCATGTGTCCTATCCTCCGCAATTCTTGGGATGGTGACCGTTTTTGGTGTGTTCAACAGAATCACATTTCCCGCATTTCTCTTCATTCCTGGGCTTCGCTTGATCCCCGTCTTCTTGAAAAGGTAAGTCTTTGCCACGTAGGCATGGTGTGGGAGATAGCCGACTGACCGCTATAGGCCCGCTTCTCTCGTAGCCCTGGTTTTGGCTGCACTTGCTACTGCCGTCCTTGCCATTGCGCTGGATACCTCATTCTACCTGCCCGAGCCCGTTACTTGGGCCGACCTAATCAATAAACCGATAATCACGCCGCTGAACAACTTTGTCTACAACTCCGCAACCGAAAACCTAGCGCAGCATGGCTTGCACCCGTGGTACCAGCACCTCGGCGCAAACCTGCCCCTGCTACTGGGCCCCGCCATAGCGCTCCTCATTTTCAAGCCCGATTCCTCGATTCGACTCTACTCGGCCATTTCCGGGCTTTTCGTCTTATCGGCCTTTCAGCACCAGGAAGCGCGGTTTCTTCTCCCGACCGTACCCTTGCTGCTCTCGTCCATTCAGATGCCTAAGAACAAGATTGTCATGCGCATATGGACCGCGACATGGATTATTTTCAACATTTCTTTAGGCCTTTTAATGGGCATTTACCACCAGGGAGGCGTTGTACCAGGGCAGGTCTTCCTGAGTCAACAACCTGATGCGACTCAGGCTATTTGGTGGAAGACCTACACGCCTCCGGTCTGGCTACTAAATGGTAAGAATGAAGTTCTCACGACAAGAGACATCATGGGAATGAAGGGCGAGCAGATGCTGGAGCAGCTGTCACAGCTTGCTACCTGCGACACACCAGCCGACAGACGAAACCAGGAGTATCTGAAGGAGAATAACGGCACATATCTGATCGCACCAGCGTCAGCGACGTGGCTTGATCCGTATCTCCCAAACAAAGGATTAGACGGACTGCGATTTAGGGAGGTATGGCGTTACCGGCAGCACTTAAATTTGGATGATTTGGACTTTGGAGATGATGGCGTTTGGAACACACTCTCTCGAGTTGTCGGGAGGCGGGGTCTTGTCGCTTGGAGGGTGACTAAAAGCTGCCCCAATTAAAACAGTGCTGAGGAAGCACTACACATAGACTATTACAGCATACGTAATTGATGATTTATAGCGGTTTCTTTTTTTTTCTCACTAGGGCGGCCCCCAATACCAATATTCCCACTTCGTTTCTTTTCTTCCCTCCCCTAGCAAGCTTCTGTGTGATGTGCTAGATTACTGTGAAATTGGAATAATCACAGTGGTGGCACCCTGGCCCAACTCTTCATTTCCCCCGCGAATTACTCATTCAGCTGGCAATTTGAGCGAGCGGCCTTCTTGGTACCCAATCCAGACCGTTGGGCCAATTATTTTTGTTCTTCTCCCCCCCTGCCGCTCAATTCATTCGGGCCCCGGACTTTGCACAAGGGGTTCGGCCGTGTTACATCGCTGGACCGGCGATGCCGCTCTTTTTTTTCAAAAGTATTCTTGGAATTATGCGTTTCGAACCAACAAGTACCCACAGCGGAGGGGGATTTTCCGTATTCGCTGACAGTGCAGCGCATGGCTCCACAGCGGGCGGCAGTGATGGGTAGCACACAGCACAGGCCTCTCATAAGGCGGCTCTCGATTGATTGTCACTTCAGCCCTCTGTAGTGTAGTAGGGGAATTTTTGCAAATGATTCGACTTCTTAGCGCTTATTCTGTATATCCGGAATAAATAAGAGTGACTTGTTAAATGAGATCTCTCAGTGCTATGTTCAATCATTTTTGCTTTCAACCTTGTGGCTATTTTTACTGGGATTTGCTTGTGCAATGGTGACGGTGGACAAGGGTATTGGGTGACAAATCGAATATGGGATTGTAGCAGCGGACAGGGGTTCTTCATAATTGGGTTTAGCAAGGCATTCACAGGTTAAGCCGTTATCCGGCTGCATTCACAAGGCACGATGGGGAAAGACGATTTTGCCCGAGAAATGTTCTTTTTTGTTTTTGTATAATCGTAACCCAAATCCATGCTGCCCTCATTTTTCATCAGAGAGGCACCGCCAGACCAGGCTCAGAGCCAAAAAGCACATTTAGTACAGGCGCTTGGGAGGAGACATGGAAGCCTTGATGGTAAGGCTTCCAACGTTCTGCCAGCCCTTCTTGAGCAGGGAGACAAGGTAGTTGATGGCAAGCATGATGTTGCCAACGAGCTGGTCCTCGGTCATCTCGACGTTTCCGACGGCAACACCCATGCACAGAACCTTCTTGAGCTGGAACTTGATGGTGGACTTGACCTCGTTGATCTTGCCAGTGAGGTCATCGGCGTGAGAGACGGGGGTAGGGAACTTGCCGGCTGCGAGGGGGGTTAGCGAACGATTGCGACGTCAGATAGCAGGCATATCTTACCCTTGGAAAGACCAGGACCAAGGAGACGGGGAATCTGCTTGATGAGGGCCTCGGAAGCGACGAAGGCATCGTACTTGCGGGCAAGCTTCTTGATGAGCTTCTTGTTCTTGTTCAGCTTCTTCAAGTCATCAGCGGACATGGCGTCGACACCACCGTGCTTGGCACGATCGATATCGTGCTGGTCACCGAGAATGCTACACAACCTAGGTTAGCCACTTTTCCCCATCGCATGCGGATCTCGTCGAATCGTACCAGATGGCCATGTTGGGGCGGGGGATGGAGGGCAGGCGGATGGTGCCAGAGAAACGCTTGTCACGCTGGGGGTCATAGTTCTTCAGGCCGATCTGGAGCTCAACGGTCTCAAGGAAGTTGCGCTTCTTGGTCTCGTTGGAGTACTCCAAGAGCTCGGCGACTTGCGTCCGGACATTAGCTGCATCGCAGTTAGCATTTCGATCATGGCGCCCGAGGGAAACGACGGCAACGAGACTCCAATAACTGGAGGCTGGTGCCCGCGGTGAATCGTACCGACTGTGATCTTAGACATGATGACGGTGACAGTCTCCCAAAGACTTGGTGGCCAGGAGCAAATTTGTCGTCGGTTGAAGTTCAAACAGACAAAAAATTTCGAGTTTCGAATTCCGGGTGGGATTTCTGCTAATGTGGGAGTAGTGGGGGTCCCAGGGCATTGTGCATGAAGTCACGTGACCCCGATCGGCCATCAAGGCCGGGACCAAAGAAGAGCCAAAGTAAGGTCGCAAACGGGGTCAACGACGGCTTTGGGGACAAAAAGGGAGACTCTTTTTTTTTCAGAGCGAATTATTCGTAGTTTGCAGCGGCTCCTACAGGGGTTGTAGCTATTCCGGTTTCACGGTTTAGATCGGCCGGAAAATCCATCATGACGATGCGGGACAACGCCCAGCATGTTGACGACTTAATCGCCAACTCCAATCACATCTCAAAGTGGGTTGAGGAGCAGCCAAATGAGGACCAAGCAAGGTGCGCAACCCGTCTGCAAAGTTTGAGTCATGTATTCTAAGGGCAATATAGTTGGGCTCAGTTGATTTTTTCCAAGCTGCTGGACAATGCCTCACAGCCGAGATCCTCATCTGGCAACTCTTGTGTAAAACTTTGCGGTTTCGTGGAACAGGCCTCAAAGTCCCGTTCCCAAGACCTCCGTTTGTGGGCCTTCACTCGAGACGTCACTCTCAAGGTCTTTGACTTTTACATCGAATGGAATGAATCAGATAACCACCGCTCGATGAGGCTGGTCCTGGACTTGCTACCCCAGCTCCTCCGGAGAAACCCAGACGAGCAAGCGTCTCAGTCAGTTAAAGGAACTATTATAGACAATATTCTTTCTATAATCACAGGAAAGTCAGCCAAGCTCTTGGCCAAGTCAGCCATCAAGGCGCTCGATCACCTCCTTTCCAAGCGCATTGTCACTCTTGAGGAGATATACTCGAGCTATGCCTCCCTTCAACGGGTTGCAGCTTCAACCAGTAAGATTGAAGTGTGGAAGGCCTTCTTCTTTGAACTATTCCACTGGATGAGGCTGCACTTCGTCTGCCCGGCCGCCGGAAGGTTCATTGTGGTCTTGTATCGTGCCTTGCGGCGCCCCCTGGACTCTGAAAATCCCGTGGACCTCACCATTGAAACCTGGCATCAGTGGTTGCTAGAGACACTGGGTGATGATTCCTCTATTTTGGAATCGATCAAAAATTACATTTTCCTCCCACTCTTCAAGGCGGACAAGTCTGAAGCCTTGCTGTTCCTGACTAGAATGAACAATTATGAGGCTGTCTCAGCAAGTGCGAGCTTGGATATTTCAGCCCTTCTTCAGTTGGCGACCCTGGAAACTGGTAAAAAGGTTGGCTTGGTGGAAGAACCAGGTAAGAAAATACTAAAGGGGCAGCACATGACATGCGCTAACTATAAAAGCCCTGGGCGATGAGAAGTCAAGTGACGAATCCTCGATTGTTCTTCATGAAAAGGTGCTAGAAAATGTGCTCGCACATCCCTCACATGAGGTCCGATCCTTTGCTCTTTCTCTTGTCATCAGCTCTCCCTCGACCACCCGTCCCTATTCATCTACTGCTCTGAATCTCTTGCAAAAACACCTAGCAACCTTTTTTGCTGATTCAGATGCGAAATTCCGCAACGATGTCGTCAGCAAGGTTCGCGACATGTTCAAGAGAGTGAGAGGTGCCATATTTGTGCTCAAGCGAAGCATTCCCCGGGCAACTGCTCGAAGTCGAAAGGGCGATGACAAGCAAGCCGCTTCTGCCGAGTCAAACCCTATTCTCTACCGGACCAACTTAATTTCACTCCCCGAGGCGCAGCTGGTTGAGTGTCTGGGGTACCACGAGAGGTTTCTGTTTTGGTACATTGGCTTTTTGTGTAGCGAACTGACCCCAACCGCCTCGTATCAGCGGCACATTGCATCGCTGAAGGCTGTCAAGTCTATCCTTCGTATGGAAGGGGAAAAGTCCAAGACTTGGGAAACCTCGGATGATCAGACCCTCATTTTCGATAGGTTTGATGGCACTTGGTTGCGAGCCCTCTCGGATTTGATCATGGATCCATTTGATGATGTCCGAGATCATTCAGCCTCTGTTGTGAAGACGATATTTTCTGATGAGCGATACAGGCGCTTTTATTTATTATCCCAAGAAGGCCAGGTCAATGCATCCGCAGAGCTTTCGGAACTTTTGAAACGTGCAGAGGAGTTGGCGCGCCAGACAGCAAGAGCCGACCACTCTGATGGCGTAGCCAGAGCCTGCCAGCTCTTATACAGGTTCTCCGCTGGCGAAGAAAGCCGCGTATCTGTTCTTTCAACGCTGATCAGTGGCCTCGAGGTTAAACTGTCTGCAGCTGAGAAGGACCTGGGACAGGCTGTCCTGGAAGCACCGGTCCATGGTGATTTCTCATCCCTGTGTTACACGTGGCAAGTGGTCTCGGAGCTTCAGTTTTCCGAAACTGAGCTTCAATCTGTTCAGAGCCTGCAGGAGCGCATCGTGACGTGTGGAGAACGGGTGTGGGCAGCCGTCCGCGGTATCCTCTGCGATGACTCGCCAGAGGGTCATCTCCCCCAAGAATTGGAAGAATTAGATGGTCTTGATACAAAAGACGTGCTAAGTTTCAGTTTCCGAGCAGTTCACGAAGCAAGGTAAGTCATAACTGCATGATCAATCATGTACTTGTTCTTGCTCACATACTATATAGCAACCTTTTGCGAACCCTCGCCCTTTCCATCAAGCAAAGCACCCAAGCAGGAAAAATCTTCCCATCGAAAGACTTGTATGAGAGGATTGGTAACCTCTCTTTTACTCAGCTATCAAATTTGAGGCACCGCGGTGCTTTCACCACAGTTGCGCTAACATTTGCCACTTGTTGCCAGCTTGTCGAGCACCTGAACTCTGGAGCCGAGGAGGCCCAGGGACTCAGCCTGCTTGATAAATGGTACAACGGTACCATGGATGCCATATTTGCACAGGTCTCTACCACTCGAAGATCTGCTGGTATTCCTGCCATGATGACCGGCGTGCTATCTGCCAACGCAGCCAGCCCCTCGTTTGACCAGGTCATGGCCAAGTTGATGGAAATCGCCAGCTTAGAAGCCCGTGTCTCAGAGACGGACGGTTCTAACCTGCCTCAAGTCCATGCGTACAACTGTCTCAAGGATATCTTCAAGAGCTCGTACCTCACCGCCGTTGGAAACAAGTCCGAAAAGTACTTAACGCAATGCCTTGAGCTAGCCGCGAATGGCCTCAGATCTGAGCTCTGGGCCATTCGTAACTGCGGTTTGATTTTCCTCCGAAGTCTAATCGATTGCCTCTTCGGCACCCACGAAAGCAAGGCCGCCATGGAGGCGGGATGGGATGGAAAGGCTAATCGCGTTGCCTACCACCGATATACTTCCCTTCCCAGCGTGCTTCTCAATCTTCTTAAATCGGGACACGAGGCCATGGGTCCGACTTCCCACGGGTCGGCGGCCGCGGAATCCGTATTTCCTGCACTCGACATTATCCGGCGGGCCGGTCCTCCCGAGATGCTCCGAGAAGAATTGCAGATTCACATCGCCAAGTATCTGGCCAGCCCCGTCTGGCATGTGCGCGAGATTGCAGCAAGAACTCTATGTTCATGCCTACTACATGACCAATGGCTCAACACCATAACAGCACTAGCCAAAGAATCCGTGCATCCTGGGGACAAGAATATCCAGAACCAGGTGCACGGGGTGTTACTAACCCTCAAGTTTGTGGTTGAGAGACTTCAGGAGGTTATGCCCGACTGTTTACAAGGTAAGCAATAGCCCTAACCGGTATAATTTCAAATAACATTGCTCTAACAAATTATAGGTGACATCCCCAGTCTAGTTCAATTCCTTGGAGAATACTGGAACCAGATAAAGTCCCTCCCGTCTCCCGAGGTCTCTGGAGCATATCTCGAGGTTGTCAACTTGGTCCGCGCACTTCCAAGGGCAGATGGTGCCGAGCGTATCCAATTCGAGTTTCCATCCTTTGAGAAGAACGAAAGCGCTCTTCTAAAAGCCCAGCGAGTCATTCATGAAGTTTACTTGGCCTCCCAGTCTGAGAGCAAGATCGAGAGCCTTCGATCTCTGCTTCTCGGCAAGCAACTCGGCGTGAACAGCCTGGTTGTTGGTCTGCAGACCATCCCCAAACTATGGGATGCTTCGAAGCTAGCAGGATCCGATCTCTCCGGCTTCTGCGACCTATATCTTGAGATATGCCTGGCCGTTGGCCCGGCTGAGCCACGAGTCGTCGCGCTCGAGAACCTCACAGAAATTCTCGACCACTCGCTCCAGTCGAACAATCTCAGTGATCTGCCGTCCTCTTCGCTCATCCAAATTTGGCACAGCATTCCTTCGGGTCTACTAAACCCTGCCCTCGCCAATGCCATTATTAGAATCAGCGGCTGCATCATGTCTATTTTGAGGCTACGTGGAGAAACTTCTCCTGTCGGCATTCAAAACTGGGGACATATGATCGCCGATGCCGGTCTCGATGACAAGGTCTGTAGCTTTGTTCTTCTTCTTCTTCTTTCCCGTGTTCAGTACTAAACCTTTTCTAGGATTTTGATACTCGCTTCGCCGCAGCAGAGTCTCTTTGCTCCTTCTTCAGCGCGGCAGACTCAAAATGGAATGCCGAGGAATGTCTTCCAGCGCTCATTGCCCTCTACGACTCCCTCAATGACGACGATGACGACGTGAGAGAAGTCGGCACCGCCGCCGTCAAGAGTGTTCTTGGCCAGTTCCTCGTCCCCATTGAGGCTGCCAACCGCCTCATCACCTGGCTAGCGGAACACTTTAACCAGACCCCAACGTTCAGGCGGGTTGTGGCTCACCGAATCCTTGGTGACGCCGGGTTCCCAGGCCCAGACAACGGAGAGGCCAAGCTGGCGGATCAACTTGGGGACGCCATGAAGTTTGACGACTCCCTCTTTGCCATTGAGGAACAGAACCTCTTCATCGACGAAGTCAGAGAGTCCCAGCGCTGGATTGGCGTCTTTGAGAGCCTGGCATGGACCCCTGAAGACGAGGTGCTCAAGTGGCTGACGCTGTCGGTCCATGGGGGTCTTCTTTCTACAGATGTGCTAAATAGCCAAGAGGATGGTCCTTTGGGATACGCCTCCAAGCCGCAGGTCTTTGCCATTCTCTCCCGCATCGTCCGGGCAGCAGCAGTATTGATACAGCAGCATCCCGATGCCAGTCAACGAGAGATTATCGAACAATCTAGCAAGATCTTGGGGAGCGGAAAGGGTCACATATCGGGGTTGCTTTTGCAACCACTCAAAGGAAAAGTACTTGTTTAAACTAGGATAGATAAATCAAATATTGAAGCGCTAGACCTCTAAGGTATACCCAACACCCCGCAAAATAAACAAAGAAAGAAAGGGAAAAAACGACAACGCTTCCAGTTTCGTAACGAACGCTAGACATTCCATATTTCTTCCCGTTTGCTCTAAGTCGCTGTCACAGCCGCTTTAGCAGCCGGAGCCCGTAGACTCTTATTCGACGTATCCGAGTCAGATCGTTCCATCAAGCCCATCTTACCTAACTTTCTAACCAGCATGGTGTTTTGTGCTTGAAGCTCACCGACCTGGCTCTCAAGAAGTGCAAGCTGTCGATGAGCCAGATCTCGTTCAGCACGTATCTTTTCAAGTTCTAGCGTTAAGTTGGCCTTTTCTTCGCGCTCCTGCGCCTTGCGGCGTCTTTCCTCAGCCTTACGTCTCTCGCTTTCGCGCTTCTCCTCGAGCTTGCGCATCTCTTTGCGATACTTCTCTTCTTGTTTAGCTATCTCGCGTTCATGCTTCTCTCGCAGTTTGGCCTGAGTAGCGGCATCCTTTTCTTTCTCGCTCTGCATCTTCGTGTCTTTACGCTGCTGCAGCTTGGCAACCTTTTCGTCAAGTTTGCGGCGGCGCTCTTGGAGCTTCTTAAGTTCTTTGTCGTGTTGGTTTGCTGTTGGATTAGACTTTGACGTCTCAGACTGTGTCTCTGTAGTGCTCTCAGGGGATCTCTCCGCAGTCACGCTCCTTTCAAGCGCGGAGGCGAAGCTCCGGACAGAGGAGACATCACTTGCGGTATCCTCTTCACGATGGTCATCCTCGTGGTGTTCCTCTTCTATGGTATGGGCTTCTGACATGCTGTCGTTGGACATGTCCGAATATGTGCCGCCAATTCTTAAAAAACCGGATGTGACAAGTGAGCTTGCCGCTCCAAACGCACCGGTAATGATTCCATACAAGCCATTGCTACTGGGGATCATGGAGTCGTCATGCTCGGGCTCCATATAGACGGGATCGACATTAGTGATGGTTGTGCGTGGCACCTCTGGCGTCTCTTTGCTGGTATTGGCGATATTGCCAGTCTCTGGCTCTTCAATGACATCATCCGTTCCAGCCTCTTTGGGCTTGTCAAAGCCTTGAACAGATTTAGCCGTTACCCATTTGACAAACTTCCCCGCGTCACCGATGATCCCTGGCGGGGTTCCTTTCTCAATCAGGAAACGCGGCACGCTTCCGCCAGGATCGCTTCGAGTCACCATAATCCATTCAATGGCAATGGGGGCCCCGCCATTGTCAACTGTACTTCGCCTGGCCGCCTCATCCCTTCCCAGGTCAGCGGAAGAGAGTGATCTCCGGGCCGCCACAGGATCTGTTGGTATCTCTCTGATAACTTCGACGGATTCGTAATTTCCACGAATGATGCCTTGGCGTGGAGGGCATTCAGGGTGTTCGCATGGTTTCGAAACCATCATAAATTGTCTTAACGGACGTAACCCATCAGCGGTTTGGAAAGATGATTCCGATGTGAGTAGTAATGTTATAAAGTCGCGAGGGGCTGTAGGCCCAGGGAACTGAGCAGACAGCTGGAAGACTGTAAACTAGGAGTTAGCATCATGCCAAGTGAAGTGTTGCAGATGGTTTATAGATATTGACTTACCCTGTAGTCGGCCGACATCCTCGACGGTCTGGTCCTCTACTCGTTTATCGGCTCCAATGCCTCGAATGTTGCCACTTCCCGGCGACCCTTGGACCTTCATGGTTTCCGAAAATTCGATTTCAAGCCCTTTCTTCCAGTCGTCAAAGGTCAAGCCCTCATGCACACTCCGACGTGCAAACCACGCACCGCGGCCGTCCTTGGCCGCTAGCTTGTAGACATTGATCCCCAGAGGGTTTTCTCGGGGGTTCACCTTGACCTCCTTCCACTCCTTGCGGAGCTCCTGGGACTGTGTGATGGCCGAAGCCTTTTGTCGTTGCGCCAGAGCTCTGTGAGAATCGCCAGCCGCAGACTCCGTCTTTGAGCGGGCACGTCCTGTGGCGGCAGCCGTCGCGCGGGTGGCTGGTGCGGGAATGGACTCGATAACTGTTTGCGTCTCGGAAAAAACGTCCTCGAGGAATTCCCTGAGATCCTCGCGAGGAACGTCGTCCCAGTCGATGGGGCCCATGGCCTCGAGGGGTTCGTGATGGCTCACCATCGTGGAGAGTAAGAAATGTGGGGGAGTATCAGATGTTCATACGCTTGATAAGATGGCGGCGGAGGGTGGATGAGTGACGGCGACGGTGGTGATGGATGCAAATGTGGGGGGTATAATGGGGAAGAGGAGAAAAAAAACAGGTGAGGCGAGGAGGAAGAGGGAAAAGAAGAAGAGGTGAGCAGGGTTGAAGCAGCCCCCAATGAACCGAACAAGGCAACGGAAGCGCTGGGAAAGAAGTCTTTCGCTTGGGGCGCCTCATTGACGTCAAAGGCCGAATGACGTGTGGCGTATGCCCCGGAGCTCTCGGTCAAGGCGGGGCCGTATTCGACTGCTGACAAGGAAGATTTCCAAAGGGATCCACCGAAGTACGCGGAGTCCGTTTGTGGAATACGCAGAAAAAGACCGAATGATCGGAAATTGCCGATTACTTTATCAGCGTGCATAGATCAACTCGCTCGCTCGGCGAAAATGCCCACACCGGTTTCGGTTTCGTTCCAAACGCTGTATGCAATATTTATCCCTGTAATGCTCTACCCAACTACTGATACTCAAACAAAGAAAACGAAAAAGAAGGAAATGATAACTCGTCTGGTACTTTGCTTCACCCAGCTCATGTACATGATTGATCCTGCGACGCCTTGCAGATAAGCACATGCAAAACAAATAATTCTTACACCGTGGTCAGCTTTCGCTCCCCCATTACGGCTTGATAATCAACCCTGCAGCTGCCACAGTGGCTGTTGCGCCACTGCTCTAGTTTGCTTCGCCGCTCCGTAGACATGCCGTCCATCAGTTTCTGCGTATTGCTACCCTGCTTCTTTCCATTGTTACCCTTCTTGCTGCTACCTGTTTGGCCCTGCAGCATGACATCCAAGTCATCGCAGAGTGACTTTTCGTCTATTAGCCAATTTTCCCACTCCGACTGGAGCATTTCTCGTTCCACGCTGTTAACAACCCGCATCGCTACGAGCAAGTCATGGCGATAAGCCCCGAGCTTCTGTCGTGTTCTTCGTAATCGACGCGCGGTAGACTGGCTCGAAGGGGATGACAATATCGACCCTGCATCTTCCCAAGGCGTGTCCATATCCGTGGCATCGAGCAAGTCTCTGAATGTATCAAAGCATGTGCTGTTTTTAGGAAATGTTAGATCATGACCTGTAGCGCCCGATGCTTCGCTTAGGTCTGCGATGTACACGGCTTTGCTCATCATTGGGTTTGGTCGAATTCCCATATTGTTCATAAAACCCACTGCTCTTCGCTCACTCCACCAAGTAGACATCTCACTGGACGTGATGAAGACGTTGGTTATTGCGCTGAGGGCAAGTAGGATCAAGATGACCCGGTTGGCTGTGACCACATCAAACACCTTCTTAAAGGCCGCAATCACCCACATGATGATCGATGATACAGCGCTCTCTCCCAGGGAGCGGATTGTGTCAAAAATCATTGTCGTCAGTGTTCGCAGCTTGACAGCTTGCTTCTTTCTGGACTCTGTTGCGGCCGGTGAGAAGACAACCACTTCCGTCTGTTGCCCAATCTGTCCGTACACCTGGATGGCTCGATTTGTTCGGCTACGCGCGCCCAACTTACGGACCTGATCTGTAGCCACTTCAGCCAATTCCTCAGCATCACTCGCAGCATCATGAAGAGCCTGACGCTCCACCAGATTCTTCGACAAAGCTGGGGCTTTCGACCAGTCAACCTTGGTGTATATCGCCAGTTTGCACTTTGACTTGGCCAAGTGTGTGATGACAATCTTGGTGATAATCTTGAACATGGATGAATGGGGCAGATGCCATGCTGTCTTGACATGAGTGACCACATAGGTGGAATGGTCGTTGAAAACATCAATCACTTGGTAGTCATTCACATTATCCGTTTTGGACCGACCAAGGACATCGTTGTAGTCGACCTTGAACTGGAATTCACGTCTCATCCGACCTTGATCAACCAAGGTCCAAGGACCCTGCGCAATCTGCTGAGCACGCCGCTCAAAGTACAACTTGGGGAAGACGAAGCTCTTATCTCCGAATAGGACATGGAAGCATGCTTTGGCGCTGAGTTCAAAGGTTCGTTCCGCTGCCATTTCTGTCATACCCTCGGGCTCGTACACGACGGCTTGAGTGGGCAGGTTTAACTTGTGGGCATGCTTTGTTCGACTTTTTGGGGGACGTAGAGTGGGACCGAAGTCATCGACTCGGCGGGCAACGGGCCTTCCAGTTGCTGTTCCATCGTCGATTGGCGTGTTTGCCGAGACCTCTTCCCAGCTTTCCACACTAGGGCTTGGCCTGTCAAATTGCTCCCTTTCCAAGTTGATCAAGGCAGTGATTATTGCTTCAACCTCCATCGGCTCCTCTGCCTGGAGATCATCAACGAGTAGATCCAGACGAGAGTGAAGCAGCGAAAGCTCATCCAAAAAGATTTTGATAGTGATTCTGGTGTAGCCCATGTCATTCGAGTCATCAGTAAGATGCAAAAAGATAAAATCGCAGTCCTTTCCAGGTGCAGCTGTAACTTCTGCAATGGTGTCTAGACTGATATTATATGCAGTGATGAGACCGATTTGTTGTCCGTAAAAGTACATGTTGTCGGGCGTGACGTAAATGCGGCCATCTCCGGCCATATCTGGCTTCCCAGGGCCCTGTGGAGGCGAGCTTGTCCAGGCTGCACGGAAAACCAGCACAAGCTTCTCTTCCAAGGGGGCATCGGGGAACAGCAGTCGGAATTGAGCATGCTGTACCCTAAGTTCAGGTGGGTAGTTGCGCGGGAACACCTCACCAGCTGGCTTCTGCTCACTACCCTTTCCAAGCGTTACTTGAGAGCTCCCTGGCACAACGACGCCAATGGGGTCATCGTCATCAAGCCTGGGTAAGACAGGCTGGGAAGGAGAGCTAACAGAACCCCATACGCTGCTCCCCCAGCAATTGGCCACAACTGAAGCTGGTAGCTTTCGGCTGTTACCAACTGGACGAATATCTCCTGCGGTCATGACGGCTGTGCGGCTCAGGCCAGTCTGAGAAGGCGGCTTTGCAAACGTGAGGGGAGCGAGGTTTCCGGGCTGAGTGTTGGTTGAAATCGCACCTGGAAGTTTCCGGGGCGATCCAGGAGCAGAAAGATTGTTGCCATATCCTGCCAGGAGGTTGTTACTAGAAACACCAGCCGATGCCATCCCGGCTTCGACATTTATGCTGCCGAATGTAGCCTTGCGGTGGAGATCAAGCCTTTGAATGATTCGGGCCGCGTGCTCTCGACCACTTTCACCCTCCTCTCGAGCGAGATCACGTCCCAGAGCGGTGATGGTACGACGGGAGAGACTGCCATTGATATCGAAGCTCTGTCTAGTTGCCAGTCCAGTATCTGAGCCCGGAAGAGGTAGTGTGTTTGACCTTTCGTGCCCTAAACCAGATTCATCAGACAAGCCAGCCGGTGCGTCAAGCATTTTGGCTGAAAATTCTGGGATGCTTGGGGGTGAAATGGCAAATGCCGGATCCACAACACCTGGAACGTTGGTGTTGCTTCGGTTCATGGTCGTTTCAAAAGCAAGCTTCTTAGCGACTTCGAAGACCTCCAACCACTCAGTAAGTTCTCCCTGTGTTTCTGTCTGCAGAAGAATTGTCTGGCTTTTTGTTTTTATTTCAAAACAGAAGCGCCTCTCCTCGCCCACAGCTGGCTTTGCGTTGCAAAGCAACACACCAATCTCGTCCCCTTGGAGGACTCCATGAGGGCCTGGGATCAGCCAGCCAAAGATGCCATCACGGCAATAGTACCACCTCCTAATCCAGGAATGCCTCGCTGGCTTTCCGGCAAGGGTACGTAGGAATAGCCAGCCCTGCTTCTCCGCGACGAGGTTCACGCCATCCTTGGGCCGAAGGTTAACAGGGCCTCGGGAACCTAGGAACGGAACAGTTGAAGTGCTGTAGTCCTCGAGCTCGCGGGACGGCTTGGCACCAGCAAGTGCAGTCTCTCCGAGATCCCGGCGGGCTACCTGGAGCTCCCGTCTAAACACGGTCTCCGACGCCTCCATCTCCTTGGACCAGCCGTAGATGCGGTCCATTTCTAGGTTCCATCTGTTTGTGTTGCTTACGGATTCCCTAGCTCTCTTCATCTCCTTCCATCTTTCGGTGCAAATCTTGACGATCAACTTATCCAGTGTAAAGCGCAGCTGCGGCGCAAGCTGGCAGAAGTCCAGCGAGGCCTTCAGGTACACCTTTCGGGTCTCGTACACAGCAAAGGCGTCCTCGCGGAGAGCGGATGGCTCTTTAGTCTTAGACTGACTGACGTAGCGGGATAGAGTGGAATCAAAGATCCGTTGCGCATTGTCTAGCGTCTTCCTGCATTCCTTGAACTGTCGAAGGTCGCCGGAGATGAAGTTTCGGATGGGTTCCACGACAGAGGGCTCCAGCATCTTCATGGCGCTCAGCATCTGCGTCCAGTGATCGCGCCAGCCATCGCCCGTCCGCTTCAGGGCCAGGAGCGTATAGTCGTTGTCAACCACGCCATCGATAGGGGTCGGGATCGTTTTGGCGAGATATGTATTGATGGTGTCTTCGAGGGCAAGGAAGTCGTGGAGGAGCTTCGACGTGGATGAGGCATAGCCGCTTAGCCATCGTTCTATGGCGTCGACCTGGTCGGAAAAGTTGGCGGCGGTGACTCGGAACGTCGGGGAGTCGAGCGTCGCCTCGATGAGGCCAACGGGGATCGTGCTGCTGGGCGTCTTAGCCGCCGGGCCCGGAGGGTCGCCCATGGTAACAAATGCTCTGCGCCGGACTTCAGCTACAGTCGCTGCTGCGCTGGAGTCTTGCGGCGGGAAAGGGAGCGGATATTTGAATGGAGAGGTGCGAAGTGGAAACAGAAATGAAACGATGCGATGTGTTGGCAGAAAAGATACGGTGATAGGATGCAGGGCCTCGCTTCCCCGTGTTGACGTACCTCCCCGGACGTAGCTCACAGGCTAGGTAGAGACCCTAGAAGCCTGTCTTGCTCGTCCTACGTACAACCCCCACATGGTTCCAAGCCACGTTGGGAAGTGCCCCAGAAATAACTACGGCGTATTTATGCGAAAAAGGAAAAGGCACAGGGCGGGAGTATTTTGAACATTACAGTCTGCACTCTTGAGGTAAATGGCTTGGTATGGTTTAAGCACAGCGACCAAACCGACAGCTTCTTCGGTAGCACCGCATTCTTTCTCCAACACTCACGCTTACTGGACATCACCATCACCGGTTTGGGACATTGGTAAGACCCATTGTTAAAAAAAGCAACGACTAGTATTTTTTGCTGACGCTCCCGCATGCAGCTGCTCCTTGACCCCAATCATGTTATCATGATGGATGAGCCAGCAGCGCGCGCGTCGACGTTTTATTTCCATGACAGCAGATTCGCCAAGCTTGAGCGTTGACAATACACCCGACGAACTTTCCAGTCGCCGCACCGTTTTGATTCAATCATTTTTTGTGGTGGGGGGCTGCTATACGGTCAGAAATGGCCATGCTTCGTCGAGGCGTTCTCATACCTCCATTCCCGCCGATCACAACTCAAGATACCGTCATCATTGAGCGAAGTGGGCTAGGTCGCGACGTCGTGTGGTCACCACGGAGAGGCGCGAACCGGTCACCCCCCATCAGACGCTTTTGAGCAAATGAAATCGGCGCGGCATAGGTCGACTTCTGCGTCTCTTGGTGCTGGGCACTGTCGTGCGTGGACGGCTGAACTTGAGTTGATCCCTCGGTGGTGGCGAGGGGATCCACTGGTCAATCTGTAGCTGGTTTTAGCAACTTGCGACTTGATTAGCGCGGCCTGCGCATCACTCACCGTCGTAGAACTCATCGTCATCCTCATCGAAATCTGCTAGCTGTTCAAAGTTGACCTTGTATCGAAGGAGACCTCCAATACCACCAAAGCCCTTAACGAACTGGTTGCCCTCGGTGGATCGGTCGGAAACGAACTCCAGCGCCGTACCGAAGTCCTTGTAGTGCTCGGCAATCCATTCCAGGAACGACTCCTGAGTAACAATCTCCATTTCTTGGCCGGTCTCCTTGTCGAGGAACATCTCGCGGTTGGACTGTTCCTGCTGCTTGGTGGTGTGCAGAATGATCTCGCTGCCGTTGTTGTCCTTTAGGACCCATCGGGTGATCTCAAGGTTCTCGAAGATGATCAAGGTCTCGACGGCACCAAGCTCCAGGGCCTTGAGGGTATCGTCGATACCGTAGCAAACCTTGCCGGTATCCTGGCTGATTTCCTCAAAGTACTTGCCAATCAGCTTCTTCTCCTGGATGAACTTGACGTTGCCAAGAGTCTCGGAAGCCAGCTCAATGGCCTGGTTGAAACCGTTCTCGCCACCGTACGAGACATCAACAACCTTGATGACCTTGGTCTGGAGACGTCCATCGAACATGTCGGAGGCGTTGAGGTCGTTCTTGAAATCGGCGGAACCGGCGAGAACAATACCGGCAACGTTGACCTTGTCGGCAGTGATGAAGTTCTGGACAGCCAACTCGGCAACCTTGCGGACGTAGTTGTGACGCTTTTCCTCACGGAGACGAGCGAAACGCAGAGCGGACTGACCACCACGACCGTGCTTCTTGGGAAGATCGACGGAGAACTTGTGGACAATTTCACGGGTGTTTCCGCTCAGGGTTCCGAAAAGGGCACCATTACCGTCCATGATGATGAAACCAAACTTCTGGTCGGACTCGAGAAGCTCGGCGAGGGCCTCGGTGTGGAACTTGTTGTCGCAGAGGTACAGCGAGGTGTTGATGGGCTTGAAGGGCTCAAAATCGATGTTGACCTTTCGCTCCTTGCCTTCAGAGGTCAAGATTTCACCACAGTAGACAACCAGGCCATTGGGAGGGACCTTGTTGTACAGCTTGAGACGCTGCTGGGTTGAGGTAATAGCAGACAGGACGGACTGACGGTTGACACGGGACTTGATGTTGGAGGCGGTACCCTGCGAGGCTGTCAGTGTTTAACCACAAGGAAACGCGTGCCGCGCGAGGCTCATTGGTGTCGTACGTATTCTTCTGCCAACATTTTGGCGGCTCGAGAGACCTGATCCTTGGGGGCTAAAATAAGCAAGCATGTTAGTGCGCGGTTTCCACAGACGTGACGGCATCATAGGGGCGCGCTCACGAATAATGAGTGAAATCATGGAAGTTCCATTTCCTCTGGCGGCCTCAAGGCGCTTGATCAGCTTCTTGACCTTCCAGATCTCAATCTGTCGAGTGCAGCGTGGTTAGCCGTGCATCACCAAGAAAAGCCGGGGTCCAGGCAGTGACTGCTGCCACAACGCGGGGCAGTGGAAGGCAGCGAGGAGGGGCTGTAAAACGAAAAAAAAAAAAAAAAAAATTATGACCAACTCACGTTCTTCTCGGCCTCGTTCGCCTGAGGGTCGCTCATTTTTGCGGTGGTGTTGAGAACCTAGTGCGAGTCTGTGGTTGGCGTGTCTCGCGGGTCTGAGGACTCCAGATTGCTGTGTGCTGGGACCAAGAGTCTCCCAAAAGTTGGATGTTGGTGCCAGATTTTTATCGTGCATCAAGCGATGACCTACACACGCCCACAACCCACCATCCACCTTACGTAGGTAGTTTTGGGTTGGGTACCCGAGTGGGCCACCACCCCTGGTCGGTTCAATTTCGGGGGACTGTGCATTCTGTGCTTTGGCTTGTGGCGGCTGTCCACAAGCTCCGCTCCCCGGCGTCATCAACTCCGGTGCCGAAGGCTCTTGACGCATCTTCCCGGCCGGCCACTCATCCTTCCTCGGGCTGCTGTTTGTACTTGCTGAGGCGCTACGGCCATTCTCTGCAAAATACACAAACTCCATTATACACACTCGAGGTTTCGCCCATAATGGATTCCGTGCCCGCAGACCTGGCGAGCAGCATCCAGGCCGCGAGCATCAACAGGCACCCCGACCCAAGGTTCGATCTCAACCCTTCAACAGCCGCATCAACCAGACAGCCCATGATTGCACGCAGCTTGGGGCGTGCCAGCGAAGATGGTATTGACTACGACGACGACGATGAAGACATTCCCTACAGCGTCCTGCGCCCACCGCCTCGATCATACAATCTCCCCCCTCTACCCGAGCTACGTTTCGAGCAGAGCTACCTTCGATCTATCTCGAAAGCCGACACATGGTGGAAGGTGGCACTAATTACCGTCAGAGACCATGTACGTTTTGATCGACACTGAGAACCCCAACAACTGAATCTGACTTTGTATTAGATCATGCTGCCCTTAACGCATGGTATCTTGTACAACCTTTTCCTCTGTGGATGGCAGCACTGGAACAGAAATGCCCGACTGCACGGAAACACAATAGGTGCCCGTGTTCGAAGGTGGTGGTATGAGGTGAATAATTGGCCGATACACAACCGGGCCAGCAAGCGTCGTTAATTCAGCCCTCGCAGGCATAACGTAAAGTGTACATCATTTTTTGTAATCTGAGTTGAAGTGATCCTCAACCTCATTCTGTCTAGCCAGTTTGATTTCATTCTCGGCCAGGCCAAGACCACCCAAAATACTTGTCAAATGCCTCGTGTTAGCCCTCCCGCTCGCCAGCCTTTCATGTCCTTGTTTCCATCAAGTGGCGATTAATATCTCTTTTCGGGGCCGAATATAATGCACAATTCCACGTAATACCAGTCATTTAGAGGCAGTGATTCTATACCATGTATCCCCTCATTCTCCCAACTCCAACAAAACAATCAATTAAAAAGTCATATCCTTTACTCCCCCGTGCCAACATCGACAGTCCGCGGTACCGGTTGGACATGTGCCTTCTCTGGGCTTCCTCTAAAAGCCAGGGGAGTCACATGAATCGTTGCCGGGGATGCGGTCGGGGTCGGCCCTGATTTAGATGGACCCGTTGCTGGAGCATCCTCCATTTCGACAACTGGTGCCTCGGAGGATGCGCCCTGTCCATTTGCTAGCTCGGAGCCCGGTGCCAGCGCACGTTTCAGTTGTGGAGGTGTGAGCGATAGTTTTACCACCAGGCTTCGCGGTTGGTCGTCCAGGTCGTCATCAACCATGGCCTCATCTTCGTAAATTTCGTCCTCTTCTTCTGATTCCTCGCCTCCGGGGACATGGTCGTCAGCATCTTCCTCGTCCCCAAACTCTCCTTCGCTGTCCTCATCAAAGTCTTGCGTGCTTCGGCGTGATCGGGTTTTGGTTGCAGTCCAACCGCTGGTACCATGGTTCATAGCGGCTGAACGGCGAGGGCGGCCATTAGGACCAACTGAGTTTTCCTCATCCATTTCCGAGGCATCACCTTGCACACTTCCTGGAGCGCTGCTCCCCGTGTTAGCATTTAGTCTGGTTGGCGCCCTAATTTGGCGCCCGCTGGCAGTTGTGACAGGACCAGTCTCTGCTGGTGTATGAGTTCCAGTGTTTCGAGTTGATCGCCTGGTGGTTGAGTCGGAATAGAAAGCATCCTCATCATCAGAATACGTGTACTTCATCTTCTTTCCGCGTGTGCGCCCCTCGTACAGTGAGAACCCAGGCTCGGGACGTTTGAACTGCTCTTTGCGATTTTGTCGGTATTCACGACGTTTGCGTTTCTATACTTCTGGTTAGTAAAAGCCCATGGATAAACCACCAAAGGTGAGCTGAGTGCAAATCGAATACGGACCTCTTCTCCAGCTTCAAATCGAGGAACGGCCTGCAGCATCTTCTGGGCCAGCATCTTTGCTTTTGGTCCTCCATCCTTTGTCTCGAGCTTTTCGGCCAGCGCATTGAGTTCGTCAATTGTACCAGCAACACTCCACCATGTTCGGTTGGTCCCAGCAGGGTTGCTTTCTCGATATACTCTGAAGGCTGTATCGTCTTGTCCCTCGACCAAAAAGTACCGTCGCTTATCGCCGTCGGATCCCCATGGTCTCACAGATCTAGGCTGGTTCGAGTCATCTTCTTGACGGTTTTGCTTGTAGGCTTGGTTGATTAGGCCTTTGACGGCATCGGACGAGGACAAGGTCCAGAGAATGAGGGTTCGGAGCAAAGTGAGCTGCAAATGTGTGTCAGATCGATTTTACGTATCAATATAAACAGGGCAAACGGACTCGCTCGGTAGGGTTCATGGTTGCGAAATTCGCACCTCCCGACAACGGACTTTTATCATTCCAGGCTGGTGCCCATTGGTTTTTGTGGGAGCTAATAGCATCCTCGAGCGCTCGACCATAATGGCCGGGTCTGTAAGTAATGACTGTTAGTATATTGCTGCATCAGGGTAAATAGGTATAGAGTCGGCCGTACTTTACGTCTTGCTTGCGGTTCAGCAGCAAGCCAAGTAGCGCGCAAAGGAAATGTTCAGCTCGATCACCGGGGACGGATGCGACAACGTCTCTTTCGAGTTCCTGGGGTCCGAAATGGGCGAGGGATTTGGGAAAGGCGTCGCTGAATCGGCTTCTGAACATGACAATAAACTGTGGCCGTCAGCAAGGCTCATGACATCTATACGCGACAGCGGCAGGATGGTCGCGTCAGGGCGACAACAGAACGCGCCGCACAATTGCGCAAAGGAGGCGACGCGCGAAAATAGAAGGGGCGACATACAGCAATATCAGGATTGTCTGCCAGAACATATTCGTGAGGTGGCGAGGGCGAACGTTTGCGCGGCGGCGGTGACGGGTCCTTAGGGGCTTTCTCAGATACTTTGGAGAAGAACTTTAGGATGCCGCCCTTGGAACCCTTGCCCTTGACGGGCTCGTCGTCGGCGGCAACATCCAGCTCGTCATCAGAAGGCACAGGCGACAGCGACGACAAGGACGAGAGCTCGGATGAATCGTCATCAGCAGACATGATGGCGGTGCGCGTCGTGGTGAGGTTGAGATGAATGTGGGGGAGGAAAGTGAGGACCGACGTAACTAGGTTCTTCAAGCGGACTTGCACCCACTTGGCCAACTCAACGCAACGAGCCGCAAATTTGGCCTGCAGATTCTGATAGGCCCAGACAAGCATCAATTAACGTGCAGGGTCAGGGCCGCGTTTGTTTGGGCTCACTGAGACGACAAAAAAAGAGTTCCTGGCGCTGGCATACCATACCTGAGGCCGGGAACAGTCGCCCTCTTCCTCCCCACACACGGCGCAGCCCTTTGTTTGAAGCCGCGCCGATCAGCACCCGCAGGTGTCATTTCGTTTCGGCCGCATCAACATCGGTGCTCCGCGAGTTTTTGAGGAAATTTATTGTCACGAATGTGTTTTGGAAAGCCCGCTCGAAACTATCATATGCGATTGCAGACAACGCACGTCACCACTTCAACATGTCATATAGGAAGCCAGCTATGACGCCTGCTTCGATCTGGCCCGGCGGCATGGTGCATTCTCGTAGGAATGTTTGCCGAAGCTCCACGCTTATTGAATTCAGTAGCAAAGAGTACTGCGCCTGATGGAGGACTAGCATGTACGTGGTAGTGTACACATAAGGAGACACCCCGTTGGCTCAGAGACAAGAGATTACTCCATAATGAATGAAGCTAGCACGTGATGGCCTTCGTCTTACTTTTTAGAACTTTTTAGGTGCATCGAGCCGAGCGGCCCCCGCAGTGTGCTGGCCTTTTTCGTTGCTGCTATTGGCCCGGAAAGTTGGTAGCCGGCGAGATTTAGCCATCCAAGATAATCTTCAGCACTGGCTGGGATGATGCGGCCCCATCAGGCTTGAGACGGGACGGATTGAATGAGGAGAAATTTAATTCTCTAATCTGAAAATTGTATAACAGAATTATTTGCCAATATATGTTGCTCGGGGGGTTTTCTTTTCATTCGAAACAGGCAGTGCTTTCGTATTTTCTAGAAATTTGATTAAAAATCAATCCTGTGCGATATAGATTGGCGTCGCGCAACCAACCAATCTACGTAGAGACTCTAGCAATCACCGAGTATACAATTTGATAACCATGGCCCTGGAGCATTGAAGCTCTTTTAGACGGTTCCTTTCAACTGAAACTTTTGATGCTCCAGGAGCGATGATGCATGATGACATTTAAGTAACACAGTCATCGCCAACACCACCCTCTCACTCTCAACCAAGACCCACTCCGGATGCGATCTACGCCAGGCTAATTCCCGACAACCTGCCCCGGTGCACATTGAACGGCTATTGAATAAAATGCATTTTATCCAACTCGATAACTTGACAAAAATCAGAACCAGTTCATATGAGTCCAATAGTATGCTATTTCTACTTGGCCTTGCGAGCAAGTACGGAAGTTTTGGATTGCATTTGGCCGCTAAGTTGGGCAATCAAGGCAGTTGTAGTCTTTATGTCGTAAGAGGCAATAACACAGAAGCTTCTCATCAAATCCTGCAGAAGATTCCCGTATTCATTTCCCCCGCAAAGGTGGCAGCCCATTCAATTGGGCTTCTTCGCCAAATAAATGGTCACAGATCATCCAATACATCTGAGGTTACGTCGTCGACAAATTGGTGCATTTTACCCCAACGGCGCAGAATTGGGCAATTCCGTTACATGCTTGAGAAATAAAGGCTGTATATAATCAATGCGATGGCTGCGCTCGAAAGCTGGGAAACCCTTTGAACCCCAGCCCGAGGCGTGCCCAAAGTCTCCACAATAAACCAAGTTTTAAAAGGAGGGCCGTCCTCAATTAGATGCACTGGATCTGGCCTCCGACTCCGACCCCAAGTATTGACAAATGATTCTAAAATTAAAAATTAAAAAGAGGGGGGGAAACAATAATAAATAAAATATTAGGTCGTCCAATATTATGTTCATAGTCATACTGACAGTGATTTCGTGATAAACAATGATTAAGGGTGATGTGCTGGCGTCGGAGTTGGTACTTCGTCCACATTGGGCCACAGAACAAGATGAACACGCAGAGAGCCAAACCCAACAAAACTCTGGTGAGCATAAAAGTAAATAAAGACAGCACTTAATCTGCCCGTAAGAATGAATTGAGAGTGCAAAAAGCTTCTCTTCTTCGAAAATGAATTGCGAACTTGAGAACTCTCTCCGCTTTGGACTATTTGGCATATGCCTTGTCTTCCCGCACGCCACGCAACATCACCGCGGCGCCGGTCACTGCAAAACAACAATGACATCGGCCAAATAGCAATCCAAAAGAAAGCACCAAGGTCAATATTTTCCACACGTCATTCTTTCTTGACAATTTTAGCCAAATAGGCGACTCTGGTTACTAGTGCTCCATACATTGAGTGACACACGGCAAAGCTTCGGTATGCCCCACTAAGTCACGTGTGTGAGGGTTCGTGTCGTCCTCGGTTTTTTTGATTCGCACAAAAAAAAACTCCGTGAACTTATCGAGGTTGCCCAACAAACAGGTATTTTCCTCTTCTCTTTTGCTCGATCCCCTACTGACCAAAGCAGCACTACCCTTTCACATCACCCCGTGAATACCGCCGCCATGGGTAGAGTCATTCGCAACCAGCGTAAGGGTCGTGGATCCATCTACAGTCAGTAACCCCCCGAATCGACACCCGCGACCGAACTTCGACGATTATACTGACGCTGAGAATAGCGGCCAACACGCGCCTGAACAAGGCTCCCGCCAAGTTCCGCAACCTCGACTTCGCCGAGCGACACGGATACCTTCGAGGAGTCGTCCGCGAGATCGTCCACGATGCTGGCAAGTTCCCCGACACACGAGCAATAAATTCCATATCCAGGAACGACGACTAACGGTTGACTTTGTGTGCAGGTCGTGGTGCTCCCCTCGCCAAGGTCGTCTTCCGCCACCCCTACAAGTTCAAGCAGGTGACCGAGACCTTCATTGCCAACGAAGGCATGTACACCGGCCAGTTCATCTACGCCGGTAAGAAGGCTGCTCTGACCGTCGGCAACATCCTCCCCGTTGGTGAGATGCCCGAGGGTACCGTCGTCTCCAACGTCGAGGAGAAGGTCGGTGACCGTGGCACTCTGGGCCGAACCTCCGGCAACTACATCACCATCGTCGGCCACAACCCCGACGAGGGCAAGACCCGTATCAAGCTCCCCTCCGGTGCCAAGAAGGTCGTTGCCTCCAAGTCCCGAGGCATGATCGGTATCGTTGCTGGTGGTGGCCGAACTGACAAGCCCCTCCTCAGTACGTTTTCTCCCCAAGCGGCATAATGCCGACAGCACATTTCTGGAGGAATTGAGTGCTAACAACGAATTACAGAGGCTTCTCGTGCCAAGCACAAGTTCGCCGTCAAGCGCAACAGCTGGCCCAAGACTCGTGGTGTTGCCATGAACCCTGTTGATCACCCTCACGGTGGTGTAAGTATATCCGGAATCTACAGATGGACAATGAGATGGCTAATCACCTTAAACAGGGTAACCACCAGCATATTGGTAAGGCTTCTACCATCTCCCGATACGCCGCCCAGGGACAGAAGGCCGGTCTTATTGCCGCCAGAAGAACAGGTCTCCTGCGTGGTACTCAGAAGACGAAGGAGTAAGGTGGCTGAAATTCATGGTCTCATTGGGTTGGTGTTATACTGGCTTGCTTGCATCGATTGAAGGGATTGCAAAAGGCAGAAGGCTGGTAGCTCCGAGGGCAAGTACTATGGCATTTGGCGCAAAAAAATCTGAAAGCCGTTCTCTGTGACGAATGAGATACCACCGGGATTATTCGAGATGACCTCGTAATGAGAAGATGTGAATGTAATGGCCAATAAGGTCCCCATTTTATCCAAGCGTTGATACCAAGGAGCACTCGTGGCATGAGCCTAAGCCAAAATGATGCAATGCAGTCTTGACATCCAATTCCAGAGCCACAGCGGAGCCACCCGCCTCCACACGGTATCCAGTACTCGGGTTGACCTCCATCTCTAAATCAATTGAGTCTTGTTCATATTTCTAATCCAACTAATTGCATCGAGTCGGAATTGGACCGTTGTCGGACTACCGCGCCGCTATCGTACTTGCAGACAATAAGACTGGGATACTGATTCCTCCATTGATGTTGGTGTTGTGTTCGGCGATTTTCAAACCTTGCCCGAAAGTGAGTAGGTTTCGGCCTTTGGTGGTTGATTGGGCCAATCGCTCAAGCTTGTCAGAGACGGTCTGGCATTGGGCAAGGCGGTAGTAGCGATGGAATAACTTGTGACCTGGTGGCGAGAGACTGCATCGAAAGAGACGAGCTCGGCTCGTATGATTGCAATGCAATGCCCAGTTTAAAAGAGAGAGACGGAATCCTGCATCCTGCTGGCTCGGTTCTCAACTCGCCTACTGCAACGCGCAACACCGAAAGCCTCCCCACTGCGACAAAGGACAAGGCATCACAAAGCTACTGTGCCGCACAGCATGGCAACGCCAATGTCATCCTGTCGGGCTCTGCTACGGACACAAAGTCGCCGTCTTACCGCTTCCCAGCTGTCGTCATCCGTCATTGGCTACACGTGGGCACGTCCCGTGTCCGGCATCGCTGCCGTCCCCAAGTCGCAATTAGCCCCACGTCGTCCTGCCCCCACCAACCCCTCCATCCCCTCGACCTTGCTCAAACTCTTCCCCTCCAGAAGAAGCTTGAGACCATCCTCTTCATCTCATTTTCAAATCACCAGCAAATTCACCACAATGGCCCCCGTCAAGGAATACGCTCTTCTCTGCCTGGAGAACCCTCTGCTTGGTACGTTGTTTGCCCTGCTTCATTCCCGCGTACCAATGCTTTGCCGTGCACCAACATAGCTGCCACTCCCATCGCCCCTCCTCCCCGGTGATGCCGCAGTGATTTGGTCAAACCCATCAATTTGCTCACATTTCCCCCAGATATCCAAGCCGTCGGTGACCAGGCCCTTCTGGACAAGTATGAGCTGAAGGCCAACGATGCTATCCTCGCCGAGGAGAAGCACATTCCCCTCTACGAAGACCTCCTCAACAACTACGATGCCAAGCTCATCGCCGGTGGTGCTGCTCAGAACAGCGCCCGAGGTGCCCAGTACATCCTGCCCCCCAACAGCGTTGTCTACCTCGGTGGTGCTGGTGACGACAAGTACTCTGCCATCCTCCACGATGCCGTCAAGGCCGCTGGCCTCCGAGTCGAGTACCGTGTCGACCCCAAGGAGAAGACTGGCCGCTGCGGTGCCATCATCACCGGCCACAACCGATCCCTGTGCACCGACCTTGGTGCTGCCAACCACTACGGTCTTGACCACTTGAAGAAGCCCGAGATCTGGAGCCTCGTCGAGAACGCCGAGGTCTACTACGTCGGTGGCTTCCACTTCACTGGTAAGCATCTTATTTGTCCAAGAATGAGAGGACCACGCTGACCTTACTGCGTTCTCAGTCTCTCCCCCGGCCATCATGGAGCTTGCCAAGCAGGCTGCCAAGGACAACAAGCCCTTCGTCCTCTCCCTTTCCGCCCCCTTCATCCCCCAGTTCTTCAAGGACCCCGTCGATGCCAGCGCTCCTTACTGGGACTACGTCATTGGCAACGAGACCGAGGCCGCCGCCTACGCCGAGTCTCACGGTCTTGAGAGCAAGGAGCCCAAGGACGTCGTCGTTCACCTCGCCAACCTCCCCAAGGAGAACACCCAGAGGAAGCGTGTTGCCATCATCACCCAGGGCACCGAGCCTACCCTCGTCGCCATCCAGGGCGAGTCGGGCGTGAAGGAGTTCCCCGTCCACGCCATTGAGAAGGAGAAGATCAACGACACCAACGGTGCCGGTGATGCCTTTGCCGGTGGTCTCCTCGCTGGTATCGTCGAGGGCAAGACCCTCGAGGAGAGCATCGACATTGGCCAGTGGCTTGCACGACTTAGCATCCAGGAGCTTGGACCTTCGTAAGTTATCCCCAATTTTCTGTTTGCATTGCACTACTACCTGAGTTTCCTATGAAGTTACATGGGTCCTCTCGGAAAAGGGCACCAGTCCCCCTGTACATGCCATTCCATATTTGCTAACCTATTTCTCTCCTCAGCTACCCCTTCCCCAAGCAGTCTTACAAGGCTTCCAACTAAAGAAGCCTCGCAACCAAACTCATCTTGCAATGTCCTAATGCAGGACTGAATGTGTCTCGGCGTTGAGGGTCAAGGGAAAAAACGGTTTCAACAACGGCGTTTTTGCATCCGGGGGAAAGAAAGCCCGGTTTTAACGGAGCCTGCTCTCGAACAGCGGCGCGGTATCCTCCACGATACCCCTTAGCATTGTATCAAGCAATTTTTTTTACTTTTTCGAAAATATAAATAGAGACTTCTTGCTTGCAAAGAAAGCCAGTATCCGATTTGCCAATCATTAGCACGCGCAGCACGCGCATGCCGAGCTGATGCCTATCTCGTCACGGTAAGTCAAGACCCTGAATTTCGTACACAAATCGGGCAAGATGCAGGCCCAGTAGATTGATATCTCCGCCACATCATCCTGAACATAATCGATTGCGCCTTTGGCATTCCTCTCAAAGTCAAAACACGGCCTTGTGCGCCATCCTGGTTTGTGTCACCAGGAGACTACCGCACAGTGGTGCGGCACGAGACTTCTTTCGGCGTAGCCAAAGCTTTCGTACCCTGAGTGGCCTGGCCAGGGACAGGGATGAAAGAGTACAAGACTGAGAGAGGTAAGTCTGGAAGTGGATTACACAAAAAAAGAAGCATCATATTCGGGTGAAAGATGCTGCCTACTTGTTTCCATAAAACGCAGCTTGAAGAATAGTAGCATCGTAGCTCGAGGTTGTGTCGTCCATCTGAAAATGTCGGGTCGAAGATGAAGGGTTCTCCTGGACATAACCATGGTCGGGGCGGTTCATGGCAAAGTGGTTGACGTTGGGCATGCCAAACTCGGCACCGTTGGCCGGGGTACCTTGGTAAAGGCTGCTCGGGTGAGAAAATCCAGATACAGAAGACATGGGATGGCCGTCAAGAGGCTGGTGGCCCCACGATGGTGGAACCGTCTCCTTGGGCATGCGAGAAGAATTCTGTCCCCACTGGCTAAAGGCAGATGTTCGTGGAGCGCTTGAGCTCGTAAAAGACTGCAGCAAGTTGTTCCTATGAGCCTCTTCAGAAGCCGAGACGACACGAGGGCTTCTCATCATTCCGCTAGCTGGCCTAGGAGTGAATGTTGTCGCAAACGGGCGTTCGGGGGTGATAAAGGGGTCTTCAAGGCCGCCAGCCATTTGAGCAACATCTCTAGACGAGAAATTCGGACTGACCGGGCCGCTAAAAGCATCTCTGGCCATGGACACGGAAGAATCTTGGGCTTTGTGGGGGGTAGGAGTATATACCCAATTCCAAGGCAGTGGCTCAAACTTGCCCGACGGGATTGAGCCAGTTGGGCTCGGCTCAGGCTGGAGCATTCCAAAAATTTCATTTGCTGTAGCAGAGTGCATTCCATACGAGGATTCGTCAAGGGGCCGGAGCTGTTGAGCAGGCTGGGGGGTAGGCGGCTTGAGGAAAGGTGCCAGCATGTTAATAACGGTGCTTTCCGCGTGATCTGGGGTAGTGGAAGCTGGTGGGCGAGACTCGGGTGCCCGGGCAGAGCTGACTGGTCGCTCAGGGGCCTTTTCAACGACATGCTTACTGACTGGTCGGCGGCTATCGGATGGGTTGCGCTGGCGGCTAGCAATCTGAGCTTCTTGTTTTTGAACCGGAGGGTTGGCCATTCTCGGAGCCTGGCGAATATCGACAGTGATTTCACGTTGTGCGGTTTCTTGATACTCGAAAACCAAGCCTTTCTCTGCTCGGTAGTTGAGAGGCATGGCATCGTCTTCGGCTAAGAAATAGGCACAACGAAGAATATCAAGGATTCGGGCCAGCGTCTCTTGGAAAGATGGCAAGCGAGTCTCCTTTGGTGGCAAATGAGGTTTCAGATTGCCATCTTCGCCAAAGAAGGATCGGCACGCCTCCGGAACCTGATCAGGGGAAAGGGGAAGCAGGCCGCGGGTTTCGATGTCTTCTGGTAGCAGATATGGGCAAGGGGCGAGGTTTTCGCGGGTGTATGTGTCAGTGCAGAGCAGAGTGAAGACCTTCGCAAGGGCTTTGACCATTTCAGGGACAACTGAACCAAGTGACTCGCCAGCCCCAAATATTGCAAGCCTGCGCGCCGCAAGCCACGTAATGTAAATGCGCAAAAGAGGCAACAAGCAATCGATAGTAGGGGTCACTTTGTCAGTAGCGGAATCCTTGGGGTCATTGCTCTCTCGGTTGACAATGTCTGTGAGCTCGCCTTCCAGAGCACTGCTGAACGACAAGATGAACTGACAGTTGAGGCGCATCGTGTACTGGCAGAACCTGAATGAGGAGGCAGATGGGTTTTCTGGTACGGTCAGTATTTAATTCGCTATGCGAAGAGGATCACGGCATACCTGCGTAGTTTTGAGACGCAACGAAGTAAGATGACATGTTTATCAATGACATCTTGAAAAGCGCCTCGGTATGAGAAGAGCCCTTTGAAGCCATATCCAGACGATGCACGACCTCTCTCTCTAGTTCGGAACTCTGAGACATGGTTTCGCCCTTGTAGAAGACGGCATGCAGCTTGCTGAACCAAGTAATGAAGGCATCCTGGGGGACTCGCGGGTTTCTGCGAGCGGGTGTCTTTTCCGGCTGTAAAATAGCTTTGAATTTGGCCTCAAGGTTGGGCTTAGCATTTGGGTGAGGGTCCGCAACAGCAATACCCCGATAGAAGTAGTAGACAACGTCGAGGTCCTTGCCCTCTTCGAGGCTTATGATGCCCATCTGGTGAAAGGCAAAGCCAGAGTCCGTCTTCAAGTCGTATGCCAGGTTGTAATAGGCCATAGAAATACGATAACTCGACTTTCTAAGCCCAGCTTGGATCTGATAACGAGCCAGGTCACCAAGACAAATCAAAGTAAAATGACAGGACTTGAGGACCATATGATAGGTTTGGGCGGGAACGGGGCTGATGGTATCGTTGGCAGACGCTTCCTGAACTTCAATGCCTAGAGCGATACGCTTCAGCTCCGGGATGTCATATCTCGCCGACAGCCTCTGGATATAGCCCTTGTAGAACTCCTGAGCAATGCCCAGAAACGCGAGATATTTATCTCCTAGCTTTCGCTTTTCCACATTGCGCTTGTCACCCTTTTGTTTGTGGGGGCTCTGTTTATCACTTTTCTGTTTGTCGCCATTGCGTTTGTCGTTGGCTCCCTTGTCATTTTTCTGCTGCTTATCGGCAGCCTGCGCCAGCTGTTTGAGACGGCCTAGCGTTCGTCGGTATTCGTGGTTGATGGAAGTATGTACCGTCCACAAGATGTGGTCGGCGCGCTCGGTGATGGCATACTCAAAATCGAGAAAGATAGTTTGCACGCATGCAAGTCGGAACCTATTGCAGTAAAAAAAAAAAAAAGTCTTAGCTCAGGCACACATGGCGGGCGAAGGCGCGGGTTTCCCTCACTTGTCCAAAATGGAATCTATTGCCTCGAACTGGGAAATGTCGACACCAGAACTATTATCTTTGGGGAGCTTATCAAGCTGCTTGGTCAACAGCTTGCGCAGCTTGATAGCGGAGCTAAACCTCGCAAGTTAGTAAGTTATGCGGGCGAGACGGAATTGCGCAAATGGTTTGCTTGATGCCCCCGATTGCCAGACCAGTAGCTGCGCAACAGGTGTGCATGGGCAGCAAGGGTATAGAACGTACCGCCACGCCTGCCTGGCTTTGTTGCCAAGGTCAGTCTGCTCGGTCTCCATGATGGCAGAGTCGAGAAGGCGACGCTGCGGAGGCGGATTCAGGAATGGGCGAGCGAGACCGGAGAGGCAGGGGGGGAGCAGGAATCGCGGGGGCGGCGTAATGGGCGAATGTCGTTCCTATATGACGTCTTTCTCATGCTTTCTCGGGGCCGGATCACGGAGTTGCAAATGGTCCATTACTCGGGCGCTGGTCGGGTTGCAAAGGTGGGAGGCGGCCTCGGCTCGCGAAAATGGAATCGTCGGCCGAGGAGAGACACATTGGCAAAGAGGAGGAAGCGACGGAGCAGGTCGACACGAGGATAGACGGAGGTTGGCAGGCTGTTCGGCGCCACGATGGTTCGGGGAGGGGGGAGGTTCAGCAGAGGTGCGTGCGAGGTGAAGAGATTCTGAGCCGCCGTTGACGTGACAGGGTCGAGAATAAGGAGCCCCTCAAGGTCATGATCCTGTCCGTCGCCCCAAAGAGTGGTTGTCCGGGGTGGGAATACTTCGGAACTAGGACGTCGAAAAAAACGGCCGCCCTCGTCCACTGAGACGGGCACCCTTGGTTGGGTTTCAGTGGGTTTGCCGTTCGCTGCTCGCTCCATCCCGCACTGGATTCTCCAATGGGGCCGTGCCAGGCCCCTGTGCCCATCAGGTAGCATACCCTGTCATCACACCTAAAAGCTGCCCCTCAGCGAAAGCCCCTCCCCCCAGGCTCGTTCGTCATTGTGACTCTTGATTCTTCAGTGGTCCCTTGTCGCTAACCCCACTGGATTTAGCGACTGGTCTAGTCCAGCAGCCCACTGCCCGCTACCAATCCATGCTTCTCATCGAGGCCACCGCCGTGCTCCCATCCTTGACCTGGACCTGGCCATCTTATTAAGATATCCTATCAAGGCCATCTCGATCCGCCGACTCTTCAGCCCTCTCGCGCCCGGATCCTCTCTCGTCCCTGAGCCTCACCACGTTAAAGCTTCCCCAGGCAGTCGAATACCGAACGAGACGGATCCCCTCGCCGTCTCTAGCTTACCGCTCTCTGGGTTTGATTCAAAGTAATTCTCACCACCCCCCCACAAAGCTCACCGCACAAAAAAGATGAAGCGCTCACGAGAGCTCGAGGACGAGCTAGATTCGTACGCCCCCGGCCCATCATCTACAGACTCGGCAGTCGCATTACGACCAGTGGCAAAGGTCACACAGCTAGACTGCGCCATCGAAGACAGCGACGACGAAAACACCGTCACCATGAGATGCAACTTACCACCCCACAAGGAATCGCTGACCTTCAGGTCCTACGATGATTACGAAGTTCACTACACCAAGGCTCACACCAACCGATGTCACGAGTGCCTCAAGAACTTTCCAACGGAGCACCTGCTCAGTGTTCACATCGAGGAATTCCATGATCCCCTGGTCTCTGTTAAGAGAGAGAAGGGGGAGCATACGGTAAGCAGCCAAGCTGCAATTTCACACCCTACTCAGTTTTCGCCAGACCAGAAAATATTAATGAGACGTACAGTATTCCTGCTTCGTAGAGGGCTGTGAACGCAAGTGTATGACCCACCAGAAGCGACGCTTGCACCTCATCGACAAGCACATGTATCCCAAGAATTTCTACTTTGCAGTCACCAAGGATGGCATCGATGGAAGAAGATCCCTCCTCAACGATGGCACCCATCATCGCCGTCGTTCCTCGACCAACTCTCAAACCAAGGAGTCACGGCGCCGGGCTAGTCTACTGGAAGCAGCGGGGTCACAGTCACCAACACAATCACAGTCAGGCAAGCAAGCAAAGGAAGCGCCTCAGCCAAACTCCCCACCGCGTGCTGGGAGGAAATCCGCAGACAACGGGTCTGTGGATACGCAAATGGCGGAGCTCACTGGAGCCATGTCAGCGCTGCAGTTTGTTCCACCAAGCATCCGGTTTGGCAGAGGTACCAGGGCTGGCTTCTCCAAAAAATAGGCAAGAGCATCAGAAGGGGGTCCAAAACTGGCTGGTTCTGATCAGCACGATGTTATGAATGGAATGACTTGGTCAATGAAAGGATTTCTACCTCATCAGAATGACCTCCACAATCTCGCCATGTCGTTTGTAGGGCCATGTGGCTACTTCTTTTCGTTCCTGGTTGCGCCCAAACGCCGTCTCTCAAATCCACATATGCAAACAAGGTGTAAAATTCCCCAATATCCTGTCAAATGCTTGCCATAATACTTAATCGCTCGAGGCACAGCCACGACATCCGCAGCTGACGCACTCGATGTCTTGCTCGTCCTTGAGATTCGTACGGGGAACTCGACAGATGCAAGTGCTGTTGAAGTTGGTTTCCTTTGTCTGGATGCATCGAAGACAGCAAAGCTAGTTGCCAGTCAGCATAAAGAATCCAAACACGCGCAAAGTCGCGCCCAGAACATACCTTTTCGTAGCCTTGCTTCTTCCACTTAGCGATCAGCATCGCATCCGCATATCCGTTCTTCAACAACCATTCGTATAGCTTCTTGCTGATGGCCTCCTTTTCGTAGTACAGGTCATACACATAGCGGCTTCTCTGGTGGGAAATCTGGAACACCTCCCACTCAGCCTGGTATTTGGGGCCCGAAGGCGGCGGCTTGTTCTGAGCGTCCTTCATCTTGTTTGCGAAGATGAGGAGATCGGTCTCGATGTCGCTGAAGCCCTCTGGCGGGGGCTTTCGTTTCGACGAGTGTCGGATAGCAGGCATGATGGCGGATTTTTCGGTGTTGTCTCCTTTTTTGCGGTCGTTGCAAAGCTTCCAGAAAGTCGCGAGCTGGAGGCGATGTTGTTGATGGATGGGCTGGCTGACAAAAGGTCAGCCTTGTCAGTGGGGGGGCACTGGCCTTGTGGCGGTGTCCTGACATGTGGCGGGTGCGGTCATGTGACTCTGTCCCGGAAGCTGGGCTTCGTGATCTCGGCTCGATTCTGGAACGTCAGAGCACCGTGGTTTCCGAGTCCCCAAGAGCATTGATTGCCCACCATGGCCATTACGCCGACAGAGTTTGCGAAGAAGACGGCGCAGTGTCAGTATACCTTTCTCCCGTGTCCTGTTTACCCTGCTAACGCCCTCAATAGCGGCCAATTGGTCGGATGCGAAGCGTCGAGTGCTCTCCTCCTACCGCGAATGGATCCGAGCTGTATGTTTAACGAACCCTTTCCCGTCCAAACGACTGCGGCAACGAGAATATCCCGGCTGTTTTACATCTGGCCATTCCATGTTTCCTGCAGGAAATCCCGTCCAAAAATGGTGGCTAACAAGTGTAAACCAGGCGCCCGAGGTCCAGACCATGTACAACGTCCCCATGCCCGTAGCCGCCATTCGAACACGCATTCGACAGGAATTCGAGCGACACCGATACGCCAAGAAGCTGTCTCTCGTTGACGTGCTTCTGTTCAAGTCCCACGCCGAGTACCAGGTACGAATCGTCGCCAGCAGGGCGGCACCATCGCCGACGTAGAGATATTTCCCGCTAACGCCAGGACGGCAGGAAACCATGAACTTCTGGAAGCAGACCAACCACATCATGGCTTACTTCAAGGAGGAGAACTTCCGGGGTGACAAGCGATTGCCCTCGAGCTTCATGACCGGTTTCCTTGAGGTGAGAAATAGCCCTCTTCCCATTGGCCCGAGCTCCATACTGATTCCATTCACAGGGTCGCAACTAAAGTTGGCGGCAACGATTGCTCGTGTATATATCTCATTAGAACCTCTAGCAAAAGGAATCCCTCAGAACGCCTCGAAGTACCTCATGCTTCTACGTGATTTTTTTAAAGGCCTCCATTTCAACCCCTCCATGAATTTTCCCCTCCTAGCTTGGCACTCATCGGGCAATACCCTGCTCTGCGTTGTACGCCTGTCTCTTGGTCCAGAACTCGTCGGCAACAACGTCGCAGACCTCCTGGAGGTCGACCAGACCTTTCTTAAGGGCGTCGACGGCAGTGCCCTCTGTAAACTTGATTAGAACATGGTGCAGTAGAAGATGAAAGAGTGTAGCTCACCATATGTCTGGATTCTGATGTTCATCTTGGGCTCAGAAGGGTGAGGCAGGTTATAAGCACAGAACTCGACGTCAGGGCTGGGGACATTAGCATAGATTCAGGTCATGTCAAAATCTTGTAAACACTTACTTCTTCATGATGATGTATCGGAGGGCGTTTCCAAGCGTGTGACCCTCTTCAAGGAACTCAAATGAAGCAGCGGTATCCGTTGAGCCGGGAAGCTGCATTGTGTTAGAAAAAGCAAATGCCACACGATTCAACGGTCTATCCAACTCACAATTTTCACACGCTGGGGCTCAACCTCCTCCTCCTCTTCTTCTTCTTCCTCTTCCTCGACATCCTCGTTGGCATCCTCAACCTGCGCAGACGGGGGAGCGTCCTGCATGTTGGTATCCTCAACGGGATCGTCCTTCTTTGTGCGGGCAGGCATTTTTGAGGAGGAGGTTGTGTGTTTAGGAAAGCAGCGACGGGAGAAAGGATGAGTGTCTCACGAAATCACAGCTTGTATTGGCAGGGTACAAAGAGTCGGCCTCAAAACTTCAACAGCGTTTTCACCAACCAAATCTGAGACTTTGGCTGTCAGTGTTCACTGAAGGAAATTTTGACGACCCATGTGGCGGGCTGTGGCGCACCTAGCGCGCTGGCGCCAGAAATTCCGCCGGTGAGCCACAGTAAAGTGGGTCGAGCCTTTCCTGGAAGGGCCGAATCTCACTGATCCGTATAAGTCAGAATTAGATACCCATCGTCAACAATCGGTTTAGCCCGGGTAGCTCAATTGGTCAGAGCGTGCGGCTTTTACTACCTTCTCAAGGATTTATCCTATTGAGGGTGCACACGATACCGCAAGGCTAGGGGTTCGACCCCCCTCTCGGGCGAAAAAAAATCATTTTTTTGAGTTCACTCTCTTTTTTTTTGTAACCGCGACATGATTGATTGTTGATGAAGGCGTGTGCTATATCGGGGGGGTTTTTTTTTTTGGAAGCGGGGGGGGCTGAAGTGAGAGGAGAGTTGGGTAGATGTCAGGTTAGGCGGAGGATGATGCGCTCTATGGAGAATCACATTGCTTGTTCTGCACCTTTGACTAGTTGCATGAAAATCTCTTTGCTTTTTTTTCATATCAGTACCAGTATTGTTACTGCCTTGCTGTGTTATCATATTTCGACACGCTGGGCTACATTGCCTGCCCACAGGGTTCAGGCGAACGAGTGCGTGCTAGGCGAAGGCTGATGATGTTCGCAATGCTGAATGACTTGGCTCATTTCACACTAGCCAACGACAGTCAATACTACTGTCACCCAGAAACAGCTATATCACCACACGTTCCACAGTAATCCACTCAGTTACAGATGTTCGACCCGACTCGGCAAGATCTAGTCCAAGGGTCCAGGGTAGCACTCGGGAGAAACCACGGTTTCTGACTGTATCGAGTCAGGGTCAGAGCTATAGCTGTCTCATAATATTGCCACGGCGTCATGACATCCACTAGCAAGTAACAGATGATGGGGATCGGTTGTTATGCCACTTGTGTGCTATTTCCTTTTCCCGTGGGCTGGTCTCTTGGTGTTGTCTATTGCAAGGGGTTAAGGAGGACATGTTTACGACTGCTAATTTGAACCAAACACCCATTTCAGCTACCCACCGGCAAAAATAGCAGATTCACAACATATCCGACAACATACCCGAGAGGCCCGAGGCCCGTTTTGGCCGCGGTGCTACCGTTCAAGGGCCGACTAAGGTATGCATGCGCATGGTGTTGTATTCCCCAAGCACAATATGCGCATTCTGGATGTTTCCAAAATTAGACCTTCGTAAAGCCCCCCCAAAAGAAGAGAGAAAAAAGGCGACCCCGTATAAAACACAGGGCGATGGCGGCATAATAATTTAAAGTGTCACACGTGCGAGGTCCTATTTCCGGCTACTGACGCATGGTAAAATAAATAAAGGTAGGACTGCAGGTGGGAAATTGATGGGCAAATTATTCGGCCGACGACGGACGGGTAGTGGCACTGGCAGCGCAGTGACACTTCGTCTCGCCTAAGGACAGCAAAGGCAGGAAAAAGTGCAAACGTGGGCGGCAGTGATATTGCACTTTGTGTTACAGCAGCGGGCGTTCGACTCTTGAAACACCGTCATATGACCAACAGAAAACCATACCCTGCGCCGCTGTCAAAATTCATCGTCCGGAGTTTAGTTCTGGGGAATTGTAAGGGACATATACACAGGGGTATTCCAAGCTTTCCACGAGCTAGACCCTAGGATTCGGTGCCGGGATGCACTCCAGGCCGTCCACGTTGTCTGGCGACGAGAGCCCACTCGTGATCCAGACTGATACATCGCCAGCAAAAAGTCGCCACGCAGGAGAGGCAAAGCCTGATTGCCAGTGCCAGCCCGGGGGAGATACCCGATCCGGAGGCTGCGGGATGGTCAGACGAGAGTGGTCAATGGTGCCAGCTCACGATGGCCGGCGCCGTGGCACCTGGGGGCATTGTTATCCATGCTATGGAGCCAGGCCTGCGGCGACCGGGCCATTCGAACCAAACGCCAAGCAAGATGGGATGAAATGGCACCGCTGCCCTAGGCTAGAGCTTGATGGCGATGCACCGCGCACGTTCATGGCTGGACATGGTCACGAGAAACACCATGGACTAGCCAGGACTGGGAGGTAGGCAACGGCTGGTCTTGGATGTGTTTGAGGATTTTGAGGTGCGGGATGGCTGATCCAATAAGCGGCGACATTGAGCATGGCCATGAAACATGGTTGCACAGTTAATCCAATCAAGGCACCAGGGCCCCAAACGACGGCGTGCTGATGGGTTGCTTGGCTGCTTGGGGGGTGTGGTCGCAGTGCAGTTCTGGAGCGGTGCCCAAATCCTCGCACCCGTCCTCAATCCAAGTTTGGTATGTACGGGAGTTCAAGTTGCATGCGGATGCATATCGATCCCCCAATATGCTCATAACCTGAGACGTCGTCTCAGGTCAGGTGAAGGCACCCATCCAGATTTTCCCTCCCACCTTCAGCGGAGCAAGCGAGGCGGGGGATAAGACGAAAAAAAAAAGGCAACCACACGGCGTCGCGAGATGCGTCAATCAGGATGGTAGGAACATGGGAGTGCGGATGAGTGCAATGACCTCTTGTCCGTTTGGTGGATTGCGGATGGATGAAAGCAACCTGAAGCGATGGATCATGGCTGCGGGAGATGGCCAGCGCCATCATTTCGCAAGGGTGATGGTGTCGAGATCCAGGTTGGTCAGCAACTGGGGCGCCCAGTAATGCACCGGGCAGACTATTGGCTTCCCGCATGGAGCGGACAGTCCGTCTGACTGGCACAGTTTTGCCAGTGCGTGTCTTGCTTGGAGGGACACTTTGGAATGTCTCAGGCCACATCTGAAGATGTCTTTGGAGACCAGCTCAGATCAGCCCAATGCAGGTGGTACGGGATCTGCGCCTCCGAGTTGCATCTAACAAGATAATCCTATTGTGTTCGTTTCGCCCACTGTCCGGACATGTGGCACCAGACCGGACGGTGCAGGCCAGGGCGTTGGGGAGCCTGGATTCACGGCGAATGGCTGGTCAGTGGGCAGCGAGGCCATCAGAGACAGGGGGTTTCTGCGCAAGGATGCAATGCCTCTGGGAAGCGGGACTGGAGCGCTGCCATTCTAATGATGGCGCCAGCAGGACCAACCATGGGGCAGTTTGCTCGTCTTCCTCAGACGCACCGAGTATAATGCCATCATTGTTGCCCCATCAAGCGACTATTGAGGGGCCGACGGATCAGCGAACTGATGTGAGAATGTGTCAGTCGAGCCGTATCATGGCCTATGGGCGACTATATGCGACACCATCGTATTCAAGACCACGCGCTGGCGTCGAGGAGGTCCGTGATGGTCCATGGCTGATGGCCGAGAGAGGCTCATTCATAGACGTTTTTGGGATGCTCAAGATTGGCACAAGGTGGCTACGGGAAAGGGGGAGGGGTGTGCTTTGGAGGCCCGAGCCCAGACGAGGTGTGAACCGAGTCGAAGGAAAAAAAAAAACGAAGGCGCGCCAACTGCAGGTGTCAGGGTCAGCTAAACCACCTTGGCAGGCGGATGCTAATAGCGCACATGAGGGCGTCAAGTCAGATCCGGCGATTTTTTTTAAGCATGTTGCCAGGGGGGCTACCGAAGAGGACAGTGTAGATGAAAGGAGGACGGTAACTGTGGCGATGCTAGACCAGGTAGCGAAGCCATTTTTGAAGCACCGTTTGTCAGTTGTTTGATACAGTTGGGAGGGGACGATTGACGGTCAATCATCCTTTCATCTTCCTCATCTTCCTCATGGTCGGCTCATCGACAACTTTCAAACACGGCCATGTTCGGGGGCTCGGGACGAAGCGGTAGCGGCGGTCGTAGCGGTCGTGGCGGGGATCGCGTACGCTTGCGCACCAGGTTGCGTTTGCTGGAAGAATTGGAGCCGGAGATCGTCAGGGACTTTTCTGGGGGTGTGAGAGAATGTGTGAGGGGCAAGTTTCAGCAGGCGGGAGGCAACCTCCACGTTGGAGTCATTTTTTCAGTAAGGATAGTCTGTATGTATGAGTGACAAAGATGATAAGAGGGGAACTATTGATGGCGATTGACGGACGGGGCCACCCTGTCCCGGTTTTTTCTTCTTCTTCTTTTGCTCATGATCAGCTGTCAGATGGCTACGAGATTGATGATCTGGGGTTTGGCATTAAGCATTTTTTGCTGGGTTGTTGCCTCTTGCTTGGCCATGATGTGGTTGCGTCTAATAGCACTTCATCTATGCAGCGGCCGTCACTTTGAGTTGGGCGTTGCGTGGAAGGGTGCGACGAGTCCAGGCACAAACTTTGTTGACGCAGATAATAACGGTGCTCGATATTATGACTCTTCGATTTCGCATGGCGTTTAGCATTTCGCATGCGGCTGTTGACGCACACATGTACATGCAAGAGCGAGTCTCGTACCCTCCATGCTCCTTTTTGGGTTGTGTCGAAACAAACTTCTCGACCAAAGTGGATGCAGTGTCGTGGATCGCTGACGAACAAGTGCGTGTAAATAGCAAATGCTGCTTTCTTTTTCCTCGCGAGGCTTGAAGCTGGCTGCTTCACTTCCCAGCGCCACGGGGTACCGCCCGCAGGGATTCCCAATTACAGGGCTGGGCCGGTTACAAAAGTGGGCTTGGATGAGCAGGAATCCACTGCGCGACGGGCCCGAAACCACTGGGGAGCCCACCACAGCCGTGTCACGACGTACTGCACCTCGGCTTCAAGGACAGGGAGGGGGAGCACAGGCCCTGAAGGGACGGCGCACTTGCGACATTCGCCAGGGCCTGTAGCAGAGATTCTTGCCTGCGTGTCTGGGATCGACGTAAATAGTCACAAGAGGCGGTCAGTTCCAGAATGGGAACGCAAACCCGCCTGGCTGGAGTCGACGGTATTGCCTCTTATTAGCCTCACGGTTGGTGGGACGTTGGAATGGAGGGAGTGAGCTAATTCAAAGTTCCTTGGGGGTTTTCCTCGCCCCTCCCCTCTCCCGTATCCTTCGCCATTGGGCTCGCATCCACGTACAGGCACACGTAGGGCGATGCGCAACCAAAAGAGACGATGCATGGCATAGCACTGCAAGTGGTGGGTGTGCTGTGAGTATGTTCTTGTAGGGCAGCAGGGGGGAGGGGAGGCCCAATCAGAAACGGCAGGGATCACGTCGCGGAGTGGTAACACTAGTTAGTATCAATCCAAAACCGCCAACGACGGTGTGGACAAGGCCAATGTCGCTGGAGGGCTGAGAGGAGTGATTGATGGTTGGCTAGGCAGGCTCTGTCTTGCCGGGTCGCGTGCGGAAGCAGATCCAGTACCGTCGCAAGCTGCGAAAAGCAGGCTTCAGGTGGATGAGGGGAAGGGTAGAATGAGAGACGGAGGGTTTGCCTGCGTCTGGCCCCGGCCCTGGGGAGGCAGCTGCTGTAGGCCTGCTCGTCTGGCCTTTCCCGCCATGTGTTGCTCGTCCCGTCTTGGGCCCTGGGGCCGGGATGCTGGAGCTGGGGGGGGGGGGGAAACATAACGGCCCCCTGCTCTGCTGACGAAGTAGTTGACGCTGGCCCTGTGGCTCAGTGCTTCCCAGCAGCGCGCAACGCACGCCTCTGGAGGACCCCGGGTACGAGAATGGCATAATTAGGGTCGCTGTGTGTCGTCCGTGTGCAACTGCCTCGTTTTGGCGTTTTGGAGCTGGGCGGCGGTGGGTTTGGTCGTCATTTCAGCGTGCATTTGCATATAGTGGGCTGAAAGAGGGAAACTATGAGAGATGGGCTGGTCCAAATCTGCAATGGAAAACGTGAGGGTTGATAGGAGCACACCCCCATTTCATCGCCCATTTTCCCTCGCACTCTGTCTTGCCTGGCACTTCAAACAGCAGCAAACCTCCAGCCGGCTCTTCATTCGCTCGCCGCCATCACCGTCCCATCCCCATCACCCACCCACCCCTGCTTTGCCTTTGTTCTGTGCGACGAATGTCCCTTAACTAGCCTGGTCCAGGGCCCCCCAGTTTCTGTTCTCGATCCCATGCCCACGGGCCCCTTGGGACCCCCTTGGCCCCTTTGGCTTGGCTTCGTTTGGCTTAGGGACCCATTGCTTCAAGACACGAACCAGGCGCCATGACTGTGTCACTTTTCCCCGTGTCCCCTTTCATAAAATACAAGGCATGAAATAAAACATCACCAGGTACCCGACCCCTCCTCGCACCTCTCTTTTTTCGATCTTGCTTCATCTCTTGTCTCGCTCTGGGCCGTCTCCGATATCCAGCTCTTCCTTTTTCTCCTCGCCCTTCTCCGCCATCCCCCGCCGCCTCGAGCCGATCTTGAACCATCCCAGTGCCTGTACCTAGAGGCAATTGTCACTGCTGGTGCCGCCATCACCGCTATCGCCGCCCGCCGCCGCTTCGTCACATTTGCTGTCGGCTGCTGGAATCCCTTCATTCGCTAATTCCACCCACCGTGGCCCACGGCCTTGCATCCTGCGCTGTTGGCTCGGCGCTTGCGCTGCGCTTTGCTTGGTTCCCTGCCTTTTCAGCACCAGCAACTGGAAATAACTAGAACTGGATTTCCGGGGCCCCGGTCGCACGCATTCGCTCTTTCTCTCCCTCCTCTTTTGCTTTATTAATTTTTTGCATCCACTTGCACGGCAAGCAAGCAATCTGCAGACATAAGCCTTGCTACCTCTGCGGTGGGCGAAAGACACACGGACCTGCCGACCGCAAACCCGCCCACTCTAAAGTCACCAGTCGACCGACGGAGCCACTTCGATCACACCCCAGCTTGATTACACTCGTGCTCTGCTTGCTGCGCATCATCAGCTCCAAGGACGCTCTAATTCCACCTCCGCTTCCACTTCCGCTTCTCCAGGATTTTTTCTCAGCCCGTACTTCATTTTGTAAACCACCATCTTTACTCCCCTGCACCTCGCTCGCTACTTGCTTTTGGCACTATTTTCGGCATCGCCATCTTCCAGCCCTGCCCCAGATTGCACAGCTGAATCTCCCGCCTGAGCTTGGACCAGAACTCTGAGCCGCACAGAAGAGAAACGAAACACTCCAGATCGAGCCACGGATCAACCGCTGAGACTCTGGCTTCTATTTCTCCTTCTTTTCCGCCTCTGCACTCTCGTTTGCTTCCCTTGCATCTCTCTTGATTCTGCAAGGGCTAGACTGCGCCCGACGGCCACTCTTCATTCCGGGACCTGTCGACCGATTCATTCCGCGCCAAAATAGGACGCCGCCTGCGACTCAGGGCCTAGAAAACCACACTCGGCGCTCGACTCGCCTCATTCTCATTTTTTTTCTATCTCCACCACTGCACAGTCTTGCGCCCTCGCTTCATTATGAGTGCTGCAATTGCAATGGTCCCCTCTCCCGCTCCTCACGAGAGGTCATCCTACTCTGACCTGCCTGCTCCTTCGAATGCTGCTTCCACCGCAGCCGCCTCTCCATCCGCACATCGCTCTGGCGCCCCCTCAACCGCGCCCAATGCCTCCGCGACAGCTCAGCACTCTAGCGGCAGCCCCAAGTCATCTATCGCCCCTTCCAAATCATCTCCCTCTAGCGCGTGAGTTTTTTCTGCTCTACCGTATTCACGTCGCCATATCTGATTGCTAACCTCTTATTTTCGTTTGACTAGTTCTCGTGGCGCACCTCCCAAAATCATTGTGAAAAAGGAGCCTGCATCACCCAGCATGCCCAACTCGCGACCCCGACCAAGGAGGCTTGACCTCTCCAAGAACACGCCCAAATCGAACCAGCCCGCCACCGCTCGACCATTGACTGCAAGGGATGGTCTTGGTATCCAGGAAGTTGGCATCGCCTGCCTCTCCCCTGGCTTTGTCACCCAAGATCCCGTTATGAAGGAGCAGCTCCAGCGAAGCATGTCGGTTCGGGAACAGCAACGACACATTATTGAGGCTCGTCTTCAGCAGCAGTCAGCCAAGGGTGAGGGTCCTGACAAGGACCCTGTGTCCCAGTTTTCTGCCAAGACGCCGGGCATGTCGCGCAGAAACAAGGCTCCTCCGGGCCTGTCCATCGTGGCACCCTCACACGAGCAGTTCGCCACCGAGCGAGTTATCCAGTCGGCACCCCTGGGCCACAGCTTTACCGGTCGCCAGCACCCAGCACCCATGACCCGCCACATCACCAACCAGCCTTCCAACCTGTCCAGCACTTCTCATATCCACCATGTGCCCGCCAACCAGACAGCCAACCGCCTTCCCCCCATCAGCGACGTCTTTGGTCAGGGCCTGTCCGGGCATCCCGATAACGCCCCTCAGTCTCTGTACCCCAACGTTGGAAGCGCCAGAGCCGCTCCTTTGACGTCTCCTGGACACCCACCTGCACCACAGCAGCAACCTCCTACCTCTGCCCGACCCCGCGAATATCGATCTGCCGAAGAGGCCCAGCAGGATCTCGCTGGCGGCCGACCTGAGCTTCTCCCTAAGCTTGTTCACTATGGCGGACACCAACCCCCTACGCCTCCCTCTCCCGCCCCTGGCAGCCGCCCCATCGATGGATCCCGAAGCGCCAGCAAGCGCAGAACACGAGCCGAGTATGAGGATGGCAGCCCTCCTCTGGGTCATGGCCCGGCTCCCACTCGACGTGGTCCCTTTGGCGCTGGTCGCGATAGCCCCGAGACTCAACGAGCCAAGAGAGAAGAATTCCTACGATTATGTGAACGAGCTTGGGATCTGTTCCACTCTTGATCCCATGAATCAAATGCCGATGATGCTACGCAATTGTAATTACCTGGGGATGGGGTGGTCACCGATAAGAACCGCCCAACCCAGGCCATATTCTTGTTCATTATTTTCCGGTTTCTCTGCGGCAACTCTGAATTGGCACAAAATGGTATGAGTATCAGGTGGTTCGGGGAGGTTTCCTGCGCGGGTGTAATGTTTTTGTATCTACGACGCCACGAGCCATTCGCGTCGACGCAACGGTGAGGGGAACGACTTTTGGATTGTGAGGAGTAGATGGGGAAAAAATGGAGAGTCCGTTTGGACCTCGACTCCCTTGGGGGGTATACCTTTTTTCTTTCTTTGAAATTGGACGGACAATGATTCTCACTGTTGAGCATGTCGACTTGAACATGGCATGCACATATTCTCTACTTTACTGGTTCTTTATTTGGTTGATTTGTCCTTGCACATGGCGCTCTCTGCTTTGGGAGTCCCATGCACATATAGGGGACAGGGACTATTTGGGCTTCTCTGTCGGCTTCGCAAGGAAATTGGGATATTCACTGATGGATTTTGCATGGGTTTTTGACAGGGTGTCGTCTTGTATTGCATACCTCAAAGTTTTACGTCCGGTTCTGGTGGAGGAAAGGGAACGGTTCTTGGGTTCTGAAGTCGGATGGATCTATTACTACGTTGGATATAGGCGTGAGTCTTTCACATAGGAATTTCTCACAGAGGAACAACACGCAACTGCAATAATCATTTGCCATATCCCCTTGCTCGAGCCTGTTGGATCACTATGTGGTGCTTTGGCTGTGCCTGACGCTATTAGCAAACTGGCCTGGCCGTGTGAATGTGTGGTGGATTGCCTCCTGATCAGGGCGGGCTACCGCCCGAGTCTCGACCTGGATGGCTCGTCTTCCTGGCAATGTCGCTCGCCCTTTCTCATCCGCTTTCTTGGCTGGGTCACTAACGGAGCTGCATTGAAGCGTGACTCCTTGATTGAAGTACCAATCTCTAAGGAACGCGGGCTTGGCCGTCGGATATCTACGGGATTTGGGACTAGCCTTAGTTGAGGTAGTAATGGAATTCTGTGGCGTCAGGAACAAGACGAAATGGTCGAGTGCCGAACAACGGATTCACTCGTTAGGGCTGGTATTCACCTAGGCTCTTGGGGCCTTTTGGGTTCGTGGCTGTGGGGTCGGGGCGGTTTCATGGACGTGAAGTCATTCGCAGTTTTTTGAGTACAACTGCCTCGTCCTGCCCCATCTCAACTCTACTTGCACACTCTCCTAAAAAAAAGCAGAGTAACAGAGAGCGAGATAATTCAGCGAGAGCCATCTACCTAGTCATGGGACACCAGACAACAAAGCCCGTACCCATCTCACCCACCATAGCCACTCACGAAGCTCCTTGACCAGAGCTTTCCTACCCAAGTTGCTTCCTCTCCTACTCAGCCATTCCTGTTTCCAATGGTCCCAGGGGGCGCGGTCCTCGAGTTTGCCCCTCATGATTCATATCCAATCCCTACCAAGGAAACGTACATTTTTTGCTTCTGTTCTGTTTTGCCTTGGATAATGCGCCCACCCGACACGCCGGCCTAGAGTTGAGCGCCGTCCTTTGTTTGAAAAACAGGACTTTCAGAATGTTGTCAACAGAAGTGAGCCTTCCCACATCGCCGGCCGAGAGAAACTCGGCGTGTTCAAGAACCATCGCCCCAGCCCTCTCCCCTCTTTGGGAGGATGCCAAAAAAACGCTCAAGCAAAACAGCCATGTATATAACAGATGCGCCAAACACCGATGCTGGTAACATGTGAAAGAAAAGGAGAAATACAAAACAGGAAAACGTAAATGGATCGACGTCATTGAATCGTTAGCCAGGACAGGGGCGCCTACATGCATTAGTCCTGTCCGCTCCACGGCAAGAAACCTATCATCTTGCCTCCACACGTCCCTTGAGAAGTGGTTGGTCCTGTTGGGACCAGACACTCCGTGAGATATCGGTGTCTCTCGAGGCGCCCAGAGTTCAACAGGGAGCCTGTAGAATCTGGGTGCCATCTGTCACGAGACGTGTTAACGAGAGGGCCCAGTCGGGGTCAACTGACGCTCGCGAATGCGAACATCCATTACAGACCCTCCTCCCCAGCCTTGCATAGCTTGATTTCGCGAACCCACTCCGACTTGAGGACTTGGGCGGCGGTCAGGCGACGGGTGGGGTGGGGGTCCAGGACTGAGTAAATGACATTGCGGCAACGCGCCTGTTCACACACATGTTAGCAGCCTGTGGCAAGAGCACAGCTTCGACACACTCAACATACCCGATGGAGGGACTCAATAGGTCCGTAACCCCCTTCATCTCGTCGACCCTCAAGATAGCGAGCATAAAATTCATCCTCGTCCTTCTTGGCAAGGCGCCAGAGGTGGCGTCCAGTTCGCATGGCCATGTAGATTACGCCACAAGCCCAGACATCGACAGCTCGGGCGTCAAACTCCTTGTCTGTGTATTCCTCAGGGGCGATGTACGGCGCGGAGCCACAGAGTCCCGAGACCATGTGGGCATCTGTCTCCCATGCCATTCGGAAACATTCTCCGTTGCCAAAATCCGTAATTTTGAGACCACCGTGAGTGGTCAGCAGGAGGTTTTCGGGTTTTAGGTCGCGATGCGCAACACCCATCTCATGCAGATATTCGACACCTCGCATCATTTGCTTAAAGAAGCAGTCGGCCTCCTGAACCTCGAGCTTGCCACTCGACAGCACGAGCGTGTACAAGTCGCCACCGGCGCAAAATTCCATGACCTCGCAATAATCACCCTTGGAGTCCTTCAGAAGATCGAGAGTATGGATGACATTAGGGTGTCGGAGCGAGGAGGAGATACAGAACTCAGCCGTCAGCCTCTTGCTGTACTTCTTCTCGGTCTCCTCGGGTCGCCGACGGAATTCCTTGACGGCGAAGAGTTTCTCGCCACCGCTGCCGTTTATCTTCTTGTGGGAGATTCGGACGATGCCAAAGGCTCCCCGACCGACCACTTCTTGACATTTTCCATACTTCTCGACAAGGGTTGATGTGTGGCTAGGTCCGCCCTTCTTATCGCCAGCCTCTTCCTTCTCCTGCTTTAGCGTATCGACCCAGTTGGAGACGAGAGACAGATCATTGTCGGGCGCTGCCTCTTGCTTCTTGCCGATAATGGATCTCCACATGTCTGAGAGTTTTTCCTGTCGACGACTCGATCTTAGGTGATGTTCGTGGCCACCTGGGACTTCGGTCATGGTCACGAATCGTTGCGAAGGCTCCTTTGTGGTAACCGCCTTGGGCTTGGCTGTGGGAGCGGTCTTTTCAGCTGTCTTGACGACGGGTTTTTCAGCGGGCTTAGCGTCTGAGGAGGAACCGTTGGTCGAGGGAGCCCTTGGACGGTGAGTGACCTCGCCGGTAGGAGGGGGAGTCGAGTTTGCCGAACGGATGGATTCCTTGGAGAACATGCGAGTAAAGCGTTCCTTGACTGATCCCCTTTCGGAAGGCTTGAGCTCGGGGACGGGGTTGCCGTTGACGACGGAGCCGTTTTGAGGATTCAAACCGGGGGACTTCTTGACGCCATCCTGCGACTTGATGGATGAGGGCTTAGAGCTCGTTGCAGAAGGCGGCTTGTTAGAAGAGGTGGGGGGAGGATTTGGCATTTTCGGCTAGGGAAAGAAAAAGAGAAGGAATAAAAAAAAAAACCAGTCTCCGTCAAGGCAGCACGTTGGAAATAGTGGTGGTTGAAGAGGATGTGCTCTGCAGGGTGCAGGATAGGCGGGAGCACGAGAGCACCTCAGTCAGCTCCGGACGCAGCACAGCACGAGGCGATGTGTCGCGCAGGGGTGTACTAAGACACACTGCGGGTTTTGCAGGCGGGTGGGTGTGCAACGATGATGTGAGGTGCAGGTCGTTACAGCGCGGGTGCAGTAGAGGTGCAGTAGAGGTGCAGCACAGGGCAGGAGAGCAGCACAGTGCGGCAGGCGAGAGAGGGCGAGGGAACCGACTTGTAAGTTGAGGCGAGCGGACGGGGTGGTAGTGGAGGGGAGGTGACGGCGGCTGGCCGGGATGCTGGCGGGGTGGTGGATCGGTGGTGGGCAGTGCTGCGCAACACTGAACAGATGCTGGGCAGTCGCCGGATAGACAGCGAACAACCGCCAATGTTCGCGGTGAAAGCTAAACCACGAGGCTTGCGCGCGGGATCTCAGGCGCCGGCTAGGGAGAGGTGTTGTCGATCGCGTGGGCTTCCGGTCTTGGCTGCGGCAATGCCAAGGAGCACAAAGCAAAGGCGACGGCGACGGGTGGAATTGTCTCTCTTTATTTTGTCTGGCAACAGGAGTGGATGTTCCAAAAACCTCGGGGGGTCACGGGTCGGGTCCTGCGAGGAACCGCTGGGGCAGCACCTGGACTGGGGGGTTGTAAGGGAAATCGGACAACGCTCAGTGGCGCAAAGGGACGCCTTGAGGCGCGATGGGCTCAGGCCCAGCAGGAAGCGGATGCTGGGACCACAGGCAGAACAGGACGGTTGGTTTGCCGTGCCGAGAGACCACGAGATTTCGGGAGAGGAGCGAGGAAGAAGAGGAAAATGGGAAGAGACGCACGAGAAGGCGAAAAAAGAACGCGGGAATTTAAGCCTGGGGAGAAGGTCGGGGACGGGAAAAAAGTTGACTGAGGGCTTTGAGGTAGTTGCTAAGTAAAATGAAGTGCGAAAGGGCGAGCGGGTAGGTAGGGTCGAGGGTCTGGGGTGGAGACCGGCTCGGCCGCTGCTGTGCTGCACCGCGCTGCCCTGCGTTGCGGTGCGGTGCGGTGCGGTGCAGCTGTACATGGTAGCAGGTAGGCGCTGCAGCACCTGTTTCTGCTTCCGACACGGGCTTGGTGCTCTGGAGACGCTGGCTTGTACAGGAATAGCTAACACGCAGAGGTACCTGCAGTTCGGAGGTGGGTGGGTGGATGGATGGGTGGATGCGTTGCTGCTGCTGCTCCTGTTGCTGGCGGTGGCTTTTGCCAGACAGGGTCGGGCTAGGTAATAAAAAAAAAAAAGGGAACACAGTTGTTGGACGTCTAGGGGTCAGAAGGCCAACTCACACCCCCTCTTTGGAAGCGGGCCATTGGGTTGCTTGCAAAGGCCATCGGCACTCACAGCCCAAGCAGCTTGTCCATGAGGAAGAGGGTGAGGGGAGGTGCTGGTGGTTGGCCGTGGGTAGTAGGGGCGGCCGAGCGAGTTCTAGCCGTGGCCATGGCGGCCATGGAGTAAATCAGAGGCAGTCGGTGGAGGGGTGATGCCCGCAGGAGTGTAGAAGACGGCGAACTACAAGTGCACTCGGTACCGGGACTGCACCGTAGCAGTAGCTACGACTGGAGCTGTATGCAGGAAGGGGACGCGCAGTGTGGAGGGGGTGCGGGAGTGCGTCAAGAGGCTGGAGAGGCGACGCGCTCATCCCATCCATCCCAGAAGCATGATGGGAAAGGGAGGTCTGAGGATGCAGCATGTATGTCCCAAGGTACGAATACCCGAGTGTGAATTTCCCGCCAAGTATACGTCCCGGTCGTGGAGGTCCCTTTGGGCTGGGGCCAAGACGGCAAGGTACCTAGCACCGGAAGCCGCCAAGACCACGTTGCCGACGTCGTGGGTATGCACGAGGTATGTGGTACGCGCCCCAGTACACTGGTCGTTGCTGCTAGAGGCTGTTATAGCCTGCCCACCCCCCGAAAGCCGCCCAACCCACACACTCCCAGCCCTTTGTTGATGCAGTCAGTACGAGCACGAAGCGCCAGCATGCAAGACGCCAAGCCTTTGCGGCGACGTGAGCCCGGTAGGCTGGAATGAAGAAGTCCTCCTTCTCCAACCCCCCGTTCCTCGCTGATCGATAGATGGACGGGCAGGAACTAGATCCATGCGATTTTGGAGCCCCGAGTGCCACCATCATCGGCAAAGTAAGGAGTTGTGGGATGCCAAAATAACAAAATCCAATCAGCAGAACAGAAAAAGGCTGAAATGTCCAAGAAGAGCCAAGGCTCAAAAGAGGAGCTCAGTTTTGCGCTTCTCCTCTTATCCCCTCCAAGTGACGTAGCTGCTGTGGGGGGAGAGGCAAGGGAATCCCCAGCAACAACGAGACGAGAGTTAACTAACTAAGCAACGACGGAAGACAAGTCCGGCAAAGCTGAAGGTTCTAACGCCCAGTACAACGCGAGACATCGCGGTACAGCAACCAGGCACTGCCTCGCCATAAGCTGGGGTCGTCAGAGTGTATAATAAGCACCAGGCCCAAGTGAGACAAGAATAACGAGAAGCCATTCCTCCAAGATGATGCCGTATCCCCCATTCCCAGCTGCGCCCGCGCGACGGAGGAATCATGTGGAGGCGGGGTGAGAATTCTAGACGGATACAGGCAAGTGTGCCACGGTCCCTTTTCATCAAACACAGACTAGAAACCCATCCATCGGTAGGTGACTTGGGTTGTGCTACAGTCTACAGTCGATTGACAGTTGAACAAAACATTGGCGCCAATCTCAATGAGGAGAATTTCAATGCACGGCGTGATGCGATGCATGTTAGTGGAGCCAGCCTTCACCTCTCCCACGGATTGACAAGAACAAGTTTCTTGGGCTTGGGGGATCTGGAGCCGATGGCCAGGCAAACCAGAGCCACTCAACTGTTGGATTTACAAGTCGCCAGCTTCGTCAAATTGTCAAATTCCATGACGCGCGCGCGCGCCCACTCACCAAGGGGCCAGACCGTCGGACTGTACCACCTGAGCGCGCGCTGGCTGGGCCGTCCTAAGGCTGGAACTGCGCAAATGGGATGAACGGTGTGGCAACCAGGCATCGGCCTTGTACTGTGTCTTGAACACCTTGTGTCTTGTCTCCCCTCTGCCATGTGAGGCCCGCACTTGCGAAACACGCCGAGAAACCATATCATATCCGCTCTTCCCACATCTTCACTCCGAGCTTGTCGCAGATATGTCGTAGATGGCTATTCCAGCCGTGTTCTAGAGTTGGTGAGGACGTCGGGACCGTTGATGATCAATCCAACAACCCACGCGAGGGTCCACGGCCGCGGCCCACATCAGAGGTGCCAAGCATGATGGCGCTGAGGGTCAGCGCTGCTGCACGGCTTGAGGGCCAGTAGCCAAGATGGACAAGATCCGGCTAAGGTCCATCTAGACAGGGATGGCAAACTGTGGAGAGAGCTAGGAGCCCACAACCATGCTGCCGCCCCGGGCCCATGCGAGCGAAAGAAAGAAACACCGCTGTCTGAGGGGCTGAACAACCGAGGACAGTATCATGGAGACATGGTGTGTGCGAGGTTGTCCAATGAACTACAAATGCCATTGTTGACAGCCCGGCCATTTTCAGGGCTCGAGCTGTTTTGTTTCGCTTTTCTGTTGAGACCGGCTCACGAAATGGACAGCCTGTGTCAGTGATGCCGGCTGGCAAGTTGCCACTGAGAGACGTGCCGGTGAAGGCGAGGCGAGGCGAGGCGAGCGTCAACTGGATTATTGTGTCGTTGGACCACAGGCCACAAGCTCAAGCCCCCCCAGGCGGCCGAGTGGGGGAAGCTTGCACAAAAGCATCTTGGTCATTCGAGGTGGAGTGCCAAGGCTCTCCTCCACTCACCTTGCTGCACCTTTGCCGATGAGACTCTCGGAAATCTGATTTCTGCTCCCGTCTTTTGATATCCATCTTATTCTTCGCCCGGAAGGAGTGACAGAATTGGGCATGCTTGCTGAGTTTGGGGCGCTTTTGTGGCAAACCAAGGCCGAGGTCGTCTGACTTACACTGCGCCTTGCAAAGGCAGATCGGCGCCAGTGTGTGCTACACTGTACCCTTCCGAGCCCTAGCGACGTCATTCCGGTAGAAGAACGAAGGCGAGGAAGCTACTGGCTTTCTAGCAGCGCTTCGAAACACCCAGGGATCATTTGCCCTCGCAAGGCGCCAACCAAATCCGCCAGGTTGGTCTTTGGCCAGACCTCGGTCCACACCCTTATTCGGAGCCATGCGCGCGCTAGGCTCGGTGATGTGGTTAATGCCAGCCCCTCCGCACCACCGCCTCCACGGACGTGTATGTCTGGGCAACTGTCGACCTCCTCAGTACCGAACTTGACTTAGGCTCTGCTGCCGGATGCCTTTGGAGCTCCAGATGCTTTATATTTGTGTGTGTCTTACATGTTCGAGGACCGGACAGGAAGGTAGCTATGCAGGTGCTCGCCGGGATATTGCGACGTTGCCTGCTCGGGGGCATTGCCAGGCAAGAATGGACTTGGGTGTTTGCGAACTGTTGGTCCATCATGACCATTTCTCGTGGCCGAACCCGTCCATTCATCTCTTCATTGTGCATCTCCACCGACTCGCCTCTGCCACAGCCAGAACCCACCCCCATTCAACGTTGTCAGCCGCTCTCCCCCCAGCTCATTTCCACCCAGGCCCAATGACCTCGCAACCACAACCAGAAGTTTCGACGCCTCGCGGTGGGTTACCACCAAGTAAAGTCGTTTGTTGCGGTCAGGCCAAAGACACACCTCCCTGACGCACCTCTGATGCTTGTTTCCGCCAGTCCGCACCATACACCATACACCATACATGGCAGTGTCGTACGTGCCTACCCGCCTGCAGCCGTCAATCTGCTGGATGCATGTAAGTCAAGGGACCCTGACCATGGGGCCACCCTCCTGCTGGTTGGCACACGAGCTACCGCGATTCTTAACCATCTGTACGGTTGCAACTCGTTCCTCCGTATTCCCCGGTACTGAGCCGGCACTGGGCGGGTGTGCACCGGGTGTGCACTGAGCGAGGTCATGAGCCATGCCCTCAGACATGTAAGCCGGCGGTAGACTACGGCTTCGCACGGTCCATCATCATATCTCCTGGGTGTACATCGACTATGACAACTGCCAATCCACCCAGAGCCTTGGGCTACCCAGATAGGCATTGCTACTGAAATCCAACAAATTTTTTTGGCAAGAGCAGCTGCGTTGGCTTTCACAGATTGACGAGGGTGAGCAACGCATGATTCCGGCCACGCCCGTTCCCGCGAATCGGGCCTGCTCGCCAATTTGGCTATGAGGCATTTCCTTGCGTCCGTGTCAATCAAGTGTGAAGTGGCATGGCTTGCTAATGGTGCTCCCACCGCCACCGCTTCCGCTGTTATTGTGCCGTTTGGCATTGCCGCTCCCGCCTGTCCATAATCCGATTGCTCAGATCTAGCAGTCAGCTAGATGGCCGGCGCGTCGTGCTGGTGATTGACATCTGTGCGCCACGACCACGACGTCAGGGCAGAACAAGGCGAAATACCAGCAAAAATACCAGGACCGATTGACACATATTCCGAGAGCCTAATACGGCAATTGCAAAGGTACTTTCCGTTTTCCCCATATACTTTTTGTGTGCGTTCAAGGAGGCCTCCTGCAGCACCCGGAGCCTTCTCCGCTGCAGCGACCCGCCGAGAGCCAAGAGACAACACCTTGAACGTTCCCCTGCCCTACAGGCACGAATGGATGAGGTCAGTTGCCCAGCTCACCATATTGGGTGCTTACACAATCAATCGGGGCAAGCCTCTCTACTGCCCGTAATGACCGCCACCCGCCATCCGGCTTGGCCACCTCAAACGAGCTCGCCTGTTTGACCCTGCATCGTCCATCATCAAGGCCATTTCCCTCTTGAACTAGCTGCTGCTTGCCTCCGGATCCCCGGTACCGAGTAGGTTAAAGATACACTCCTTCTGTGGGCCCAGGACTCGCATTTGCAATCTCGTCAGTCAGCAGGCCTTGACCAACCTGGACAAACCTACTCCATAACATCAATTTTTTTTTTCGTGCTAGGTCCATTGTTATCAAGTACAGTAACATTTTCGGGTATTTTTTTTCCCCTTCGTCTCGGTCATTTTAAGCCAATATTCGAATGCCCAATCCATTGCCAACTCATACAAGCAACAATAGCCTATGGCTTCTTTGGCTCATATCTGGCGGGCATATGATGCATCTTTTATGTCACTGACATGCAACTCGCACACGCTACCTTGTCCAAACAGCAGGTCCTCAAATGCCACCTGCGCTAGACAGACCCCAAGCCCATGTCTTGAATAAGCATGTTTTTTTTGGCCTTGCCTTGCCTTGCCGTGCCGTTTTTTTTGACGTCACGCCGTCATGTTCAGCCCTAGTTCGGATTCGTATACATCTCATAGCCAAGTCGCCGGGCAGCTCTCCTCGTGCCGTATTACCGCCGTCTGACTGGCTCTCAGGTGTTCCAAACACCCAAGGTGTTGGTTTAGGGCTGCTCAGTGATGGGTCCCACCCCTCAAGCTTACAGCCAGGTACCGAATGTTTATATCAAAGCTGCGGCTGTCAGTCAGCAAACCCCTGTTCAGTACATGTCCATGTCCATGTCCCACAGAAATACCCAGCAGCAAATCATCCAGGCAAATTTTAGAGACGTGAAGAAGGGCAAATACAAAGGCAATTGAACAAAACGAAAACAAACAAAAAAGAGAGCAAATCCCCACAGGTCAAGACTTGATCAACATCTCACGCGTGGGCTCAATTACTCCATACCACGAGGGCGGTACTGCGAAAAGAAAAGAAAAAAGAAGAAAACAGAAGAGAAAAAAGAGGCTCCCACCATTGAGGACTCTTCTCCCTCCCCCAATCTCGCAACTAACTAATGGCACCTCTCCGGGTCCGAGACAGATATGGCAGCTAGTTCGAAAGCGGGCACAATACGCCAGCATTCCTTCTCCTGACCGACAGCCATGAAACTCACCGTTTCCCTCCCCCTTCTCCCCCAAGGACGTGGAGTGTTTTCTCGCTCGTCATCCAGGGGGGGGGGGGGGGAGGGCTTCGCAGCAGCAGCATGGTCAACTCGGTGGCCACTGCGCCCCTGGGTCTTGGCCTCCCTCACCGCGCCAGCCAGCCCAACATGTCAAACAGCAAGCAATCTTGCTCCACTTTGCCAGCGGTGAGCTTGGCCCGTTTATCAGCTTACACCAGGCTGCTGTCCGTGTCAGGTCCCGTTTCTGTCGTTCGCAGCACGACAGCTGTCCACCGTTTCTATTATAGGCACACGGAATTGTTCCCTCGCAGTTTATTGGCTTTCTTTCTTTTTTTTTTTTTTTTTGTTTTATTTATACCCCTTGGGTCAATTTTCCCCTCTGGCTACCGTGTCCCGGCAGGCATCATGCAGGGCTGATCTCCCAAGCTAGGGTGCTGCCGTACCCAGTAAAGTTGCATATGCGTGTTCCTCGGGGAATAGTCATGTATTTCCGAACCAACTCTTATCTTGTACTCCCTTGCTATGGTATCACTGGCATTATCTGTCCAATTCGCCATCAATCTGAACCAGCCTATCCCCGTCACCTCTTCTGAAAAAGGCCAATGCATCCCACATCTGTATCCCAACGCATACGACGCACCACTATATCATCCATTCTCCTCGCCGAGCTTGGCCACATGGTCAGCCGGCTAATTTTTCTTGGTATCTGATACCTCCAGCTCGGAGGCGAGGTGTGCCAGTGCTTCGGGGGAAGAAGATGCCGCCGCCTTGGGCATATCCGGTCCCTCATCCTCGAGTAAGCCGTCACCCTCCGATGCCTGTGGCACATCCTTGACAAACCTGGTCAGAAACACTGTAGCCTTTTGCTGAGCGTTTTGTGCTGTCGTAATCTGTTCTACCGCATTCTCGTATGCTCGATCATAAACATTGAAGTCTACCGCTGTAGGGGAGTCCGATACTACATCGGGCAACGCTTCGTCCATGGCGAAATCGTCTCTCGCGCCCGTTCCAATGCCGAGAAACATAGTCTCGGGTCCGTTGCTATCGCGAGGGGTGTCCTTGCTGTCGTTTAAGCTGAAAATATTCTGAGCACGAACCTTTCGTCTTTGTGAGAGGAGTGCCTCAATGACCTCTACTTTGGCGATCTCTTTGGTGGGCGAAAAGGGTGTCGGGGGTGTGGTGGGTGTTGACGTCAACGAGCGGTTGATTGTGCTCGAGCGCTTCCTGCTGACGACAGCTCTAAACTTGTGAATCGCTTTCATGACACAAAGTAAGTGGTTAAACTTTCTCGTCAAGGCGCGACTAACTTCCAACTCGTTTGGGGGTTCAATTATTTGGGCGACATTCTCCTCAGTGGGCAGTAGTTCATCAGTTCCGTTGCAGGTGACCCAGGGATGATTCTAAAAAGCAGTCAGCTCACGCATTTCGCCCACCAAAACACTTGAGGGTAAATCGTACCCGAACCTGGTCCATAGTGAGGCGAGTTTCTGGGTTCTTGTCCAGGATTTTCCGGATCAGGTCTGCAAAGTCTGCGTTCTCGTCCTCGGGGATCTGCGGCTCATCAGACCTAATGGCATCATACATGTCCAGTAGGCCATCCCGATTGAAAGGGATCTTCCCGTACTTGAGACAGTAGAGAGAAACGCCCATAGACCAGATATCGGCTGCCGTTCCAGACACATCCTCGTGCTTCCCACAAAGCTCTGGGGGGAGGAAAGCAGGCGATCCAGCTGATTTGACGATGCGCATCTGGTCGGTTTTCTCAAACATTTCCGAGACGCCAAAATCGACAACTTTGAGAACATCCTCATCAGACAGGAGCAAGTTGTCTGGTTTGATATCTCGATGGATGATTCCCTGGGCGTGAACTGTTACAGGCCTTGTCAGTTACCGTGAGGCGCGAATCATCCGCTCCAGGCCACTTACGATACTCAATGGCCAAGATGAGATCTCGGAACCAAAACCGGCACTTCTCCTCTTCGAATGGTTCTGCCTCATCGTCCAGTCCAACCTTCATAACGACACCGCGCTTACACATCTCCATGACCATGTAAACCGAATCCTCCTCTGGATCATCCAGCACCTCGATTAGACCAACCAGGTTATCGTGGTTCAGCTTCTTCATAATGGCAACCTCTTCACGGATAAGGAACAGGGCATCCTTCATCTCGCTATTTCGAATACCAGCCATGCCAGGGCCACGTCTCCCTGGGCCACGAGGTCCCTGGCGAAGAATATTTGACTGGGCGCGTTTGCGCAAGCGAGACTTGGAAAACTCCTTGACAGCCTAGTCACCAGGGCATTAGTTTTTTCGAGGTTGGTGATATTGGTATCCGCTTATAGGTGCCTTACGAATTCATTTCCAAACTGATCCTCTGCGCGATGGACGGCACCGTAAGAACCTCTTCCGATCTCTTCCAGAATTGTATATTGGTTGACTCTGTGGTGGGTTTTGCCATCCCCGTCGTCGTTTGTGAACTCGGTCTGGGCATCCAGCGTCTCCTAATCATGGCTCGTGAGCAGCTGCGGTCAAGCAGGGGGGTCGCAAAAACCGATAGTTGCTGGTAGATGCGTACCTTTACTTCGCGGTGCGCGCTCGGAGTGCGCCTATGATGGCGCATGGGGCTCGCATATCTCGGCATCCCAGTGGGTTCGGTGCTGCCACGGCGGCAAGCGCATGTTAGCAGAGAGGTTGCGGCAAGGGCGTTCTCTGCAGCCCCCACGGGCGAGCAGATGCACTTACAGGTGGTGGGTGAGGGGACGCGGAGGCGCATCTTCGGCCGAGTGGTCGTCGATCTTGAACTGGGGCGAGGGGAAGGTAAAGGCGGGCTTGAGTTCCGGAGCAGGCTTGAGCTCCGGGGAAGGCAGGCCCTCGTCAGGATCCATGGCAGGCATGACGCCCCAGAGCGAGGCGGCGAGGAGGAGCGAGGTTGTGAGGTTGTATAGAGGGAGTCAGGCCCGCGTGGACAGCGCAGCGGCGGTGGTGGTAAAATAGGATAGACGTCTTTTGTCGTCTGGTTGGGTGTGCCCCGCTCTCAGGATGGCCCCGCGATGGGAACCAACGTCACACAGGCGAGCGCGCAAAATCCAGGCACAGCAGGTAGGGAGGATGGGCGAGAGGGGGGGGAGAGGCGAGGGTAGGCAAGTGAAGGACGCGGCTATATCAAGGGATATATATCCAGGACATCAAGGACTGCAGCACCAGGATCTTGCAAAAAAAACAAGACAGCTCAGCTCAGCTTAGCCCAGCCGAAAGCCCAAGGCCCGTCGTGGCGGCGGCTGGTCGCGTCCCAAGGCTTGGAGGCCAGCTGAAAAGGACCCAGGAGACGGGGGTGCGTAGGCGCAGGTGGGGAAAGGCTTACTGGAAGGATGGCTTCCGGAAGTTCCATATCTTTTGTCTTTTTTTTTCTCCCAGGGGGGGCGTTCGTCTCGTCTTGCTCTCTTCATCTGGGTTCGGAGAGGGACGCTGCCGGTGACCATGTTCGCATCCTCCCGAAAGGCGACCACTTTATGAGGCCGCCTTGTGTGCCCGTGGCCGCGGCCAATTGATGCGTCAGCCCTACCCCAAGTGCTTCCCTCTTGCTTCATACACCACCGCACCGCCTGTGGTTACACTGATTTGGTTCCATGTGCCGTCAACTCCGTAGGGCTGCCAATGGCCTCGCGGGAGCCAGCTTACACTGCTCCGCTCGCGCTGGCTGGGCGGGGCCGCGTGTGAACCAACCTAACGGGAGCTGGCCAAACCCACTTACTCGCTCCTGTACGTACGAGACGAGGCCAGCAAGGGGCGTGTGCTCGTCACTGCCAGCCGCCTACCCTAGACCACCCCGGACACGCCCCCCCACACCTGGCCACTTTACACCTACCTACCTCTACAACCACCATCGCAGCAGCTAACTAGTTGCTACGTCGGATTCCAAGTCTACAGCCCGGCACCGTGTTCGACGTTCTGCATTCACCACGTCTCCCCTTGTCGCATTCACCCATACGCAGCGTGCTTTGGCTCCTGAGGCCCCCAGAAACACCTCACCCTCCTCCTCTTAATTGGACCAGGTGCAAAAGCAGCTGCCCTGGTCCCTCCTTGATTGCCAAACACCACCATGGTTGTCTACTCCTTCTACATCTTCGACCGCCACAGTATGCTTTGCCCCCCCCTCCGCCGTCCTGCAATCCCACCGGCTCTCTTCCCAGTCTAACTCTCCCCCGCGTAGCCGAGTGCGTCTACTCAAGAATATGGCTCCCCCAGCACCAGAGCCCCGGTGATACGCCCGGGTCGGCCACGGCCACGCCGAATCCCTCCATGATGACGACGACGACGGCGGCGGCGTCGCGCAGCGCCTCGGACGACGCAAAGCTCATCTTCGGCACCGTCTTCTCCCTCCGAAACATGGTCCGCAAGCTCGGCGGCGACGATGACGCCTTCATCAGCTACCGCACCGCCCAGTACAAGCTGCACTTCTACGAGACCCCCGCGAACCTGCGCTTCGTCCTCATCACCGATACGGGTACCCTGAGCATGCGCAATGTGCTACACCAAATATATATTAACCTCTGGGTTGAATACGGTACGCTTTTTCTTTTCTTTTTCTTTCTCTTTCTTCCTTCTTTCCGTTGGATGCCCCTATTATCTACAATGATCCGACATCGGGGGGACCTTGCGGGAGCACAGATTAGAAATAGTTTGGAGACCAAGGGAAGGCAATATGAATGCTGACATGTGATTGTTATAGTGGTAAAAAATCCTCTTGCTCCGGTAGAGCACAAAGGCGGTGACGGCGTCAAGAACGAACTCTTCGAGCTTGGTCTTGACCAGTTCATCAGGGGACTCATGTGAGCATCGGGTGCAATTTAGAGTTGTTACAGGAAAGCCGCCCCTTCGAGGACCGATGAACCGGTTGCAGAGGGGTCATTAGTCACGGAGAAACCCAGCTCGAGGGACTGGCGTCGGGCTTTCCGCCCATGGGCCGTCTCCAGCTATGCCGAGCTTTTTTTTCAGAAGGGGGGAGTTGAAATTCTTTGAGTTGAGCTCCCACATACATACCTGGGTGCTGCAGACGACAGGCCGGTATTTCGAGCTGAAAGGCAGCAACATCATATGGGAACCATACTCCCAACCAACGTTGAGCAAGAGGGCTTACAAGTCAGGCCAACAGAATAAGTAGGAAATTAAAACAGAAGAGAGCTATGCCCAACGCCGAAATCTACGGCACCAAATTTTACAAGGGACAACCCCCTTGGTTATCCCTACAAAGCAGTTCCTCTTGTTCTACACCCCTGATTGTATATGTGTCTTTGATCCAGTATATCCGCCCGTTTCGTGCTCCTTTATACATCGCCCATTCGTCCAATCCCGGCCGAACCCGTGGAAACCCATCCATTTAATGAATATCGATACATGAACCGACCACATCATTATTTCCGATCAGCCGCTCGGCTCCACGCACCCTCAAAATCTCCTTGCTTATCGACCATGACGATGCTGGATTCGCCCTGGGTCTGTGAAAACTCCTTGCTCTGGAATGTTGAGGCACCAAGGTCAACAGCACTCTCCATGAGACCATCCTCACGAACCTCGTTCTCCCAGTTGCTCGAGTAGACGACAGCTGCGAAAGCCTCGAGGTCTCGCACCGCCTCCATTCGCTGCAGATATTCATTGGGCATGCCGTTGCCAATGACATGTGCCTGGCGCGTCAATACAGACAAAATCTTGGGCAGCAAGATGACCTTGGATCGCTGCTGGTCCTTGAGCTCTGGAGTAACAATGCCATCGGTGGCGGGCAATTGGAAAGCCTCTGTGGAAAGCTTGTTGTCAACCAAATAAGAAAAGCCCGAATCGAGCAGGAGTGTGAGAACGTGAACAAATGATGGGGACTCGATGAGGTCGGCCGTCTCGTCAAGAAGACGGCGGAGGATGGCAGGAGATTCCGGGTGGGACACTCGGGCGGGCGCGTCTTCGAGAATGCCTGACTCTCGAATAACCTCATCCTCTTGGTTCTGGGGTGGGAGAAGGAATTTGAGCCAGTCAGCCTTTCGGCGTTCCTCAACAGTAGCACCCTCAACAAGCTTCCTGACCTCCATGGTCAAGTCGGAAAACCGTTCAAAGCTGAGCAGATCTCGGGGGCTCAAGCTGCCAAAGACGGTTCGCACAGCGCTCTCGACCCGCTTGCTAAGGTCAACCCAACCCTTGTTCAGCAACCACCAGCTGAAGGTGAGGTACTTGCGGTTTGTGTCAAAGTCGCTGCCATATGTCTGATCAGCGTTGTCGTCATCGTTATTCTCCAGGCTGATGGTGGCCTGCTGAGAGCCTGTTGCGAGGGCTACCACGCTAGAGAGATAGCTCCGGCGGCCAAGAAGGTTCAGTTGCACACGAGTGAACATGTTTAGCAAAGCCAGCGTGTAAATCAGAGTATAAGCTCTCGTCACAGCTGTTTAATTGTCAGTCTTCTGCTACGTGATGTTGCAGAATGGTCACGATAGCTACTCACCGCTGATTGTCACATCATCCCACAGTTGCCTCTTGGTCTTGCGAGGCTTAGGAGGTGTCTCCTGCTGGCCATTCTCTCCTCCCGCATTGAATGGCGATGGGGCTCCAGCTTGGCCAACATGAACTCCGGCCTCGCTCTGCACACTTGCACTGACCATGCTCTTGCCATCATCCTCGGTCAGTGTGGTATCGGCAATACTCGGAGGAGCAAGATTCTCGGGAGCTCCGTTCTTGACAGCCTTTGCGGCCTTCATCTGCTGGATCTCGTAGGTGATCTGCTCCGTGTTCATAGCTTCGAGAATGGCAGTCGTCGCGGATGGAACCAGCGCGAGAACAGTGAAGGTGCAGTCCTCCTGGTTCTGTTCGAAACGGCGGCGCAAGCTGCAGGAACCGGTTGTCAGCAGACGAATCGGTAGATTAGGGGGGCAGGAGAGACAAGCAGCGGCCCGACATACTTTTCCTTGGCGATACGGTCGCTGCTCATGCGCTCGCGCGCATCGTTGATCTTGGAGATGACATATTGCGTAGCCACGTAGCCAGCACCGATAACACCGACACCAACAGCAATGGGCGTCCGGTTGTTGCGCAACCAGCGCCGAGCGGAAGACAACATGGTTTGACGGGGCGGCGTGAGGTCGATCGAGGGCTAACGGCGCATGGAGAAGCTATCGAGAGCACGAGATGGAGGCGATGGAGGAGGTGGCGAGCATGTGAGAGGGTTGCGCAGAGAGGTGGTATTGGCCCTGTGCGATAGGATACCGGACCAGTGGTTGCAATGCCCTATTGGCGAGCGGCTCGAAGGTGGTGACGAGGGCCGGGTTCGCGTGGGAGGAGGCGTTGGAGCAGCGAGGTGGTTGAGTTTGGTGGTGCCCGGGGTTGGGCTTGGGTCGCTAAGGTAGGTAAGGTAGAGACGGCAAGTCGTTGGCGTCTAGTGTGCATGTATGCTCCGTACCTCGGCCCCAGAAAATGCAAGCGTGATGGATCGTGGATGGATCTCAATGGAGTGACTGCAGCACTGTGGTTAGCGAGTAACCGGGGTGGCTGGTGCTCGAGTGGGTCCCTGCTTTTCGCGACGGTTGCTCTATATGTGCTCATGTTATGCGATATTTGGCTGGATATGCATGTAGTGCATGAATCAGCAATACGCAGAGCTCTGATCGGCTCCAATCATGATTCGTTGCAGATGCCGTGTTTAGTAATGATATGGCAATGAGGGAAATTGCAGGTGCTGGAAACGTGACTCGGCTTTTTTAGGGTCTCATTTGAGGGCATCTTGTTGTTTTACAAGGCATGTGCAAAGTGCCGAGGATTGGTTGCAGAGTGAAACTACCGGATAGCTTGCGGGCACCTCACGTGCTAGGCGGTGAATATCAATACGCAATGTTCTGAAGATGACCACTGTGAGGTTGACAACTCAGCCAAGGCAAAACTTGATTCAGCATTCAGCGTAGGCCACGTAGCCAAGATCCTGGTAGATTTCATCATGGTCAACACACAAAGTCACGGTTTTTCTTTCCTTTCGTAAACGCAGGCAGCAGTTTGGCATTATTCGATGGCAGCAGTACTGTTCTCCCCTATAAATACACTCTGACCCTTGAGTGATTGTGACGGAGGTGCGTCACTGTGACCACAACAGCATCCAGCCAAAATGACCGCATCCAAATACAATCCTGAAAAAAATCAAGAGGTTCTCTTCAGGCAAATATACTTATTTAGGTATCATTTTATTTATTTTGGCAAGACATGCTTGGACATGAGGTCTCAGCAAAGCACCAAATTTACACTTATTCCAGGGTTGTATTGTAATTTGCATGTACCCACCTAGATTGCCGTGTAACTGCTGGCTCCTCTTTTCGAGCCTTCCCGCACAAACCTTTCCCTATCATCAGCATATCGAAAAATGCAAGTGGGCCATGTGCTCCAGGCTCCAGGATATTTACAAGCCGATCATCACTGAAGATTTGGGTTTCCCATCCCTCTGACCGTCCCGGAGTGGTGCCTTCAGTAGAAACCAATGACATCCTGAAACTACTGCCTACTATAGGTGGGCAGTGTTGAACAACGAGTTGCGGTGGGTGCCCGATCCCTAGGATTTACAACCATTTATACCACCTGGCAACTCGTAGTCATCGTATATCTGGCTTCTAGAAATCTTCTTTGGGAAAGCAAGACACCGGTTTCCAGTTTTCCGGTTTTCCAGCCTGGGCCTGGGCAGTGACACGCAGCTCAGCAAGGATAAAACAGGTTGAGCCCATTCAAAAACAGCACCGGGCCAATAGACAACCGCAACCCATTCCATTTGTATATACGGTGGATACCACTCGGGCTCCGGATGCAACGGGATACCCACCGCTGCACAACATCTGCGGAATATGGGCGTGTGGTAGGCCCCGGAAGGGGAAGTTTTCATGTCGAACATCGCCTCTAGCCTGCGGGTAAACGTCCCGTGGCCATGTGAATCGACATCTGGTGCGACATGCAGCTGCGGGCAGCTGGACATGAATGAGCCTCCTTTGCAAAAAATGTGGGACAGCCGGTGCTCGTGGACAAGTCGAGTGAGCGGACTCGGTGTGTCCTCGCAAAGGACCGTTCCTGACACTAGGGCTCGAGTGCGGCCAGTTGGAACAGGCGGGAAGATGCCAACACTAATGCAGCGAATGATGTGACGGGAGCACACTAGAGAGGTGGTCAGCCCAGCCCGGCAGTGCTCCCCCCATGCGAAAAAGTTGGTGAGGCTGTTTAGCCTGATGTAGATAGTTGGACGTTCTCGTGGGCGATGCTAAGTCTTTTTGACAGCCATGCTTGACCCCTCACGCGCCCAGCGCAGCGAGCGGCTGTTTCGTTTCGTTCGCCTCAGCAGAGACGGACGGATCCACGCCCGTGGTTATAAATTCCCCGGCTTCTTCATGAGATGCTCCCCGGCGGGGTTTCACCTATACGCTCCCATCCCCCAGGGAAATCCTCCTTCCAGACGACGGACAACGACATCTCACCTCATTCTTATCTGTTACGTCTTATCGGGTCTTATCGCCGCCCGCGCCTTAGTGTCAGCCGACCCGGCCGAAACTCTCTGCGTCCCACTTCGCTGCTATCCACTGCCCCTCCGCAAAATTGTCAGCAGCCCGCCGCGCCCAGCTCAGCAAAAAAAAAATGACGTTGAGTGTTTTCGAGGGAAGCCACCATAACTTTACATCCGTATTGGAACCTCCTTCTTCACCTACCAACATGCTCGTGGCCGCGCAGACTCGCGCGCACGACTCACCCCTCGCCATGGATCAACAAGAGCCGCCCGAGTTCATCATAGACGTCTTTGCCGATCCGCGCTCCGTCCGCGATGTCGTCAAAGGTGCGTTCGCCCCCCTCCCCCCCTCCCCCCCCATTCTGTCGTCTCCGCTACCCTATACCCCAATTTCCCCGCAATCCGGGGGAATGAAGCTTGATCATCACTGGTCTCCATGGGGCATCATGCACATCATGAGGTCGCCATCCATCTTTGGTTCCATCGCTCACGAGAAACCAAGGCATACTCCACACGATCTTCTTCCATCGATTCTTCCCTGCCCTCACCCCGCAGACCCGCGAGGTCCTCGATCTTACGCTCCCCTACGTCGACGATGACGAACTCGAGACCATGATAGACCAGCGTGTTGCCACTTTTGAGAGTCAGCTCGATGCGCAGCGTTCATCCACCGGAAGCTCTGCGACCGCCGTCTCGGCCTCTCCCACCCCAGCGAATACTAGCCCCGGTGCCAACGGTCGTGGCCAGCTTGTTGTCCAGTTTTTCGAGAAGCGTCGCCGCAAGGCCTGGCTGTCCCGCGGGGACGAGGAGGTTTGCTGGGAGTGCTGGACCGTAAAGGTCACCGTTGCCGAGCCTAGGACAGAGGGAGGTACGTCATCACAATATGCTTTCACCGGGCTCTGCTTCGTTCTCGTTGCCGCCGGGATGCGCCGCGTTCCGACACCGGAGCCGCTTGCAGCTACTACCTCACCTCCTCCAACAGTAGAGTACAATGCTAACTTTTTTGGTTTGGTCTACTACACAGAGCGAGCTAAAGTCCGCCGTGCCATGGAACAAACACTTCACAAGGCCGCCATGAAGATTGTCACCTTTGCCAACAGCCACAAGGATCATATCCCCCCCATCACCACACAGGGCACCAACCCCTTCCCCTACAAGATCAACCTGGATCAAAAGGAAACAAGTTGGGCTACTCGGATGCGCATTTACTAGTGGTAGAGACAGCCGCAGTTTGAAGGTCCGGGCAAACACAAAAGCTCCGCCATTGTGTGACGTGCGCTCTGATACCCGAGACTCACCCCACCTACTGCGACGGAGACGAGGACATGGGTTACAAGACGATGAGACTTAATAACGACACATTAGAAAAATTGTATTAATCTGGGTACCGGGTCACTACGGGGCGTTCCGGGAGGCGGAGTCACGGTCAGGGATCGATTGGCGGTCATAGATACCCGTTTGACATGGCTGAATCAGTGTATATATATATATTGAGTGTGAATTATGAACCAAGTATTAACATCAAATGTTCTGAGACATGGCTAACCTCGTCAAACTCGCGAACAAAAAAAGAAGGCTCGCATGTGAAATGCCTCTCTTGTAGACCCAGAGACCTGGTGTACATAACCCCATCCATCATAGTAGCTCGTAACGTCCGAGGCGTGGCTGAAAACAATACACAATGTACAGGCGGTTGCAAAAAAGAGACAAGTCGTACATGAGTTGTTGCAGGGACAGAAGTAGAAAGCAATATCATTTGAGTCCAGAACAGAAAAAGATATCATGCTAGTCGGGTAATCAGACTTTCCCACCCTCCCAAAAGCAGGCTCGAATCGAGTAAACAGTAAACACACACATACACACAAACAGAGGAGCAATTGTGCTCAATCCCTTTCCATCTCGCAAGTGAATCCAAACTCCAGGCAGCCAAAGCACACAGCGCAAAAGTAAAACGATTGAAACAAAAAACACGGCGCATCCAAGCAAATCCCAAATGTCCATCCAGTATCCCTAGTCTTGCAAGCGCTAAGCGCCAAGAAATCATCATTATCGTCAATAGCCAGCTGCGAAGCTATCGGAGGGCACGGCCAAGCACCGAGCCTCTTTTTCTAGTCCAGAATGGACACCGTCCATGTCTATGGGCCATATGGGAGTCGACTAGACGTGGCCATGTTTCGACAAATAGTTGTGGTTTTTTTTGTGTGTTCTTCGTCAAGTCATTAACATTCATGATTAAACTTGTTTCGTAATTGTGACTTCCTCGCTTTAAAAAGCAGTAGAGAAGCTTCGGCCCAAGCCGGGCTTGCTACCTCTGGAGTTTTTGTTTTGTGACCCAGAGCCGATCTTCTCAAAGCCTTGAAGGATGTCTAGGCCAGAGAAGTCGGACACGTCCGTGTTGTCGTGTGAAATGAAATCCGCAGGATCGATCATCAAGGCAGGCCACTCGCCATCGTTTGGAATTTCCAAGAGACCAGTAAACTTGGATGGGGATTGATTTCGAATGGGAGACTGGGAGAACATCTTTGATGGTGATCCGAGATCCTCAAAGACCTTGCTGGGGGTCTCGAGGAACTGGGCGGGCGTGTCAGGGGCCTTCAGCAGGGGGGCCGAGGAGATGGGCTTCTTGGCCGCCGAGTTGGTGATCTCGCCGAGGGCTGATGTCGAGACAGACCTGTCCATGCGAACACGCTTGACCGAACGCTTGATGGGAGAACCAGCATCAGCGGCGCTGGTGCTGGCAAATACATTCTCGTCCATGCTGGTGAGGTCCTGGAAAATGTCGAAGTCGCCGGCGTTCATCACGTCGCAGTCGAAGTTGTACACAGTCTCGTCAAGGTTGAATGCGGGGCTCCAGGGGACGGCGTCATCAGAGATGCCAGTGACACGGCGGAGAGGGGACTGGAGCATGTGGCGAACCTTGTCACGGTGAATTCGGAGGTTGGTGTTGGGCGAGACGGAGGGAGGAGGACGAGCAGGGGGCTTCATCTTGACAATGGGCGTCAGGGGAGGAAGCATTTGGTTTTCATGGGCCTGTCGAAGAGGAGAAGAAGAAACCGGACCAAAAGCGGAGTAGGATCGAACCTTGGTAGGGCTGAAGGGCGAGGATCCACGGAGACGTGCAATCTCCTCCTCGGCACGTCCGCGCTTGATGCGAGGACGATCGGCCTCGGAGGTTAGGAGAATCGACTTCTGGTTGGGACGCATGGCCGATGATTCGAGGGACGAAATGTAGCCGCTGTCGTCCATGGAGGCAAACTTGCGCTTGTGAGACCGGGTGATGGAGGAGGCAGGGTTTCGGGACATTGGAGGAGGCGTGTTGCTTCGTGGCTCACGACGAGAGACCGGAGGAGAGGAATGCAGGGCTGCGGGGAGAGGTGAGTAGAGGGAGGAGTCGAGGCAAATCTCGTGGTCTCCCTTGTCCAAGGCATCTTCTGGGCCAATGTTGTCGGAGACGGGAATCGTAGCATCGGAGGAGAGCTCTACGGGCATCGACATGGTAGCCTGAGAGGTAGGAAGAGGAGGCAGAGAAACGTGGCTGATGGGAACCGGAGGAGGGAGCGTGGGCTCTTGGATAACAGGAGCAGGCCGAGAAGGCTCCAGGCGCGTTGACATGACAGGTAGGTTCTCAGCTGTTGGTGCAGACTTGCGAGTAGGCTTCTCCTTAAGGAACTGAGACTCGGTGCCAGGCTCAATACCCCAGTAGTTGCCCTTGCCGGGGTCGTCCTTGGGTCGCTCAATTTTGATGAAGTTCTTGTGAAGGCTCAGGTTGTGACGGATGCTGTTTTGCCAGCCGGCGTCGGTAGGGCTATAAAAGGAGTAGTTGTCACTGATCCACTTGTAGATCTGGGCAAGGGTGAGACGTTGGTTGGGGGATCGGAGAATGGCCATTCCAATCAGCTGGGCGTAACTGTGAGGGGGCTTGGTACCGTCATCAACAATGGGGGGGAAAGAATCGGGGTGAGGAATGGTGGTGGGCTCGAGCTTGGTCTTCTTGCTTGGTCTCGAATCCTTGATGGGGGCAGCATCCATGAGGCCTCGCTTGCCGTTGGGCTTGTGGTTGTACGTCTCGACTGACATGTTGATGGTGGCCGGTGCCGGGAAGATCTGAGGGTGGACGTTCTCCTTTCCGTAGGCGAAGCTGGCGTCGAAAGAGTGCCTGTGAGCCCCCGTCTTGAATTTGGAGAGGAAGGGCTTCTTTTGCAGAGAGTCGGTGTTGGGACCCTTCCCTGAAGGAGGAGCCATGGCGACCATGTTGAGTTTGCTGCCGTTTGAAGAACCCAGGGGAGTTTGGTGGGCGGACATGGGCCGCGACTTGAAAGGAGAGTAAGTCTGGCTGGAGGAGGCGGGAGGGTTGAGGACGGTGTTGGAGTTTGAGCTTGTCAGGGGCCGGCGATTGGGCTTTGTGACTGAGGGCATAGGCGCATGGCTGGTCATAGGGGCGGAGTTCTCGAACATGTCGTCCTGGAAGATGTGAAGCGGCTCGTTTGATGCCGGAAAACGCGTGTTCTTGGCCATGCTGGCCAGGTCGGGGTTGGACGAAGTCGGCTCAATCGCGTGGCAATGGGTTAGGGTGGTTGATGGGTCGGGGTGTCACTGAGGGGAGTCAGCCTGGCTGGGGATGGGGAGGTGATAACGTTTTTGTGGGCGGGATGGATCGGGCGGGCATGGGCAGAGCAGGATGGGATGGGACGAGAGCGTGCATGAAGAACAGGGAAGCGATGAGGAGAAAAGGCTCAAAGCTCACCTGGATATGGAGCGAGTAATCTGTTAATGACCGTGTGGGGCGCCTTGACAGGGCTATCGTGACTTGGCCGTAGGCGTTCAATCGGGCCCAAAAAATGCGAGCTGGGGGGACTATTAGACAGTAGCGAGGCGAGGCGTGCAGCAGCTGGGTCGGGCGGTGTCGGTGGGCGGAAAGTCGCGTCGGTAGAGCGTGTCGAAAGGGGCCGCGGGTTGGGTTAGGGGTTTTGAGTGAGCAGGAGGCAGGCTGAAAAAACGGGCGTGGTGGTGATGATGTAGAGAGAGAGAAGAACGCGGGGGCGCGCGGATGCGTATGAGGTGAAGAAGAGAGCGAGAGAGACGAAACGGGGTGGGAGGGGGGAGGAGTATGGATTAGGTAGGTAGATGGCCTGAATGAATGAATGGATGGGATGGATGGATGGGATGGGATGGGCGGGAGTGTGTGGGTGTGGATGAACAAGGTTAAGGAAGGAAAAAAGTGGGAAGGCCACGGCAAAAGGCAGCGCAGGAAAAGCGAGAACCTAAGGCAAATTGGGTCAGAGCCACGACAAAGACGTCACTGGGTTTTCTGACTGGCGGGCGGCTTCTTTTGGCCTTCGTTCGGGTCCTTGATTGACCTGGTTGAATGAAGTGATTCAGCCAGGGCCTGAAGCTGGGGCCAGCGCAGAAGCCAACGACGTCGACCTTGGGCTTCACTGGGTGAGGCCGAGTGGCGCCCGGTGCAGGGAGGATGAGGGCGCCAGGGATTGGGGGAGGAGCGTCCGGGCTGACACGAGCGACCGGGGGGCGTGTGAGAGCGTGTGTGAAGAGCACCGAGATGTGTGGGTGGGCTACCTGTTCAGTGGCCGCGGGCGCTCAATCGACGAGCATTACTGTACGGCTGCAGGGATCGCGCCCAAAGCCCTGAGAGGCGCGTCGTTGTCGACGATTCCTTGGAGGGGAGAGATCGATCCGAGGGTGCGCGGTGCGTGCGTGCGGGCTCTCGCATGCGAGTTGGTCGGGTTGGAGGAAAATAATGTGAACTCGTCGGGATGGAAGCGGGGAGGGTTTCGGAATGGGGAGAAATGGGGCCGACCTCTGCGAGGACCTACATGCACATGCTACGGAGCGGGAGGAAGGGAAGAAGGGAGGCTCTTGCTTGCTTCGGTCTTGCACATCATTTACTCTATCTCTCACTGGGGCCTCAAGTCCTCGTCAGGTCAAGTAAGCCAAGGGATGGATGCATAGTGCATGTGGATGCGGGATGCAGATTTCAAAAGTGTGTGCGTATTGCCGTCCGCTACGGAGGATACCCGCCTGCAACAGCACCTGCAAGTCCTGTCCCAGGCTAAGACTGTCGGCGCAAGGGCAGGTTACCAGGTCGAGCAGGGATCGCTGTTCGAGGAGCCCTGCGTTTATGCATCTATCAGCCAGCCATAAACGCCCCCGTGCAGCTTGACGCACCAGTGGGATTGCCCAGTGGAGGGCGCCAGCGAGGACGAGAGCCACCGAAGGCGGGTCATCCTAGGCAATCCCGAAGGCCACTTGGTGGGATTGGACGTTGGGGCCGTGGGGAATTGGACCAGTAGTTTGGTCGCGGCCCTCTTGGTGTGCGTCAGGTCTGGCGATTTGCTCTCTTTTTTTCCTTTCTTTTTTCTGGCGCGGTTCTGAATCGAATCATGGCATCATGTTTAGTCTGACGATACAGCCGGGGCGGGATCGTGGTGTGCTTGAGTTTCGGGTATGGCATGGCCAACCATGGAGGAGGATGCGAGTATGGAAAGAGGGTACTAACGAGGATTTGCCCAAAGTTCCAATCGCTGGGGGTGTGGACATGCACAAGTGTGGGTGTTGCGCAATGGTGAAATCTGAGTGGTGGAGAATGATCTTGGACTTTTTTTTTTTGTGTCCACTCTCAGACAGTTTGACTTGTGTAAAAGAGGCAATTATCTACCTACCTACCAACCTAGCAAGCGTCCACATACTGGACAGGAAAACGAGCACAAGGAAAAAAAGAAAAAAGGAAAAAAAAAAAAGAAAGAAAAAAGTGGCCCCACGCCGAGCTAGAGCTAGTCAGCTAGCTATAGCCTTGTCCGGCAAACGGGAACAAGCATCAGGCAAGATGCGATGCTGATGCTGATGCAAGAAACTGATGCTTTTTCCCGTACCCTGTCTCTGATACACACAAGATGCAGTACGACGCTACATGCTCGTAACCTTTGGGGGAGATGGTAGCTTCAGATTGATACAGTACACGGGGCGCAGAAACGCGGATTCCCAACAAACGAGCCATTGCTTTTTGGGTGAGGGAAGCATGTCGTGTTCCCTCCAACGTGAAGGCTGTGCAACGTCGGCTCGGTCTCGGTCCTCGATGAGTGGTGCGTGGATCCTGGGCCGCCCTCGATAGTTCTCGCTCAAGATCGAACTCGGCTAGCGAATTCTTGTGTGCCTGATGGAGGGGATCGGATCGGGAGAGGGGAAGCATGAGGAGGGGCAGCAACAAAGAGGTGTCACACACACGCAATCGCAGATTACACCTTTGGCACGCGGAACCAGTCAGAGAAGCGTATCGGCCAGACAGCTAGCTACCTAGCTTGGATGGCTACAGTTAGGCAAACCCAGTTCCGGGACACGATGCCAGCAGTGCCATAGTGCTTTTGGATCTTCTCCTCTTTCGGCTACGCATCTAAAGCATCCTCCCCTCAGCTGTCGCCATGTTCACCGTTTCCGTTTAATTCCCTCTTTCGCCCGTCTGATACTTGGCACATGACGACCGGGGCCGAGGGGCGAGACCCAGGATCAACCAGCGGTCACTTGTAAAACCAACCTAGGGTCGCAGCTTGGGTCTTTGCGCAAAGCCGTGATTGGCTCCACGATACTATTTCGCCTCTGGCTTCCTTTCCCCTCCAATTGATAGTCGTCCTCGACGGTTCCGCTGTCAGCTGGACTCTCTTTGACTCTCTACCCGTCTCCCTCGTGCAAAGGGAGGTTGAAATGCGGTTTGATTGCCACTCCCCGCCATGAGGTCGAGGCCTGGCCTGCGAAGGCCGTCCGGGGACGCGTCTTGGGGTCGCACCGAACGCGTCGTTGGCGCCCTGGTTGTTTTGGATGGGGGCGCGTCGTGGCCAATCAAGTGTGGCACACGAACAGGGTCTGACGCTGGACGGAGGTGCGCCGAGAGCTGCAACCGTGAGGCGCCGGCGTTATGAACGGAGGATCCACATTTTACAGTCAAGCCGTGTGTGAGTGTGTGTGTGTGTGTGTGTGCGTGTGTCTGCATTGCTTTCCTTGACTGGATCAGCACCCATCGTCACTCGGCCTTGATAGCATTGTGCAATAACTTCTGCTAGCCCGACGCTCGTGGAGCATTGACTTTTGTGCAAACAGCCCAAGGAAAGGTACGACGAAAACGGGTGCACCAGCACCAGGCACCCGAACGCCATGTCTGGCCAAGAGCCCTCACCTCACCCCCCGCTCACCGCCTGGCCGTCCGCGACGGGGGAGCCGTAGGAAATATAGTCTTCCCCTGCATCACGGTGGGCAAATCGTTTCCAAGCCGAAATTACACGCTGTCACAGGGCCCCTGGGCCGCGTCTAGAAGCTCAAAAAATAGAAACAGCGGCAGGCCGGGGTCTAAAGTGGCATCTGGAGCTAAGAGACGACAGCGAGCGAGGAAGCGACATGTCTGCTGGTCGAGGCCATGTCAAGCCTGCGGAGATGTTGCATGCCCCTTTGGGTAAGTGGGGGAACACTAGGCACCTGGGTACGTAGTGAGGTGAACGGCCCCCTTGCCGGCCAATAGGGCCGTGGGGGATTACCGTCTTGCCGCTTTCTCGCGCGGGTACGCATCTCGCCCACTGTAATTGCTCAGAACGCCCGGGTACCTGCCCAATCATGCGCACTGCACGGTTCGAAGGTCGTTATTCACGGTGTACCCTTGTCCCGACACCCAGTTTCTACCATAGATTCTGTACCGGTCGTGCAGACTGTACATACAAGACAGAGCACGCCGCTGAATGATTGCTTGTTTGATGTTTTCAAGACCTCACGTCATGGCATTTCTTGCCAAAAATACAAGAATAATACCTAGACAAGTATATTCAACCAGAGATCATTCTCATGAGATTTACTTTTTAGGATTATTTTCGCTTAGATGTGGTTATTTTGGCTAAGATTGGTGATGTGCAGTGGCGACGGCCAAGTACCTCCGTCACCATCATTCGGGCGCTGGAGTGTGCATTGTTTTACCTGCCCGGTACCTTGTCCTCGCACATGCGCACTCACTCTCACACGGGAAGCACATGTCGTACCTACACATCCGGCCATCGATGGGTCTAACGGGGCGATCTTCTCGCATCAATGACGAAAACGTACTTCTCACTATTGCCCGAAACCCCCGGCGTCTTTGATTTTGTGAATTTTCCTTTATTTGCTGTTACTCCTCTTTTTTTTTTCTTCCTCGCTAGCTCTGGAACGGCACTTGGCCGCGGCCCCCGTCAATGGCCCTTGGCTCAAATGTAAATCCCCGACGTCGTATCCGAAGCCGATCAATTGATCGCCGCCATCCCCAGCACGCCCGTGAGCCCCCCCGTGAACAGACCCGTCCCGGTTTAAACTCGGGCCCAAGAGCAGCGGCAGCTCCTCAGCTCACATCCCAGAGGGACGGTTCGTCCCAAAAACTCAAACAAATTCATCTTGGTCGGGATCCCCCGTCTACGTTGTGTGCGGCGCATTGCGCGTCGTCAGGCAGTGCTCGCCATCGGACCATCAACTCATCCCCATGTGATCGTAAGCACAGGCTTATCGTCATGCCTTACACGCACCGCACTCTATGTACATGTAGCACGTACCGAAACGAAGAGACGGCGCATTGTTACACATGCCTACCGATCGCACCCTTGCGGCTGCCTTGCCTTGCCTTGGTCTACTTTGCTTTGTTGGGTTGGGTTCGTTTCATCTCGGCGCGCAGCCGTTTCTGCAAACACCATCCATCGGCTACACACCATCTTTACTTTTTCAGCTGGCTCGCTGTACATGCATGCTCCTGATACAGGGTCGTACTGTACGTGTAGCCCATACATGCGCCTACATACATGCACATGGTAGCAGTGCCTCTGCAGCACACCAGCCACCTTTATTTTTTTTTTTTCGTTGGAGAGGGGGGGCGGGCGAAAGACTCCTCTGCCGAGCTGCCAGGACCACATCAGTCCCCGCCGCATTCCCTGCTCGCGAAGAAACATGGCAATATATCATATCTCTGGAGGAATGGAGGCTAGGCGGGCCATGGAAAATGCAACCTCGGCCAGGCCACCGGAGCCGCGGCCGGGCTTTCAACCTCATACTCACCGCGATTCCGGAGATTCCTTGAGGCATGCCGTGGGATGAGGTTGACGGTACCGTTGCGTGAGAGCCGCACAGGCGCAAATTGCCTTCGAGAGGTCATCCCAGTCATTGACATCATTTGCATGGCGCCACCCTCTCCCTGGGCGGCGGCGGTTGAAGGAAACGCTACACATGGAATTGCTTCATCAGGTGAGATCAATGCCCACGAGCCAAAAAAGATATGCAATCCTTCATGCCCTGTCCCGCGTCTGGCCCCATCTCCAATCAAACTCGTGTCCACTCTCGACCACGCTCCACGAGGCTATTCGCCCGTTGGAGCTATGTCGGGGCCGGACCGGGGGAGGGTCGAGCCCATGGATATCCGGAATCGTGCCCAACGTCGATGGAATCCCCCAATCACCACCGGCGGCAGTCGTACTCTCATCTCACCCTCATGTGCCGATCGTCGCATGAGACGCCAATCTACCACAGCTGGATTTTTGCCAGATTCACGGACCTGACAACTCATCTAGCCCCAAGCCTAGCTCCCCGAGCCTTGCCTTCCCCCCGCCCCCTGCACCGCCAGCCGCCGGCCGTGGTCTTGGATCTGAGCATCCGAGTCACTGTTGCGCCTTCATCTCGCTCGTAGAATTGGGGCCTGTGCTGCCCCTTACACGGACTGCACTCGGAGAATTCTCCATCGTCTCGTCTGTAGTCTGTCATATCTGTCCCGAACGCACAAGTAATTAATTTTCTCATCAATTTTTTTCTTCCTGCTTGCTTCTTCCTGCTTCTATCCCTACCACGAAGCTCCACTTGTGTGGTGCTCGCAGCCGATTCCTTCAAGGAACGCCCAAGCTCCCTATCCCAGCTCTTCACCTGACCCCTGCGTCTACACGAGCGGCCCCCGTGAGATCCGGAGAGTCATCCTTGCTGTAATCCCCATAGTCTCCGTAGTCTAAGCCTTGCGCACCTGACCATGCCTACGCGCCTGGGGAGAGAGAGAGAGAGAGAGAGAGAGAGCAGCGCCAAACCAACAGCTCCAAGTCCCTCGGCATCCCGTCGGCGCTGACGATGCGGGTTTGCGCTCGCGGCTGCACCCAGTTGCGTTCTGCGATCCGTGCCCCTCTAAAACCGTCATCATGTACGAACCTGCCGGTTTCTTGTTTCATCCAAATTGTGTGCCCACATCGCGATTAAAAGTCTTCTCTGCTGCGGGCATGGTCCAATCGGTTTGACCCAAGAGCTGAGCTCCCCCCTCCTGGACCAGTTCCTCACGTCACACAACCGCCGAGCGAGGTCCAGGCTAGCTCCAGGCCTAGGCTCTCATCCTTGGCCCGAGCATTCGCACCCAGACACCCATCAAGACACTGGCTGAGACCACATCAAGGGGCTAGCCAGCGCTGGCTGAAACCAACAGCCCTCATTTTCCCTCCGAACCACTTCAATACATGCAGGAGTTCGTTTCATCAGGGAGACAAGAAGATCAAAACGCTAGAAAACCACCGAAATGTCATACACTTGTAGTCTAGTACACTGGTAGTAAATTGCCAAAAAATTACACTTGGAACCGCCTGAGACGCAATTGGCTGCGTTCCAGACTTGGAACTACTACAATCTATACACTAACATCCTCCCTTTATTTCTTCTCCGTATGTCCATCGCCTTCGCCTCCGTCAAATCGTTCAATTAGCTTCAACTAGATCAATCCAAGACTCGGCCCGCAAGTGCGGCACCGCTCTTATCCTTTGTAGCCGTCTTCTTGAGGGACCTGCCCAGCTGGATCTCGTTCAGGAAACCAGCAGGACGCCCGCCAGACGGGGGTGCCGGAGCACCACCCGGAGGAGGTGGTGGGGCACCGGGCATGGGCGGAGGAGGCGGAGGAGGGGCCCCGCCTGACGGCATCGGGGGCGGGGGTGGAGGAGGTGCAGCAGGTGCACCAGACCCGGGCATTGGAGGTGGTGGAGGAGGCGCCAATGGGGCACCACCCTCGGGCATAGGCGGAGGAGGAGGAGGAGCAGCCGGAGCATCAGTGCTGGGTAGAGGTGGAGGAGGAGGAGGAGCGATAGGGGTGTCGCTGCTCGCGGGTGGTGCTGGGCTAGCTGGCGTGGACTCTCTGCCAGCAGCCGAGAGAGGGCGGGGAGGCGCCATGGTACCAAACAGAATAGATGCCAGCTGGGCCGCATTGCCACCGCCGGGTCTGTCGTCGTCGGAATCTTCATCGTCGGACTCTCTGTCGGAGCCCCAATCATCAGAATCGGCGCGTCTGCGCGAGACGGGGCCAGCGTGAAGAGCAGGGGCCGCAGGGCCCGCCGCCGCCGGTGCGGTCATACGGTGGAAGGGGTTGGTGGACATATCGGATGGAGGGGGAGGAGCGGGAGCCGCAGGAGCTGGAGCTGGAGCTGGAGGCGCAGGGGGTGCCGCAGCGGGAGCAGCAGGTGCGCTCTCGGATGATTGAGACATCATGCGGAAGAAGGGGTTCTTGCTCTCTGTCTCGGCAGGAGGTGAGGTGACGATGGCTGGGGGTGAGACCTCGGGTTCAGCTTCGGGCTCGCGGATCACAGGAGGGGCGGGAGGAGGCGATGCCTTCTTCTCGAGCTCCTGGCTGCCGATCTGGCTGCCACCATGAGTAGGGGTTGATGCTTGAGGAGTAATCTGCTGAGGACCCTCATCATCATCCGAAGAGGAGCTATCGTCGTCGTCATCCATGGCCGCAAGCTGGCGCTGGAGCTCCAGTTCACGTTGGCGAGCTGCCTCAATCTCTGCTCGACGAGCAGCCAGCTTCGCTTCCTTATCCTTGGCCTCCGCCAATGCAGCCTTCTTGCGCTTCTTTTCTTCCTCCTTTCGAAGCTTGCCTTGCCTAACTTGTTCCTCAAGAGCCTTGAGTCGGGCATCAGCCGCCTCACGTTCTTTAGCGAGTTCGTCTTCTTGTGCCTGAGCGGCATGCCTTCAAAATATGTCAGTTGGGGTATGCTTCGTGTGTGTCAATCATCACTTACTCCATTTCTTTGGTTTGACGTTGCTGCTCCTCATGCTCCCGAGCGAGGCGTTCCTCTTCAGCTTGCTTAGTAGTCTCCTCCTCAGCCTTCTTGGCAGCATCAGCAGCATCGTTCTTCCCGCGATGCCTGGTAGGAGGGGGAGGCGGTTTCTTTGCCTCCACCTTTGTCGGCTCAGGGGCAGGTGGTGGTATACCCTGTTCCTCCGCAATACGAGCCTGGCGCTCAGCCTCTCGACGAGCATCCTCCTCCTCAGCCTGGCGCAGCTTGGCCGCCCTCTCAGCCCTCTCGCGCTCTATGCGCTGGGCAGGTGTCTCGCCCGACTTGGTAGGAGCCTTGATACCCAGAGCCGCAAGGCGCTCAGCCATGCGCTGCTCTGCCTGCTGCTTGATGAAAGCGGCACGCTCCTCGGGAGTCTTGTAAGATGAGTAAGAGCCACCGGCAGCGGGAGGCGTGGCAGTGCGGGAAGTTGACACGGGGCTCTCAACGCGAGGGCTGGCAACACGCTCCGGACGGATCTCCTCGGCAGCTGAGGGTCGTGCAGGCCTTTTGTCCTGAGAACGAACCCGGTTGGCGCGGCTTTCGCGCTGCAGCTCGAAGATGAAGTCGCGGACTTCATCCTCAACACCGAGCGCATCCTCCCAACGACGCTTCTCATGTTCGCTGGTGCTATCCTTTCCACCTTCCTTGAGGCTGTCCTCAATACCGAGAGAGAAGTCCCGGACACTTTCCTCCACGTCTTTGACCATACGTTCGTTGCTCTCCTTTTCGTTCTTGACCTTGATTGTCTCATCCTCTAGACGCTTCGGGGCATCGACATCCTCAGTGCCAACATCAATCTTCTTTCCAGTCAGAGCAGCAGTTCGCTGTTGCATCATAGCTTTGGCCCGAGCCTTTAGACGATCAGACTCGGTGACAGCTCCGCCGGGTCCGGTTCCAACAATAGGGGTACCACTGTTGGGGTGTGCCTTGGCATCCTTGAGACGGAAGAGTTCAAGTCGGGCATCCATAATGGCCTTTTCTGTCTTTCGAACCTGGGAGGCGAGCTCAGGGACCTTATCGGTGAGCTTCTGAAGTTGACGCTTCAGGCTCCTCCTCTCGGCGTCGGAATCTCCAGAGATCAGGGCAGCATCAGGGTGGGCATCAATATCCTCCTGGATGCGGCGAATACGACGGTACAGTTCCTCGGCCTCCCGTCGGTCACGACGGTCAAGGATGTCATCCTCTTCGTGGTTCTTTTCATCGGCGAAGTCCATGGCATCAAGAAGAACCTCCTTCTCCTTAATCTTCTTCTTGAGCTGGTCTAGGGTCAAGTCATCGTTGGAGGCGACGGATGCTGGAGAGTCAGGCCGGGGAGAGTTGTTCCCGACCCTGCGACGAGCGCTTGATCTATATCCGAACTGCTCATCCTCGTTCTTGAAGACGGTGGCGTCCTTTCGGCCGCCAGCAGAGGCACCAGGAGCACCCCTAAAGGACCGGTTCTTCATGTAACTAACGCCAGTCTTCTGAGGCAATAGGGCAGCTCCAGAGTTCTTGCGAAAGTCAGATTCCTCGTGCAGCATTGACTTGAGCGTACCAATGGACTGGCTAAAGTTGCGAGTCGAAGGGGGAACAAGCTCTGGGGGCAAATGGTTAGGTAGGGGGTAGCCGTTGAGCTTTCTGTAGATCAAGTGCATAGCTACGGCGAACTCGTCTAGATCAAGACGTCCCTTGTTGCCATTGTCAGACAGGGTCCATACCTTCTCCAGATCAGGTTTCTCTAGACCACTTTGGCCAAAGATTTCGATGGCCTGGTCACCACCGATAAAACCTTTACCAAGACCGTCCCAAGCCCTGAACAGAGCATCGTAGCGAGTCTTTTCCTCCTTCGTAATGGCCCAAGGAATAACTGCATTCCCCTGCAGACCCTGAGTAGTGTAGTTTCCAGCTTCGCGACCCTGTTGAGGCATCATTCGTGCCTGTAAAGCATCGATATTAGGCAGTCCAGTGGCTGGGGCATTAACAAGACCCCACTGGCCAGGTAGTCCAGTAGGTTGGGCGTTGAGGGGAGCAGCCATGCCACCCGCGACCGCATTTGGTGACAGCGACTGGTTAAAACCGGTTGGCATAGGGGGCATAGGGGGTCGAGGGCCGGAATAGCCGGTGGGCTGTGGGTTTTGCATGCCCGGAAATCCAGTTTGCTGAGGCTGCAGGCCTTGAGGTTGGCCAAAGCCCGCCTGCTGCCCAGGAAATCCAGTCATCTGGTTTTGGAGCAGTTGAGAGTTGGATGCCTGGGGCTGAGGCTGATGGATTGTAGGCGGGGTTGCTGTGTTGGTACGGATTTCGGGACCGGCACCAGCACCGCCATCCTCTGCAACGCTGAAGCTGATAATGTCCACCATGCTCGAGACTTCGTTCTTGACGTTGTCGGGAAGGTTTGGTGGGAGCTGCTTGCCCGTGAGCTTAAGGTTGCACAGATACATGGCGAGCGCAAACTCTGGGAAGTAGAGTTGACCCGCACGGGTGGTATCAGCCAAGGTCCTGGATAAGTGTCAGCACATGTTGCGATTGGGGCAGATGCGATGCGAGCGGATGTTAGAAAACAACATACCAAATGTGCGACAGGGAGTCCCCATCAAGCCTTGATCGCATTAGCAAATCGCGGGCCTTCTCTCCTGACATGGTCATGGAGCCATCGCCAACAGCAGACTTGAACAGAGTCTCGAATTTGGATTGATCCTGGGCCGTAATGAAGGACAACCTGATGTTGGGAATCTTGTTCGGCGTAGACTTCTCGGCTCGGCGCCCTCTTGCCTTCGTCGTCGAGGGGGCAGTTTGAAATGAGGCGGCCATCTCGGTAAAGCCGGTGGGTTGAGGCTTCATCGGGACGGGCGGGTTGGGAGACTGGGAGGTGGTCTGCGGCGTAGTCGAGAAGCCCGTGGGCTGAGGAGGTTGAAGGCTAGGCTGCGGTTGTTGCTGCTGTTGCTGCTGCTGCTGCTGGAACTGCTGCTGGAATTGCGGCGGGATCGAGGGCATAGCAGGGGCGCCTGTCTGGAAGGTCTGCTGAGGCTGCGCCTGGCCCGGAAACCCGGCGAATTGCTGCTGGAGCGGCTGTTGAGGCTGTAGCCCTTGGGCCTGCATGGGAAATCCAGTCATCTGGGGCTGGAGAGGACCTTGGCCGAAGCCCGTGGGCTGAGGCGCAAAGGGACTGGGCTGCTGGCCAGGCTGCTGCTGTCCCGGAGCCATGTTGTTGAAGGAGCCTCCGCCATACTGCTGCGGACCGCCAGGGCGCTGGCTGTTTCCGCCTAGGAAGGCGTTGGAGTTGGAATACATGGCGACGCGGGCGGCTCCTCAGCGGCTGGGTTGGTGGTAGGAGTCGATTGAGAGTGTCGTCGTCGAGAGCGAGAGAGCGACGTTGCACGGAGGAGCGTGGAAGCTCCGCAGTGTCGGAAATGAGGGGAATGGAGAATGCGAAGCGAATCAGGGAATTACAAACTAAAAGGGAAACACAGCCGTTGGATGGCAAGTGCGAAAGAGAGGGGATGCGGATACGGACGGACGCAGGCCAGGTGTCGAGGCATCCACGGAGGCAGTGGTGATGGGGGACGAAGTTGGAGATGACGAAACACCAGTAGCAGCTTGGTTGGCATTGGGCTTTCTGCACCCAAACGGGTCCTGTCTCTGGTCTGGCCTTAGGCGCCCCTTTCCAGTATGGATACGTACACACTACCTAAATTGGTGTGGAGTGGCAGTGGCTTGGCTTCGAACAGGGATCGGCGGTGTTCCACCTCAGGTGTGTGGTAAGCTGTCTTGTGTGGCTGGTAGGTTTTGGATACGAAATAATATCTAAGGCACAAATAATACTGGGAAAAAATGAAGAAAAAAAACCTAAGAGGTTGTTTTTAGGTCAATGTACTTCTTGAGGTATTATTCTTTATTCGCTTTTTAGCCGAAATGTGAATGTGTATGATCTTTTCGAGGTCCCATGCTGCAAAGTGTCAAACTGGCAACCATGCAGCAGCTGAATTGTACACTTGTTCGCTTACTTGCATACTTTGCATCAATGCTGCCAAACGAGCAGGGAACGCAAAGGAAAGACAGCGCCATCTGAGGGATTCGCACATGATTAGGATTTATCTTAACTGGCTAGTATAATAAGAAGGGTATCAAAGATCCAGCTTGCGACCCATATATGCAACGCTGTGTAACCGCCCTTGTGCTTCGTCCTCGTCACTGAAACGCCTGATCCATATGTTCCCCAAGTTACAAACCAAATTACCAAAAATTAACAACCAAATAAAGCCAAAGCAATAATGAGCAACTTATCCACCCTAGACATTTCAATCATTCTAATGCACGCCGTCCATTAACTTGAAGCACATTGTCCTCCTCCTCAATTAACCCCGCTTCTTCACTCCAAAAGCGTCGATGCGCCTGAAGCTCTAGACTAAAGTCGGCATCTTGGCCGTCTGTAAAGGTATAATCGTAATCGAGAGAAAGGGGTCTTTCGTTTGTCTCCTCTTGCTGGTTGCCCAGGCTATACTCTCTATCATCCACTGGACTTTCCAGATCCGGGGGCGTTGGGATCGCCGAACCAGTGCTCTGGCTATCGACTGCCGGACTTCCAGCATCGTCGCTTGAAATGAGCGAATACGATCGTAACGGCTTGCTGTTGTGGTCGGGGAGCAGCCGATTCATGCTCGTAGCTAGAGAAATAGTGCTTGCTCTCTTATTCAGATTTCCAGAGCCATAGCGACCCGTAGTTCGCGGCGATGACTTGACTGCCTTCACGGCCAAGCCACCAAAATCTTTGGAGAAGATAACATCGCTATCGTGGAAAGCGGCCAGCTCTGAAACTTCGGGCCGACCATCCTCGCCCTCTTGGTAGAGGAGTCGGTTTCTTTCTAGAACCTGTTGCAGTGTCTGCGTGGCATCTTCCCAGCCATCCCTTAGTTGCTGGGCCAGGGGCTGGCTAACACTGGTGGGGATTTTTTCTGTGCGGAACACGGAAAGCATAGACTGCCGTCTTGCAGAAGTGACTGTCTGGATTGCCTTGTCAACGGACTTCTGAATCGTCCGAGAAAGATCTTCGTCATCAAACGCGGAAAAGAATCGAATCGTTGTGTTGTCGGACAATCGTCTCACGAGATGTCGAAAATTGGAAAGATTGAAGTCATTGCTCTCACAGTCTAGACTATGTAGAGTCTTGTTGGATGAAATGGCCTCTGCTAGATGTCCGATGTTGACGTTTAGCATCTGGCTTCGTACACGGAGGTGTTCAATCCGAGTGTTTGACCGAAGGCCAATCAATGATTTGGAGAAATTCTGCCCCAGATGGCCATCGTCTAACTTGGCATCAAAGCCGGAGAAGTCGAGGAATCTCACGGTGTCGTTGTTGGAGAAGAAATCCGATACAGCCTCGCAAGCCTCGTCGCTGAATGAATCAACCGTCGTCGTTCCTGCCAAGCTGAGGCACTCGATGGTATTGTTGACAGTCAAAGCACGGAGGAGTTTTATGTAACTGATTTCGTCGGAAAATTCGACCATCTGCATGAACAAGCTCCAGGGTCCAAACCCACATGAGACAGCCTCGCACAAGTTGTCAATCCCCTCACCGATGCGATTACCATCAATGTGTACAGTTAGCTTTCGGGCTTGGCCCATGTCCCAGAACAGCTGCGCGATCTGACGTCCATTCAGCCCGCAGTTGTTCAGGCTGAGAACCCGCAGATCGAGAGAGCTCGGCAATCTAAGATATTTCGCCAGCAATTCGACTGTGGCATCATTGAGCTAGGATTTGCATGTTAGATCAGCTTCGGCGCGAAAGAGGGCATGGATTCTTACAGCAATGTTAGAAAGGTCCAACTCCTCCAAAGTCCAAAAGTTCAATGCCGCTTCGTCAAAAAGTGCTTTCTCAGGGGGCAGGCGAGTATTTCCAGCCATTTTCAAAACTTTGATGGCTCGGAGTTCACTCAGTGCCTGTCGAATGACCTTGAATTTGACAGTTCCCTGGTTGTCTGATGTATCCAGGGTTTCTAGGCTAGTACCTTGCCCCGCGATTCCAGTCCAGACTCTTGTAAGTCCAGTATCCCCAAGCCCGCATCTTGCAACCTCGAGCTTTCTAAGGTATGTATGCTCAAGGACCAGAAGATTTGACAAATCCTCCACATCTCCATGGAAGAGCAGGTTGTCGGATAGAGTGATGCTATGACATCGGCATGCATCATATCTTAACAACCATAGGATCGGTCGGGAAACCTCTGACGTCAGTTTGCGCGCGTATTCAGGATCAACCTTAGTGCGGCCTGGCAAGTTGGCCGATGCCCGAGATCCAAGGACGTTCCTTAAGTCGATGCTTCGGATAGACTCAGATGAGAAGAGTAGTGCATGAATTTCTAAAACAAGAATCGGTGCTTGCATCAAAAGATCATAATGCTCGTCAGAAATTCGTCGGCCTAGGCTGATTAGTATATGTATTAACAAAATGCCATTGAAACCATACCATTGAGAGAATTGTACACAATTGCATCTCCATACTGGGAATAGTCGTGCTTTCCAATGAGTGAGGACAAATCGACATCACGGAAAATCAATGCTTTAAAGTAGCTGTTGTACCTCAATGCTCGAAATACGGCAAGCAGCTGCAGAGGTGAGTATGGAGAGCCTCTTGAGGGGAGGAGTCGAAAAGCTGCTTGAGATTGTGTATCCCATTCAATCGTCCATCTAGGCACTTGCGTGTGAAAGGCAGCGCAGTATGCATGCAGGCTTCTCTTGAGACCTCCAAGATCGTTGCCGGATGTCAATTGAAGAGGTGGAGGCAGTCCCTTGACATCAAAAATTCCTTGTTGCAAATGTTGTGGCCACATGGGCTTCAGCTCTCGGTCGAGTTTGGTCATGGTTTCGATGATCCGACGATAGTGAATGCTTGCGAGTTCTAGCCGGGTTTCGCGTCCGAAAGGAATTCTAAATTGATCAGTAACTGACAAGAAATGATGGACAACGACATCGTTGACGCTAACTTACCGAAAACTCATGACAAACCTCTGTTCCTGGGAAGCAACAGAAGCTTTGAAGCGGGTGATGGTGACGGTACCGAAGGATTGCACCTTGACTCGAAGGTCCCCAGCCGATGTCATGGTATCCGCTTTGAGAATTTCGAGAAAGTAGCACATACATGGTCCCAGAACGACGTAAAATGACGATCCGTCAACGGGGTGGTGAGTTTCATCTGGAGACGACGTCTTTTGTGGCAGGCCGATGATGCGTTTGGCAACGGGGAACGTCAGGATCTTCGTGCTTTCTTGCGACACACTCGGCTCGTAGGTTTCTACGATATGGTTGATTCGGGCCCGCAGGTTGTCAGTGACCAAGCTGTGACCGGGAGACTTTCGGAGGCTCAGCCTGCAAGCATGCTGGATTTCGGCCAACCATTGATCTCGGTCATTCGGTAGGGAGAAGAAGAGATGCGTTTTAGAATATGATAACTTGGGCAACTGGGTTGCCCACCACACTTCAATGCCGAATCTCGGGCTCGACCCTTCTTCGTTGAATACGGCAACAAGAGAACGGAGAGGAATCTCTACACGAAGCTCAGCGCCCCCTGTCTTGCTGCTAGAGTGATACATGACGCTGCTTCGTTTGCTGGATGGCTGGCCAAGCTGTGGGAAAACAGCCTTCGCGGCTTCCAAGCTACCGAATTTGATCAAACACTCGCCCGTCAAGACCAGGTACTCAGAACGCGCCTTGAGCAGCGAAATGTCCATCTTGAGCGGCCCATGTTGAATTATCTCCATCAGAGCGTACGGTACTTCCAGGGGGATAGAGGAAACGTTTGGCGGAGAAGCACTCATCGGCGATTGACTTGAAACTCTTCGATGGATCTTGTCGATCATAGACCCTGAGCCGGAATGGGTCTTTGAGAGTCGTCGGGAGCTCGTCGAGGCCTTGGATGGACTGTGGGATATTGTCAGAGACTCCATGGAGGAGTTACTGAGCGAGCGGAGGGCTTTTGAAAAGGACCGGGACTTCTTAGAGTCCATGCTATTATTGGTATTGTCATCTTCAGGGGAGTCGAGATGAATCGCAATAGGGGACGTCGTTCGGATAGTCGGGAGAGTCCTGCGCCTCCACTTGTCGGTGTGCATTGTGAACAATTTCGATGTTTATGAGGCTTGACAGCAGGTCCCCCCAGCTCGTGTTGTCTCAATCAATAAGATATGTGGAGATCTCAGCTGGATAATCGGGGACCGCCCGGCATGCCGTGAAGGACAAGACCTAGAGAGACCTGGCAACCGAGCTCGGATACGATGAGGTGACTTGCAAAGAGCGGAGGAGTCAGGGCGGAATCGTGTGAATGGCAACCGTGGAGTAAAAAGATGAGATCGAGGGTCGACCCGACGTCAGTTGTCTCAGTGCTGGGTTACTTGTCTTGGAATTTGGAAAGAAGAGGGAAAAAATCAACCCAAGACTCCCCGCATGCGTCGGTTGGGTAAGGCTTTAGGTCCAGGGTCGCCGCCTCGAGATTTGGGTTCTGGGGGTCCAAAATTTGCGTGGCAAATCGAGGAAGCCTGAAGGGTGGTGATCTGAGCTTCGGGGCTGGGATCACAGACAGAAGATGGCCAAAACAAGGCGCTACAGCGCTACAGTCGATGACGGGGATGGGACGGTGATCACAAGAGGAGGCAGCTCAGGTGCGGGATCAAGGGGAGAGAGAAGATTGCGGCCAGAAAGTTGGGAGATGGTTCAAGAGAGAAGTTTTGGTCAGGTTTGCAATGACGTCTAGTCAAGGTCTGGAGCGGCTCATGAACATTGCACGGGTCTGGAATCGCGTCGCAGGCTTGCTATAGGGCTGCCAGGTACGGGAGACGGGGGCGGGGCAATGGGCAGGCCAACCAAGGATTGCCAGAAAAGAGATGCAATATGAGGCGTGATGGAGAGGTGGGAGAGCTTCACTGGACGAAGCCTGGCGGGTTCGTGGCGCAATCGGGTAGGTGAGTGCTGGAAGAGGATGACGAATTAGGGAGAAGGCCACAAACAGCCTGCTGGGGACCCAAGAACAGAACACGAAACGAAACGAAAAAGAAACAAGAAGAAAAGGGATGGGGCAGCGACAGAGACGCTCTGTCAAGCAGGAAGGGCAGTTTGGAGAAGCGGAGTTGGAGTATAGCAAACGAGTGGAGGAGTGGTTAGGTTATGGATGGTGTGAGCGTTGTTGCCGAGTGAATGGGACCCAAGCAAAGCAGCACAGCAGCGCTAGCATCTTGCGCCGGGGCACCGTCGTCGTCGTCGTCATTACCGCACTATGTTGGCGGATGCCGGGGGCCCGTAGTGGATGTGGTCCCGACGCTCCCTACAGGTCGGCCGCGCTCGACGCGCTGAGTGGTGTGCAGCAGCGGCAGATAAGCCCTGTCCGCCCACTTAGGCACACCAGACAGGGGCGGGACTGCCTCGTGGATGTCACCCACTCCAGCTCTGCTAACGAGATCTCGATTACTGGGAGTTGGTTGTCGCGAATTGAGCGAACTGGTCTAGAAATTGCAGGACGTCACTAACGAGTGACATCCCATGCCCTTGTCACGGGAGACGAGAATCAAGGCCCAAAGGGCCCGATTCCCAAGCATCTTGATGGCGTGGTCAATGGGCACGAGCTGTTTGTAGTAGCCGTTGGCAGTGTTTCTTTGGCCTGGCCTACTTGGGTTTAGGTAGCGCCGGAAACCAGGGACAGAGTAGCATGACGCCCCCATGATGCTTCCGATGCTTCCCCCGCCCCCTTCACTGAAGGTAGGACCCCGCCAATGATGGTGTTTGCCAGGGGCCAACGCCTTTTTAGCCTCTTTGCTCGGTCAATATTGCCGTTGGTGGCATCCAAGGACAGCTGAAGAACCCCTCACCTCACCGCCAGCGCGAGCGAAAAATGAGGCTTTCCAGACCAGAGTCATAGCCTGACCAGATTCTTCAGGGTCTCTTCGGATGCTGAGGTGCGTGCGTATGCATGTGGATCTGGCACGGGGGAAAATCTGCACCTGAACCCGCCCATGAAAACCCACACGCGCCGTCAATTCTCATGCTTCGACCTGGATGGATCCTGTCCGTTGTGAGGGTCGTATTGGCACCTCGTGTTTTTTCGATGTGGCTTGCCCATGTCGTGTTTTGTTGCTATTGTCAGACAAACCCTCATGGGACTTGGTGCATCCATTCTCCTAACCTACCCGTGCGCTTCTTCTAGTGGAAAATTTACCTCTCTCCTCATTTAGCTCAAAGGCGCTTAATTTGAACTTTTTTTCCTCGCCGGAGCTAGAGCAAACTTCCTGTGATACGGCTTGGGGGATACGGTGCTTGCGCTTGGGGTTTGCGAGGAGAGCATCGGTGTGAGGCCAAGCCTAGGCGCCGAGCCACCCGCTAGACGACGGTAGCGGATCTTTTTGAGACAGACCCATTGCCGGCGATTTTATTTTGACGCCAAGCTCGGGTTCCTGCTCAGAGTCCAGACCGGACCAGTCGATTCCTTATGATCTGTCCTTTGAGAATATTATACACGAAGCCGACAGTCCGTGGGCGGCAGCATCGTTGTTGCAGGATTATACGTGCGGACTATGAAACCGAACCCAAGCCAGCGGGGCGGCTCCGGTGAGTCCGCGATGTTTCCAGGGTCACCGTCGTATCTGCACCTCGCTCAGGGCGCCAGCCATGGATGCCCCCGTGGCGGTTGGTCGAAAGGGTAAACGCGAATGGGCCAGGAGATGCTTGGAATGGAACTGAATTCATGCGCCTGACCTAGCTCAGGATAGAGAAAAGCTAGCCTCTTCCGCATTTCGAAGAACTTCGCTGGGCGAAAGGTAGCCAACAGGGATGAACGGGGTCAGGACAACAAAGAGAGGTAGTGCTACGCTACCACCAATAATGCCGATGATTCACAGAAGACGCTTGTATATGGCACCCTTGTTCTGGATAGTCTGTTGTTTGGCGTTGAATCCCAACTTGGACCCAAAAAAAAGAGCTGGCTGAACTCCACAATGACGTGCCGCATCTGTGGCGGTTACGTGGCTGATGTGGCGAGATGTTGCCACACTTCCATGCACATATGGTGACTAATTAATGTGGCTGTCAAGTGGCTTTAACTTGAAGGCTGTGGCTTACCGGATTTCCGGATTAACTATCGTTATCCGGATCCCCCACTTCTGAGATACTGACTTCCCCGCAATATTGTTATCCCGTTGAGCCAATTTGATCCCCCACCAACGAAAAGAACATCGAACCACTATCTCACCGCCCTGCCCATCGCAGCGGACTTGACCCAGTTTGGCAAATCCTGACGGGCAGAACTCAACGGAACGGTCCGACCTGGCATTCGGTTCTCGTTCGGCCCCCGGTCTTCGGCTTTTCTCCTCACCACGCACCAGCACTTTTCTTATATCGTGTGTGCCAATTCCTCTTCTAGGCGTGCTTTGTGCTCAGCCGACCTTTTCCTCTTCTTCTCACGCTTTTTGCGCGTGTGAATCCTTCTTGGCCGTGAGCTCGCCATCATCGCCCAGCCACTTCCTTGTCAGGTTGTTGGGAAAGCCAGCAATATCTGTCAAATTTTGGTGGATACCTGCCACCACCAGCACGAGCCATGGCTTCAAACGATGCCTCGCTGTTGCAGCGCAAGTACATTGACTACATCTATGTGCCTGCTGCTCTCCTCATCGTCGGCACCCTGATTGTCAAGAAGGAATGGGCTCCCTACTCTGCCCTTGTGGCCATTCTGTTCGGCGCCTACAACTTCAACGCCCTTCGTGAGCATCTCCGCCCCTGCCTTTTTATGGGCTCCGTCCGGACTATAGAGGCCGTAACTAATAGCTGGCAACAACAGAGGTGAAGAAGGTGCTCAAGCCTGATGTCTTCCAGGAGTTCGAGCTCGAGGAAAAGACAATCATTTCCCACAATGTCGCCATGTAAGTCACAAACCGCAATTTTTTCCCAGTTTGGCGCAAAAGCACCACCAGGATGTTGACTTGTTCCTTTCGCAACCAGCTACCGATTCAAGCTCCCCAACCGCTCGGACATTCTCGGACTCCCCATCGGCCAGCACATTTCCATTGGTGCCAACCTTCCCCAGCCTGACGGCACTACCAAGGAGATTGTCCGATCCTACACTCCTGTTTCCGGTGACCACCAGCCCGGCTACTTCGATGTCCTCATCAAGTCCTACCCCCAGGGCAACATCTCCAAGCACATGGCCTCGCTCATGGTGGGTCAGGCCATCCGTGTGCGCGGACCAAAGGGCGCTTTCACTTACACCCCGAACATGGTTCGGCACTTCGGAATGATCGCCGGTGGAACCGGAATCACCCCGATGCTTCAGGTTATGCGGGCCATTGTCCGAGGCCGAGCGGACGGAGACAAGACCGAGGTTGACCTAATCTTTGCCAATGTTACTCCTCAGGATATTCTTCTCAAGGAGGACCTCGATACTCTTGCCGCCCAGGATGCCGGTATTCGTGTCCACTATGTCCTTGACAAGCCTCCGGAGGGCTGGACTGGTGGTGTCGGATATGTCACCGCTGATATGATCACCGTAAGTGCTCCGCGCCCCCGTTTAACTTTACGGACACTGCATGAAATCCGGGACCGATCCCAGCTAACCGTTCCCGGCAGAAATGGTTGCCCAAGCCCGCTGAGGATGTCAAGATCCTGCTCTGTGGTCCTCCCCCCATGATTAGCGGCCTGAAGAAGGCTGCCGAGAGCCTCGGCTTCAAGAAGGCTCGCCCCGTCAGCAAGCTCGAGGACCAGATCTTCGCCTTCTAAGCATACACCCATATATGCACGACAAGAGGGGGAACCATTCTGATTGGGGGCCACTCGGCTGCAACTACGACTCAACTGGGAAGGAAAACTGAGAGCCTTGACAGTTGGCCCCCGCAGTGGCGCTCACTAAGCAGTAGACGAGTTGAACCCGCCACATGCTCCGGGGTTTGCATCCATGTAATGTAGGATCTAGAACCATGGCTGTCGCTGTTATGTAGAATATGCCTTCGTGAACGAGGCCATCCGCGTCGTGGCACCGCACCTTGGGCACGATGTAAATGACAAAAAGTTAATTGCAAACACGCTTTCCATTTTCCCCAGTCCATGTTTAAGAGGTATTTTGGCCCTATAATACAACTTGCCCGGGACCAATCCGGGGGCTTTTAAGCACATATCGGCATTCTAGAATAAAACCCGCAATTATCACACTCACTCCTCATCGTCATCCGCCATGCTGGTGTCGGCCTTGCGCCCGCCACGGTCCTCATCCTCGTCATCGCTTTCCAAGACCCGTCCACGACGCGATCGCTTGGACTGCTGGCGGGGGGCCAAGTCATCCTCATCGTCGTCGTCACCACCTCCCTGAGTAGGCTCGTCGTCAACGTCCATCTTGTCATCGGCAGCTCCTTCGTCTGCTTCAGAGAGAGGCGTCTCCTCCCGGTCGATGTTTCTCTCGGCGCGTTCGAGGGCGTCGTCATCTTCTTCGTCGCTGTCCACGACAATAGCAGCCGACTTAACTCTGCTCGACTCCTTCTTGGTGGTGAGGCGGCGTCTCTTCTTGGTTTGTGTCTCTTCTTCCTCTGATTCATCGTCCCTGTCGGCCTTCTTCTTCTTCTTTCCTCCAGTTCGTTTGGGCTTGGGTTCGCCAGAGGGACGTGGTGCAGTTTTACGTTTCCTCTTGACCTTGTCTCCAGTCTCGCTGTCGGTAGTCATTTCGGCATCCATACGAACACGCTCTTCCTCGGCTCGCTGCTCAGCAAGCTCTCTGTCGCGGGCAGCAATGGTTTCACGCTCCTTCTTGATTTTATCCTGTCGTTGGCGCTCCTTCTCCAGCACCTTCTCGCGCTCCTCCTCTCGGCGCTTCAGCTCAGCTTCTCTTTGTTCCTTGGCAGCTTGGATCTTTTCCTTGTTCTTCTCTTCCCACTCCTTTTGTTTGCCAATAGCTCTCTCAAGCTGCTTGCGCAGAGTGTTGCGAGCCATGTTGGCACGCTGCTCAACATCATGCTTGGGGTAAGGAGTTTGAGGGTGGGCGGCAATTTCATCCAGGGATTTGATCGCAGATTCTAGGCCTTCTGCGGCCTTCTCAAGCTGTTCAGATGAACGTTTGTTCTCTGGCAATGCCTGCACTGTTGTGACCAGTTGAATCTGCACGAAAGCGACGTTGAACTTGTAGTGCACTTGCTCGGGGGCAACCTCGAGAGCCTTGAACCGTTAGCTGCTGACCACACAAAACACTGCTGTGGGATATAAACTCACCTTTTGCGCGCATTCGAGTGCCTTATTATAGGCATCAATATCGCGTTCTGATCGGCCACGGTTGAGCCAAGTTCGTCCAAGGCACGAGAGAATAGTAGGGTCATTGACCTTGCCGTCTCGGGATAGGGCAATCTCATAATGCTCGATAGCTTTGGAGAATTGCTTCAATTCGGCGTAGATATGACCAAGGTTGACATACAAATGAGAATCCCTAAGAGTTTCTCGGACCTTACTGAAGATGCTGAGCGCACCCTTGTAATCCTTTTTATCCTCAACTAAAGCGATGGCAATACCTTGGGCGGCATAGGCATTCTTCGGGTCCAAGGACAAAGCCTTCTCAAAGAATTCGACAGCCTTGGAGTAGGTGGCGCTTCGCTTCTGCTTATCAGAATCAGACTCGCGGCGCATCTCTCTTGCCTGGACCAAATACAAGTTACCCATGCCAACGAGGGCATGTCTGTCATGCTTATCGTAGTTTTGCAGAGTATGCTTGTAATGACGGAACTCGGGATCTTCGACAATGTTTGCCGGTCGCTTTCTTGAATGGACTTTGCCTAGATACCAGCCATAAAGAGCACGGACTTCAAGGTCGGTGTTGTTCTCCTGGTACAGCTTCGCAACTGCATCGGGGCCTTCCTTGTTCGGGTTCTTCCTCAGCTTGATGTATGCAAGCCTAGCACGGGCGTCCGTATAGTCGTCGTGACGAGCCAGGAGACCTTCATAGACCTCGACAGCCTTATCTGTGAGACCTCGTGATTCGTAGCTCCGTCCAAGGTTGAAGCTGATAGTCGAAACCAGGGCATCAGTATCCATGTCAGGATCCTTCTCGCCAATTTTCATGCAAGCACCCAACGCAGCCTCAAATAATTCGCTGGCAAGTTCGTGCTTTTCAGATTGTGAGTGAAAACAGCCAATGTTGTTGAGAAGCTGGGGAGGCAGAGACTTGCGTAGAGTTGTGCGAATCTCGGCCTCGTCCGTGACATCTTGGGGTTGCTCAGAGGCGGGGACCTGCTCCAACTCCAGTTGCTCGACTTGCTGCAGACATTGCAATGCCTTATCAGGGTGGTCGGTCTCATATAAGCGAGCTAGGTTGAGAAGTACCGAGGCGTCTGGTGCGAGTGTCTTCTTCGGGTCTTTCCAAACACTTCGAACTCCTTCAAGGAGGTTGATGGCTTTCTTCAACTCGGCCGACTTGTCCTCTTTGCTATCACTGTATTGGTTGGTAAAAACCTCCTCCGCATACAAGGTACCAAGGAGAATCATGGCCTCATGGTTTTTTGACTGCTGGATCATTTTCTCCAATCGGAGCTTGGCCTCGCCGAGGTCGTTCTTCATGACAGACAGTTGGGCAACACCAAACTTGGCTGGAAGATAACCAGTATCTGCTCCTCCACGAGCATCATCGGCACGTCGATAGTAGTCACTCGCGCGCTCAGTGTTGCCGCCATAGTGCTCTTTTCTGGCGAGGAGATACCAACCATCACTAGCAATGGCATTGACATCGGTATATTGAATTGCCTTGTGGGCCAGCTTGTCGGCATTTTCCCATGCCTTCCGGCTCAAGAAATAGCTAGCGAATGTGGAGCAGGTGAGAGGAAGGTCCTTATCGAGCTTGAAAGACTTTTGAGTGTACTCGGTCATGGCCTTCTTATAGAGCTTGAGGAACTCATCGCTGTTGACTGGCACATGTCCGCTAGCATCAAGGTAATACAAACCCAGCAGGATGTTGGCAACCTTCGAGTCCGGGTTGATCTCAAGGCACCTCTCCCAAGCCATTTTGGCGTCATCCTTGAATCCAAGCTGCCAGAAACAGCAGCCAATACCAATTCGAGGATCAGGATCCACCAAATCCGGCATCTTCTGCAACACATCCTGGTAAATAGCCAACGATTCAGGGTACTTGTGCATGGAAAAGAGGGCACGCGCTTTGCCCATCAATGCAAGCATATTCTTCCCCTGAGAAACTCGGAGAGCATCATCAAAAGACTTAACAGCCGTTTTCAATAGCTCATTCTTCTCAGATCCAATACCCCCAGCAGTCTTGGAAGGCGCCTGCAGTGATGCTCTCAGAAGCAGGAGGACGCCGCGAGCGAGGAAAATAGGCGGGAATGAAGGGTTCAGACGCGCAGCGTCGTTGAGAGATGATGTAGCCAGCTGGAGGTAGTACTCCTTGGTTTTTGCCTCCGACACTCGGGTACCGTCTGGTGCGACTCGAGGAGCCTCTCGGCTTTTCCACAAGTACATCCAGCACAAGCAGCATATCATGCTGACCTTGTCGCGCGGGTTGGAGCTTTGGATGGCGGCACCGCCACGGAGAAGCATTTCAATTGCATGGTCAATCTTGTGCTGCTTAGCATATGCCAATGCGACGGTCATCCAGTACGTTTTCGCAGCGCGCTCGTTTTCGAAAAGGGTGCAAAGCTCGGTAGGGTCATCGACGAGGTCTTCGAGATCGATTTCGACAGCTTCATCTTCTTGGTCGCCCTGAACGGGGATGTCGATGGCAGAAGGAATATCAGAAAATCGGGTGCTCACAGGGCCAGCGGCAGCATCGCCGTTGGCGCCATTCTGGAGGCCCGCCATATTATAAGGGAGGAGATTCGGGAGCGGGAGGGACGAAAGTTGGATCGTGGGTTAGGAGTTGAACGGAGGGACGCGTCGCTCAGAGCAGCCAGCAATGCGCCTCGAGACAACGGACGAGCAGCTCATCGGCCGATTCAAAACTCAAGGAACATAATCAATCGCGCGTCGCGGGGTCTTGTAGTGGCAGCTGTTGGTTCACGCGGACAACAAAGAGACGATGGCGGCTGCTCAGATGAAGGCGTAGGCGTGTTAAATTTGTTGCATCGTCAGGCTGATGAGAATTAGAGACCTCAGCCAGCTGAGCAACCGTGTGTGGCCCGTGCTACACGCGGCAGCCAAACTCAGCGGGGCCCTTGCAGGCTGTTGGTTGGCTGCGCGAGTGCAGCTTTATGTGGATCCAGCACATGGCTTTCCACATCAACTCAACTTCATGTGCGAGAGGCGGTGCATTTGCAAAGGCTGGACACCTCCTTGATTCGTGTAATTTCTTCCCAGAGATATTATTTATTTCATTCCTTCTATGTCAGGATTATTTTGAGGAAACCTGGGAAAGTAGCTCGTGATGGATTCAATGCATTCTCACATCAGCCCAAGGCGGCATGACACACGTTCAAGTACATACAAGGGTCGAGTCCATATCGTTACATCAATATTTTCTATTCCTCTCTCATATATGTTCCAAAATAAGTTCACCAGCAACGGAAGAAGTATTTTTAACTTTGTGGCATTGATGTAGCCATGAAATTATTAGGAGACCACGTCTCGTGCCGTCCGATTGGCAAGTGTAAAATGAGACAACTTTTATTTCAGCATTTCAATTGCCAAAAGCAACACCTTAGCCTGGTGTTTTAAAATTTCTTGTGTTATTGTGAATCATATACTACTTGACATAGCTAGCTACTATATACCTACCAAGGCTATGACCAATAAACGCATCCCGTTTTAGTGATTCACAGCCGGCCGGCAGACCCTGGCACCACCTGGCACGCTCTAATAGCATGTAATAACAATGAGATTGTTTTTCTCTCTCTAGTCAATCCCTTTTATTTTCTTGAACTGTTCCCAAAAAAAAAGCCTACAATTTTCTGCTATTTGGCCGGTTTCGCATTGTATTGGTGTGCAAAACTCGAGAGTCTTTCCCGTCACCAGTGGAAGTACAAACCTCAAACCGGCCTACCGATATTGTTCACAAGATGATGCTACAAAGCTCTACACCTGATAACTTCGGACTTCCTGAAAAGTTCCGGCATGCCATGCTTTTCAGTCGTCAAAGTGGCAATTGCGCGGGGTGGAGCTGCTTAACAGCACCCCAACAGTTTGGCATCATATTCAGCATCATCGTGACGTCCGTGGGTTTAATAGTCGTCTACATGTATTATCTCGGCAAATCAATTTCGGCTCATCAGGATCTAGCATTGATGCGTCAACATACCCGAAGACGACGACGCAGGCTCTCAGTCCCTCCAGTAGTCGTGAGACAGCCGCATTATCTTCAACAGGGTCCAACCGGAATTATCCACCAGCCGGTTCTGTATTCTCCTGCAACAGCTAGCTTTTCTATCCCGTATGGGAACCTAACTTCAGGTCAGACAATCCATATCCCTCTTCGGTCCAGTCCGATTGTCTATCCAGTTCCTCCTTCTCAATTTCCAGCCCCTCAGCGACCCTTTCAATCAGACAACCCTCGAGATTCAAGCAATAGGAGCGCTTCGATATTATCAAGAGGCTTGCCTCCACGAGAACCTACATGGAGACAAAGACTTGGTCGTGTGCTCGGTATACCAGTTGGAAGAGCCTCCACCATAGCAACCACTTCGATCCCCGGAACACCATTGCGGTCCAGGTCACAGACACCAGTCACGCACGATAGAATCAGGACAGCTAGCCCAAGCTCACGCCCCCCGCCTAACCCGGATTTTATCCATTCCCAAGATGGAGGTACCAATCCTCCTCTATCAGGCTCTCGTCGGGAAACAGAGGCGCTTCGATTTGACAACGAAAGCGCTTTCTCATCGCGAACAGACATGGCAACGGTCCAGAGCGATGACTATGGGCTAACATCTCCGCCATTGGCAGCTTCCGGGCCAGCAAACGAATCCACGCACCCTCGCCTAAATGCCACGAGTATATCTGCCAACACGCAAGAGAGTGACAATATTCCGGACAGCAGCCTCCATTCCGGAGACCAGTATTCGATGCCTTCAGTTTCCTCGTTTAGATCTGGATAGAGTCTGGATTCACAATATTTGAGTCCTAATAAGATCGCTAGCGTTATGGAAATGTACATCATAGGTTCCCCACCCTAGTCTTTCAAACGCTAACAGGGCTAGGAAACTTCATTCGTGGGCTATCTCCGCACAATCTTCCCACGCTCGTTACATTCACCCAAGGGCGATAAAGGAGCTGGGCTCAGTTCAATAGTGGTACAAAAGGTCCAGGCAGGGGCCGACCTTAGTTCTATTAGCTATTTGGGGGCTACAAAGGGATTTCAGTGTAGTGCGTTCATTAAAGGTGGCTTAGTCTTGTGCTTGGAGTCAGTCTAACGAGGGGTTTATCGGGGATGAGGTTATCCAATGCGCTTCCAGTTCGGCATGGAAGCCTACACCAAAATGCAGAAGACAGCAGTGGACGGACAACATTGAACAAAAAAGCAAAACCAGGAAACCGTATGTTTCGCATATTTCTAAACATGAGTTTAGAGTAATGAAGTGATGGTTCATTGGAGTGTCAAGACATTCGCCGGAAACTCTTTTGTCTTGCAGACTAGTCCCGATCCGAAAAAAATCGTACACCTTCGTATACGAAATGAGTACAACCAGCTTTAAAAAAGAAAAAGAAAAGAAAAGGAATAAAAAGCAAAATATATCTGATGAATAATGATTCAATAGAGAATAAAGAAGCGAAAGAAAAAGAGAATATTATCCCCACACTCCGCATGGTTATCGGTTTATTCTATTTGTTGGAATATTCTTTTTATACCCCAAACTTGCTCAATCAAGGCACACCCGCTGGGCCCAATCGGGCACATTTGATGATATGTGGAGTGGTAGATTGGTCCATGCGCCACAGGTACCCTGCCATTCCTCCCACCTAGCTGAACCACGTTCGGATAGAGCTTCCAGGCAGGCCATTTGCCCATCAAGTACGTATGTAGGAGCTTCTCCATAATTAGCACGGCCACCTCACATCACACCCGCATCAACCAGCCCAATCCAGCCCGGTCGAAAACGTCACCTCAACCCATCCCGCAGACGCCATCACCGACACCGCCTGCGCATTTGCCCTATCGTCCAGCTTCCATCACCTTCTGGGAATGGCGGCAAGGCCTTGAACCCTTTGCGTCCCAGTTTCTCGCCTGGCCAGTTCCTCCACTGCCACCGCAGCCCCTCCCCTCTTCCAGGACCCCCGCCACCAGCCGCCACTACGTACCTCGCCCTCGGCACTGTTGGAGCTCCGTCTCCGCCACAGCCTCTCCAACCAGGCGCCAGCTTAAACGCAGACGACACAACCTGCAGCTTGCCCACAACATCGCAAACAATCCATCATTATGTGGAACGACGAGGATAACAACCCGTACGGCACGAGCTTTGATCGCCGCGATTCCCAAACCTCATCCACTGCGAACCCGACCTCCCCGATCTCTCGCGATTGTGAGTTCCCTTCTTGTGCCTCATTCTCCGCACCCCATGACATGTCCCTGTCTGGCAGAGATGCGGCATCTTTCTACCTCATAGCAATCCTGACGTCTGTTGCGCGCTTGCAGATCGATCATATGAACGCCCTCACACCCCAACTTCTGAAAGCGAAGACGAACAACCTCCATTTCGCCATACTGCCACCCGCAGCGATAGCGGCGATGATGTAGTTGATAGGGATGATGCCCCTCGGCGCAAGCCTGGTGGCTACGATAGCCGCATCGAACAGATCCTCTACGAAAACCCCGACCTGCAAATCATCATTACCGACGCCGGCAAGAGTCTCGAAAGCGGCGGCAGGTACATTGTGTACACTATTCGAACTGGAGTATGGGCGCTCTTTTCTCTTATATTTTGCAACTTGCACTAATGTCCATCAAAAGGATCTTGAAGTACGACGTCGATACTCGGAATTTGCCTCGCTTCGCGACGCTCTGACTCGTCTCCATCCCACGCTCATCATTCCTCCAATTCCAGAGAAGCACACCATGGCCGATTACGCTGCGAATCCCACCAACGCCAAGCAAGACCAACAGATTATTGATCTGCGGAAGCGCATGCTCGCAGTCTTTCTCAACCGGTGCCGTCGCATGGATGAAATCAGAACAGATGGTGTTTGGTGGAGATTTCTAGACCCGAACGCAAGCTGGGTAAGTCTTGGTTATCTTTATGATGCTGGCTGGACTAACGTTCAAGCCAGAGCGAGGTTCTTCATTCTCATCCGGTTTCGTCGATCCCAAAGTCGGTCCTGAAAGCACCACCTTTGGATACCGCGAACCCTACAGCTGCCCATAACTACCTCCCAATTCCTGCCTCATCAGCCAAACTTAGGACGGTCGCTGGTGCAAATCATGACAACACCTCGGGGGCTATTCAAGGAGGCCCTCATGCCTTTGGTCGATTCCCTCCCGATTCCCACAGCCTCAGCGAACAAGAACTTGATCCGTACTTTATTTCCTATGAAGCTTCTATCAAGGAACTTGAACAGCTTCTCACTGGCCCCATGGAGAAAGTAAATCGTCGAACACTCAGTCACCTGTCATCCTTGGCGGCCGATCTTTGCGAGCTAGGATCGGTCTATAACGCCTTTGCCGTGTCAGAACAGGCCCCATCACTTGGTCCAGCCATTGAGCGTGTCGGCCAAGCCGCAGATCTATCATACATTGCCACCGAGGAATTATCCGGGTCTCTTGGAGCTAGTTTCGCGGAGCCCATGCGGGAGAATGCGCAATTTGCTGGTGTCGTTCGAAATGTTTTGAGGTACAGGGTCCTCAAGCGCGTGCAGCAGGACCTGACCAATGAGGAGCTCAACAAGAAGAGAGCACTTCTCGATCAGCTTGAACGAAGTGAGGCAGAAGCACGACGTATCGAAAACTATCTTTCCAGTAGTCAACACATCTCATCGCCACCTAAGAGATCAACAAGTCTTAAGGAGCCTACTTCACATCACAGAAGAGACGGAAGCAATGAAGACACCGAATCCATTGACTCCGACTTCCCACCCACGCATGGCGATTTTCCACCATCCACACCTTCGGCCAGCCAGGGTCTTCCCGAGAGAAGTGCCAGTGTCTCCCACAGAAAACTCCCCAGTGGGAACTCGATAACAAACAAGATTTTTGGACCCATTCGCCATGCCGTGCAGGGTGTCGTGGACGTTGACCCTGAGCGAACACGACGAGATACCATTGGGAAGACGAGAGAAAGCATTGGGCAGCTCGAGCTGGCCCAAGTAGCGTCCGAGCAAGACGTCAAGGAAGCTAGCGCAAGTGTCTTGAAAGACTTGAAAAGGTTTCAAAAAGATAAAGAAGAGGATTTGCGGCGATACATGGTAAGCACAGACAGGTTTATTTTTGCAATGTGTTTCAATACTAATATTTTGTTCGCTAGCTTGCGTATGCACAGAGCCAGGTCGAATGGGCCAAGAAGAGCAAGCAACAATGGGAAGAGGCCAGAGCAGAAGTCGAGAAGATTGACGAAGCATGAAATGGTGGGTTTGCAATTGCGAGCGACTTCTGCTTAACAAGGGCTACATGAAGAGGGAGGAAAAGGCAAACTATACTATTAATTCACGGGGCCGAAGATTCTCTTCATCGTGGCATTTTCTAGAGCTACCACGGTATCACTACAAAGTTCGGAAACCTTTTTGTTCATTGTTTGAACATTGGATCGCAACGTGATTTGGTGTCTTTGCTGCGATGGCCACCAAGTAGTTAATGATGGCATGTCCTGGAATTGCTCCACCGACATGCGTCACTCTGGCCAGGATCATCTCATTGGGTTAGCTCGAAGAGCTTCACCTCCAATATAAGCATGGCGACGATTAGATAGATCAATAAACCTCGCAAACCATCACCTTGCGTTTTCTCGGTCCTAGTCATGTACTAAAACTACATATACAATTTGACCTGCACAGATATCGAGCAATCTCTTCCTAGCGACGTATTAGTTGGTTGCGGTCCCATGGCTTGCTCCAACGATGCCTGAGCGATGCGGCGTCAATGCGCTTATCGATAAGGCACGTAGGATGTCGCGACAACACTCGGTCGCAAACCTCCCAAGTGCAGACCAGCAAGGATCTATCTCCACACTATGCCTCCAGGTTCTCCCAGGAGCGTCTGATTCACGGCGTGTCCTATGGTCTATTGATCCATCATACGCGTTCCCATTTGAGCGAGCGCGCAACGCTCCATTCTCTACCCCTTGGGCCAAGTCACCATGGAGAACCCACAGGACGGTCCCATCATCTCCATCGCCGAGCCCGGCGTCAAGGCAGAGGGACCGTTGCTATATGCTATGCGGAAGGAAGTGGCGCAGCTTCTCGAGAGGCATCAGGTCAGCTTTCCTGGCGCTCAACCTGTGAGCTTTGCTCGCCAGCACATTGAGGAACTCAACAAGCAAGAGTAAGCAACGGGCGCCTGGCTCCCTCAGACTGATGCTGATTACCCATCGCCAGCTACTACCTCTGCGAGAAGTCGGATGGCATCCGCTACCTTCTCTACTCTACGACCGACGAGAACAACGGAGAGGCGCACTATCTCATCGATCGCAAGAACGATTACTGGTTCATCACCAACCGCAACCTCCACTTTCCTCTCAGAAATGATCATAAGGCGTTTCATACGGCAACCTTAGTCGACGGTGAGCTGGTGTGGGACAGTCTCCCCAATTCAAAGAGGGAACCGCGCTTCCTGGTCTTTGATTGCCTTACCATGGATGGCGACAAGCTTATGGATCGAACTCTGGACAAACGATTGGCATACTTCAAGGAGCGACTATACAACCCGTACAAGAAGTTGTTCAAAGATTTCCCTGGGGAGCTCAAGTTTCAGCCCTTCTTTGTGGAAATGAAACCATTCCAGCTAGCCTATGGAATCGAAATGATGCTCAAGCAAGTTCTGCCAAGTTTAAAACACGGCAATGATGGCCTAATCTTCACCTGCCGCAACACGGCCTATAAGCACGGCACCGATCCTCATATTCTCAAGTGGAAGCCTCCGGAGGAAAACACGATTGATTGCCGCCTACGCTTAACCTTTCCGACTGTCGAGCCAGACGAGGCTGAGAGGCGGGAAGGCATAACCGAGCCCTTTGTAGACTACGACAGCGTTCCCAAATCCGAGTTGTTCGTCTACAAAGGAGACAGCGGCCCAGAAAAGTACTCGCTCTTCAATAGCGTGTACATCACCGAGGATGAATGGGAAACGTTAAAGGAGCTCGGTGATCCCTTGAATGACCGCATTGTAGAGTGCAACCTGGACGATCAGAACAGGTGGCGTATCGTCCGCTTCCGAGATGACAAGAAAGAGGCAAATCACACAAGCACTGTTAGTAGTGTGCTTGAAAGCATCAATGACCGTGTTTCCGACACAGACCTGCTCGAGGCAGCTGCCCAGATACGCGACAGTTGGAAAGCCCGTCAGGCTCGTGAGGAGAGGCGCGCTCGGTAGAACCCCTCGCGCTCGCAGGGGCACGGGAGCAAGGAACAGCACAAAAGGAAGCGCAGTGGCTGAAGAAAGCTCATGGCGTCTGTGGGGTGTTTCTAGGGAGGGCGAGGCGTTTGATGGAAAGACTTTGAAGGACATTGGTTCCGGTTCGTTTGTGTAGCGTTTCTCAAGGGATCGCTTCGGCTTTTAGATTAGTGTTGCGAATGAAGAGTAGATTTTCTGCTTGGTCACCATTGCAATCAGCACATGAACGTAACCATGCCTTGCCACTGGAATTTACACTCTACCTAGCCCCTCTCCATCTCAACATATTATCCCCTAGGTAGAATACACTCAGTGGCCCAAAAATAGACACCTTGATTTCCGATTTCCAGGTTTTCCATACCAAATTAGTCTCACCAGACGCCCAAAACAAAAGGAGGGTCCAAGGCTGCCTGCGATGCTCTCTAATCTCTGCCTTACTATCATCTCACCCCATTCAAAAAACTCGCCTGGCGTACTAATGCCCATCTCACAGCATGAGCATGGCAACAGCAATGATCATGATGGTGCATCCAAGGCTGGATGAGCCGTTGGGCCCAGTCCAACCGCGAGGCTCGGGCTTCTTGGATCCTCCCGAGATAACGATAGCTGAGGTTGAAGGGCTAGGAAGAATGGTTATGGTGCCAGAGACACCCGCAATAGTGTTGTTGGCACTTGGGTAGGGAGGGGGCCCAACAATTTGGACGGTAGTGGTCAGCGTCAAAGCGTCACCTTGAGTCTCAGTAATAACCTCTGTGAAGGTGCTCGTTGGTGAGGCCGCGGTGATGGCTTCGCCAGCGGCTTCGGAAGAAGCTCCTCCAGACTGAGACGAAGGAGACGCAGGGTAAATTTCAGACACGGTAACGACAACAAGCGAAGGCACCAAGGTAGTGATGGTCGTCTGCACCGTGGCATATTCCGTAACCGTGCTCAGAGTGTGCTGGGGAGGGAAAAGATCGGTGATTGTTATAACCGTCCAAATGCTTCCAGAGACTGAATAGCTAGCTTGAAGATCGGTTATGGTTTCAGGGTTGCCAGATACTGTTGCGTCAGGAAGACCACTGCTGATGTAGAAATCGGTCTGGTGCTCAGTTATTGTCGAAGGATTGCCAGAAACTGTGGCATCAGGGAGTCCGCTCGATACCGACCAATCGGTTTGGACGTCGGTAACCGTGTCCGGATTGCCGGAAACAGTGGCGTCAGGAAGGCCGCTTGAGAAGGAGACGTCAGTGAGGAAATTGGTGACGGTGGATGGATTCCCAGTCACGGTGGCGTCTCCAGGAGAAGTTTGAGAGGACGAAAGAGTGATAGTGATGCTTCGAGTCATGGTGACAACTTCCGCGGTGCATATCTCGGAGGAGTTCTCGATGGTAGTCAGGGAAGTCAAAGTCGAGGCCTCCGGTTCAGGCTGAACGGTAATGAATGTAGTACCAGTCACAGTAGCGGTTTCAGTAGCCACGATAGGCTTTTGGCTAATACTGTAGATGGTGGTGAGAGTTGTCTGGGTGCTGGACATGCAGGTCAGTAGATGGTTATGAGCGGGGGGTCACGAATAGACTCACGAAATTGGCACAAGGACTCCATCGTGATTGTTTCCATCATGGCGGCGAACCAGAGCGTTAGAGTAATCGTCGGCAGTGTCTCCAAAAACCCCAGCCTTCTCCTGAGTGTCGAGATCCGACTCAACTTGAGTAGTGTCAGGTGATGGCCAGAGGAAAATAAGGAAGACAAACCGTATTTTGCAGAAAGGATTCCCATGCCAAACATGACGGCGAGAATACAAATGAAGAGAAAGGCTCCAATAAAGAGCTTCTTGGGATTGGCCATGATCTTGAATTTTCGGAAGGTAGAGGGCACCGGGGCCTGTTGGGCCTTGCCCTTCTCGGTATCCATCATGGGAGTCACTGCGCGGCAGGAGATGGTCAGCATAAGCCAGAAAGATAACAGACGCGTGAAAACCATACTTGATGCAAATCCCGTGGAATGAGACGATGGTAAATGAGTGGATCTGCAGCGTGATCAGGTACGTGTGTTGTGGGCGTCGAGCTATTGTTATAGTTCGCTTCAGTTGCGGGAGATTGTTCGTTGGACAAGAAGAAGGGGGGAAGGGGAGTACAGAATGTGATCTTACGTGGAAGTCGGGCACAATCCAAATATCTTCCGTGCGCCTGAAAGGCAGATCTAGACTGAGCTTAGAACGAGAGACGAGACGGGATGTTGCAGGAAGAAGGTTGAAGGAGAAGTCAACAAAGCAGACTGTGTTTATATCTTTAAGGCGGGATCAGAAATTCAGCAGTGAATCAGTGTGGGAAATTAGGAGAAAAAAACAAGGCCAGAAGATGGTTTGCCAGCTGATGGGCGACTGGCAACAGGAAGGCCTGACGGCTGCCAGACAGCCCAGTCTCGCAAAGAGATTGAGGTAAAGTCCAGTTTTACTAACCTCGCCTCTCTGCGATAGTTTGACTTGATTCCAGTGAATCTACCGAAGTCTGATGCTCCTAGGCAACCTTGGGGTGGCAGTGCTGTGATTCGTAGTAGTAATCCGGTAGCTAGACGCGAGAGTGGGCGGCCCGTACGTGACAAGGGACACAACTCTGGATAGTATATCCTTTGTAGTGCAGCCTGTTTATGAAACAATATCCATTAATGGGTGATCAAACGAGGGGCAAGACTGTCAAGGTCATCCAAAAGCGAACGAGTGAAGATAATCTTATTGAAGAGATCCTAGTGCCGAAGAACATAGTGAGGGGAGGTGGCAGCAGGTTTATGCTGTTTCGCACATAGGTCCCAATTGGATACTTAGTGACTTCGAGGGTAACTGTCAGACCAAAAAATCACATTTGTTGTCCTCGATGTTTTATTGGAAATCCCGCGTAAACGATATCGAAGCAGATGCAGCACAAGGACCTCCTTTCATATGTGGGGCATAGTTTGACCGAGGGCAAACAATGCAGCGGGAACTGTGCCACCGGATGTTTCCTAATTTTTCCAGCTCGAAACCACGGAGATGTTGCAAGATGGGGTCACAGTCGTGTTCCTTGTGCTGTGTCACCGAGTAGTAAAATGAGGCAAACATACCCTGCGTCGTACATCAACGGCTGTGGAGGGAACGGCCGAGTATTATCATGACACAGCACGGTCGACGCCTCAACAGGGCCGGATAAAGGTCACCTCATCTTGATTTTAGATTGGGAAGCAAAAACAGCCGCCATGTAGTTATTATTGATGATGCTACCCTCTGACTTGTCAACACGGCATCTACTAGATGCATACGAGAACACATGTCTAAAGCGGATGCTAATATCTGCATATTCAAAATATTCGAGTGTGCTTGGGCAGCACCATGCTGGGTAGTAAAAGAGCCCCTTCGACTTCTACTGAGATTCAACTGTTGGACCCTGCCTGCAGTGCTATCTCGCGGGTTACACGAAATTGATGTGCAACAGGAGATAGGAATCAAAGGGCACTGTTTACAAAGATGCGCAGTGGGTTATCGGCAGGAGACCCCTCTGTCAAAAACCCTCGTCGCAAAAGACAACTCCAGCCACCAATGAAGGGCATGTGCCAACCCAGGCGCGCCGTATAATGGTTTCACCATATTCAGTCAACACATGCTTGCTCATTGCAGTCTACCTACAGGCGACATGTCTAAAAACAGGCGGGGATTTACATTTATCAGGAATGCGTATGTATATAAATATAGCGCGGTTTTATCCATGATTGAAGGCATTGCAAAAAGTGAAGGCAACAGAGAAAAATGAGAGACAGATGTGCTATCGCCGAGCAGTTCATGAAAAAAAGGAGTATATTCAGCTATCCGAATCCGGCACGCATTGGCGGGGTCCCACCGAGACGAGCCGCAAGTAAAGTGGACAGCGACGGGAAAACAAGGTACCAAAACTCATCGATGGAAGCTTCCAATCCTGGGTGATGTGATAGATGGCGCCAATAATTTGCTGCGAAGAACGCCAAAGTGGGCCACACCCACAAGACGAGAACCCGCTCAGGTCGCGTCGCGTGTAGTCCGGAGCAGCACCAGGTCTTCCCCCCACCGCCCAAAAAAGCACCGACCAGGGTAGTGGCCAACACAGTAGCTGTAGTGCACTGAAGGTAGTGAGCGTAGCGTGGTGGTAATGCGAGCGGCAGCGGCAACGGCAGCAAAGGCCGACCGACACGCACGGCACGGCACACGCCTCTCCTAGTCTCCGCTTATCACAACCACAATCACGTCCTCCCTCCCCCGAAGCTGCTTCTTGCTTCTCCCATCAACCCACGCGACGTCGCCTCAATCCCCACGACTTCCGTCCCCCCTCGAGTCCCTTTCCGGGCGCTTGACTCGAGACCGTCCCTACGAGGCTTGTGCACCCGCCCTCATTTTCCCCCGGCGGATGCGATGCGGTAGCCACCTATTGCGCGCCACCATCCACGACCGCCGCCCGCGACCACTCCAATTATTCCCAATCCGCACCAATCTGCAACTCGCAAAACACCACCCAGCGGCCCTCGGTTCGTTGGCTCTCGTTTCGGCGCTTAATCTATCCACCTGAAGAATCGACTTTATTCCATCGCGCACCATGGCGCGCCGTCGCGCACGCGTTGAGAAGCCTGTTGAGGTTGAGGAGGAGGAAGAAGAGGTCATGGAGCAGGACCAGCCAGAGCAGGAACCTGAAGCTGAAGAGCCAGAGGCTGGCTCCGGTCAAGAAGAGGAGGGAGAACAGCACAGTCTTGAATTCGATGAGGAGCTCTCATGGCGTCCTGCCAAGCCAATTCCTACGGGCACACTTCTCGGCCGCCTCGAGCGCCTGTCCAAGGAGCTGGCCGAACTCGATCAGGGCAGCACTGACCTCGAGTCGCTAAAGGATGTTGCTGCCAAGCTAGGCCACCGCAATCTCCTGCAGCACAAGGATCGGGGAGTCAAGGCCTACACTGCCTGCTGTCTGGTCGACATTCTGCGTCTCTATGTTCCCGATGCCCCCTTCACAGATGACCAACTCAAGGTGTGTGCAAAAAGTTGCTTCCCAGGCACCCGCCTACGTCTCGGCTAACTCGGTTACACAGATGATGTTTACCATGTTTATCAAAGATATTCTGCCAGCTCTTCACAACCCCACAAGCCCCTACGACAGCCAGCACAAATACGTATTGATGTCACTGACCGATGTCAAGAGTGTTCTGCTCATGAACGAGGTCCACGGCGCCGACGAGCTCATTCTTCGCCTCTTCAATTCCACCTTTGATGGGGTATCTTCAGCATCCAAAACGGCTTCTGACGAACAAGTCGCCAAGGACGTAGAAATCCACTTAACCGAGCTACTTATGCAGTTGATCGACGAGTCAGGTAGCGTATCAGCTTCTGTCATTGATGCAATTATCAGCCAGTTTCTGCGAGCAGCACCCCCTGGAGGAAACCGGAACCGGGAGCAAAATGGGAATCAGTCCACGCTTCTCGTCAAAACAGAGCCTCCCGCATATGTCATGGCCAAGAACATTTGCAATGGCTGCTCCGACAAAATGGCTCGTTATGTGAGCCAGTATTTTAGCGATGTCATTCTGAACGCTTCTCGTTTCGCGACAAAGGCCAATGGTTACAACAAACAGGGCGACGACTCTGACGAGGAAGATGCCAGCTCAGGCCCATCAGATGCAGATTTGAAAAGTTTGCGCCAAGCGCATCTCCTCATTCGTGAGCTCTGGCGAGCTGCCCCAGCCATCCTTCTCAACGTCATTCCACAGATCGAGGCAGAGCTCTCGGCAGATAACGTTCACCTTCGCCAAATTGCCACTGAGGCAATTGGAGACATGGTATCTGGCATTGGTGCCGCAGGTCCTCCTCCACCTCCCGTGTTGGATCCAGCTGCCTACCCCCCACTGCGTCTCTTAGATGAAGCGTCGACAACGGCGGCTGAAGAAAATGTCTTGACGAAACCTTACTCACCTCAGTCGTTTGCCCAAACACACCCCGTTGCATTCCGCAATTTTGTCGGCCGAAGAAACGACAAGACAGGCACTATTCGTGCTGCTTGGGTGTCAGCCGTGGGATACATTTTGTCCACCTCTGCTGGTGGGATTGGCCTCAGCCGAGAGGATGAAAATGAACTCATTAAAGGCCTTGGAGACAAGCTTAATGACAGCGAGGAGAGAGTGCGGTTGGCAGCTGTTAAGGCTATAGAACTCTTTGATTTCCGCGATATCATTACCAAGCTTGGAGCTATGGGTGGCGTCGAGAAGGAAGGGTCCATCTTTGCCAGTCTGGCTGACCGATGCCGAGATCGAAAGCCCGCTGTCCGTGTCGATGCCATGGTTCTCCTTGGAAAGCTGTGGGCCGTTGCTGCTGGGGAACTGGCCGAGGGTCAAGAGGCCACTGTAGCTTGTCTGGGCGGAGTGCCATCTCGCATCGTTAATGTCTTTTATGCGAATGACGCTGACCTTAACATCCTATTGGACCGTGTCATGTTCGAGTGCCTCATTCCCCTCAAGTATCCTCTGATCAAGGGAAAGGGACAGAAATCTTCCGGTGCTTCTCAATCTCAGGGGCAGTCTAATGGAAGTCAGGTTGATCAGGACAAGGTTCGGGCTGAGAGGATCCTGTTGATGCTCAAGTCGCTTGACGCCCCTGCCAAGAAAGCATTCTTTGCGATGCAAGCCCGCCAGCCCCAAGTGGCCAAGGGTGTGACTCTTTTCATTCAGCAATGCGAGGCTTATAATGGCGGTGTCATTGAAGGAAACGAAGAAAAGGTCAAGGCAGGCTTGAACAAGACTTTGCAGTGGTTCGGTACCTTTTTCCCCGACCCGCTCAAGGTTCGTGCCGACCTTCAAAAGTTTGCCAAGCTCAACGAGCGCCGCAACTATCAACTCATGAAATTTGCCATTGGTTCCGATAGCGACTTCAAAACCGTACGAAGAGCTATCAATGAGCTCATCGTCAAGATCCAAGCCAGCTCCGCAGCCAGCTGCTTGGATACCCTCATCCCTCTCCTCTACCGCTCCAGTTCGCTCATGTTCAACCGAAGTCACCTTGCGACGATCATGGATTACTCTAAAAATGACAAAGAAGGGCTTGCAGCAGTTGCTCACGAAATTCTCAATGACATCTCACAGCGAAACCCTGACCTTTTCAAAGCACATTCCGAGAACCTCCGTAAGGAGATTATCGACCAGGTACCGTCGGATAGCCGAACCAACGACCCTACCGTGGTGGATATCCTAAAGGCATATTCGTCGTACTCGAAACGATACCCCAACGACATTACCTACGACAGAAAGTTCATCCAGGTGCTTATGGATTACGCACTACATGGCACCCCTGCCAGAACAGCAAAGTATGCTGTGAATATATTACTCGCCAAGAACGACGACAAGAGCAAGGTGACGGCGACAACCCTATTGCAAAAAGTTATGAAAGACTGGGATTATGGCTCCTCCCACTTTCTCACAAGGTTGTCGGCAGTAAGCCAGTTGGAGCGGCTGGCGCCAACAGTGACGGCAGATTTTGATGATGTAATCCACGAGCAAACCATCAAGAAGATTCTCCGCCAAGTTCGAAGTGAGGAAGACGAGAAAGTTTCATGGGTTGATGACGCGGATATGAATGAGGAGCTGCAGGCCAAGTCTCTCTCTCTGAAGACTCTAGTCAACCAGGTGCTAGCGAATGAACGGGAGTCTGACGCCGAAGAGCGTGCCAAGCCCGTCTTCAAGCTACTGAAAACACTTGTCGTTGCAGAAGGGGAATTTTGCAAGGAGAAAGGCACCCCCTTGGCTCACAAGAAGCGTCTCCGACTTCTTGCTGGTCAGCTCATCCTGAAGCTGTGCACAGTAAGGAAGTACGATGACCAGTTTGATGCTGCAAGCTTCAACAAATTGGCAGAGCTCGTACAGGACAGTGAACTCAATGTCCGTCGCCGCTTCATGGAGAAGCTTCAAAACTATCTCACCAGAGGACGACTGCGAGCAAGGTTTTACACAATTCTCTTCTTGGTTGCGTTCGAGCCGGTGGCAGAGTTGAAGAGCCGAGTAGAGACGTGGCTTAGGTCACGAGCACGATTATACGAGGAGAGCAAGCGACAAGTGATGGAAGCCATGATGGGAAGACTGATTCCCTTATTGGCCCACCATCCTGACTATAACTCTGACCCTCGTGATCTCGCGGATTTTGCCAAATATTTCCTGTTCTATCTTGGCACCGTAGCTACAGAGGAGAACATTTCCTTGATCTACAAATATGCCGAGAGGGTCAAACAGACTCGGGATGGCATCAACCCTGAGAACAGCGAAAGACTCTATGTTCTCAGTGATCTTGCGCAGGCTATTGTGCGGAAATGGCAAGAAAAGAGAAGCTGGGTCTTCCAAGCCTGGCCAGGCAAGGTCGGTCTGCCAACTGGCCTTTACCAGGCCCTCCCCTCCAGCGAGGTGGCTCAAGAAATCGCCAAGAAGCAATATATTCCAGATGAAATTGATGAGAAGCTAGATGACCTGATCCGAGCCATTGACCGAAAGAAGGTATGTCTTATATTACCTCCGAAGATGAAGGCGTATACGATACAGTAACTAATACCATGTACAGAAGCGCAAGTCTATGGGTGAACGACTCGATCCTCCGGCCAAACGGTCGAGGACCCAGATCAAGACGGTGATCCGCGAGAAGAAAAAGGCAAAGTCAAAGAGAGCCGCGAAGCCCAAGAAGGCCAAGGCTCCCAAGGACGACTCTGTGCCACTCTCAGAACGCCGTCGCAGTGGCCGTGCCCACAAGGTGTCGGGCTACGCTGAGCGGGAGGACAAAGAAGACGAGGAGGAAATGCTGGAGGGCGTAGCAGAATGGGAGTACGAGAACGACTCCGGCTCCGACTCGGACGAGGAGGAATCCGAACTCTCGGATGCCCCTTCGGAAGGTGACGAGGCAGACGACAAAGAGAGCGGTGCAGAGTCCGGGGAGGATGAAGCACCTAAGGAGGACAAGGAGGACAAGGAGGACAAGGCCCCTGAATCCGAGCAAGAGGATGAGGCCGAGACACCCAAATCCAACGGACGCAAAGCGGCTGCCCCGAAGGGCAAGGCCGCAAAGCCGGCGGCCAAGGCCAGCACGCGCTCGGCTCGGTCAACAAGAACGCGAAGGGGCAAGGACGACATGGAAGTGGACAGTGACGAGTGATGGAATGGAAGCTAGGGTTGGCAGCGACGAAAGCTTGTGTACGTTTGGGGAAAAGCAAGGGGTTACAACCGGGTTGGCTTGAAGGCCTGGTCTTTGTTGGGTTCATGGGCAGCTTATTTGGGTCGGAGGTTTTCACTGTTTTGTGTTTCTCTTGGTTCTTCTTTATATAAGCCATACGCGGAAGAGGTAACGATGGATGAGCAGACGTATATGGACTGTCTGCTTTGATGTCGGGCGGAGTCTGGAAACACTTGTATTTACGTACTTGCGTATACCCACTTTTCTCGCCCAGTGGCTATGAAGAATGTCTTCAATGTGTTATTTCCATGCTCGTTTCGTGGTCTCCTTTTTTGGTTTACGTTGTGCGATGGCCATGTGATTCAAGTAGCTCAGCGGGACCAAGGTAGCCCAACCCATGCGGTTCATTCATCGATACCATGATGCTCCTGAAAAGTTCGACTGAATAACGCTCTAGTCATTTCCGTGTCCTAACCCGGCTATACATTTGGTTTCTTTTCACAATAAAAAAACCCCTTCCTTCCCACCCGTCCAAACAAAAGTTGCCAGAAAAAGGGAAAAAACGGACTGGCTTTGAATGGAGAGGGGGGGGTGTTTGAGAGCATCTCTCAATCCCTTTAGCCACCAATAAGAGTTGCTCCTCCTCATCCAAGCCCCCCCCTTTCCTCCCATGACGTTCCCACGGCGTGAAAATGGTTACCTATGTACAAGTTTTTACTCCCCCCAGGATTGGATTTGCTAAGGAAACACGGATAAAAAAAAGGAATTATAGAAAAAAAGAAAAACGCCCACTTTGTCCTTCCCAACATCTTCGTCTCTACAGTACAGAACCGGAATAGCACAAGAGGAAAAACCAGGCGCCAACCGAGCAGGATACACTCAAATCTATAAACCTGAGGCCCCCGCTGCTGTTGCCTCCTGGGCCCGACGCTGGCGAACCTTGTCGCGGTGGCCCGAGAACTTGAGGTGAGCCTCAAATTTGTTGGCTGTCATGTCAGGGCCTGGTGTGTATAGCTTGGTGGTGCAGTCCAGGCAGCGGATGCGTGGTAACCAAGCAAACTTGACACCCTCAGGGAGAGGCTGACCCTGAACGGGTAGCTCGGTGTTGGGATTCAAGTAAGAGTACTTCATGATGGCCTCAAACTTGTCGCCATGAGGATACTGCTTTTCCAGATCCTTAAGAGCGTTCACAAGCCACTCTGGAGGTGGTGGCTACACATGGATCGCGTTAGCGCAATGACCTTCTGGCTATGGTATTTGACACTGGGCAACTTACAGCTGGTGGGGGCGATTGGCCAGGAACGGGCGGGGGAGCAGGAAGGCGGCCAATCTGGCCTGGGGGGAACGTCGAGCCGCTCTGGGGAGGCTGAGGGGGTTGAGGGGTGGAAGATGACGGGGCGGATGGTGGAGGCATGGCTTTTGAGGGAATGGGAACGGTGGTGGGAATTGGCGTTGGGACTGGCGTCTGGGACGGTGTCCTGAGATCGCGGTAGTCACCCTTCAACAACCTCCTCAGTTTCTCACGGTTCACCTTCAGTGTCACCAGCATTTGGTTCGGCTCATCGGTCTCCTCCCTGAAGCGGCGGGACGTCCTGGTCTCGTGGTGATGTGATACTGAGCTAGTCTCTGGAGTCTCTGACCGGCCCAGGTTCGCCATTCTCTGCTGAGCAGCAGAGGCAGCCCCGCGCATCCCACGGGTTCGAGCTGTGCCGCCGGTGATCTGTGATGGAGCAGGGGAGTCGGGAGCCGAGTCCTCGCTCTCGTCTGACTCTGAGAGATCACCATCCCGAACGACACGCTTCCTATTGGCACCAGCAGCCCGCTTATACAGGCGGCTCTCGTCAATAGATGTGGCTGCTCCTGGAAGAACAGAGGAGACAATGAGGGTTCGGATAGTACGCTGCCTTTCTCGGAGATCAGGCAGCTGAGGACCGCCTCTTCGGTTGATGGATCTCTTCTGTCGTCGTTGCTCACGTGAAAAGATCGTTTCGTTTCGTTCCAGGTCTGCCTCGCTGAGTTCGTACAGGTAAGGGGCGTACTCCTTGGCCTGTTGCTGGGGTCTGAAAACGACAGGGAGAGGGGTTTGGAGGAAAGCGTTGACGAGATCGGGATCCTCGATAGGTCGCCCATCGAATGGGTGCCCGATGCTGTACAGGCTTCGGGTAAAAAGCTGGGTCTGCTCACGAATACAGTGTGCAATGGCTGTTGTAAATTCTCCAGAGAGAGAAAGGTCCCTTGCCATCGAGGCGGCGAAATCTTCGGGTGCATTGGCAGGGTTGTTAATATCCCATTCGAACTGGTCGACGAGTGTGTGCGCTCCAATCGTAATGTTCAGCTTGATGAGTATTCGCATCTCGTCGTTCTTGTAGGCAGAGTAGGGGAGCTCAGGGTCCAACGCGTCCTCTTCTGAGTAAGCAAAGGGATAAAAGTCGTTGAGCTGCTCACGCATCTGCTGGACAACTTGCTCGTACACGGGCTGAGAAGCGGGTGCCTTCAGACCCATGTCTTCGACCAGCTGTGCTGCAAAAAGCTCCACCTGGAGGAGGCGCTCGTGGAGGTTCCAGGTAAAGGTGTCGCGTAGCTTAATTTTGTCCCATTCAACCTCAAGCCGTAGCGGGACCAACTCCTCATGCTGTTCGGCCTGCTTCAGCATATCTTTGCGCTTGTACTTAAGGGGTGGTGTGGTTCGCTGGCCGGGTCTGGGTTTTTGTGAAGGATAGACAATTCTAGACGGTGCCTGGTTCTCGGTATATCCATTGGCGAAACCGTTATACCCTTCACCGTATAGTTTGCTGGGGGGGAACCACTGGCGATAGTCGGTGCGGACCATGCGATACTCCTGGATCTTGTCGCGCGTGTCCGTGGTCGACTTGCGAGTCTGGTCGAGCTGGCCACCGAGCGCAGCGGCGGCAATGGCATCGCGGGTGATGTAGCGTTCGACCATGAGTTTATCAAACGTCTCCTTGGTGCGGACAGGCATTCCGGTGGCTGAGCTGGGCGTCGAGTCCTTGTCGGTGCTGGACGTCGCGGTCGAAGCCGGACCTGTTGCAGGCGCCGTGGACGCGGAGGGCTGAGCAGCCATGGTGGACGGTCGCTGGTCGCGGCGCGGCGGAAGGGCCGCGACGATGGTGGGAGGGGATGGAAATGCGCAAGGCTCGGGTTCGAATGGCGATGCGCGACGCGAGCCAGAGGTCGTCGAGTTGGATGGTGGATGGCTGATGGGCGTGTGGCAGCGCGAGGCCAGAAAAGGTGCCAGGCAGTGGTAATTGACTAAGAGAGGATTCTGCCGCGCCCGCGAATGGCGAAACCTCCTTGGCTTGGGGAAAAGAAGATAGTGTCTGTTATGTACCTGTACATGCTGGCCCCACACATTTATAGCTTTGTTTTTGGTATATTGTACTTAACCAGCCACACCCCGACGTATGTGGTGCGCCACCGCGTAGTAAGGCTTAAGTGTGGCGCGGGATAGCACTGGGCATGTCATGGCTCACCATGCAAAATCACATGAAACGCCGAATTGCCCCGTCTTTTATACTTATATTGCATACCATTGGCTGGGTTCGGTGCGTCCACAAGAAATAATTCCCTTGGTAGTAACTCTTGTTGGAATATTAGGTTACGATGAGGGTTGAGTGTAAGATGCTGAGGTCGTTGTATAACAGTGAGCGGATCTTTTTTACTTAACCTAACAAGTTTATTAACAAAAAGTGATTATCAGGTGCATCGAACAACAATACAATCCATGCAGATGAAAAAAAAGTAGAATTTTTTTTAATCCCCAATTAAAAGTTAAGAAATAAAATCCACTGCGGGTGGTATAAAAATCGGTACTCCTGTCAATACGTCGGTCATTAGTACTAATAAGTCCAACGGGAGTATAGGGTAAGTCATAGCTCGGATCATTGGAGGGGTAACTGATGGATTACCCAAGACGGCAATTAGGTAGGGTTCGATGAAGTCATTTGTCCGTCTAGTAACACCAAGCTTCCACGGGCGCACACCGACATCATTTTATGGGAGGAAGCCAAGCTTGTTCCACCAAAGCTCACACTATTTCCATCTCATTATTTCATGCTACAGCTGAAGCAGCCTTGCATAAGAATAACATGGCACCAAGCAAGGCATAACAAGGCCGAAACGGGCCATTATGGAGTGCAGCAAGGTTCTTGGCCAGGACGCGTCTGATTTGCTGTTGATGCTCGACGTGCTTGAGGTCTGTGGCGCACCCACACGCACACCCACAAAGATGGACGCACACGAGGCACACATTCAAGCGCGCACACAGAATCAAGGTATGGGGCGAGCTTCCTTGCCCCAAATTCAGCTAATCATAATACAATAACCCCTCCGCCATCCACAGTCAGTCGTCTCTCCACCAACCCTCGAAACCCTCCCAAACCCCTCCTTGCAAATTCCACTTACTCCTGCTCCGAGTGACTTGCTCTGAGCATCCATCCGTCCTCCACCACATTTATACCAATACCCGTACTTGTACCGTACCTGGCCAGACCAGACAAGCTATCGCGCACCATGTCGGACTCAAAGGACCAGAAGGAGGTTATTGGTACGTCTAACCCCCCAGCTCGTCTTTTACATCCCATTGCTGCCCATGGACACGTGCCTGTGTATTTTTTTGCGACTGTTTGCTGCCGTGTTGCTGTCCAAATTTCGTCACTGCAAAACTGCTGGCTGGCTGTGCCATGGGGTTGTTCACTACCCCTCGCCGCTACCCCGCCACAAAAGCAACAGCAGAGCTCCGTCGCTAGCTTTTCCGCGACCACCCGGTTGCTTCCAACCTGGCGACAAGCAGTTAACTAATACCCGTCGGTGCTAGACTATACCCTCAACAACCCTGATACCCTCACCAAGTACAAGACGGCTGCTCAGATCTCCGAGAAGGTCCTTGCCGAGGTCTCCAAGCTTGTTGTGCCCGGCGCCAAGTTCGTCGAGGTCTGCCAGGCCGGTGACAAGCTGATTGAGGAGGAGGTCGCCAAGGTCTACCGCGGCAAGAAGGTCACCAAGGGTATGAATCTGTCGCCTTGATCAGAAGCAATTGCGCTCAGACGGCTAACACCGCGAAAGGTTTCTCTCACCCCACCACCGTCTCTCCCGCGTCCTACGTCACTCCTTACACTCCTCTCACCTCGGACGAGGCCGAGGCCAACCTCGAGATTAAGGAAGGCGAACCCATCAAGATCCAGCTCGGTGCTCAGATCGATGGTTTCGGCTCCATCGTTTGTGACACTGTGATTGCCAAGTCGGCTGACAAGGCCGACGAGCCCATTACTGGCCGAGATGCTGACCTGCTTCTGGCCAACTACTATGCCAACGAGCTTCTTCTGCGACTCATGATCCCCCCCGGCACCCTGGCCCAGGGCACCGAGGAGGAGAAGGCCAAGGCTGCTGCCAAGAAGGCCCCTACCCAGTCTCAGATCACCGCCCTCGTTGAGAAGATCACCAAGGCCTACGACGTCAACCTCGTCGAGAGCACCACCTCATGGCTGTTCGACCGCAACGAGATTGAGGGCTCCAAGAAGATTGTTCTTGCCCCTGCTGAGGGTACCAAGGGCGAGGGTGTTCCCGAGCTCGGCGAGGTCTGGGGTGTTGAGATGGGCGTCAGCTTGGGCTCTGGCAAGGTCAAGTCCATCGACCAGCGTGCTACTCTCCACCGCCGTACCAACCAAACCTACGGTCTCAAGCGACCTACATCTCGCAAGGTTCTCTCCGAGGTCCAGAAGAAGTTTGGCACATTCCCCTTCAGCTTGAGACAGCTGGAGGACGAGCGTGATGCCAAGTCCGGTGTTGTTGAGTGTGTTCGAGGCAACGTCTTCCGCCAGTACGAGCTGGTCGGTGACAAGGACAACGGCAACGTTGCTCGCTACCTTACCACTTTCGGTACGTTTACTTATACACATCATGCAAACAAGAAAAAAAACGGAATTTTGAGCTAACATGGATGCAGCCATCACCAAGAACGGTATCACCAAGCTCGGTGCCCCCCCTGCTCTCGACCTCACCAAGGTCCAGTCTGACAAGAAGATCGAGGATGAGGAGGTTCTCAAGATTCTTGAGCAGCCCATTGCCCGAAACACTGGCAACAAGAAGAACAAGAACAAGAAGAAGGCCGCCACTAAGAAGGAGGGTGAGGCGTAAATGAGGCTGATGAATAAATAAATGGTTCAGGGGTCAAGATCTAGCAAACCTGATTGATGATTGTGGAAGAGGCGCACGAAAAAAAAATCACAGCATGTATATCGGCAAATCGGGCCACGGCCGGGTTGCCGTGGGGGCTGGTCTCGTTAGTGGAGGGTCCTTTACGGCGCCCGGCCTGCTGAGGGCCGCTGGGGGGCGGGAAAGCTCCTTGGAAGCGGTATTCATCGTGTTAGCTAAGGTAGTCGAGCAGAGGTCAGGTATATAGAAACGAAACCCAACAAGCCCGGCGCTGACAAGTTGCCTTTCTCGACACGGATCACCTAAAGTTGGATACTAGCCTGTGACTGGGATTCATATATATGGTTGTGGGACAGGTTTGGAGGCTTCCCGGGCCCGGTTGAGCTCGAGGGGTGTGTGTGAATGAATGAGCGAGTGAGTTGAGTGATGATGACCAGGGCAAAGTGCACATGCGACCACACGCCGACAACCACCGGCGCAATGTGATGAGTCACCGAAACAGGAGGCAAAGGAGACCGGATTCCAGGCCAAGAAAAGATGCAGGCAGGGTGCGGAATGAGAAGGCGGCCAGCCTGCGGACGGATCAGACAGAGCCTTGGTCAAGACGACGAGGGACCCAATGCAACGCAAGTGCTAGACAGTGCGGGTGGGCATGGAGTCTCCCACTCTCCCGCTCCCAGCCAATACGCCATCCGGCCCGCCCCCTTGCCACTCGCGGTGCAGATGAGGTGAGGGAGCGTGTGAGTGTGTGTTACGACACCATGGCGCAGAGCGCTGGCCCGACCATGGCAGAAGAAGCATTTTGAGCGAGCCTGGCCCGGCGGCATGGCACAGAGGTGAGTTGAGTCTAGCAGCGCCGCCAACGGGAAACGGGAGCGCGGCTCTAGCTTATAAGAAGAGTAGGGAGGTGGGTGACGCACCTTAATAGCACGCCCCGGGACCCGAGCAGATACAGAAGGGTCGAGATCGAGTCCCGTATTGTTAGTCGAGGACGAGGAAAAAACAATGGATGGCAGGGAACGAAAGGAAGGAATCCGATTGTCCGCCATTGGGACTGGGCTCGCCAAACAAGGCACCGGCAAGCAACAGCCGGGCCCAGGCGGCTACGGAGCAGTCAAGGCGCATTCGTTTGCTCACTGTGCAGTCCAAAGTCCAGACGGTGTGCAGCGAGCAGTGCGCTGTGCAGCCCGGTGCTTGCGATCCATGCTTGCAAAATGCGAGGCTGTTGCAGTGCTTGCAGCAACGAGTGTAGCGCTGTTGTAGTGCTTTCTGCAGAGCGTGCTTGGGGCCGGTTGCTCGTGGCACTCGCCCCCCCTTGTCCGACACGCCGCCTCCTCCGACGCCTGTCTTGGGGGACCTCTTCTACCCACACCCTGCCTCGCCTTTTCTTCTCCTCCTCCTCAAGAAAGCGCGTCCTCTGCTGGAAAAGACGCGATCCTGCAGCAGATATTCATGCTGCTGCCCGAGAGTCGAGTACTTTCCCACCCCCCTTACGCGCTTCCCGTGCCCTTCACTAACACGCTGCTCGCAGGCCTGAAGAGGTGCGCTGCCCGTCCCGCGGCCCAGGGGCGACCAGCCAGCCCGGCACCATGATTTCTTCCAACACGCGAGCCACGCGATCTCGCTTTTCGAGCCCAGCGCGGCCTCTAAACGGCAACACGAATGGTTCAGCCGATCAGCAAAAAGGCAATGTAAGCCAGGCATCGCGGGCGTTTATGCAAAGGTGGTTGGAGCCTTCGGTCCAGGCCAAGGCAAGCTTCGAGGATGATGGATTAGTGCGACATGGCGTTGTTGAGAACATGGCGCCGCTGGGAGTGCTTCCCAAGAACAAGAAGCCGGGTTCTGATGCGGGCTCCTCGGTGCGCAAGATCATTTTGAGGCCGTCGGGCGGGAATGCTGCAAATTCTGCCTCAGAGCCCGCGGCCGACGCCGACGCCCCAGCCTCTGCATCTCCCCCTCCACCTCCCACAGTTCCCCCTACACCGCCACGCCGGAGGTCCATCGCCGTCAAAGTCGCAGCAGCGGACGACGACGACGACGAGGATTACGACCCCAAGGTCCCCCCTAAGCGTCGCCAGTCAGCTCGCATGTCTGTGGGAAAGCGAGGTCGGCGGTCTTCAGGCGGCAGGAGAAGCTCTATATCTGCCGTGGCCAAGCCTACCACGCCCAAGGAGACTAGGAGCTCCAAGGAAGCCAGGGAGGTGAAAGAAAAGGAATCCCCCCAGGTTGACCCGGAAGTCAAGGAGTTTACGGACAAGGTGATTGACTCGGCAGTGGATGAAGCGCTCAAGCACTACCGTTACCCGACGGCCTGGGCCCTCAGGAAGCTCTACGACGAAAACTCGCATAAGCCGAGCTTCGTGGCCATGATTGAGGATGTATTTAGCCAGTCGGCGGATGCAGCAACACTGCGAAGGTTCTCGAAGCAGATTGAGAAGAAGAAGCGCGAGGGCAAGAAGGACAACCGGGGTTGCTACTATTTCGTGCCCCCAACCACCAACAACCGCTTCACGCCGCACAAACCCAAACCAGCGCCTTACGAAAGCCTGTTGCGGCAGGATCAAGAAGAAGAGGAAGAAGAGCCGGAGGAACCGCAGTCGGAGGATCGGGCATCCAAGAGGGCCAAAACGTCGCACTCTGCCCATACCCACACGCACGCCACCCGCGACACGCCCCGAAAAATGGCGTCGGGGGTCAGCACCAGCACCAGCACCAGCGGGCATGGGATCAATGGCGAGCCCAGGACGCCCATGCGGAAGCGAAATAGGCGTGACTCGGCATCCAGTGACTCGTCCCTCTCATCCGTCATGAGCCTCTCGTCGCCCGAGGTGAGCATCGCGGCCGCCAGCCCGGTCCGTCGAGCGAACACTCGCCCTGGGCCTGACTCCAGTGATGCGCCAAAATCTCGGCCAATCACCACCCGCCGCAAATCACTCGCCTCCAAGTCCAAGCAACCCAGATCCAGTCCATCCACATCAAACTCTCCCACACATCCTATTTCATCCAACATCTCTGCGGCCGATGCAAGTGCAAGTGCCAGCATGCCGGGCAGGGTTTCCGCTGAGCAGCTCTTCCCAAATCTGCCCAAGAAACAGTCCAAGGCTGCCAAGGGTTCTAACAAGGCCCCTATGTCTGCCGACGACGCCCCTAGCGGCGACCAAGATTCATTTTGGGACCGAAGACGAGATGCACGGCGCTTCGCGAACAGTGTCACTGGCGAGGAGAGCTGTGTCCGCGGTGCGAGCGAGGAGCAGGTTGTTACGCCAGTCAGGAAGACGAGGAAGACGCGCCATTCCATTGCGGTGCCGCCCACCACCAGGTCCACGCGCTCGGCCAGCAAGAGACCGCACGATGAAGTCGACATGACAGTATCGCCTGTCGCCTTGTCGTTCCAAGACGGTAGCTCTACAGTGGGGTCACGAGCCGCGACGCCATCACTGCGTCCGGCCAAGAAGCAGAGATCCGGCCTCCGTGTCAAGTCATCGTAAGTCACGCCAAGATTCACCTCCCCTCATCAGTTACTTTCTCAGCAACACGTTCTTCATCACACCAAGGTTGTTGATGGTCACGCGGTCATCTCTATCGTGTTATTTTTTGTTCCACAGTCGGAGATCTGGAGAGTCGGGTTGTCGCGTGTGGCCACGTCTCATCTCATCTCACACTGATTCACCTGGAGCGTCGTGTTGAGAAGTTTTTCACGCGTCTCTCGCTTGTGGGCACCGGCTACGACATTTTTTTTAACACTGATATATGCTATGAAAATGTGCTAACTCTGCTTCTTTGTTTCCAGGCCTGTGAAGAAGAGAGGAGGAACTGCTGCTGGACTTCCTCGACCTACTGGCGACCCGTCAGCAGCCGCTAACGCGCCAAAGGATCAGGTATGTGATGACTCTCCCACCTGGAAGATACGCAGAGCGTGTCGGGGCTCTATTTCGCGATGGAATCACAGGGGCTGCCTGGATTTCGCGATGTCACGGCTGCGGCGCCTTTTTTGCCATGGCCCAGCCAGGATCACCAGACACGGCAATTTTGGTGGCCCCTGCAGATCCGCTTTTCCAGCCAGCCCCCCCCGACGCGTGAAGCACATGTGGATGTGACAGAATGAGTGGTCGCTGACAGGTAACCCCCTAGGCATCGGACAACGACGAGGATTGCTCCGCTTGCGGTGCAGCCGGCGATGTCGTTTGCTGCGACGGCTGCCCCCGGTCATTCCACTTTGAGTGTGTGGGCATGGTACAATCGGACAGCCTCCCCGATGAGTGGTACTGCAACGAGTGTGTGTTTAAGCGTTTCCCATCACGCATGCCGGTGCACAGTGGCATTTTTGCCAGTGCTCTGAACCATCTTGAGAAGAGTATCCCTCGGGCCTTCAGCCTCCCCAAGCAGCTTCAGACCCGGTTCGAAGGCGTCAAGGCCGGTGCCGACGGCGATTATGAGGAGGCCACCACTGCCAAGACGACCAGGTAAGTAGCGCTGCTCGCACTGTATAATGCCACCCACAAGCTAACCGGGACGTCAATCTGCAGGAAGAAGAACGGCTACGAAGAGGTGGCAGATTTCTTCAAACAGCGTGAAGATGGCCAGGCCGTCCTGTGCCATGGTTGCCAAAAGCCAGCCACAGATGTCCGCGCCATTGTTTCTTGCAGCATTTGCCCTCTGCACTGGCATCTGGACTGCTTGGACCCCCCCCTAACTATACCTCCCGTTCCCAAGACGTGGCGCTGTCCTGTGCACGTTGACGACGTCTTGACGGAAATGCCACCGATGGGCCCGGCTCACCGGTTCCGCAAGATCAAAGGTGCCCAGACCATTACCCCTGCCTTTTCCCGAGGCATCAAGAACAACGGACATATTGAAGTGGATTGGGCCGACGAGCCCGAACCGTCCAACAAGTCTGGCTGGCCAGATCCCGATTCGTTTGGCCGCCCCTACAAGCTTGCAGCCAAAGGCATTGTCCTTGACTTTATTGAGCAGTAAGTAATCAACGCCACTTGGCACTTGTCTTTTTTCAAGGTCTGACAGTTTCACAAGATTGCGTCGCCAAGGTGCTGGCTATGGGCCCCGTCATAATGAACCTCGATGGATGGCCTATGTACCCACGCCTCTAGACGATCCTCACCGCCCGATAAGAGGGTCCGATATGCAGCGAACCGTCGACGAGATGCAGGTGTCATTGGCTCTAAACAGCCTCAAATTGAGCAGGTCGGACAACGTGGACGACCTGGTGTCGGCACTTCTTGTGAGTTGGACTGGTCTATGTCTCACCCAATGCAATGCATCATACTGACGAATACGCAGAACTCTGCCGACCCCGCTGTTTTGGCCTTGATGGCAAAAAACAATGCCGACAATCTCGCAACTGGACACTTGACGGAAGACGACAAGCTTGGGCTGCGAGCTGTCCTCGCCCAGATGGATGCCATGTCAGCCCGCATTCGCGACATCCTCGGTGAAGCTCCGCCCTCGGCTGTCACGGCTGCCGCACTACTTGATCACGAGACGGATGTGCCCAGCATTCTCTCCCCCGAAGACTCTGCGATTGAGGAGCCCACAGAAAAACTTGACCCTGCCCCCGTTACCGAACCTACTCCTCCTTCTACCATTGACCACGCTGAGGGTACAATGGAGATTGATTAACAGTACCTCCTTTATTCTCACACATGAATTACTATTTTCTCAGCAAATTGATACGTCTGTTTGATTACCGCATACCCCCCACCGATTTCCCTTATAGAGAGCTGTATGATTTTTTCTTTATCTTGGCACACAGGCACCTCGCCGTTTTATTATCTTCCGGAGCGTTGACTACGGAAGTGGAGTTTGGAGGTTTTTGGTATTTTCCATCATGACCATGGCATAGAGATGACTACGGGTGCTCTTCTCTCCCCCAATATTGCTTGTTTTGGTTCAGTTCAGCTCTTGTCGTTTTTTTTTAGCAGCTCCCCTCTGCCTTGCGTCACCTCCGCCGACATGATACTCTTACCGGAGTTTTGTGGGGTAGGGGCAAGCCAGATGGAGGAGAGCACCGAAGGCTTGGAGAAGAAGCCATTTTTTTCAAGTATTGCTCTTGTTGTATCATAGGCAGATTGGGGGTGGAACTGTTGTTTTGATACCACCAGGGAAGATAAAAAATGGGACATGGAATGTCAAGGAGGTTGGGGGCAGAAGACAGATTTAAAAAATACCAAACACACTCACTCGAGGTGGCACCACTGTAACCAAACCAAGACAAGGTTGGTGATTGAACATGAGTCCGAGTGTATCGTGCACCCTGTCAGTCAGTCACTCTTCCATAGCTGCTGTTTGGAAAGCCTGTATATATTGCAACATGAAAATAAATAATCAATTCAAGAGTCGTCAAATACGCCCAATGGCCTTTTGATTCCGTATAATATACAATCCTCGACGGGGGGGATAGATAGCTGGCTAGCCATCCAGATCTAAACCTAGCGTGCCGCAAAAAAAAACTCGGCTCACTGAGCCCACCCATTTTCGCTGTGTTAGCTCGTCATCTCATCCTCCCTTCTTTGTCTGCTCGTCAAGCCAAACCAATCCCAAGTCCAAACAAACAATGATGCCTAGGCCGTCCCAGAGAGCATTACACAAAGTTCAAGCCGGTGTGTCCCAAAACGGGCAAAGCAGCCGTAAGATTTCTACAGAGAAGCGAACAAAATAGAACTCAGGGCCTTTGCGTTGCCTAGGGGTCTTGATTCTGCATGTTTTTTTTTATTCTTTTCTTCCTTCTGATCCGAGTTCGTTCAATCGTAGATGATTCCTGCCTCTCCGTCCTCTAGCAGGCGACGACGTACAACATAAAAGGCCCGCCCGACGCGCACGCGCCACAAGCAAAGCAACAGAGGGAGGTATCGAAGCAATAGGATGAGGGCATCCAAAGTTGCAATAAGAATACCCGGCCCGACTGGACCATCATAGCAACGCGGCCGTCAATAGCGATGCCTTTGTATCCGAATGATAGACAATCCCGTATTCCCCCAACTCCTCATGGCACCTTGTGTTAGAAATGGCCTGATTAAGCGAGAAAGAAGTGTCAATAGATTCGTCTAAGAATAGAATGCGCATTTCTTCTTTGCAGCATGGAAACGTGGCGGTGGTTCAATCATCGCTGCTTCGCTAGTTAGTCTGGAAACGGGTTGTGTGTTGGACTAGGGTTTCAACTTACGCGGCCACGTCGAGAGTTTCCCTGCTCCTGCTGCATGTAGCCCATGTTGGGCATGCCGCCGCCCATGTTTCCGTAGCCATATCCGCCGCCCATTGGCATGTTAAAACCTGGGGGAGCAAATGGAGTCTGGCCAGCGGGCATCTGAGGCATCTGCTGCGAGGGTGGCTGAATGGGGCTGCCGTTGGACATGTTCTGCTGGCGGAACTGGTCCATGGATGGGTTGGGCCCGTTGTAGCCGTTGAATCCTGCCTGCATGGGAGGGAAGTTGTAGTTCATGGGAGGGGGGCCCCGGTTCATCATGTTCTGCTGGAACTGGAGTTGCTGGAGGTTGGCTGCGGCCATGGGTCCGGTCGGTGCGTTGAACATCATGTTCTGGTTGAAAGCTGGGAAGGACTGAACACCGTTGTCGGCGTTGTCACTTCGCTGGTTGTTGTAGCCCATCTCGAATCCAGGGGGGTTGCTTGGCTGGTTCAAAGGGTTGTAGAAAGGCTTGTTGGAGTGGGCCGACTGGGGGTGGTGACCGTTGGCGTTGGCCTGGCGGGATGCGGGCCGCTGGCGGTGCTCGGAGTGGGTGCTGGCATCGCGGTTGTTGCCCGAGTTTCGGGTCGACAGACCAACCTCGTCCATGAGACGCTTGTAGCCCTGGCTCGGCTGAGCCTTGATGCGGACCAAGACACTCTTGACGGTTTCCACGACCTGGGATCTGATAGTCTCATCGAAGAAGGGCGTGGTAAGGACCTTGAAGATTAGAGTGGCACCGCAGGCGTGATCATTAAGGATAGCTTCCAGCACCTGGTCGTTAGGAGTGAAAAACAAGGCCTTGAGAATAACGTCTCGTGCGTCGGCTTCGGCCTTTTGGTTGATGACCTTGAGCACAGTGAGATAGGCAACCTTGTGCGTGCAGAGGTGCACAAGGTAGGGCACAAGCTGGGGCGACAGGACGGTGCGGCGCTGAGGGAAAGTGCAGGTGTCCAGGAACCACGTCAGGAGAAGCGCACCATTTGCGTTGGTAGCCAACTGGACGCTGTGAAGGGCAATGGCGGCGGCAAGCATTCGCTGCTGGTCCTTGGTGGCATGGTGGCTCTCCAGACAGGCTCTCATGGCGCGGGCACCATATCTGCCCTGGGCAACCTCCCACATGCGGCCCAGCATCGTCTCGAAGATGAAGTCATTGTAGGGAGCTCCGAACTTCAGGCATCCCTGAAGAACATAGTTGCCGTACTGGTCCAAAAACAGAGGGATAGTGTAGGGTCGCAGGTTCTCGACAATGAGCTGCATCTGAGCGGGGGTCTTGCAGACATCGATGATCTTCTGGGCAGCCCAGGTTCCGTTCTTGTGGACTCCAATCTCAGCCATGTGAGGGGAAATCTCGGCCAGCATGGCATCACGCAGCTGGTCGGAACAGTGCTCAAAAAGCTTCTGGACCACAGTGTTGCCAAGGTAGTCAGAGGACAGCTCGGCGATCTCAGGGAGCATGTCAACGGCAATGTTCTCAATCTCGGCTTGGGAGAGGCTCTGGTTGTCGATTCGCTTGCGAATGTCGCGGAGCTTGGGTGCGTCATGGACTCGGGTGTGGGCGGGCTCGCGGATGGGAGGAATCTCGTCGACATATGTGGTGAACTGGATAGCGGACTGGAGGTTTCGAGAGATTCTAAATCGGTCCTCGTCGGTGGCGCCAAACTGCTTCACGATCTCGACAATGTCGTTTGTCATCTCCCGAAGAGGAGCAACCTTGGGGGCGGCGTTCGTGGATGCAGGCGTGGGTGCGTTCTCGCTGGCAGGGGCAGTAGACCCAGTTCCAGCACCGTTGTCTTGGCTCTTAGCAAAGGGATCGGGGCTGGGAGAGGGGAAGACACCGTCGTGGCCGGGGGTGTTGGAAGCAGACGGAGGCTTGGCAAAATTGATTCGGATGGGACCGGCACCAGGGAAGATTTCCTTGCCGTTCATGCTGGCCTTGGCTGAGATGGCGCTCTCGATACGCTCAAAGTTGACAAATCCGCAGTTCTTGTGGGTAAGAACACGAGCAGACACAATGGGGCCATGGGACTTGAACATCTCAATCAGAGTCGATGTAGTAGTAGAGGTGGGAATGCTGCCGAGCCAGAGAGCGCTCGTAGGGCCCTCAAGACCTTGCTCCTCAGCACTGAGAAGCCCGGCGTTGCGGCTGTTGGATCGGCCAAGGCTCATTCCGGCAACAGCCTGGGGAAGATCCTCGTAGTCCTTCTCATCCTGCAGACGGATTTCGGCTGGTGCAATGGGGTTGGGCAATCCAGCGTTGCCAGACATGTAGGTTCTCATGAGGCGGCTTCCGGGAGTGTCCAAAACACCGGCGGTGCGAGCACGGGGGCGGGTAACGGACGCTTGGTTGGCAAAGGCCTGGACCGCCAGGTTGTGGTTGTGGATTGCTGCGTTGGTGGCAGCCAGCTGATCCTGGAGAGCAGCCACATATTGAGGGTCCAGGGGCATATCAGCATCGTAGTCTTCGTCGTCGGCGTACTTGTCCTTGTTGTTCACCGAGTAGGACCTGAAGCGGCTGGCTTGCTTGGTGAAGTCGAGATTGGCGAGGTAGGGAGTCGCCAGCTGGGCACGGGGAGGCTGAGGGGTCTCGGCAAGACCCAGATAATCTAGAGTCCTCATGTGGACATCGGACTCGGCGCCGCCCTCCTTGGAGAACTGGGACTGGGCGGGAGAGCTCGGTCCATTGGAGCCAACGCTGGCAATGCTGGCCAACGTCGAGGCTCGCTCACGTCCAACCCCGGCTGGGTTCCAGCTGCTGAAGATGGAGGGGCCAAATGGGGAGTTGGTGCCGGGAATTGGGGCAAACTGGCTCCTCTGAGGCATGGAGCCTGCGCGCAGACGCGAGAGCAGAGTCGAGCTGTTCGACGTATTCTCAGGGGGGTCAGGGTTGGGCGAGGGCGTTTTGTTGAAAGGGCTCTGGGAGGGGGTGGGCCGCGTGGACTTTGGAGCCAAACCTGCGACGCCCAGGAGTCCGTTACCCGCACCTCCAGGGGAGAAGCGAGAGGGGACGGTTCCCGCGCGAGCGCGTCGAGTCTGGGGCATGGTGTCGGGGGTAGGCAGCTGGGCAAAGTCAGGAAAGCCGTCCGTCGGCGACTCGGGAATATTCTCGCGCAGCGGTGTCGAGTTTCCGCTGGTGGGAGGGCCGCCCCAGAGGTTGCCCGGCATACCCGGGACGCCTTCCTGGGCCTGAATCTCTCGGGCTCTGAGCAGAGGTGATGCAAGTTAGCGAGTGAACGGGAAGCGAGGGGAGAGGGCAGTGCCGGGCCAGGTTGAACCAGGAGCAGCGGCGAGGACGAAGGGGATTGTTTACGAACCTCTTGGAGAACAAGCGGCTGGAACCAGCCATGTCGTGCGACGGAGAACCAGCCCCGGATCGCGAGTTGCTCGCCATCTTGCTAGAGGGGTTGAGACCACCGCTAGACATGCCGAAGGGAGATCTGGAGGAGGGCAGAGGAGGGTCGATTGGGGAGTTGTTTGCTGAAGGGGAGGCAGAACGGGTTTGACTGGCCGACTGAGAAGCGTAGCCGCGAGTCAAGTGTTCAGATCTGGCAGTTGACATTATCAATTATCTGGCCGACCTCATGAGACAGTGACACAGAAGGTGTCAGGCCGGACACTGGATATTATTCGCAAAGGGGGATTGACCCGTAGATCGAGACGTCGAGTCGTTACAGGGCCTAGGACAGCGCTGGAGAGAAACAATAGTGCAAACCAGGCGCGCAGCGATTTCCTTGCGTTCCTCAGACGGCACAGGAGGATGACGTGGTGCGTAGAGGAGGCGATACTCGATCGAAGGCGATAGAAATTGGGGAGTTCAAAGGAGCGCGGTGCGAACAGGAAAGAATCCAGGAGCCGGTATTACAAGGAAATGCTCGTAGAATAATGACGAGATCGTGGGTGAGGACGATGACGAATGTCGAAGTCTAAGTCGACGTTGGAGTCGGGACAAGATCGATGGCCGGTCGGGGGCGTGGACAGAGGGTTGTGGGAAAAAAAAATACGACGAGCGACGTTGCCGAATGATGCGATGTTGGCCAGAGAGGCTAACTGAGGAGTCGAGTGGCCGCCCAGCGTGCGTCGTCCGAGCCCGCGGCTAGGGGGATGCGAAAAGGAAAGGGAAAAAAGGGAATGGGGGGAGAGTGTTGTGAGAGAGAGAGAAGGAGGTGGAGGGGAGGGGGAAACAAGAGGCACAAACAAAGTAACGTAACGATCAATATACAGGCCTCATGGAGACGATAAAAAAAAAAAAGAGGCTTTTTTTTTTTTAATCGAAGGGGGGCCTGGAGAAGGGGAGACGGTGACGCGCGATATGGGGAGGGGAGAAGGGAGAGAGTGAGAATTGGGGGGGCACGGTGGTGGAGAGAAGGGGAAGAATGCGGGAGGCCAAGGAGACAGCTGGAGGCGAAACAAGACAAGACGAGACGGCGGGCTTGCGCTGCTGTAGGGCGCTGTAGGCGCTGTCGGGACTCGGGGAGGACCCTGGGAAATCAGCTAATCAGCACTGGACAGCCTGCTAACAGGGCATTTTTCAGGGCCTCCACCAGAGCGGTGGTTCCAGCTGCACGGCCTTTTTTCTTTCCCTTTCTCTTTTCATTCTTTCTTTAGTGCTGTCGGCCGCATCAAACGGTTCTTTTTGAGGGCCCTTGCACCTGGCACTGTCAGCGGCGCCACGCACCGTCAAAACATTATTTTTTGCATTACTTCGCACATGACGTCCCCTATGCTTGTTTACGGACAATGAGCTGCTGGGCCTCGAGCCTGATGCGGCAAAATCGGAATCTTGTGGCCCCCTTCCCATTCTTCCCCCTTCCTGGCTTCCTGACTTCCTGGCTGGTTCCGGAACAAGCGCTGCGTGTACCGCTGCCACTGCCACTGCCTTGTGGGGAAACTCTTGACCCGGCGAGCGAGTTAGTGATCTAGTTTGCGCTCCTCGCGTGCTTGGACCGCCCAGCTGGTACGGGAATACAGAACAAGATTTGCTCGTCCAGCCCAAGTAAAGTGGGTAGTCGGCCGGGTCGAGTAAAGCCAAGTCCCAACCGCTCGAGAGAACGCGTGTGCCCTCGCATGCAGCATGGATCTCACTGAACAGCTTTTGGTGGTCCGCCAGAGAGGGAGCCTCTCCGCGCCCCCGACTCCCGACTCGGCCATGAAACACATCTGCACTTTGTTTTCTCCTCTTTCTTTCTTTTTTCTTCGGGATTTCCTTTTGTCTATAATTTTTTCTCGCCCCTCCTTCTCGGCTAGCCCTAAGTCAGTCATCGGTTCGGAGGGTGAAACTGATTCTTCTGCTCGTTTCTTCTCCTGTCGACAGCAGACGATCCCATATAAACTAGCATGTCAGGTTTATTATCGCTATTCAAGCGCAAACCCTGCCATTGATTCTTTTTGATTGTCAAGGTATTCGTGCTCTCCCACTGGCAATCGGGAGCGAGCGCATACATATCACAAATATACACGACAGCACAACGCAAAAATTCATCAGCTGGCTGTCAGGGCTTATTACGCTGTAGAGTTCCAGGAGGTGGATGTTACCCCGTATAGGTTCCTTGCTTTTCTCTGCACCGTGCATGTCCCTATGCCCCTTTCGGTTGGCGGCCATGTACGCCCCGAGCGACAGGGCGACAACGCATGGCGCAGCCAGCCAGCCCCCGATCAATTCACCTTTTTTTTTTTGGTGCTTTTGCTCTTTGCACCCTGTGCCATAGGTGAGACATTGACGGACGAGCATGGTGCCTCTTGATGCCATTGCATCTCGGCGGGCTTGTTTATCACGACTCCCTTGCATCATGAAAGCCCATGGCCTCTGCCGTACCATCCACCCGCTCGCTGCCCTTGGTTGAATGGTTGCCAAGCAGAAGAAACCTATCCGCCCCCAGATTCGCTTTAGGTTTTGGCCAAATAACGGTCTGCCGAAGCCTCGCAAGCACTTGTGCTCCGACTCTTTTCCTATGCCACGACAGAGATGCCCATTGGCCTGGCCCGATGATTGCGGTCTTGGATCGCAGATTGTAGGACCCCATGTTCTTCCCGCCCCCAAGCCCATATCATCTCATCTCTCTTTTGACGTGCCGACACATGCACTGGGCCGGCTCCCATTGGCGCCAGTCCCGATACACGATCCCCTTACACCCACAGCACGGCTTCGCCAATCACGGCTTCGCACGGGCTCGTCGGAGGATCTGCTAACCTCGATGCTGAAACAAGCCCTACAATTTCCCCCTACACGTACATATGTCGGCATGCAAGCAAGCTGCTGCTCGGGTGCCCCATGTGAGAATGACAAGACGGTTGTGCGACTATCGCTCGTCTGCGTTGCATTTTATCAATTCGTCACGGCTGCCGTGCTGTGCACTCGCGCTGCTGCAGTTCTCCCATCAATCAGCTCGTCCGTCACGGCTGCGCCTGAAACGCCCTCTCATTTCAACTCCGACCTCAACATCTCCTCTCCGCCCATAGGGCCGAGCCTGGGCAGTATTCGTGTACTGTACAGCCTTCGGCCATCTCCAGCGGCTGACCTCCCCGAGCCCTCGCTATGCCGCCCGACTGGGTTGACCCTGTGGTGGTCTGGTCCGCCTCGTGCTACCCCACCCCTTTCCTCTCCTCCATCCTCCTTGTCACACTGCTTTCTCCTGATGCCTCCCTCCCTGATGGCCTCTCTGGCTTGGCTTGGCCCCCTCCCCGTTTCATCTCCCGCCGGCACCGCGCCCGCCTTTCAGCCAACCCGTCCGCCGCCCGTAATGGCCATTCCGCTAGTAACCTGTCACAGCTCTATAGCTGTGATCTCGATGCATCCCCCTTTCCTCTGCCAAACAATGAACTGGCCTGGCTGCCTCGGTGCATAGGAGACTCCACAACCCCAAGTGGAGAATGCGTTACGTTGACGTCTCGGCCTTTTTCGTGCTTCCTTTTTTTCTCGCCTCGGCCACGACACCAGCACCACGGGGGAGGCGTAACGACTGTCGTACACTCAAAGTAGAAGCCACCCTAACCTAGGGAATGGAGACACCCTCCGGTTCCATCATACATACAGTGTCTGGCACAGTAAACCATCCATCACACACGTACGTATACATCCATGGATGCCCCCTTTGCCTCGCGTTCCACATGTATTCCCTGCCCACTCAGCTCTCTTCCATTACTGGTCCAGTGCCTGGTGTCCATGTGCTGTGTAAGGTACAGTACACCAGCTAGCTTGCCAGCCACCTTAGCTTGTAAGCAGAGTTGCGGCCATCCCATCCAGCTGCTTCTTGTTGCGTGTCAACTTCGTAGTGGACACCCAGCCTCAGCATTGCATGCGTGCTTGCCGTTGCTTGTCAACTCTGGCACCCACCGGCCCCCCTTCCGGCGCGCCCGTAGAACCTTCGAGTGCTTTGGTGGCATCAAGGTCCCGTTGACAATGACGCATTCGGCTCCAAAAATACCTATACGATGTTTATCAGTCACGCGCCACAAGTCTGGAATCGCCTCCATCTGCCCAAGCGGAAAGCTTTACTCTTTTCTAAATAGGAAAAAATAATCCAATTCCAGCCTTTGAATTCTTGTGCACATTGCAGTAATCTAAGTAAGCTCATTGCTGATATTGGAGAAAAGGGCTATGGTATCGATTCAAGGTGGCATGTATTGTGAGATGATGCCAAACGTATGGTCTGTGGTTCTACCATACTCCACCCGCTGTCCAACGAGAACGAGGCAGCGACATTCATTGCACCATGCAGAATAAGAAAAAGAAATGAACACGAGAATTTTCCATTGCGTCTATATTGTGTTATCTTCTTAGAGCTCTCCTAGAATCAGGAGCCTCTCACGTAATCGACAGTACCAGCGGCCTCCATTACTTGCCACTGGAACCCAACGTCTAAGCGTTCCAACTTGAACTGAAAAGAGTCTTCAAGAACCTCGAGGCGTTCCGCCACTACCTAATGGAGCTATGATCTAGTCCTTCCCTGCATTGAATATTATTACAACGATGGGCACCCGTTGACGGTGTCCGAGGCTGGTTTACTGACGGACAGAGCGCTCGAGGCTGTAGGGAATCATCCTGCCGACAACAAAAAAAGAAAAGTGCAAATCCACTTCTGCCAATCCGTAACGCCAAACCATTCATCTTGGGGATATATGCGTCATCTGTGCTTCCAAAACCACATCAAAATGCCAAATCAGAACTAGAGCGCATGCTTTTCAAACGTTGCCCAATCATTGCACTTATTTGGCGTGCTTCTTGAAGGCCAGGAGATCCGCCAGACTGCTCAGTGGGCAGCCGTGTCGGAGGAAGTCGTGAGCCAAGAGCTCATCCGCCGACGCACGGCTCTTGACATCCACACACAGACAGACAGAGAGGAAAGCCTTCAGCTCCTTGCTCAGCTTCTCGGGCTTCTTGAGACGGGGTGTTCCGTTCGTAGCGATGAGATAAAGAGCCTTCAGAGGCTCCTCGTTGAGGTAGGGGGGTTCTGATTCAATCATCTCAATGGCCATGATACCCAACGACCAAATGTCGACCTTGGGCCCGTACTCCTTCTGCTTAACAACCTCAGGTGCCATCCAGTAAGGAGTACCGACCATGGTGGCTCGCTTCGACTTCGTCTCGGTGAGCTTGGCGCAGAATCCAAAATCAGCTGCAATTTTGTTAGCAACGTGCGGCAAGATGAACATGTATCCATTGACTCACTAATTTTGACATTTCCGCGTGCGTCTAGGAGAACGTTATCACTCTTGATATCTCGGTGAATAATGCTCTGCGCGTGGAGATGCTGAAGACCTCGGCATGTCTGGGAAACAAGTTAGCACACATACGAAGGGCTGACAAAAACGAAGCACGACTCACCTCGTGACAAATGGTTGAGATCTGCTCTTCGGAAATGGAGGGATTGTTGTCGATGACATCAGTAAGGGCACCGCCTTCCATAAACTCCATTACCACCCAGAGCTCAGCATTGTTGTTACGCAAGAAAGCGTCGAGGAAGTTGACAATGTTTCGATGTCTGCTATCCTTCATGACCATGATTTCATTCACAATCAGCTCCTTACGAGGCTGGTGGGCAAGATCCATCTGCTTAATGGCGACCTGAGCGCGGGGGCCATACTGGCGGAGCACGTCTCGAGCCACACCAATAGCCGTCTCCTTGATCTTGGCAACGTAGACGGATCCGGAGGCACCCTGGCCGATCTTCTTCTGCTTAGAGTAGGAGAGGTTGGGGTCATCCTTGGAAACTGCTTCCTTGAGCTTGGCCATGACCTCGTTCTCCGACATGGTTGACATGCGGACATCTTGCTTTCGCTCAGAAGGTGATGGCTTGGCCGTCAGTGCGGCTTCAGCAGCCTTAACGCCATCGGATTGTTGCTGAGGCTGGCTAGGCTTGGGAGCAACATTGAGAGGCTTAACAGGAGCAGGCAATTTCTGAGACTGCTGCTGCTGCTGCTGCTGCTGTTGCTGCTGTCGAGTCTGCGAGGATTGGTTGCCGTTTTGGTATCGAGGGGCGTTGGCGTGGCCAACGGGGCTCTCGTTGCGAGTCCGTCCTTGGGAGCTGGCGCTCTGCTGAGAAGATCCCGGGGTTCGCTGGGAAGCAGCTGTTGGCGGTGAAGGTGCAGGTCGTTGAGCGCGGAGTGCACTGGACTGGGAGGACCCTCCCTTGGGAGCGGGGGGGGCGGCTCTTGTCGGGTTGTAGCGATCAGGTTGGGGAGAGGATGATGATCCACTGTAGCCACCACCAATTTCTTGCTGAGCCAAGGGAACTTTTGTCTTGGGAAGGGAGGCATTGTAGGCCTCGAGATCGCGACGGTTTTGCTCCTCAATCTCGCGCTGCTCCCGTTGTCGTTGAGCCTCGAGCTGTTTCTTGCGCTGCTCCTCCCGTAGAGCCTCCTGGGACACGTAATTGGGTGCCATGGCTTGCATCTGCTGGCGCTGTTGCTGCTGCGACTGCTCCGTCGGGGAGCGGTCCGGACGATCAGGTCGCTCGGGACGGCGGGGAGCACCGGAAGGAGAGCCCTGGGTGCGAGGAGCCCCCGGGGCAGCCCGAGGAGGGGCTACCGAAGCACCACCGCTACCGGCATATGGGAGAGGCTTGTTCGTACCTTGGGCTCCTCCAGAAGGAGTGAGGCTCGAGTATTGGTTGGGGTTCTCGGCTCGCTTGGCGAGATCGGTATAGAAGTCCAGCACCTCGAAGACAGCCTGCGGGTTACGCTCGTAATCTTCCTTGGTGATGGCAGACGAGTTCAGGAGCTTCGACCACTCTGGGGGGAGACCGACGAATTCGCCAGTCTTGGGGTCAAATCCGACATGGACAGCGTGTGAGAAGTTGGTCGGGTTGCTGACACCACCCATACCAGGGCAGGCGCCGTAGATGAAGTCAATCCACTCGTAGAGGTCATCGTCGCTCTTGACCTTGATTTGGAGCGTCTTTGTCGTGCCATCGTCGTCTCCAGGGCTATTGGACGAGCCGTCTGGTTTCCGCTTGATCTCGAAGATGGTACCCGCAGCTTCCACACGGCCGACGTTAACGACGTCTCTCAAGTAGAGGGTGTATGAGACTTTTCCGCCCTCCGTCTTGTGAAAGTCGAGGGATTCTTTGCGGAGGATCAGGTACTTTTGTTTCCAGGGCTGGATGAAGTTCTTGCTTTCCTTCACGGAGGCCCAGCCTTCCTTCTTGACAGCAACGCCTCCCATGCCATCTGTGTTGTTCGACTGCTGGCGAGCGATCGGGAGCGAGATGGTGGAGCCGGTATATGTCGATGTCGCAGTGCTGCGAATCGGCGAAATAGCCATGTTGGCCATGCTTCCAGGGAGATTGGTGCTGGGTGTTAGATTCAGGCGTGGGCGGTCGTTAGGAGGTCCGTTGGGAGGTCGTGGTGCCGGCCCTGGGTTCATGAACTGCCCAGAAGAGTATATACTGCGGATGGTCAGTCGCCGACAGCCCACGATTAAGCTCGGTGTGGAGAGGATGCTTTGGGGAGGATGGCTTCGGTGGCGGTGGAGGAGGAATGGCGCTGCACCTTCTCTCTAGCGAGAATGGCAACCAATAAGTTCGCCTAGGGAGCTAGGCCGAGCGCGAAGTGAGCCGCCGGAGTTGTCACTTCTCGTGGCTCCGACGGCACGGGGCACCCCGAGTTTCTATGAAAAAGGGGAAGGCCCCTCACCCCGCCCATGCTGCTTGAGGCTTGCTCCCTGGGCATAAGGATGCATGGCCAAAGTGGTCAAACATAAAAATAAAATAAAAACGTACCTGTTCTGGGCCATGTTGAATTGGTTTCAAGATGGAATTTGAGAAATATTAATCGCGACTGGGATCTAAATTAGGAACGCAAGATGCGGTTGTGGCGATGCGCCGCGTTGATGCAACGCTCGATGTTTCGCCCTGTCGCTTCAGATTGCGGCAGCGTTTGGCGTTGGCTGACAGACGAGCGACTCCAGGAGCGCGGCGGGCCGCTGCGCGATAATGACCCAGAGCACAGACAATGGTTGAGGGGAATCACTGGGGTACTACTCGTGTACGCGATGTAGAGGGCGCTTCTCACTCGAGGCGCGTTGAGGACATGTAGTTGACCGGAGCAGCGGTCAAAGGCAGGGCCACCCGTCGGTGACGAGAGTCGGGGGGAAATGGGTGGAGGCGCTGGGCTGCAAGGTGGGCAGTGGCGGCGGGCTGCAAAGGGACGGGGATGGGGATTAGAGCGCAAAGTCAAGAGGACTGTGCGGGGGTTCCGTGACAGAAGGATGCGCCAGTAGGGTTTTTGGCGAAGCGCAGATCCAGGAGTCCGAGGGTATTCGAAGTAAAAGTAAGGTGAAAGGAGGAGGTCGGGCGATAGGACTGGGGTGTTGGACGAGGAGTGAGTGTGAGTGACAGGGAGAAGGCGAGGTAGTACGGAAACCCAGAGGACTTGGGCCTTTCTTTGGGCCTTGGAGGGGGGCGAGAGGAAACGAGGGGTGGAGCAGCAGTGTACCAGGACTCGGGAGCAAGATCCAGCAGAGGGGAGCAGGCGCTTCAGCTTCAGCAGGTGCTCCAGCGGGTGTTTTGAGCAACACCAAGCGGCCCGGAGCTGGCTTGTACCTGGCAGCTCGAATGTGCCAGGTTTTACACGACTTGGCTTGACGGCACTACGGCTAAGGAGGTAGCCTTGCCTTGGTCCTGGTCTTGGTGGCCTGCCCTGTAATCACTGCGCATACCACTGGCCGGGGCCTATGGGGGGGGATATGGGCAGGCCTATTGGGGGACCTATGCACCCAATTCCCGGGTAGAGGGGGCCGAGGGCGCTTGCAGGTCTCCGCCCGTCGACGCCAACTAGTAGGTGGTGGTGGTGGTGCTGCTGCTGCTGTACGCTTCAAGCTGTCATGCCAAGCGCGGCCACCAACCAAGCAGCAAGAGGCCCAGAGTTTTGATCAAGAACAAGTCATGGATCGACCAGCCCAGACCCAGTCAAGAAATCGTGTCCATGCCATGCAACATGCATCCTCATGTAGGTTATGGAGCTTGCCTACCTCCCTATGCTGCTCACCTTCCCCTAATCAACTTTAAAAACGCCCAGTTCATTCAGGGAGAAATGCTGCCCCGCTTCTTTGTAATGGATCCTATCGACCACGGCCAACCAACTCCTGATTTTACCCACACGCACTGCATCTGCATGCTCCCGTCAAACACGGGAGACGGGAGTCGGGAGGCCTGATGTACGGGTACGGGTAATGGCGAGCTCGGGAACGCGCTGAAGCATCACTTGCCTGAACCTAGTTGCTTGCTGGCCAGTGGTTCCGGCTTGATGCTGTCCAGTCTGCGTCCTCCAGCCTGGTCTGATACCCGGTAGCTTAGTCGCATGCCTGGGGAAATCCACTAGCCCCAACCAACTCCTAGGTCCTGGGCAGCTTGAGTGCTAGCATTGCCTAGCGGGCTACGTGGGTTCCTCTGGATTGGACCTTGTCACGCCCCATTCCATCCACGCCAGTCGGCAAGAGACCCCTAGCTCTTGAAGCTGTGAACTCTAGGGGCATGGGAAGCCCCTCCTTGGCGACGTGGATGGATGCAACAGCATTCGATGAATCCGTCCAATCTTGCTTATGCCCCTGGTGTGTTTGACCATGTGAGACCACGTCGGGTTTGTATCGAAGATATGAGGCCTCCACATCGCTCATGGCTCTCTGTCCTTGGTTGGTAATATTGCCGTTACTCCTCCAGATGCTGACCAGACGACATGTAGCCTCAGCGTGCGAGCAAAAAGTGACATGGCGTTTCTTTTGCGTTGCGGCACGCTGAGAAGTCAATCAAGCCCGGCCATGTCATGTCAAAGCTTAGCAGGCCTCGTACCCTTCCATTCTAAGACATAATATGCCACCAAGCTCGGACGGCTCAGGGTCGCCACCCATCATGACACGACAGAGGTCCAAAAACCGAGACCCCGAAGAGACATGTGGCAGCGTCGTGCCAGGATCGACAGCAACAAGATGGGCGGCGTCAGCGGACCGAGTTCAGTTGGTTGTGGTTGTTGTTGTTGTTGCTGCCGGTCTCGGCTAACATCTCCAGACTGTTCATTAACCAAACATCCCACCACCTTCGCACCTGCAGGCCCATCTGGCTGACGGACATGGGACGGGGATCCTATGTACTCCGTGCAAAGGTCATTGCAACGCAAGCCCAGGATGCGTGCAGCAACAGTGCTCCGTCGAACATGACGCCAGCACCAAACATATCGCCCGCTGCCCCTGGACTGGCTCGTCCGCACGCCAAGCCGCTGACGATTTTCCAAAACCTCCTTGGCAAACAAGGGAGGCGTATTTCCGGACGGTGTTTACCGACATATCTCGACGCGACAGAAACCGTGTCTGAGTACAGTCCGTGATGGATTAGATCTGATTACCGACGCCATACTTGTTTGAGTGAGTGCTGCTAGTTCCTAGAAATTGGCAAAGAGCATGCAAATCAACCGATGCGAACCCTGATCAAAAGCAGGGTGGATACATCCACCCGCCGTGTGCATGGACCGCAGATCCACGGCTTTCATGAGAGCGGTTCGTTTTAAGCCGTTAATTGGTCTGCAAGAACCCTCGTCCCTGACCTGCGACCTCTAGAGTCCCAGGTATATGGCCATCCAAACGTCCTTCCAGCACTGTCAGCACGCTCCCAGCATCATCTTGCTTCAAACCCGATCTTCCTGGTACCAATTTTCCTTTTCTAGATTCTGGTCTCCATATTGTTGCGACGACCAAAACGTCGTTTGACACACATTTGGAGATCAGCATTCTCTTGTAGCAACCGCCTTTGCGACGTCTCACTTGCTCAGTCCCAACACAAATGGCATGAGCCCGGCGCATACCAATACTCGAGGACCAGAGTCTTACGATGGCCCAGAGAGTGTGTTGATATTTTGAGAGGTAAAAACTACAGCTTCCATCATCGTGATGTAGGTAATTAGAGCAGGAGCGCATCTTACTCACTATTAATCGAATGAAGTCTCCCTCGCCAACCAGCACATTTTTTTTCGATCTCGAACAAGTTTCAGTGACCAAAAACTTTTTTTTAATATTGTTCCTTGGAGCGTCTAGGAATAGGCCTGTATAATATCCCTTTATCACATGGCCCAACATTACACTCCACTGCGACACAAACAAGTTTATTACCGAACTCGGCCGCCATATTTTACATCTTTTCTATGCCATTATTTTCTTATCGGGATGCAACCTCCACTTCCTGGCCCTCGAACTTGGGGAGCTCAGACTCAATCTGGCTCCAGGCCTTGGTGCCATCGACAAGAGACTTGATGGCCTCAATAATCTTGTCCTGATCAGCACGCACCTGGTTGGTGCTATCACGGTCTCGGAGCGTGATGGTGCCGTCCTGGACGGTTTGGAAGTCGATGGTAATGCCAAGGGGAGTGCCGAGCTCGTCGTTTCGGCTGTAGCGCTTACCGATGGAAGCAGACGAGTCGTCGATACGGCTCGAAACACCGGCGCTGCGCAGGCGCTGAGAGAGCTTCTTCAGCGCAGGGCGGAACTTGTCGTTGGACGAGAGAGGAACGAGAAGAACCTTTGTGGGGGCTACGGTAGGGGGGAAAGAGAGAACCTAGGGGCAGTTAGACAAGAGTGAACTATCGAAATCAAGGAAGTAAAAAATCCACTTACACCACGCGCCTCGTCACCACCCTCAGTGCCACGGGTCCAGAAGGAGTGCTCCATCAGGGAGTACAGGATTCGGCCAATACCAAATGAAGGCTCAATGACATTGGGCGTGTACTCGCGAGTGTTTTCAACTCGCTTGCGGAACTCGATAGTAATCGATTCCTTGCCAATCTGGACCTTGCCATCACCGACACCAGCAACCTCCAGGCTAATGTTGCCAGTCTCGCTCAGATCCTTGGCCAACTTCTCGCGCTGCTCCTGAGTAGTAGCCAGGAGAGCAGTCTCCACCGTCTTGGCGTCCTTCTTGAACAAGGGGCCAAACTTCTTCTTCTCAATGTCAATCTCCCACTCCTCAATGACGAGGGGCTCCTCACGTCGCTCACGGACGACCAGAGGGGCACCAGTCTTCTTGGCGTGAACAGTCAGATCGTAGGCGCTTCGGTCAGCACAGCCGACACACTCGATCCAGCCGGACGTAGTGAACAACTCGCAGTCCCAGCAGTCGGTAGCGTAGTGAGCCATCTCGTTGGCCATGTGCTGTCGGAAGCGCATCTTGGAGGGGTCAACACCAATGCGCTCCATGAAGAGGTGGATACGGGCAAGGAAATAGCCCAGGGTCTCGTTATCAACCAGACGGGTCTTGACAGCTTCGCCAATCTTGACCTTTCTCACATCAGTCTTACCAGAAAGCTGAGTGTCGCGGTCAAGGAGGACGAGCTCGATATCCTCGACCTCGTGGAATCGAGCGTGCTTCTTGCCACCCTCGGGATCGACAAAGTGTTCGATCTCAGCCATAAGGAACTCTCGCACACGCAGGAGACCGGCACGAGGAGAGATTTCGTTTCGGTAAGACTTGCCAATGCAGGCAGAGGCGAAGGGCATCTGGGACTGGTTGAACTCGAGGAGCTTGGCAAAGTTGAGGAATTGACCCTGGGCAGTCTCGGGGCGAAGGTAGCCGGGGGTGTTGCTGCTGGGACCGATGGCGGTCTGGAACATGAGGTTGAAAGCAACGGGCTCCGAGGGCTGGACACCAGTGGCGGGGTTCTTGAGGTCGTACTTCTTGATGAGCTCGCCGAGCTCGGGGCCACCGTAGTTGTCAATCTTGGCGAGGATTTCCTCATACTCCTTGACAACAGCATCGTCGAGCTTGATGGCCTCGGTCTTGGCCTTCTTCTTCTTCTTCTTGGGGTCCTCCTCCTTCTCCTCGATCTTGAGGCCACGAGCCTCCTTGTCACCGTTCAAGCGAGCCTCGAGGATGGCCTCGACGAAGTGATCGGCACGGAGAATGTCGCCATTCTTGGGGTCCTTGCACATCCAATCGGCAAACTTGTCGACATGGCCACTGGTCTTGAGAACCTCGTGGGGGGTCAGAGCAGTGGTATCAACCTCGAGCATGTCCTCCTCGAGGATGAAGTGCTTGCGCCAGGTGTCGACAATGTTTGCCTGGAGGGAGCAGCCGGGTGGGCCATAGTCGTAGAGACCACCGGTGCCGCCGTAGATCTCAAAGGAAGGGGTGTAGAACAGACGTCGTCGCAGGATGGTGTCGAGGACGCCCTTGTCGAGGGGCTGGCCCTTGAGGGTGGTCGCGGCAGAGGTCATGGTGGTGTCTTTTTTTCGCTTCTGCTGCTTGACGGCCTGGAAAGCAAGGAGGGGTCGCGAGGTTGCGATGTGGCGGGAGGGGACGAGGAAGCGGGGAGCTTGTCTCGCGGCACAGACGTTGAACCTGTGGAGCGTCGACAACAACGACAGTGAACGTGCTGCCGGTGAGTATGTCGAGGGGGAGTGTGAAGTGATGGGCGAAGCGGGGAGGCGAATTGGCTTCATCCACTTAGACTATGAGTTGAGAAGAAGGAAAATGCGACTTGAGCCAGCTGGTGACTCACGCACTTTCTTTCCCTCGATGGACGGTGGTGGATGGTGGGGGAAGCGTCTGGTGCGACGGTGCGCAGGGCCGCTGCGGCGGGTGCTGATTCGGTGGGCTGGGGTGGTGCTAGGGTCGACGGTTGCGGTACCTTACCCTATCTATCTGGCTGTGCACCTAAACTTAGCAGTTTTGCGCGGCCTTGGGGGGGTTGGAATGATGAATGCAGCCGTAAATGTCGCTCAGCGCATTTTTGGCAGTGGCGCCAGTGGTTGTGGTTAGTGGGGTTCCCGCCTAGGTTCCAGCTTCAGGTTGCCTGGGGAGCACCGAGCACCGTTGACTTTTACCCCTCTATTGACAGACGAGCAGCTTGAGGGGTAGATTTTGCACCGCGACACGCCATCCGTCTGCTTTTTTTTCTCTGAAGGCAAGTGGGTCGCCACACATCCAAAAGACACCATTTCATTGTTCATCTGTCATTTAGCCGTCACTATTACTCCGTGCCAAAGACATTATTGATGGTCTACATTCAGAAGGGGCAACACCTAATTCTACTCTTTTTGTATCGCAGTTACTGTGCTTGACCTGATGCAACATATATAATGAGATTGTCGCAATGCATTATTCAGAAAACCTACGATTGTGATTTAGTCAAGACTCTCCACAATGCCCTGGCTCGCTGTTTATTACCCAAACTATAATGTCAAGTTAAGGAATCAATGCCATTATCAACAATATTTCGGGGATATGAAAAGGAAGTCACAGCACATCTAGGGTAGTCAGAAATTGGGTTCGACCTTGAACCTGAAACAGCCAATTAATCAAGATGTCCGTTTGTATATACCTATTTAACCTTGCGGGAGTGGTGATTTGTTTCCAGTCAAGATGAGCATGTTTTAGCTGAGAAAATTGTACTCCAGGGTCTTTATTACGTCACCCTAGGCAATGACTGGGAAAGGAAACCGCACTAGCCGGACTTGCACCAACTTCCACGAGAACAACTGATGTCGCATTGGCGTTCGTATATTTGTGGCGAGGACCCTTCATCCGCCCAAGGCGTAAAACCAGGCCTAGAAATGGGATGATCTGAGATTACTATGCCTCTTGCATCCAATGGTACCAGCAGCCCACTGTTTTATTCATTAGCCATGGCTTGAAATCTTGAATGTATCGTTGTTGAATAGAACTCCATGTACTTCTTGTCTAGTGCACGAATAGCATGCGTACATCTCGTAATATGGCGGATATTATTCGTCACCAATGGAGGCTTTCCAACACTGCCTAGTATGCTAATTTCTAAAAATCAACTAACAACCTTGCCCATGGCAAGATATAGATAGGGAAAGGCTTTCACTAGATATGTATGTTCTGAATTAGGAAAACAAGAATAGGAAATAAGTAGAACCAGATTCTCTATAAATATATATTTTCCACCCGATTTGCATGGAAACAATACCATAGCAAATTACGCTCAATAGTCCAACTAGCGTTTTGACGCCATCTTTCTTCACGAAGATGGACCCGTTGGTCGATTGGCCGCGCGCCCCACTTTCTCGATAAGATTCTTATCAGTCCCTTGGCTGGTAACTTTTTTTTTTCTTGAGCGACGACTGCCTCTCAACACCACCAATCCGCATCACCGCGCTGTCTTGAGGTTATTCTTCTCAGACACCGGCCCCGGATATCGTCCAATTCTCCACCAAGAGCCCCCCAAAAGAACATTTTGCGCGACACCACCCGCTCAAGATGCGCCCCCTCACCGAGAACGAGACCAAGGTCCTCTTCGAGAAGCTTGCCAACTACACCGGCAACTCTCTCAAGAACCTCATTGCTCCCCTCGACGACTCGCCCAACGCGGACCGACACGTCTTCCGACTCGTCAAGGACCGTGTCTACTACGTCCGTCTTTCCATCGCCAACCTGGCCACCTCCATCGCCCGCGACAAGCTTCTTTCCCTCGGCACCTGCATTGGTGAGTCGCAAAACCAACCCAGATCGGGTTTTCATTGCGCCCCCCCCCTCATCTCTCCCCCCCTCCCGCTAACCTGTCGATCTAGGCAAGTTCACAAAGACTGGAAAGTTTCGTCTGCACGTCACCGCCCTCCCCATCCTCGCCGAGCATGCCCGCTACAAGCTTTGGGTCAAGGAGAACGGAACCATGCCTTTCCTGTACGGCGGCAACATTGTCAAGGCGCACGTTGGCCGATGGTCCGAGGATTGCCCCGAGCACCAGGGTGTCGTTGTCTACAGCATGAACGACACTCCATTGGGCTTTGGCGTCACCGCGCGAAGCACCGCTGATGCGAGGAGGCTGGATCCCACCGGCATCACATGCTTCAGGCAGGCGGATTGCGGAGAGTACCTCCGTGACGAAGACAACCTGTTTGCTACGGGCTAATCGAGATGGTCAAATGCAAGACTGTGATGGCGTTCGGGCATTTATTAATACATCAATGTGGCGTTCTGGGCAAAGCTGGCAGTTTATTATGTATGCCAATAAAAAAAAAAAGTAGTTGGATTATCAGATAGGCAAATGTCAATTGAAGACGCTGTATTCTACTGGACCCCCAGGATCCATCTGTTTCCCCCCTCTTCCCACTCTACTTCGTTTCCGCAACCTGGATGAGTTCGTTAATCGGGCTGACAGGCCTGCTGTCCCTTCTAAAGAAGCCAATGTGCTGGCGGTGCGCGACGTACTCGCTGTCACCGTAGCCAAGGATTTCTTGAATGTCCACGCTCTTGTGGCCCATGATTCGTGAGATTTCCGCAGCTGCATAGTTGACAATGACACGTCCCACCTCTTCGGGGGTGCCGTCCCAGAGCTTGCCGTCAGGCCCAGGAGTTGATCGCCTGTCCACCACGACGAGCCTGACAACTTCCTGCTGAGCAAAGTTGCCCTCCACACCGATCACGCCAACCGGCAACAGCCCCGCCTTGCGCATGAGCGCCCTGTACGCTCCTTGGTCAATGTACACAGTGCCGTGTGGGTTCGGTGTGTGCAGGAGCCAGAAGTGGCGGTCTCTGATGGGGTGATCTGAGGGGAGGAATCGTGTGTGCAGAGGGATGCCGACGTCCTCGGAGGATGAGGGACCCGTCAGCTTAATAGCTGAGGCTGAGCGCGCCAATGAAGGAAGATCCGTGACTGAAGACGATGGAGACTTCTGTGCCTGGAGGTAGCGGACAATGCTCAGAATGTTGCCTGGGTTGGAGGACCTGGTGATGATGGTCGTCACGCCTGCCGAGGTTCCCAGCTGGGCGGCAATAATCTTGGTGCTCATGCCACCGGTGCCCAGGGCGGAACCAGCGCTGGAGACTGTGACAGGTCAGTTTTATTCCCGAAATGAGCCGATTTTGGTTTTCAGTCAAGTCACGTACCATCGGCCTTGAGGGCAAAGAGGTCTTCCACAACCTCAATGGGCTGAGCATCTGGGTTTGTGCGGGGGTTCTTGTCGTACAGACAATCGACGTCGGTCATGAGAAACAGCATGTCGGCATGGATCATGGCTGCGGTGATGGCTGACAAGGTGTCATTGTCGCCAAACTTGATTTCAGAGACGGCCAGCGTGTCGTTTTCATTCACAATGGGAATGACGCCCTGCTCCAGCAGGGCGTTGAAGGTGTTCTGGGCATTTTGATATCTGGTCCGCTAGTGGTCCGGCGCGTTAGCTGCTATTTTTCTGGGCATAGTATGACGCAATCAGCGAGAATGAAGTACTTACGTCGGCAATATCATTTCGTGTGAGCAAAATTTGAGCCACGGGCTGCCTCAGGTGGTCGAAGAGACTATCCCACAGGCGAATGAGTCGGCACTGGCCAATGGCAGCCAATGCCTGGACATGGGTGTTAGCGATGAGTTTTTCGAGCGAATTGGACTCGCTGAGGCTTCAATTGGGTCTCACCTGTAGCTGGGCGAGGTGCTTTGGGCGCTTGGCCAGGTCCATGCGTCGGAGACCAACGCCAATAGCTCCAGATGAGACAATGACTACTCTGTGGCCATCCTTGCGCAGCTTGACGGCCGTGTCGACGATGAGAGTCAGAATTGGCAATAATGGCTCATGTGTGTTTTCGTCAACAATGGAGCTGGTTCCTGCATAGGATCAGAGTCAGTCCTCATGGGTCAACCATGATCTCGCGGTGAGCGAGGCAGCAAGGCGTTAGGCGTTTTCGCATACCCAGCTTGATGACAATAGTTGAGGTCTTGTGACCCTTCATGGCTACTGTAGTTTCGAGGTTGAATCGTCAGTAAAAACAAGTAAAAATGTGAGTTTAGAAGAAGCTCAGGGGGATATCGCCCGGTTGTTGTGAAGACAGGAGGGGGCTTAATATATCGATGTCGTCCCAGCTGCCTGACCACGACCTATATATAACAAATAACCACGGAGGCGGCCGGCACATCATGCAGAAAAAAAAAAGTTCCTTGTCAAAGCACTGACTGTACTTACAAAAGCCAACATTCTCACTTGCCATTCTGATATGCGCTGGCGCCTTTCGAGTGGGGATTCGGTTGACAATGTTTTGAGCAGGGCGCTGCGCAACCCTGGTGAAGGAAAGTATTGCGCCGCGAGGTAACTTGATTGGGCTGGCAGCGATGTCGGTCCCCCGGGGTGAGTAAATTTTAACTGGTGCAGCCTAGGCGGGATCACCGCCTTTGCGTGGGGCCCCTTGCAGACTCAGACACGGCAGAATTCCCGTCCTAGACGGCACGATTGACGGCACGCTAGACGGCAGTAGACTGCATTTGCGGCCTCAATCGCAAGCAGCCACCCGTTTGGACCTCGCTTCCGAGCTCACCACACGACATCATCTCGCATCAACGGATCGAAAGGAAAAAAAAAAACCTGCCACCAACATGGCATCCCAGTCGCCCTCGTCGAGCTCACCCTCTGCGGGCGCTCCAGCACCAAGCTCCTCCAAGCCGGCGTCGCGAGAGGTCGTCAACGATCCCGCCCGAACTGGCTTCAACCCCGAGATCTCATGGTGGATGAACTACTTCAAGATCCTGTCTGGCCAGGTCACCCCCGAGGGCCAATTCCACTTCCGTGAATGGCGTTACCGCGTCCACGAGGAGCGTGACTGCAAACGTTGCGAAGACTACCGCGATTGGCTCTTCACCTACTCGCCCATCGTCCGCTTCATGTCGGACAAGATCAAGGACCTGAACGGCGACCTCAACCCCTCCAACGTCGTCTGCCGCCGCTGCCCTGCCCACCTGGAAGAGGATGGCCAGGTGCACCGCCAGTCCGGCGGTTTCAGCCCCAACCACGGGATCCTGCTCTGCGCCAACGAGGTTCGCGACCGCAAACACTTGGAGGACACGCTGGCTCACGAGATGGTGCACGCATGGGATCACCTCAGATGGAAGGTCGATTGGACAGGCGACAAAGACCTGAAGCACGCCGCCTGTGCAGAGGTGAGTTTGAGTTTGCTGGACGCTGCTAGACATTGTGCTGACTATCAAAAGATCCGTGCCTCGATGCTTAGCGGCGAGTGCAGATGGACGAGGGAAGCATTCACTCGAGGAAACTGGAAATTGACACAGCAGTTCCAAAACTGCGTGCGCAACAGGGCCATCCAGTCCGTCATGGCCCGTCCACGCTGCCAAGATGACGTCCAAGCGGCCAAGGTCGTCAACCAGGTCTGGGACTCTTGCTTCTCAGATACACGGCCATTTGATGAAGTTTACAAGTGATGAGCTAGTAGTGTCACTGCCTTGTATTATTATCCTGTATGAAAATTCGGCGAGAGGCTCGGGGCAGACCAATATCAAGCCTCTCTTCGCGACTCCAATGCCATGTAACGATACCCCATGTAAGCATGTTGAAGCAGTATTTATCTCATTTATGATTAAACGCACTGAATGCACCCACAAAGAAAAGAAAAAGAAAAGAAAAGAAAACCAAACAAACCAAACCAAAATAAAACAAGACAAAACAGCCGTTGCTCCCACGTTAATGCACCTGGCCAAGTTGCATCCTCGCCATGTCCACATATATCCAAACGCCAGTAACCCCAAGCTTCTTGATTCGTTCTCAGTCATTATATCATCATGATCTTCTCTCGCGGGTGACGGAGGGCTTTTCCCTCTGGCAGTGCTTCATGATCCAAGGGTGCACCGCGACCTGGTCGAGGGTGATGCGCTTCTCAGGGTCCAGGACCATAAGCTGAATGTTGGTTAGCAAACGAGTTTCATCATAACGTCCCGTAACTCGAAACTTACCCTCTTGATAAGGTCGGTGGCTTCTGGGCTCACCCATGAGGGGATCTTGACATCAGCACGAATGATTCTTCGGTGTGTCATGACGGGCGAGTCCTCGAAAAACGGCGCCTCGCCCACCAAGAACTCGTAGGTCAAAACCCCCAAACTCCACAGGTCGACCTTGGCGTTGTACCAGTTTTGAGAAGTGCCGGGGTTGATCATCTCTGGGGGCAGGTAGTCAAGAGTTCCGCACATGGTCTTGCGTCGGTCACCGGGAGCGTGAACACTCCAGCCAAAATCCGAAATCTTGATCTCGCCATGGATACCGACCAGGATGTTCTCGGGCTTGATGTCTCGGTGGATAACGTGCTTTCGGTGCAGGTAGCGCAGAGCCGAGGCCATCTGGGCAATGTACTGAGCTGACTTCCACTCGGGGAAACGGCTCTCCTTTCGAAGGTGCTTGTACAGTTCACCCTTGCCGGCGAACTCAAGGATGAGGAAGACACGTTTGCTGTCATGGAAGTGGCCGAACAGCTGCAGCACGTTGGGGTGTCTCAGGTTGCTCTGAATTTCAATCTCTCGCTGGACCTGCAGCTTGATGTCGCCCCTGAGCTCGTGCTTGTGCAGCACCTTGAGCGCGCAAATGAAGCCCGTCGTTCGCTCCTTAGCGAGGTACACGCGTCCGAACTTTCCCTTGCCGAGAGGGCGGCCAATCTCGAACATACCCAGGTGGAATTGCTTGGGGATGCTGGGTTGTTCCATCAAGGAAGCAGCGGTGAGCTCCAACTCCTCTTCGGTGGGCTCGGTGGCAGCGGCCTTGGATGATGAGGAAGATGTTGATGGAAGTGCTTTTCTGGGAGGGTCTGAAGGCGCAGCTTTTCGCTGGGAAGCCTGCGAAGGGAGGGTGACGACAGCATTGTTGCTCTGGGACTGGAGCGCGACCTTGAGGAGATTGGATCGGCTGCCTCCGTGGGCGAGCTGTGAAGATGTTGAGCTAGGCGCAGCCTGTCATGGTCAGCATTTATGCGCGGGCAGTCGCATTGGCGGTGAGTCCAACCTTTGCCTTGGAGTAGATCTTGGAGGAACCATCGACAATGGGATCATTCTCGTCTTGGACGGACATGCTCTCAAAGCGAGCCTCAATCGTTCGCGTAGCCATGGTGGTAGGGTGACTGCAAGGCTGCTGGGGTTAGTAGGGCGGTTGGAGGAAGAAGAAAGATGGTTGTGTCTGGGGTTTAAATGGATTCGTTCCAGGCTTTGTATAGCGCTGTTGGTGGTTGTGGTCGGGCCAAACAAGTGCTTAGCGGGCCAAACAACCGGGGTTCGTTGTCGTTGACATGACAACCCGGGAAAAGAGCTAGTGGGCCTAGCGCTTGGGGTCGGCGCTTGGGTCCGTCCGGGGGTGATAGTGACTAAGCCATGGCAACGACGTGTTGTAGCAAGGACGGACCGCTACAACGACGCTTGGAGAACCTTGTTCGATCGCAATCGGGTGGTTCGTTCAGGGATCAGCTCGAAAAACCCATGGAGGCAGGCCTTGAGATCCAAAAATCGTCGGCGGGCGGCAAATATGTGGTCCTCTAGCTCAATGCGCAGCACAAGCATCTCATCCTGGGTGCGGGCCCCAAGGACAACCTTTTGCGCGGAACGCACAACTAGATCCATGGCTGATCCAGCACGCTGGGCTGCGCTCTTGCAGGCATGGAAAAAGTGCCGGGGTACATATCGGCGGATTCCGACGTAGTCATTGAGCACCTCGATCTCATCCTCCCACAGGTGGAGGTTCTGAAGCATGTAGCGCAGGGCCTGCGGCTCATGCTCGTAAGTGTAGCGCAGGTCCTTGCGGGTGAGTTCTTGGTAGTGGAAGAGCGTGTAGTCGTTCTGGAGGTTCCCCCACATCTGCAGGAACGGGAGGATGTGCCGTATTTCTGGTTCGAGGTTTTGAAGACGGCTGGGAAGCTCCTCTACCGGTCGGGGGCAGAAGACAAACACGTGCCAGAGCTTGCGCCAGGCCAAGTAGGCCTTGGACAACTCATCGAAGCCAGGTGTGGAATGGCTCCAGAAGACGTTGTAGGCGAGCCACATGGGACGTTTGCAGAAGAGAATATTGTCCTCGAAACGTTCTTGAAACGCCCTCTTATGAACCTTTATATCTTTTAGTTCCTTCACAAACGCCTCGTTGGTGACCTGCTGGGAAAACTGGACGGCGAACGCATTGCGCTCGGGTCGGACAGCCGTACCAACCGAAGCTGCCGAGATATGGTAGATAACGGGGTTCATGTGTTTAGCGTAGCGGCTGTCCACTATGCTCTTCGCCTTTGAAAATCCATCCATATATTGGATCACCTCCTCGACATCAGTGCCGGGACTGTTGATATAGTAGCGACCGTTGAGATGGTAGACATCGAGGCTGATATCCCATTGGTCGAGCTTGGTAAATCTCTGGATCCCATTTGGGCTTTGGGCTGGAATAATACCGGGATCTAGGGGATGGAAGCGTTGATGTTGCTCGCCAATGAACGGGTCGCTGTCGATGGTCAGGTCACCGGCGATGGCCAGGTCGCACTCGATGGTCCGGCCAGAGTCGATACCCATGCTAGTGATAACCATGTTGATAGCCTGGTCGGGAATGCAGTTATCCTCAGAGCGAGGCGTAACTGGGAAAGATTTACAGCAGTGTTCAGTGCAAGTGCTGTAACCAGTATCGTAAATGAAACTCATGACCCTTTGCAAAGAAGTAGCGTTGATGAGTTGTTGTGCATCCGTAGAGAGCATGTCCATGGATTTGGGAGTAGCCGAGGGGGCTCGAGGTGCTTTAGAACTCTCCATAATGCTAGGAGGAATTTGATGCCGCAAGCAACTCTGTGCCGAATGAAATGCAAGTATATGCAAATGGGTATCTGATGATGGGTGCTTGTGTTTGAAATGAATAGAATGACTAAGTAAAGAAGCGATCAAGTGAAGAGGAAGAAGAGAAGACGTTCAAGTCAAGAGAAGGATGAAGAAGAGAAGACGTTCAAGTCAAGAGAAGGATCAAGAGAAGAGAAGTATCAAGTAAAACCACGATCAAATGAAGAGAATGATCAACGGAAGTGAAGTGAAGAAGACAATGAAGTGAAGAGCACAGAACGTATAGTACAGAATGTGCAGAACTGATGATGTTGCTGAGAAAGGAAAAGGTCTTCTAGAGAATGGAAACGCCCAAAATATATACGCCACAAATCTGCCATCGGAGATGCTCTGGTACAGTTGTACCCTTCTGGTCTTATGACCTTTCAACTTTAATCGTGACGAGGTAATGCTCCCTTGATGGTATCAACTATCCCCAAAGAGGTGGTTGACCTTGGGCTGAAAATTGAGAAAAGCCTGGGTAAGCCAATTAAATCTCAGACAGAATTTTCCTGTAAGTTTAAATGAGTAGGCAGCTATCTACCTCAATGGCTCAGTTTGAGGGCGTCAAATCCTGGACAGAGACGCTGCGGGATGTTTGAGCAACTCTTACGTTCCTGTCCACCCCCAGCTCACTTTCCTTCTCTGGATCATAGTTGGAATCAAGATTCACTCATTCCGGAATAAACAGTTTCAATACTTTAAAACCATGTGATATGGGTTGCGTATCCAAGCTTGAAGACTTGTGGTTATACCATGCGAATGATTGTAACAAGCATATTCCTACATCATGACTACGCACCAAATAAGTTCCGGGAAAAGAAATCTAGTATAGAAAACGAAAACAATCGAAGAAAAAAACCACCAAGAGATCTTATTTGCTACAATATTTTCATGGAGGCATTATTCTTGGATGTGGACCATGAACACTCATAATTATGGTACTGAGCTAGGTGGGGCTGACCAAGAAAGACATGGGACTTTGTACAAGAGGAAATTGTTAGCGACTTCTTTAAGAATAAAAAACATTATTGAAATGGCGGGTGAAGTTAAAGGAAAAATGATAGCGTTTGGATCAACCAGGAAGGAGAGCTTTCGCTTTTTTAACGACTTCTTTCCAGGCCTGCGCTAGCTGGGTTGGAATTTCCTGAAGCCGTTTCGGAGCTCCCCCACCAAACCACAACCCCACTAGAGCTTCAACTTCTCAACGACCAGTGAAACTCGTATCTTACATCTCTCGTCGCCATCTTAGCCTCTGTCCTGCTGCTCCCCCGATCGGGCCCCCAAGCATTCTCTTGTTCAATATTGAAACGCCCATAATGAACCACATAACTTCTGTCAACGAGCCTTTCCCCACGCCGCAGACCCTCGCTGCCGGTACCACAACGCACGCACAGCGCCGATTCCGCATCTCGACCCGCAAGCTGCCCATCTCCAAGGCGGGTGTCATCGATGACCTCACCGAGCGCATCGGCATCCCCATGCCGGAGATGATTTTTGGCGACAACCTCGTCTCCATTAGCCACGTGCCCTCGGGCTGGTCCCTCACCTTCACCACCCCCGAAGCCCTCGACGCTGTTGACAAGACGGACAAGCACATGCTCAAGGTCGCCTACGCCCGCGACTGGGAGAGCACCCGCGAAAACACCACCCAGGGCATCAAGGAGGTCGTCAAACCGTACGACTGGAGCTACTCGACCGACTACGCTGGCACCGTCGACCCCGCTGCCGAGAAACAGTTCCAACCCTCAGAGAAGCCCATTCCCATCGAGTTGCTGAAGCGTCGCGACCCCATTCTCTTCTTTGACGAGATCATGTTGTTTGAAAGCGAGCTTGACGACAACGGTATTTCCATCTTTAGCGCAAAGGTCCGTGTGCACGAGCAGCGCATGCTGCTGCTTTGTCGGTTGTTCATGCGCCTAGATAATGTGATTGTTCGGGTGCGGGATACTCGGGTGTACGTCGATTTTGAGACCGACGAGGTGATCCGCGAGTACACGGCCCAGGAGGACAGTTTTGAGAATGTCAAGAGGGTAAGTCCTGCATCCATGGCAATGGCTATTCTTTGTTGACCTGTTGGGATTTAGAAACTATTCATGTCTGGACGACTACCCGATGACATCACAGTTGCGCTTCGGGACCCCAATGTGCTAGCCCCCCTCCTACCTTTTGTGGAACAACGAAGAGAAGCTGTCAATTTGGGGCATGAGTAGGCGACGATTCCTTTAGAGATTGGGCATTTGCAATTCAACAACGGCGTTCCGGAATATTGACTGAAATTTTTCTATGACAAGACGGAGCGTCTAGTAGACAAGGCCTCAAAGAATAGGTCTGCTTGATTGGATATCGAAAGACATGTAGGAATGGCTCTTCTTTCCCCCAAGTGCCAAGGAAATGCACCCGACCTTTCAAGTACAAAAAAATAAATCATTCAAAGTGTATGAACTCGCCCCGTGACTCCAAACCAACAAACGCCATGCAACTCCTCTCGCGCCAGCTCCCTGTAGCCCAGAACAGAAAGTTATCGTGCACCTGACGGCGACGAGCTCTGCGTGACTGTCTCGTACTCTAGTTCCCACCTGTCCACCTCCCTGAACTTTCGTGTAGCTTGCTTCAGCTCATCTGCAGACGTTGTTTCGCTGCTTTGCTGGGTTCCATTGTCAAACGTGTCGTCAGGAAGGGGATCAAATCGGCTTTCCTCGTGTTCATCCCCATCCCCATTCGCATCCCCATCCTCGCCCCCGTTTTCGGTCTCGTTCTCCTTGTCAGATGACCGCCGAGAGTACGTGCGGTTATTCCGTCCTTCGGGCCTCGCAGAACCGGGTGCCTGTTTTTGTTTCAAGGCCGAGTGAGCCCCACGTCCACCTCGCGAAGCCGGACGTGCAGATGGCGCGCGGCTGCCCTGCCGTCTGCGAGAGGACCTGCTGTCTATGTATGACAGCTCGTCCTCGCCTTGTGGCATTTCCGTCGTGTCATGCTCCCCGTCGCTCTCCGAAAGCTGATCATCCCTCTGCTTCTTGTACCGGCGCTTTGGTAGCATGCTTGTGAGGTCAGCTGTGGTGACCTCAGGGGAGGGCTGTCGTCGCGTCGCCGCACGACCCCGCGTTGCAGGCGCTTTGGATTGCGCGTAGTTGGGTGAGTGTGTCAGAGAGGGCGGAGAAGACATGTCAGACATGTTGTCACCTCCTCCCCGGACTGGTGTGGTAAATGAAGGTCGTCGCCGTCGCTTTGCCAAGGTATGAATATCTGGCCAGACATTTCCGTCGTCCTCCGAATCGCTGCTAGCGGGAGGCGCCATGATGTCGTCATCGTTCATTGGAGTAACAGGTCTGTCAGGCAAAGCTGGCGGCGGTCCTAGTGGTGAGGAAATGGAGGAAAGTGAGGAAGAATCGCTGTCCTCCAAGTCCTCATCTGGTTCTTCGGCTCTGTTATCTTCCTGTTCCAGTTCCTCTTCATCTGCCTCGATTCGTGAAATCTTTTCTGGTCTTTCACTGCTCAGCAAGGCCTCCTCACTCTTTCGCTTCCTTGATCTCGTCGACCTCGCGCTATCCTCTACCTCTGGTGAACCAATACCCACTCCAACATCAGGTTCGTCCTCGCCCTCAGCCTCAGGCGCCGGCTGCGTGCGTCTTCTATTATTCAGGGGTGTCGACTCAGCCTCAGGGAGAAAATCCTCCTCGCTCTCAGAATTGTCCTCTTGGCCTGTGCCAGTACCGTCGCGGAGTGGCTTTCGTCCAGTGCCCAGAATACTAGGTTCTCTCGCACGGCGTCTGAAAGTACCAAAGTGCAGGGTCGAGCTAATGCTTGGTGTGTTGCCACCACGGCTGCTGGGCCTGATTGGAGGGTCGTTTCGGCCAATGATGCTGGACTGACGCCCGCGTCGCTTGAAATTGCTAAGGTTGAGAGACGAAGTATCTGTCGATTGCATACCGTGCGGCACCTCGCCGTCCTCGAAGCTGTCGTCGAGATCACCAAATACGTCGTCATCAGCAAGATCTAGGCCAGTAGTGTCCCTCCTGTGCGCGGGCGTTGCCATGGCACGCCGTCCAATCTCAACAGAGCTTCCTGATTCCGCATCATCAAGGGCGTGACCGCCTGTGGTGGGGTCGTTGCTTAGATGACTGGCTTTATTCGTTGCTTGGGCTGCTTCTTCATTGGCGTCGGAAGGTCGTGACGCTGCTGACCGTGTTGTTCGTCTTCGGCCTCTCTCTGGCGACTGGGCTAGCTGAGCTGGTCTGGGACCATCGCTATCGCTGGCTTCAACATCGGGGCTGGGAGACCGTGCCTTAGCTTTAGTGGTCCGAATTGGGGCGCGTCGCTTCGGTCGAGGCATTGTAGAGGGATGCAATGGGAAACAGGGTATCGATAGTATGCGTGTTGCGTAGCCTCGGGAAAAGACAGAGGTTTCAGTCGGCCAAGAAAGTCTAGAAGGGTTGCTGGAGAATTTGGTGGTGGGCGGGCGCAAAGCTGGGATGATATTGTGGGAGGGAAACACGCCCAGCCAAGCGCGTCGCGACCGTGGTAAAAGCTAAACTACAACAACCCACGATCGCGGGTGGCCCACTATGCGCTCGGACCACCACATACGAAAATTAAAACAAAAAGTCCGGATCTGGATATCTGCAATGTCTTGGAGCATCGGAGTACTTGGCTTGCTTGGATCGGTCAATTTTATTGCATGTGATATATATAGATGTATTTTTTCTTCTTCGTACAGGTGGAGATCATTCATAAGCAGTCGTCCAAGGTTTATGTAGCGCCCTTCCCATCCCGTCTGGTCATACCCTTCTACCTATTGTACAGTCGTGATTTTGTCTATCTCCCATCGTACATGATTTCTTCGGAATATTATACATTGTTCCAACTAGATTAGAGCCTGCCCCATGAACATGCTCTCCTTCACTTCGGCCACGACATCCTTGCGATCATCGTTACCAACCAGAACGATACCGCGACCACGCCGTCCCATTCGTCCAGCACGACCAAGTCGGTGGATAAAGTCAATCGTTGTGTGAGGCACATCATACAGAACGACATGGCGAACGGCCAGAGTGTCAATGCCTCGAGAAGCTAGATCCGTCACAACAAGCACCTTGACATTGGGCAGCGTTCGGCGCCCCGAGGAGACTTGGGGAGTTGAGATTCTAAGAGGCTCTGCGGTTGTAAAAGTGTTCAAGATCTCTCCATGGCGCTTGTCGGGGGTGTCCCTGTGCAGTGCATCAGCATTGATGCCCTTTGAGCGGAGGTACTCGGCCAGCTCCTCAGTCTTCTCGCGCTCGTTCACAAAGACCATGATACGGCGAACATCGACTTCGTCCTTGATAGGGCCTTCGTGTTTTGATGCCTCACGACCGATACCATAGATGGCATCAGCACATGCCAAGTCCTTGTTGTTGCGGTAGGGGTCCTTGGAAACGTCAATGACGCCAAGTTGGACACGACGAGGGATAGCATGAAGATTAGGTGTTGTAATCCGGACCATTTTAGGATAATTGGTAGCTAGATAGTTGTTGAGCTTCCTGGGGATTGTAGCTGAGCAACAAATGAATTGCTTTATGGACGGTGTCGCCCGTTCGATAATGCTGGTCGTGACAGGAGCAAAGCTTCGGTCAAACAAGGAGTCAGCCTCATCTACAATAAGGTGAGTGACGCGGGAGAGAATGTTTGGGTCCGAGTCGGCAATGGAGGCCAGCAAATGAGGGGTCGACACAATGACATCCACACCCCGAGGGCCGTACAAGTTGCGCTGGATTTGTTGCGGTTTCAGATCAGACGATAGCATCTCTGTCTTGAATTTGGTGACATGGGAGATGGATTTGGAAACCTTGACGACTTGGTGTGCAAGCTCAGCTGTTGGAACCAGGATAATGACCTTGGGGCGAGCCATGGTAGGATGGGGCTCATCGAAAGGCTTGCCCTTCACACTTCCCGACTCCTGCAGCTCTTTGTCTGCTAACCATCGCTCCTTATAAGCCTTAATCTCTGGGTCCTCGGCCTCTGCGATCTTGAGGGCGTCAACTGCTGGCAACAAATACGCCAGTGTCTTTCCAGAGCCCGTCTCGGCTGCAAGCAAGAATGACTGCCTTTCATCTGCCGCTTTTTTGGTGCCCGATGCTGAAGTCTGGCCGAGTAGTGCAGGGATTGCCAACTTTTGCACAGGTGTAGGCTTGATATCAACCATGTTCTTGAACAGCTCGTCGGAAAGGGCTACCTGGAGAGCCGGAAGAAGATCGAAGTTGTCGAAAGATTCGTATTCCGCCATGCGATCCTTGACAGACGTCCGCTTCCCGTATGAGATTGAAGTCAAGGCGCGCTGCATCTTCAGTGCCTTTCGGTCGTCGGAATCCTTGCTTTTGAAGCCTCGCTTGTTGTCCTTTCCCTTTCCTCTGGAGTCCTTGGCGGCCAGCGCGCGGTTGCGTGCCTCTCGTCGAGCCGGATCGATGTTGGCAACGGTCCTGTTCATGCCGCCAAAGGGACCGGGGGCAGATTCTCTGCGTCTTCTTCGGTCATCGTTGGACGGGGGGGCTCGACCGACTCGATTAGCAAGAACCATCCGCGAAGGGCGAGGTTTCACATGGTGCGAAGCGAAGCGTTGAGTGATGAATGGCTGCAATATCGGTCGCAACGCAGCGGGAGAGCGGCCGACTGAGGAACAGAGCGAACATATCGAATTTGCGACAGTGCGATGCATTTTGTAGGTTCGATATGGCCGGTGTCGCGTGCCAATCCGTTCCTTGAAAAGTTTCGACAACCCGAATCTCTTTTTTTTTCTGGATTAACATCTGCTGCGAAGCTGGTGGCACGTGGGGCAGCAGCCCACTAGTGTAACAGGGGAGTACGCCACCTCCCATGTCATCACCAGCAAAAAGACATCAATGCATTGCAGACTGCACGGTGCAAATAGCAATTTATCATTCCAGGAACTTATAGATACACGAAATATGCCCCCATATATTACCGATTTGTTTCCATTAAGTAACTTCAAGCCAATCCTTGCCATTCGAGCCTTCTGGATAATTCTTCCTCACATCCCGGACAACAGAACTCGTACAATCTCCCCACCAGAGGATCCAAACATTTGACATCTAATTGTCGGATTTATTCTTCATCCAGCTGATACCTACAGCAATGGCAATCATCCCAGTAGTTATTATTCTGAAGCAGAAAAATCATGTTAGTTTGTCTCTTGTGGCTGCTCGAGATGATAAACTAGGGTATCATACATGGGAAGTTTGTTGCCTAGTGCTCCGCTCAACGACCCATGAGGCCGTTTACTGGTAGCATTTTGTCCATGAGGGACATTTACACCAGAATTTTTCATCGAGGCCTCTAGTTGATCAGAAGTTTTGGAGGCTTCATCTGGGTCATTACTGAACGTGTCGTTATCCATCTCGGTCGATTTGGGTGTTGGTGCATCATCGTTGGCGCCATTGATTCCGGAATGCATATCGCTCCCATCAATCTCGGGGGGTATAATTACCACGGCCGGTTCATGCTCTTCTGTCTCGCTGTCACCGACAGAGTTGGGGATTTTAGAATGCATTGGTGCTATAATATTAGTCTTCTCCTTAGTGACAAGTTCTGGGTTTTTCATCACGACAGCTTCATCCTCCTCGCTTGGTGGGGAACGTGGCTCTTCAAAGGCCGATGCGGTATTTGGATTAGGCAATGTTATAATCGGGGGCGTCTCTGGCTCTTTCGTATCTGGGCTCATGTCGCCTGCGCTAGACTGTTCTGGACCAGGCTCATCCAGCTTGGGTTCTTCTGCAATAGAGCCAAGAGAAATGGCTGACCTGCTTCGTCCGAAGCCGCTATATGAGGGCGACTCTCTTTTTCTCATGTTCGCAGGGCTTAGTGAAGCTTGAGAATTCGGCATCTCTTCAGCTGCATCGGTGGCTGGTCTATTGGAAGAGACTACTCGAGGGGAGGCTTGAATGTCGTCAAGGTGAGGATGATCCTCGTTCAGATGAGTCTGGATTGTTCTCAAAGCATCCAAGACAGCTGTTTTATCGGAAGGAAACTTTTCAAGTGTAGGATCGTTAAGGTCGACATCATCCGTGGTGGGGTTGTTTGGCCTTAATTTTACACTATGCCCGACGGGGTTGCTTGGACAAGCCTCTTCTTCAGAATCATCCTCTGCAAAGTCGTGTGCTCCCAAACACTCGTGAGCGAATAGTGGTGTTTTGAGGACGTCCTCTGTGGTCTTGGAATCGTCTAGCTCCGGAATATTTACTTTGACAGGAAGAGGTGACTGTTCAACTTCGGCCTTGATGGCTGCGTCATTGTTCTTGTTGTCGTCACCATGCTTGTCTTCTGAGGGGCTTGGGACATTCAATACATTGTTCGTGTTTCCAGAGTCGTCCGTTGCTGTTGGCGAGGTCAGATGCATGCATGCATGGGAGCTTGTTCAGAAATGAACCTACCAACTGGATGGTCCTCAGAAAGCACCCACCAGTCCCCTGGACCAACGCGGAGCTTGAATTGGTAGTCTTTTCCAGGCTCTACCATAATTTCGGAACGAAACGTGTGTTCTCCGTCATCATCCGTTGAGTAATCCATCTCTTTCGGCTGCCATTGCGGGTCGGAGAACGAGCCTGCTAAGAAAAGCGGCGGTACAGTTCCTGGCTTCTTGTAGCTGAAAGTGAAGGGAATTTTGGAAGGCGACATGTTGGATGTCATCCCCGGCACTTTTCGCGCGACAGCTCTTGGTAGAATGGATATTGTTGGGACGATGGTAATCAGATTGAACTGGGTTCGGCTTGGAAATAGCTAGGGATCGAGTTGAGGGAGGTCAATTCTTTCCAAATGGACAACAGAATGAGTTTGCTATACACAATACGACTGCTAAATTCATTTTCATCAGCATCATTTCATCAGTATACGAATCTGCGGGGATCAGACGAGGAGCAAGGGTACCTCCTTGGGCAAGCTTATGCCGAGGGATCACGGCAACATTACAGAGAAAGACTTGTGGTCAAAGGAGTGGACAGAAGCAAGTTTGGGCGTCGAAATGGAGATATCAATAATGATAGAAGTGAGAAGCACAGTGGTGATGCAATGTTGGGTGTTGAGGTGGAATGACGACACGCCAACAATCAGACAGAGGGGCATTGGGGGAAGACAGGTGGTGAGTTCAAATCAAGCAAAGCACCGCAGCTCCCGGAACCTTGTCTACCAAAATGTCGGTCGGGGGATGCCGGGCACGTGAATCATCAAGCCAGCATAAGATGATGGAACGAGACAGGATGGGATGGGATGGGATGGGATGGGATGGGATGGGACAGGATGGAGCAGCACCGGGGGGCAGGTATCAGGTATCCGGTATCCAGCCCCGGAAGCCCAAAAGAGTCGTGGACCTCATCGACAAAAGAGGAGACGAGGGGCGGGAGCGTCGCATTGCCCGGATATGTAAAGGTTGGGACAGGTACTCGAACTCAACGACGTAACCGGCAAGGGACAAGGTCAAAGCAAGCAACCAAAGTCGAGATGGAGGGTCGAGGTGCGGAGTAGTGGCGCCAAGGGTGAAATCTAAACGGCTGACAAGACTCGACACAGGTTTACAAAAGCAATTTGGGAACAAGGATAAAGGGTACCAAATGGATCGGGATGGTGCTGACGACGAGCATGTACCTGAGGCACTCACTGCATTACATTGCCCAAGCATGCTTGCAGCGGGGTTGCTCTTTCGTCATCACTTGAGAGGTGCTGCATCAACCCCCAGCCCCGGCTTTCCGGATTACCCAGTGTTCCTGGCTATCCAAGTTCTTCCAGCTCCAGCTCTTGGTCCAAAGCTTAGATTAGCTCCCCAAAACCACAATCGGGGGCAGCTCCTGCAGCTGACGGTTGTGCTGTGAGACATCCGTCTACTCACTAATCCACTACAAGCCCACTAATGCGGCGGGGAAGCTAGGATGATTAGCAGGGTGCCACAATCCAGACCCGCCCACCACACTCAATCGCCCAGTCCTCTGGGTGACATCAGCCGAAATAGGGAATCCCAAACTCAACGGCATTCCCAACCCTGCCCAATAACCCTCGGCGCCGGTATTTCCAGATGCCAAAGCGGCCGAGAGAAAAAAAGTTTACCTTAGTATACCGAGGCGTTTCTCCGGCACTACTCGTTGGCTTCTTTTTTTTTTACTGCAGCAACGAACAATATCCACACACGATGATCTGTGGGGGTAGGTTTTGCAACCATGCAAGCGACTTACCGCATGCCGTGGTTGTCGTTCCCAATCGGGATGGTCAAGGCCTAAATGAACAACTAACCCATACACGAGTAGGCCACAGTATCAATGCGAGCATCTACACTTCCATCCTTTCCCCTGGAACATTCTACTAGGTTTCTGCACTTAGGAACTGGGTCATCAGCTTCATGTCTCAACTGAGAACCAGACCTCATACCTATGGTTTCATTCAACTATATTGAACAGGGGTTTTTGTTCAAATTTGGCACATTACGGATTGTATTATCATTCTAATTTATAAAAGATGCAGATACCCAGTTGGCCTCTTACGAAATGAGTGAAATTTTCTATCACACGTCTTCCTCCCTCTCCTCTCCAGATATTTTGTCATTTTGTCAGTAGACTCCTACAAAACAATATCAAAACATATTTGATGAGTTTTATTTCGTCCCAAGAGACATGAAAGACCATCTGAAAGCTATCGAATTAATTGAATGCCAAACTCACCGAAACTCTAGATCTCAAACACCTCAAAAGTGAATGCAAACACGATCATCACTCTACGCCACATTGAGTCCTATAAATTCAACATCTTTCCAGAAAAACATGTGTCCGTCGTATTGAGAGACTTGCGCTTCAGTCAGTCACAGATCTGAGCGAGACAAAAGCCCGAATCTCAAAAGCCACTCGCCAGGAGTTGGTAGCGCACAAGAGTTTTTAATAACGCTGCTGGCTTAACTTATGCATGATGAAGTAACACAATTAAAACATGATATCATAGCATCTCTCCAACTGAAGTTAGCGTGACAGCATCGTTCCGAGACAAGACAGCGTCTAGTCTGCAAAACCAAGAATGCGTTTCTCGGTCTAGTGGATAACCAGAACTTACAGTGGGCCTTTGAATTAACCTCCGAGAGAATATTCCAGCCACATTTATTGTCTTTTCTCCTTCCTTCTTTTTATGGAGGCCATTTGCCCTTGTTGTTCGGTTATGTTGGTGCCCACAGGTGACATAAACAGGTTCCAAATTACCGTCAATGTTCGATCACTTATTGTTAATCGGATGCAATTAAATCAATACTTCCGGGCAATTTCTCACACAAAATAGCTCTCCAAATAGAAAGCTACATTTGTACCCGCCGTACACGGCCAGGAGGTGGTTGTTCTGGAGAAGCTATTTTCATTTCATCCACTCCCAATAACGCTTCCTTCTCATTCAATATAATAATATGCTCTCTAAAATCACATATCATGAAGACATTCGGTGTAAGATCTGAAACAGCAAAAGATGGGTGGCGTGGCAAGTTCATGTGGGGGAAAATACATCAAGAAGGGCCGCTGTCACGTCATTGACTATGGCATAGGTCTATGCATCATAGCCTAAATACTTATTCCTAAAATTACCTTGCCTATAAAACAAAATATATCCTGAGTTTGTCAAGATGTGAGTCAAAGCCCAAGTGGCGTTGGAGACATGCATCGCCGACATTGGGCTTCTGACGAAACGTACGAATTCCATTGAGATGATGATAAAAGCTATTCTTGGTTAAGAGAAGAATTCAATTAAAAAAAAACGTACGTCTTGTCCATTCCAATTTTGAAGCTTCAACCGGCGTGCTAAGCAAGCATCATGTCATGAGTGCCGAATCGTCTCGCCCAGCTCTTAGTGTGTTAAGCGACACGAGACGATTCATCTGGTTAATTAAATTTTTTCTAGTGCACTGGCACAGGACTGAGTGCATGGGCCGCATACGGATCATGATCATAAACTAGGGAGTCATTAAAGACTATGTCTTCCACTCATTTACATGAGAAAGAGGTAAGACCATCTTCACTAATTCACATAAAAAAAACAGTTACACCGACTCGAGCGGCGTTTATGTTCATACCAGGGAAATAAGAATACCCCACAGTAATTAGCCTTGAATCATCTATTCACACGAATCATCATTGGATTGGGATCGATTGGTGAAATGGTCGTCAAATCGGTCATGGGGCTCTGGAATTGCCCCACCGCCGGCCGCTAATTAATTATAGCCCGGGCCCCCACTATCCGGGATGAGGCTCTCATCTACCCCCACTTGTTCCAGCCAGGCAACGCCGCAAAACTTGAAGAAATCATATTCATAACACTTAGTCGCCAACCACGCTTCACTTCACTTTGCAACTTGGGCGCAAGTACGAACTCTCGCGCGTCTACCTTCTCGAGGAAGTCTTTTCAACAACCCCACTCCATCCTGCCGCTTGCGTCAACGGATTCGCCGAGCCCAACGCCACGCAAACTTCTTAGCCAGACATCGAGTCTCCCAACGCCGCCCCTTACTATCTCGCAACCATGTCTATTCCGCCCCAGCTTATTCGCGTGAAGCGCAAGCGCATCGAAGAATCGCCCGTAACGTTTCTCCGTACGTGACTCCACGGCATTGTCACCCAGCGAACATGGCATCTGACCCGGAGCAGAGTTTGACGACGGTGTGAAGCGACACCGGACTGGAAGTAATTGGGTCTACCAGCGCAGGCATGCTGGGCCTCAGTCTCCAGAAGACGTTTCGAAAAGGCTGGCTCGCGATGCCAAGCCTGTTATCCACATATCGACTCCAGACGAGGACAATAAGGCACCAACACACGATGCGGGACACGGAGCAGGAGTGGGAGGCATTGCCTCTGGCACACAGGCACCTGCGCAGGCCGGTGCCAACGAGCTAGCCGAGCCACGACGCTTCCACATTTCACGAAAGATGATGATGCCAAGCGGGGTGCCGGGCTCTGGCGGGAACAAGAAAGGCCGATACGGCCCAGCTGTGTTTGTTGAACGCAGCAGGGGCAAAGCGACGAAACGCGCCTCGCAACCCGCGGCGTCATCTCAAACGCTACCTATAGAGTCTATTGAAGAATCCGACCAAACCAATAGCATGGTGCTAGACCCCCCGGCTGAGCGTCGTCTAAAGAGGCCAGGAGTGAAGAGCCGGTCACACTCTCCTCAAGACCCCAGCCGTCGCGCACCACTGCCAGCCTCAGTCACGAGCCCTCACAGCCATGATATGACCAAGGTCACGGCTGACATGAATGATTGGGTGTTGGCGGAGATTGGGGCCAACCTCCAGGAGCTGGAGCTGGAGAGACAGAAGGCACAGAAGGCTAGGTTCAAGCCCAAGGCCCCTGCAAAGAGGTATCAAGAACGTCATCCAGGCGTTCAGCCAAACGTAGTGCCTGGCGCCACAGAACCTACCGAGATGGACACAACAATGAGCGACGTTAGTGACATGGATGACGACGATGATTGGGTCATTGAGGAATACGTCCGTATCCCAGCACACGCCATGGCTGTGGATGTCGCCCCTACGGACGTAGGTGTGCTGGTGCTGGACGGTGAGGGAGACAACAACTTGTTCTTTGGCCCGGACCGCGATGACGACGAGGACGCGGACGAGGACGATGAAGACGAAAACGGTACGTAGCTAGCCGTCTTTTGTGGCTGGCATCCCAGTGCGCGGATCGCGGATCCTTTGTCGAAGGATTGAAACTGACATGGTATACCCATCAGCCGAAAACTACTATACAGCCGACTACCCCGAGGATGAGGTCGCATCAGACGACGAGTTTGACCGGTACGCCTATGCGTACCGCAATGCCAACGCCTCGGACAACGAGGAGTATGACAACGCGGGCTACAGCGAGGGCGAGGACGAGATGGTGATTGAGGGGGACGGCGAGGATGCAACCATGGCCCGGATCAAGGCGTACATGAAACGGAGCCGCGCATTTCAGTAGCTCTGGGCAATGCCACAGTGCGATCGAAAGGATTCGATTAGATACGGTGGGGGAGTATTGTGGCGCCCTCAGCTGCTTGGGACCAGCCGGCCAGCCCCTCCCCAGACGGTGAGAGAGACGGAGGATGCACGATGCGCAATACAGAAATCCAAAATGCAGACATCTGCATCTCGCTCTCCGCCTCGTGTATGTAGATACATACATGGAACATCCACACCGCTAGACCTCGCCCACTTGCCCTCCCTGTAGCATGACGCCATCACCACCCCGTTGGCTCGCCGCCTGCAGCCCGTGGGTGGCGGTTGGGCCTGACCGTCGATTTCTTCGGGCCATCGTTGCAGAAAGATTTTCTCTCTTGCACGGCCCCGGCCTTCCTCTGCTTGCCAGCGCATATGCAGCTAGACTGTTGCGTACAGCATGCCATGTGCGAGCGCCATCCTTGCAGGGCGGCAAGGCTGCAGGAGGGTGGTACTGACGAGCGTGATGACACGCTGAACCCAGCGTGTGGCTTTTTTTACTCCTCTTTGTGTTGCTTTTTTCTTTTCTTTGGTTTTCTTTTTCCTCTCTCTCTCCTCTGCTTCTCTCCCCCCAATTGTCCTTTCAACCCCAGTCACGTCCTCTTGCCAGGTTCCCTGCAGCTCGATGACGCCAAAGAGCAAAGAGGCATGCGAGGTGGAGTTGTCGTCTCCCTTGTTGACAAACGGAGTGCCTATCCAACCCGCCCTCCACCCTAGGGCCTGACCCCACGCGGGGAAGTCCATGGCGAGAAGGGAAAACGAGAGATCACATTTCAAAAAATCATGAGCTCGTCTTTGGGAGAAGAAAAAAGACCAGATGATAGAATAACTTGGACTAAGAGTATAATACCCTAAAAACAGTTTTTACATGCTCACTATATCCCAATAAACGCCTGCCGGCTATGATGACCTGTGTGCTGTGGCCCCACCCCCTCCTCCTCATTTTCTTTTTACATGCCGATCATTGTAGTAGTACAACCGCAATAGGACAATGGGGATCGATAACTAGCCCTGCCCTCGTGATCCCTCCACGCCCCCTCTCGTATGTGATAAGTAATGGTCGTAATGAATACAGGTAAGACAACTGGTACATGTCAAAGGAAATAAGTACATGAAATACATTAATGTTCATATCATCCCATTGCATCAATCATTTTTCGTCGATTGGTCATGTGGGCGACGTAGAGAGCTCATGTGTCACGCCAAGGGCCAATGCCACTCTCTGCTGTGTCACGCTCTTATTATTTGTTTTTTTTTCTTATTATCGGGTATTGTTGAAAGACAGATTAGAGCTTTAATCGGCGCTGCTCCTTTCTGCGCCTGCGCTCTCGTCGTTCGCGAAATTGTATGTTGCGTTTATTTGCTGTTGGGTTGTTAGAATAAGCACTTGTAAGAGGGCGTTTGAGGAACAGGTCTTACCCCAGTCGCGGGCCTTGATCTTCAGCTCCGGGTCCACCCAGGAATAGTTCACAGCACGCTCTGGGTAGCGTTGCGCGAGACCAAGTGGTTCCATTGGCTTGTCTTGGGTATCGCGCTCACGACACTTGATTCCGATCTGTTTGGGCTCCATATCCTCGTCGTTTTCGAAAATCAGCCAGCCATCGTCGTCCCAAACGGGGATGCGTTGGTTCATCCGGTAATACCAAGCCTGCAGTCCCTGAACTGTTCGCTCTGGAGTGCGACCGAAGCGTGCAGCAAATTCTTGCTTGATCCGCTGCCACTTCATCTTCTTGTCATGCCATGCGAAAATGATAAAGTCGCCCTCCTCAGTCGTATACTTCTGGTTGATGTGTCGGTTCTCGCCCTCGGGTGGTGGGCTAGGGTAGCAATCCATGCCCTGGCTATCCCAACCCTGTAAGGATGGACTGCCCAGGCTGAATCCAGGGTACTTGTCGGAACTCGCATAACTCTGTGGTGATTGGCGAATTTGCTCGCCAGCGATGGCATACTGGCTTAGGCTTGTGATTGTGCCCCGTCTCGAAGCGAATAGCTCACTAGCGGGGTCCTCAAAGGTGCGAGGCCATGATTGGGAGGTGGGCGATGGCTGTAGAAGCGAGGAGCCTCTGGCCAGGCTGGGGAGTGGTGAGGGAGGAGCCCAGGAGTTGACAGGACCATGAGTCCGAACCAAGGCTTCTACACCTTGGTCGAATTCTCCTATGCTGGGGAGCTTGAATTGAGGGTTACTGCAGGGGGAATGGAGGTGTAGTAAGCCAGGAAGTGATGTGCTTTTGTATTGTGGGTTTGAGTAGAGACCTGCCATCTGAGTTAGTTAAGGTTGACCCTCTCAACCCTTGGGGTCAAGGCGGATACTTGCCCTCGAGCTTGATCCTAGGACTACCAGAAGTTGAGCTGGGTGGGGTTTGTGGTTGAATCCTAGACAAATCCCCCCTCAAGCTGGTTGGCTTCGCCGAAACGGCTGCTACAGCGTCGAGCAAAGGCTGCATCCCCATTGTAATAGAAGCTAGTCGAAACCGGACAGAGAGGGTTCCGTCTCTGAAGACTGTATCAGGAGGATGAGGGTCCTTATTGAAGGGTTTATACAATGAAGGTGCGGGTCGAGTCCCTGAAAGAAAGAAAGAAAGGCGGTTCCGGGACAAGAAGCACGGTTCTGTTTGGGGCAGAGGCGAATCGAGACACGACCGTCGAGTCAAGGCAAGGGAAAACGGAAGGTCTTAAGATAAAAGGGGAATTTGAATGCTCAGGTGGCCAGGCACATGCTGAAAAAATATTTCGAGACATGGGGATGCCTCTCTCTTGTACCCTTGAGCTGATCGCTTGTCGAGACACTGGCCAGTCGAGAGCCGTCTGATCACGCTCGCTAATGCAAGCGTTTCTCCTTGTACCTGAGTCAAAATTGATACGGGAAAAGGAAGGACGGTGCCGACGATTGTCTCGATTCTAAAAGGTCCGTGTCCCAACCCTTTTGGGATGGGTACGAAAGAGAGGCTGCCACAGCCCAGCCAAGAGGTGGGTTGAGGGTCGGCTCTAGGCCGCCTCTCGCACATCCACAAAACCCCGGGTGGAGTCATATGCAGATGTCGCCGCCGGGGGACAACTCGCTACAGTGCCGAAGCCAGATGCTTTTGAGAGAGCCCTTGCCGGGGTTCCTTTGTCGTTGTCAGCACTGTAGATGCACTCCCGCCCCTGGAGGGGTTGAGTCTGGTTTACCAGGCCGACCCCTGGCTGCATGCTGCTGGCCAGTCGTCATCCGCTGTGGAGTCCACTGAGATGGACGAATATGACAGACCTAAGACAGCTGCAAGCAGGTTTTGCTGGCAGGTGGCCAGCCTCAAATTGGCTTCAGAGGAGCATCGCCTGTGGGCTAGGGGAACATGCGTCCCATAGCGACGTCTCAATAGCGGGCATGGCAACTTGGCTGGGGCTAGCGGACATGCAAGAAAGCCTTCTCGTCGAGCGGGGCCAGCAAGTACGCAAGGGACAGATGAGAGCATGAATGGGCCCCTGGGGGTGGACATGGGTGAACTGGGTGTCGAGATGACTGAAGAGACAGCTATATGGTCGGCCTCTTAGTGAGATTAGCGGCTACTGGCTAGCCACCCTCCCCGCCTAGAGGGAAGAGCTGAGGCATCGACGTCTCTGGCTGCGCACAGTGGGTGTATGTAGTAGCTGCGTCTGCTTGTGTGTGGGTGCAGTTGGGACGATTGATCCAAATTCCAGCACCCATCTTGACGCACATTAGACCAGATCGCTTGCTCCTCCAGGGCAGGCCCTGTCGCCATCAGACAGGGGTGTCAGCAACAGATCGGGTCGACTGATTAGTCGAGATGGAACCAGGGTTTTGTGGACCAGGATGCGTGCCACTGTGCCGGAGCGCCGCTGCTCCAACCTGCCAGCCGGCCCCCGAAACGCAGTGATGATGCTCGTGTCCAATGATGGATAGCCTGACGAGGTCTTGTTTATTCCCCACCCTAGTTCACACCAACCTATCCAGTTTTCCCCGCTAAGGACCATTGCGCTGGGACAGTGCTCGCAGGATTCTTTGCAGTTCAATCCACCTTAAGAAACCGCAACGAAGCGTCCATGATGCCTGTCCCGGCAAACAACTAACAAAACAAGACAAGGCACGGCGGGCGGTGGTGGCGGATGATAAGCGGACGGCAGCCAACGGACGAGCGTTAGACCACGCACGCGGCAGCGGAGCCAGGCTAGCCCGTCCCTCCCCAGCGCCGAGCAAGATTGACATCCGCCACATAGTAAGCTCCAAGTAGCGCGGTTAAGTGGGGTGGATCTTGTGGGCCAGGGCTGATAGTCCATCTCTCATCTTGCCTTCTCTCATCCTCCCTACATTGACCAACCTTCGGCCTGGTGCAGTAGCAGTACCGCTTCCCGTGCCCAGTTAGCGGTACTGGAGCCATAAGCCATCCGGAGGCAAGGAGTGTTTGATCTGGCCAAGCGCAGGGTTCTGGCATCGCTAGAGTAGGCTGCAGGGCTCCGACTCCGACCCGTCGAGAAGAGCATGGGTGGCTGGTCATGGTGAACAACACAATTCGCAAAGGCCACGACCATGGCAAGGGGAAAAAAAATATGATAAAATTGACAGGTCGGCCTTGGTTATTGAGGCGTAGGCGGCCAAGTGGGGTGGTTGCACCTTCGAACTGCGTAGATAACTGAGCCTGCCGTTTCTTCTGCCAGCAGAGCGACGGCCGCCAGTCGCTGTCTCGATGGCGCGAATGCAGGGTCGTCCATGTTTGGCGAGTGTGTCTCTGTAGCATTTAGTGAGGTGTCATTCGGCGCATGTCATCGTTAGCAAAGGATTGACCTTTGGCGTCCGCCTCCCCCTCCATGTAATCTCTCCAGGCTTTGTGGCTATACCTAGGTTTTCACCACAGCGGAGCAAAGACGTTGGCATGGCGTTGACGCCATTAAACGGTGGCCTTGCTTCTCAGGGCATAGATTACCTGCCCAGATGCTCGCTTGTTTGAACTGCCGCGGTCGGTATGAAATTCGTCGATGGGAAGCGCCTGGGCAACTGCTGCGAAATGTCCCTCCGCCACCACCTCCGCCTACAGACCAGAGTTAGCGGCATGAGCAAAAAGCACAGTATGGCAGGCACAGGCACGGCCGTCATCTGGGCATTGGGCAGGGCCACAGAGGATTCTGATTTGACGTCGGGGGCTTGGTGGTGGTCAATGTCAATATCAACTGTGTCACCAGCTTGCTTTTGCAAGTCTCACGTTGCTGTCTCCCTTGACCCTCTCAGCCACTTGTTCCCTGGCATCTGCGACGGGAAACACCTAATTGGGAAAGCTGCAGAGCGGGCGCTGGAGCGCTGAGGAAGTAGTGGCCATCATAGAAAATATGATAGATGACGAGGAAAGATGCGTGTCTGTCCCGATGTTTGATGGACGACCCTGGCGGACCGCTTTCTGCCGCGCTGTACGCCCATGCATTCATTCTGTTGGACACAAGAACCGAGGCCAGACATCCGCGGATTCTCAAAATATCCATGTGGAGAAACCACGCTGGGGGAGGTTCCGTCTTTCCGTCCGTAAGAAGTAACAATGCGGAGCAGACCCCATCTTCCAACAGTGAGAGGTTGGTATCATCTCTACCAGCCACTGTAACAGAATTTAATTTCCCTCTTCTACTAATGCAGGAAAAAAACATTTTCCATATGCCATAGTTGTGCAACTAATTTGCAAATATTTTTGTATAATTTTCCCCTGCCAATTCAATGCTTCAGGCATCCCAGGTCCGAAGTCTCCCTTGTCTATGACATGGCTTGGATCCTTTCTTAGCTTTGCAGACCACCCTAAACGACTACTACGTCGGCTGAGAAACTCTTCGGTCCTCGCACACAACTACGCCAACGCAGCCCCAATGCCCAAACCATGTCAGCGATTGCCCTTTTCTTTTTCTTTTTTTCTTTTTCTCTTTTTTCTTTCTTTTCAGGCGGTTAGTTCACCACCATCAGTTCTTTCAAGTAGCTAGCCGTTAGCTATGACATTGCGGAGCCGTCTTCAAGCCGAACTAATCAGACACATATCAGCCACGCCCGCTTCGCCTCAACCCATTGCCTAGAAGTACGAGGAAACCAAAGGCTGCTGCATTTACGAATGCACCTCCTCTCCCCTGCACCTAGCCTAGTTCAGTTTGTTCACTCCATCTCCATATTCCACATCGCAGCTAAGTGGGCGGCTGTTCCTCTCGCATCCCCAGGAACAGTTGAACCACCATTGCGCTCCCCCGCTGCCGTACCTTTCCCGCCTCGTTAGTCTTGCCTCCCATGTCTTTGCCTTCGCCAAGCGGCTAGACTTGAACGCCCAGCAACTCCGCGAACATCAGCTTGCATCTGGCCTCTTATCCCGCCGCCCCTGTCTCCTCTTGTCTCGCACACGTGCGTTGGTTCATGTAAGAGTCTGTTTCTCTTTGGCACCAAACATATTCCGCACACGTCGTGCCGATCCCAATAGTGCATATGCTCACTTTATGATGGGATTCAGCACGGCCGCCACCTGTTCATACAAGAATCTCGACCAAGTCTCTCATCGGGAAGTTTTAGGCTACATCGTGGCCGCGCCATAAGCAAGCACAAGCGGTATCTAAAGAAAGGAGGGTGAGAGAGCCTTCAGTTTGCTCCCATGTTTCTTCAGCCTGTTCCTGCGAACTGACAGCGGCCATTTCTAGGTGACATGAACACACACTAACGGTTCGGAGTGACGTTTAGTGACATATGACATCTCAATTTCTTATTCTCGCGGCAGTGTAGCAATCCCACAACGGATAAGGTGCGTGGGTCCTCACAGGAGCTGATACTTGAGATGGACGCTAGTGAATGGATTTTCTCAAGAAGGAAAACCCATTTTTAATAAATAAAAAATTATTGTTAAAAATCCTCCAACAGGAAGAGAAAAAAAGAAGAAAAAAGGAAAGAAAAGGCTCTGTCCGAGTCAAGGGTGAGTGATATTGTTCGTCGTTCGCCACTTGGCGATGACGAGCACTACGCTTCGGTTCCGCCGTCCCAGTACCCCACTACGTTAGTGAGCTCAACCTTGCAGCAAGGGATGGATTATGGACGGGCTGGCAAGGTCAGGGATGCTGTAGGGATCGCAGATCTACGGGACCCCCGATCTCTTTGAATGTCCGAAGGCAGCAGTGAGGTACCACGCTAATGTTGGTCCAATGCGATATCACGGTCTTTGCAAATTACTACTCCAGAAATGATTTTTTGTGGAGTAGATACCTCACTGCTGCCTTCGGACATTCAAAGAGATGCTCATCAAGCGCCGGAGCATTAGCAACATGCACCCGCTGCTGGTGCGGATAGCTTCATGAGAGTCATGACCATCCCGCCCCCCAAGCCCAAGGTCCGAGCAGTTCGGAGCCAGATGGGCGGGTCATTCTTGGGGGCATAATCGATCATAGAGGTCGATCGATCCTAGCCAACGACGATGCCACGGCGACCCTACGATTCACATCCAGGCGCATTGGAATAGAGGGGCCCTTTCCCCCTCCCCCTTTCTTTTCTTTTTTTGGTTGTTTTTTCCCTCCCCGTATGCCTAGCCACCCACGGTCAGCCGGTCGTCTTCTACTCCGGTCCTCCAGGGCGCCGGCCACGTATTAGTGGCCAAAAATGTCAGAATAAGTAAACAGACGGGCGTTGTGAGCGGCCAGCTGATGCAAGAAGTTGACCGAAGTGGAATCTGGTGGAGGCTCTATCGGATTTGAAAGCAGCGGGAGTCAATTCTCACAAATGGGCAGTGACAACCTAGGACCCAGGTCTCAGTCTCCTGGAAATCATAATGCGATCCATGGATCCAGGGACTCCGTCTTGCCTCACAGACAATTGGCCATCGCGCACTCCGGCAACACCGATCGCGAGTCTTACGCGTCTAAAAAACCCCATGCTGTCTATTATGTCTCAGGGTAAGGGTCGTCTGTGCCCTAGACACTGTCTAGGAACTATCGTGCTGATGCTCAGCCCTCGCGAGCGCATTGGTTCTCTCTAGTAGCATCCCGGGCAGCTTAGCAGCTACTGTGGACTCGGAGCCGGAAAAGTCTGTTCCTAATGGGACCGGGAACCTTCAGTCCGCGGCCGAGTGCTGGACTATGCCTCTACCGGTTCGATGTCTCACCGCCAGACGGCTCAGTTTTGACGGCGGGTTGACTACAGCTTGGGCTCTGCATCTTCTCGGGACATCGATCCAGTGCCGGCAAACGATTCATCCCCCGAAAACCTCCTAATAACAGAGTCAGCACGGGCTGCCAACATGATACACTAGGTGGCGGGGAACGCAAGCAGGGGCGACAGTTTAGGACCCAACGTACCAGCCGCGCTCAGCTCCTGAGCTGAGGAAGCTACAGTCGCCGTTCAGTTCGCAAGTCCATTCTCCTCCAGAGCTTGTTTCGTTAGCGGACGAACCAGCCGAGGGTGCTAAGCCATGTTCGTTAGCATGTACGTTGCTGGCCAGTTCAGAACGGCAGACTTGTGGATGCGATCGTACCCAGGGTCCAGCTCCCATTAGCCTCCCGTCGGCGAAACACACTCAGCCCGCAGGTGAATGCGTTGAAATCCTCGGCATCAACACTCTCGGGTATGTTTCCCGTGAGAACACGGCCCAGGGCAATGACCACGGCGGCGTGGGTGCATAGGACTGCTGCGCGATGCCCTTCCTCGTCGCAGCGGTCGATGATGGCCTGGACCGCCCCCGCAACCCGCTCATAAAGGGCTTCAATCCCTTCCCCTTTTCTTGACGGTGCCAGTGCCGAGACATAGGCGTCGTCATAAGCTGGGAAGAACGCCTTGAGCTGCTGCGGTGGCGCTGGGACCGGATGCTCAAATGGGGCTGCTCCGAAGAACTCACATATGCCATACTCGGGACGGATGGTGGTGGCTGTAGTTTCAGTACGGGTGGGCTCCTTTTCAAGCTGTTCTCGCTTCAGCTCGACAAATGGGGCAATAGTCTGGAGACATCTGTAGTAGGGACTTGAGTACACGACATCAATGGGAGGATCTAGCGTTATCAAGTGTTTGCCCATTTCTTTTGCCTGAGCAACCCCATGGGCTGTCAACGCGGGGTCAGCAGGGATGCCCGTCGGAGTCGGGATGGACGCCGAGTAAACGCCTGTAACAGGGTCTACGCTCCAGCTGGAACGAAACTGGTTCCAGGAAAGACTAGGTCAACACTGGATGACACAGGCGGGAGAGGGGAGGGGAGGGGGGAGCATGAGACTCCCGCTAGGAGGTGTCATCACCACTGAGAGCGGGCTCTCTTCGGAGAAGACTTACGCCATGGCGGACCACGTAAATAACTTCGAGAGGCATTTTTTTCGCCCTCCTCCACAAATCCGACTGGTTCGTTCGTTACGGAGTTGATGTTATGGAGGCTATTGCAGTAGCTTCGCTGGTTACTGCACGAGCGACGAATAGTTGGCCTCGAGCGGTTGAGAGTGCAGGATCTTGGATATGGTGCGTAGGCGGATTACGCGAACGCGGCCTTATGCAATTTAGTCCCCGCTAGTCGTCCGAACGGGGCCCGGGAATGGAAATGCGGGGTCCCGAGGCCGAGCATCTTGATTCCCGATAACGCCGTGACGTGTCTGTCAGGGAGCTATCATAAATGAAAACGGTGGATTCCAGGATGATGACAGCTCACACGGCCGCCACAACCATCATGTCTACCGGATATTGAGATCTCCAACTCTGATGTCAACCCGTTGTAGTGTCCAGCTTATTCCCTGGCGAGTGTGGATAGTCAACAGTCTTTGTTCCGTACCAAGGGTCGTCCTCATGAATAGATCCCGAGTTCTTTTTCTTTCTTTCTCTGTTTTGTGGTGTTTACTTGGAGGTCCTTCAATTACAACCGATGAATGTGTCTGAAATCCTAAAGTGCGCATATTTACCGCTTTCCAAGTCAGTCTCTGCAAGCCTCAAGACCCACTTACCATTCAGTAGTATTTGCTATGAGGTTGGATACTGTTCTTCCATCTGGTATTAGTAGTGGCAAGAAGTTGAAAATGCACACAGGAAATAAAATGTTGTAGATGGAACAGGGCCATTGGTGAAACAAATAGTTCAGCTAAACAATGACATTGTTCTGCCTTCTCCCTGTACCCAGTAACCCTTCAATTTTGAGGAACTGGCAAACTACGAGAGGTTATTAGTTCTCTTCATCTCAAATCAGGTCGCAAAAAAAACAAAACAAGAGAAGTAAACTTCGCCACTACTTAATATTACACGGATCACCATCCAAAGTAATCTGCATCATCATATTGCCATCTGATGGATCTCTCATAAGGCTGACGAGTTATTCTGTAGGGTAGGCGCCAAGGAAATTTAGGTGGTGGGGGATTCTTGGTGGCTGACATCAGCCATATTGGCTAACATGAGGTGAGCCATCGCGGCTAGGGCGAATTTTGGCTTGTAATTCCATCTACCCGCAAAGCACTGGCTTAGGAGAGCTCGCGCGCCATGGATGAAGGATACATTGTGGACATCCCGGGCGATGTTCCACCGGCGTCCCCGGCCCCGGCCCCGACCTCGATGCCGGCTCAGAGGCCGACAGCCCGGAAGAAGGCCGTTCGTCGCGATCCCGAGAAGCGGCGTCTGCAGAACCGTCTCGCCCAAAAGACATACAGTGAGTGATTCGCATGTCGAATTGGAATACCCAATGTAGTAATGGAGTGGGGGCTTTTGTGCGTGCGATTGGGCTGGTGCCTGGTTCAACGTTTCCTAGACGGCTTATCTGCATCGAGCGTGCTGACCTGATTAATGTAGGGGAGAAACAGAAGAAGCGGGTGCAGGAACTGGAAAGACGTGCAGCAAACCAAGGCACTATAGTTGACCTGGACGCTCCTTTGCCCAACGAATGTCAACTTGTAACGAGGTTCGCCCCTGGTGCTGCTGATGCCCCTGGATGCATCCATCATGACACCCAAGCGGTTGACCCGTCCCATCTCCAGAATGACGGTGCAGCATCTTCTATTGAACCCACAAATACCACTGAAGAGGACCAAGATATAGAGGACCAAGATATAGAGGACCAGGCTATTCTGGTACACAGCTTCGACCAGACTCTCGCAGAGGTTGACCGAGATAGCGCCTCTCCAGTCATCTTCTTTGACTGCGGCTGTCTCGTGCTTCACGTCCCCGTCGGCTCGCAATCCACCTTCCTCCTCCCCATAATCCCCGACCTGCGCATGAACACCCTCCGCATCGACGTAATGTGCTCCATTGCTGCCTTCATCGAGAACTGCCGGCAGATGGGCATCGCCCGCAGCCTGTTCTGCGCCGACGAAGCCGTCTCCCCCTTTTACCGCCCGCAGATCGACGCCCCCGCCGAGCGCGATAGCCTCGTGGGCGCAGTGCAGCGCGGCTTCCGCGGGCTGCACTACGACCTGCGTCCGACGCGGAACCAGATCATCTCCAACCACCATCCGTACGTGGATGCCATTCCGTTCAAGGACATTCGCGACAACCTCATCACCTTCATGGATGTGATTGACGAGGATGAGTTTTTCCATGACTCCCTGAGCCACCTGACGTGTTGGGGAAGTGTCAAGGGGTCGTTTACAGGCTCGCCCTGGGACAGCCGCAGCTGGGAAGCGAGCGAGCCGTTTCTGCAGAAGTGGTGGCTTATCGTGGGAGGTGAAGATGGCGAGCTGACGAGGCAGTCTCGCTGGTGGAGATCGCTCAGGGGCGAGACGATCATGGAAGTGTCATGACAACCGGGGTGGAACAGGGCAGGGTCTTTGATTACCCAGGGGCGTTCTGGAAATGTTCATATCACATCACTGAATTGGGATAATCTTCAATAAATGGCTGGCACACATTGCAACCGGATTCATGTCGATGAAAAAAAGGCTTTGAAGACTCTCTTATGAAACTCAACTGTCTATATCGATGCCTAAGAGAATCTTCGCTTGGAAAGCTTCTCAAGACTGGAGCAACACTCTGACCGCTGGTGTAGATGATATGATCGCTTATACGCACAGGATGCCCCAGCGCCCTAAATCGCAGACATACATCTTCCAAAGAAATGCCAAACAAGACAGCCCAGCCATGCAACGGTCTACCGTAACGCCAACCCACTGGATGAATCCACAGGTCCCAATACCAGCCCTTGAACAAAGGGGAAGAGAAAAAAAAAACAAGTACGCCAATCAATCCCAAACCCATAATCCCATGATTCCCATTTGTAACTCCTCGTATATATCCCGTTACTTTGCTTTTCCTCGCATCGTCAATGTGACTTCGTAATCATTGCTGTATCTGGCATGTTGGTTCGTATATTCGTGATCTGGAATTCACATGACGGTGCAGGAGCCTAGAGTTCGTGCCCGGCGGCGGCCATTGCCACCGAAGCCACCATCTTCTTCGTTCATGTGGTGAGCGTGGGCCTCCCGGGCTCGACGCCTGCGTCTTCGATGCCCGGCCCCAGTCATGCCGGCTTCCTCAGTGGCCTGCATGTAGTCGGCCCACTTCCTCTCCAACCTACCCGCAGACGCTAGATTGTTGCGCAGGACACGCTTCTGATGTTCGTCGACTGTCATCTGGAAGCCGTAGAAACACTTGAGCCCGATGATTTCGGTGGGGTAGCTAACACGGCCTGGGCAACCGGGAACAGGCCTGACTTGAGTGTTTCGGAAGAGGACTTCCCGGATACCCGCCCAAGTCACATTTTGACAGTCGTACACAACCAACTGCAATGTTAGCTTTGGGCATTCGGTTGTATTTAGAGAGCGCCCGGAGCGCTTGTTAACCATGGATGCCGCTTCAGCAAGGACAAGGTCACTGATCCGGGTGTTATCAAGATCCGCATTCTGAAGGGCAGTGCAGTTCTGCATTATAGGAAGCACTCCTGTGTCCCCAATGCTTTCGCAATAACTCAAAGACAGGTGCTCCAAGGTACCGGAACAGGGAGCCTTGGAGAGGTGCTCTGACAACAGAGCATTGGTGAGGTTCTCAAGGTCTTCTAGCTCGAGATGCGTGAGGCGAGGGGTGGATGCCAGGATAGGTTCAAGGGCGCTATCAGTCAATAGTTTGCAACCTGAAAGCTGGAGACCTTCGAGATTGGGGACTAGGTTTCCAAGAGCCTTGACACCAGCATCGGTTAATCGAGTGCACCGGCTCAGATCCAAGTGGCGCAGCGTTCGAGGAGGAACAACAGGTATGTCGGTCAAAATATCGATCTCGGGGTCGACTCCGTGGATCATTATCTTGAGAGCTTCGTCATCAAGGTCAACGCATCCGCTCATGATCAACCTCTCAAGTTTGTTGGTCTTGAAAATGACCTCTGCGGTTTCAAGGTCATCAAAGCCTGCAACCTCGCCAACTCTCAAGTCTTTTAGCTTGGGACACCCCTCAACCACTATCTTGACGCCGCGTGCATCCACTCTACTGCACCATGAAATATTGAAGATTTTCAGCTCAGGGCAGGACTCGGCAATTATCGTGCAAGATGTGTTCGACACTGCATTGAGGCCAGTTAGGTTAAGGCTGACCAACTTCTCATTACACCTCAGCAAAGTATGAAGGGTATTCTTCTGGAAATTCTTGCAACCCTCGAGCGTAGCATTCATGAGATTCTTGCAAGCCTTGACAATAGTCTCCGTGCGTTTGTAGTGCTCGACTTGGACGCAGCCCCGGAGGTTTAGGTCCTTGATAAAGGGACCGGCCGCCACAATGATCCGAGATAGCGAATCGGCCGGAATTTCCTTGTAAAACTCGGAGGCATCGAGAGACGTCCACAATTGACCATCAAAACACATTTTGTAAAAGGCCTTCGACACTCGAGATGCTCTCACGAGCTCTTTTGGATGGAAAAACGAAAAGATATGGATTTGCATTTCATGGGGCAATACCTCCCACAGGCGAAACGGAGGTCTCTGGACTTGTTTTGCCTTCAAATCAGAGGGAAGTGCAATTGTGGGAGAGGACGAAGCGGGATTGCCATTTTCAATTTTGCGGACGGCCAAGTGGCTTTCGAGGCTTTCGGACGGAAACTCTCCAGCGGATGTGTAAGTGGATGTTGACGAGGATGTTTGTGGGGTGGACGACCCGCCGTTTTGGGGAAGCGTTGGGGGGCCCGCTGCCGCAAGGCTAACACATGATAGAGCGCTCCTGTTGCTATAAGGGCTCCCGGCTGACCTGGTTCGGCGCAAACTTGTGAGAGAGGGTGTTGAAGAAATGCGCTGAATTCCACGGAGCAGACGGTGGCGGTTCCTGCTTTTGACAGGTTCGTCCGGAGGCGGAGGCGAAGGCGAAGTGGAGACGCTTTCTGCGGCCGGGCTCGGGATGCCGAACTCGATGTCGCGCAGTTCGGCCATGGTGATGGTGGTATTTACAACTCAGGAGAAAAACGGCGACAACTGAAATATAGCGTCCCACTGACAGACCTGGTTCCTCCAGCCGCGATCACTTCCTTTAAGCCCATTCAGTTGGCCTCGTGTCGAAGGAGGCGGAAACACTCAAGAGTAGGGCTGTAGCCACTGTCGTCGGGTAGTGGGGGGGTTCGTTCAGGTCCTCGCTTGGTGGCGGGGTGCAGACTATTTCATCGCTAGCGAAAGTTGGCCCAAGTAGCGGAAGCGCAGGTTTAGCGTTGGGCGCGGAGGCTCAAGAAGTATGCAGTCGAGGACTCGGCTAAAGGAACGTCGCGATTGTCGGAGACGAAGGTGAGCTGTCGGTGTCTGAGGGCGGTTGGACCGTCTGAGGAGGGGCCCCGATGTTTGATCAAGGGCTGGGATGCATCAGCCGACGGACGAGGGTGACGGGTGACAGTGGAGGGTGTCAGCGGGCCGTATTGCGTACCTGGAATCAGGACTGGAGGAACGAAAACCTAAGGCCACATGCCCGGGGGGAGGGGAGCATGACCGTGATCACCGGAGCGAGTGAGGGAGGAAGAAAAGTGCGAGTGCGATTGCGTGAGTGTTTAAAGGAAAAAGGGATCTATGCATAGCCCGCCGTGTTTCTTTTGCTCAGCTTCCCTCCACTCACTTGCACATTGCCTTTTCCAGTGTTCGGATCAGCGTGGTTCTAGGAGGATGGACCCTGCTTGATGGCCGCGGCGCCTGGGTTCCACTGGGCTTATCGCCCTGCAGCTTAGTGGCGGGGCATTGTAAAGCTTTCCGAGTCAAAGTACCGGCTTGGTACAGAAGGTCAATATGGGCACAACGGCTTTGTTACAAGTACCGGCCAGGTGAAAAAAAAAAACGCTCTGGGTGCTGTTATCGATAAACGAGACGCGCCAGAGAGGAAAGAAAAATCTCTCGTCAACGGGGCCCATTCCAACGCTATGGCCGGGGTTGCGACTAAATCGCTCCGTCTTGTACTTGGGACACACACACTCACACGAGGGATGAGACTCAAAATATCCAACGGGGCGGTGATCCGAGGACCAATCGCCAATCACTGCGCATCTGTCAGGGGGCTTATACGGGCCTTTGGAGGAACCCTTCAGCAGGGGCTGGAGTTGGTGTGTGGTCCCCTCCACCCATCCTCTCTTCAAGCAAGTACGGGTGTCCGCGTGGCACGTATTTTTGCGCTACTATGAGGCTGTTGGACACTTCATGATCATATGGTCACAGTCGGTTATCTCGGTGAAGGCGTCAGTTCCGGATTTTCCTCTTAATCTTGGTCCAAATCTTTATCTCGTTTGGTCATGAGCGGGCAGCCAACTGGCGCATGACGGGAGAGCAACAAAGCCTTGTCGGGATGGGAAAAGAGGCTGGCATCATCCTCTCCGAATGAGGTTACTGGCCGTTGGCTCGAGACCGAGACTGGCAGGTGAGGTATCGGCCAGTCCAGACGGTTCCGTGCAGCTCTAGGTTTGCTGACAGGGACTGCATGCGGAGGCGAAATCTGATGGACACTGACTCGAGACAAGCTAGGCTACCAACTATTGATCCCGATACCGAGTTTGCGGGTCAAACAACAGCCGGCAGTCTGTCATCGCGTGTTGGCCCCCATTGTTTAACAAAGCCATTACCAAATAGAAGGTGTCGAGTCTGCGGTGTTGAGAAAACATCCCTTAACCGCACTGTATTATAGATGGGCTTTGCTTGCAAATCGCTCTGCTGGCGGTGTGCGAGGTCGAGGGAGGAGGGGAAGATTTTTGCGTGCTTTGACAACCACAGTGCATGATATTTGACAATAAGTAAACATGGTCTTCCTGCTCTCCTACGAGGGGGTTGGTCTGAGGTTGCCATCCAAGTCTGGGTCGGGGTTGGGGTTGGGCATCTCGGGGCGTGAGCCGGAAAGACCCTGGAGTCGCTCAAGTGGGAGGTCCGCCCCGCTGCCCCTCATTCCCCCGGAGCCTGACCCCGCGGCAACCTGTTTATCGCTATCGCCTACTGTCTCAGCATGGACGTACGGAAGTTTTTACCCAAACCATCTTGCTGGGGTGCCCCTCCATGGACCAGCCGCTTGGCCGTTGATGGTGGAATATCTTACAACAGAGCTTTTTGCTGTCTGAGTTGGTGGTTGGATCTCCACGCTTTTCTTTTGCCTGTTGCAGAGGACATTGCGGATTGTTTGACGTTTTGAGGCTGGCACCCACACAAACCACGCACGCGTCTCATCTGGTCATTTGTTCTTGAAGTCCGATCACCTTTGCCAACCAGTGGCCTCTCTACAGAGAGATAACAAAAAGAAGAGATGAAGTCTTATCATCGATGTGCAAGATAGGTGTCATCTCCGAAAGGTTACTTGCCAAGCACCCACTCGCCAAGTCACAGTCGCGTGCCCTCGTGAGCCAGATTCTTAAATACCCGTCACCCGAGCCTCCTGATCTTCCCACAACAGCATATCTTATGCCTTGGTGTACAATGCTATGTTTGTTTGAAAGCGTGGGCTGAGCTTACTCTTTAACTACATCTTGCGTGGACAAACCGCGTCGCAATCAAACCGAAAAGGGAGCACGTCAAGCCCAAAGGATTGCGTGTTTTCGAGTAAATTGCGTTCTTCAATCTTTATCTCATTGACCCCGGGTAACCTAATGTCTGCGTCGTCACCAGTGACGTGCGCGCCTTGCTGAAGATAAAAGATCGCCTGAGTGCAAGGACGGAAGAGTTGCATCGAGGTTTTTTAGCCTACCGGCTTGCCCTATGGATTGCATTGAGTCGTCGATCGTTCAGGGCTGTGGAGTTGTTGATGGTGGGCCCTGACGCAATCCGAGGTATGAGGCAGGGCACCAACGATTGGTACATTGGAGACGAGAAGTTGCCAGTGTGATGCTGCTCCCACGTGGCCTCTGAATGAGAGGTAAATTATTCGCCCCAATGCATCTCCATTCCCATACCAACAAAGCTACCGAGAATGGGATATGCTGAGACGCACTTCAAGACATTTCCCCCCCTTTCCCTCTCGCATCGTTGCGCATCGCTTACCCCATTGCATTTATTAAATTCAGCTTGCAGTGGGCCAGATCATTTTTTGGATGGGGCCATATACGGTAAATGTCGTCATGGCTGATTCCGTCTGTTCTTCGCTTGGTAGTGACACGATGAGCGTCGTTGAGCAGCTCCAGGTAAAACCCCTGCAATGCGAGCGGCTCATGTACGATCCATCATCTTAGCTGCGATGCATGAGAAATATCTTGAAGAGGAAACGGTCCGTTTGGGTGGCGTTTACCCGAGGCTTGTGCACAGGGCGGCGAGCCAGCTGCGTTCAGCCCGGGCTGGTGAATGCTGCGGGCAGTGGATGAAGCCGTCCAGGGATCCAGCTCGGAGTGGGCAACAACTCCAGCCAAACAAGGCAGAACGGAAACTCACTGAAGCTATAGGCCGCCTAGCTTGCAATGTGGCCTGGCGTGGCCCGCTGCAGCCCACGGACCTCCCCTGAAAACGGGCGGATATTCACTGAAGCCCGCTGTAAAGAACAGGCCAGGCTGGGCGAGAGAGAAAAAAACTTCCACGGATGGGTTAGGTCGCCCAACCAGAGGGCTCTGATCTAGCACCCACCTCAACAGCATCCCAGCCTATGGAATCCAACCCAATCAGTTCTGGGAAACCCCGGCTTGATCCAATCCACTCTCTTCCTCAAAACCACCACCCTCTTCCGCCACATGAAGTCTGAGAGTGAGACGGGTAGCTTTCATTTCGTCCCTACCTCGACTTATCCTCCAATCCCTCTCGGCCCTCCTGCTGCCATCGCCGAGACGCAGACAGACGGTCCCGTCTGTTCCGTCCTCCCTTTGTCCCTCTTCTTCCCCTCCTTAGTAACCCCCCTCCTCTGGAAGCCCGGCTTTCTGCAGCGTCACCTGCAGCCTCGCAGCCCTCGCCCGCCCACCACACACGTCTCTTCTACCTGCCTCCCATCCCACCCGCGCGCGAGACAGCCAGGCTTGCTGTTCTTCCAGAGCCCATCTGGCCCGTCTGCTAGCCCTAGTTTCCCTAAGACTCGAGTCTTCGCTCCCCAAGCTTCCCGGCCCTGAGTTTCAGTATCCCACGACGAAGCCGCACGCTCGCCCTGGTCCTTCCTCGCCGTGTGTGACAGGGGCCCTCTCTTAGTGGCGACAACTTCGACTTGTACCCTAGCTGCTTGTTTCCAGACCGAGATTCTGCTCAACCCCGCCATTCGCAAAAGCTCGCCCTCTTCGCCCGTTCTAGCTCTCCCACCCTACCGGTCATCGCTGGCCTTCCCCGGCCGCCTCCAATTATGCTACAGATGCATGGCGGACATCAGGATCATGGTACGCACCGCCCTACCAGCCTCCCCGCGTGGCACTGCCTACTAGCTAGCACCCGCTACCGCCGCGGAGGCCTGTCCCCACTGACTGACAGCTGACCGTGGTCCTCGTCCAGGCGCCGAAAACCACATGGAAGACGACGATCGCGGGCGAGGCAAGCCGGCATCTCAGCTCTCTCTCCCAAAAACTCGTAGCACCGGAAATTTGGCTTCTATCATCGAACCTACCGATTTGGTAGGCCGTAGTCGATACCGCATGTCCCTGGATGCCACCGCGGCCGCGTCAGTCGCGGCCGACCTCGAGTCCCTCACTAGGTTCGTTGTGCTGAGCATGTGTCACGACCCCAGCTGTGGCGAGCCTTCTCGGCCTGTTCCCCTGCTGACCACACCGTCCCTCACAGGTCTCCCATCATCAACGACCATGAGCACGGCTTGGGCCTATCTGGCCTTCGTCGGATAAGACAGCAACCTCCTGCGTCCCGAAACCCAACCCTGCCCGGTTCCAATGCCCCCTCCCGAAGCCCCTCCGTCGCCGCGCTCTCCCGGTCCACGTCCATGAGTGCCATGGTCTCGAGTACTGGCGCTCTACCATTAGACGGCGGTCCGGCATCGCCCAGCTTCTCCGAGGATCTGTCCAGATTTCCGTCCGAGTCGCTGCACTCCTTCTCCTTCGCTCACCAGCCGGAGGACTTCATGCAAAACCGACAGAATGTCTTAAAACGGTCTATCGAGTTTATGAAGGACCACATGGGATTGCCAATCAATTCCAACCCGCACCCCCTCGGTAGCCCCCAGGCCAGAGCTGTGAATGATATCGAAACCCAGCAAATGCTAGATATGATTGCCAGGATGGGTGCCGACGGCTACCAAAAGCAAGATGGGTCCATCAATTCAGGGCCCGTGTCTAGCCCCGGAGGTGTTTATGGAGGAAACGCTTCTGACAAGCAATTCAGCCCTCGTGTTTCCAACCTTGATCTCTCAAAACCGGACCAAACACCTTCGAGTACTTTTAATCCCCCGAGGGGCGATGTTAGCCCCAAGTCCACCCCCGCGGATAGCGTTGAGAAGTCGAGTCGAACTCCTACAATTGAAAGCGGCACCACCGCTAAGACATCTCCCCCCGTCTCGAGGCCTACTAGCCTTAAAAGAACAATGACGGATATAATGACAATTTCTTCTCAAGACAGTACGGTGCAACCTTTTTTTAGCGGACAGCCCATCTACCAAGAGCCACTAGCGTCACCCATTTTGCAGCCAACTCCGTCGACGGCCAACTTCCCAGGCTCTATCGGCCCCTCACTAGGGCCCTCGGTCCATGGCAACACAAATCGGTGGGTTCCTGCGGCCCAGGCCATTTTCACAACTGAAGTCAAACCCCCTTGGACAATCATTGCGGCCAACGATCTGGCTTGCTTGGTATTCGGCGTTACCAAGGCTGAGGTTCGGAAAATGGGCATCCTCGAGGTCGTTCAAGAGGAGAGAAGGGCATGGCTGGAGCGGAAGCTGCTCCGAAAAGACGGCGATGACATCGGTGAAGCCCAGAGCCCCTCTGGGCAGTCTACACCTGCTGCATCGGCAGCTTCGGCACTCCTTGGTGGTCGATCAGGCATCACCGCCCAACTCCTGAGCAAGCCAAATTCGAGATCGCAACCTAACAGTTACACTCAGCGGCGTGCCCAGACCGTTCACAGTGGAGATCCGAACCCACCAAAAGCACGAGGTGGTGGTCACCATCGGAACAGCCTCTCCCGGGGGGTTTTACTGTGCGGTGATGTAGTTCCTATTCAGAAGCGAAACGGTGCTACGGGTTCAGCAAGTCTCTGGGTCAAGGAAAAGCGAGTTGGCTTGATTTGGGTCTTGGAAGAGATCCACGAGGATGTAGCGCACATCACCCTCGACGAGGAAGGAATCATCCAGAAGGTGTCTGGGTCTACGGCTCCCATCTGGGGCGTCGAGTCTCTGCCCTCTGGCTACGATATCGCAACACTTATCCCCCGGATTCCTCGGCAGGGCATTGACCCAAACACTGGCGAAATTGATTTTGCTCAGGTTACACGACGGAAGTACTTTACGTGCCCTCATTCCCCCAAGATCAACATCCCCTGCACCGTTGACCAGGTACGGGGCAAACTGGAGTTGCGTGTATCAACCTTCCCCCACATGGCCGGCATCGTCGTCGTTGAGCCAGAGACTTTGAAGGTCCGCAGCTCGAATTCTGTGTTCTGTGGTGCACTCTTTGGGTATGACAAATCCGAAGGGATGGCCATCAATTCCATCATCCCGGACTTTGACAAAATCCTCGACACGCTGATGGATGAAGATGGCATCCAACTCTTGGACGGCATGGTGGTCCCTGAACACCGGTTTAGGAAAGCTTCGGCCATGCTCGCCCTTAAGGAACATCGTCCTGATGCCGCCGCGGCTTTTCTTAGCCCAACTGGCATTCGTGCCAAGCATCGTGACGGCTCAGATTTGAAAGTTGACGTCCAAATGCGTGTGGTCAAGAGCGAAAAGAAAACCCGAGTGATGAATGAGACTGTTATCGAGGGTAGCGACGAGGAAAACTCCAATTCCGACTCTGGCGAGACAACCTTCGAAGTGACCCATGCGGAGATCATGTATGCCCTGTGGATTACCTACTCACGCCATGTTCATGGCTCCCAACCCCATCTCAACATCGCTTCCCCTGCCCCATCCGGGACTGCGACCCCCTTGCACCAGCCCTCTCCTGGGCAGACCCCGGCTCATACCCCCATAGAGATTGCATCCGACGATGACACCCCGAAGAAGGAAGTGATGTCAACGGCATCTTCCATCTCCAAGCAAATAAAGGATGCTGCCCTCAGTGCTGCCGCCAGGCTGACAGGACAACACAAGAGCTCACCGAAGTCTGTTGAAAAGTCATCGGAAAAACCTGCTGAAAACTCGTCTGAAAAATCCTCATCAGTTCCCAAGGTTGTCGAGCCTCCCCATAAGAGAAGCATAGATGATTACGTGATACTCGAGGACATGGGTCAAGGTGCCTATGGTCAAGTGAAACTTGCGCGACACAAGGAATCTGGTAAGAAGATTGTACTAAAGTACGTTACCAAGCGTCGTATTCTCGTGGATACGTGGACCAGGGACAGGAAGTTGGGAACCGTGCCTTTAGAAATCCACGTTCTGGAGTATCTTCGGAGGCCTGAGTTTCATCACCCTAATATCCTTGAGATGGAGGGCTTCTTCGAGGACGACGTGAACTATTACATTGAGATGAAACCGCATGGGCTTCCTGGCATGGATCTCTTCGACTACATCGAGCTGCGAACAAACATGGAAGAGTCCGAGTGTCGAAGTATTTTCGTGCAAGTCGCCAAGGCTATCCACCACCTTCATACCAAGGTTAAGGTGGTTCACCGTGATATCAAGGATGAAAATGTCATTCTCGACGGCGAAGGAAACATCAAGGTCATAGACTTTGGAAGTGCCGCTTACCTCAAGAGCGGGCCTTTTGACGTGTTTGTGGGAACTATCGGTCAGTACCAACCTGTTTCTTGGCTCACTAGATTCTTGACTAACGTGCGACCAGATTATGCTGCCCCTGAAGTCCTTGCAGGAAAGCCCTATCGTGGAACAGAGCAAGACGTCTGGGCACTAGGCATTCTTTTGTATACCATCATTTACAAGGAGAACCCCTTTTACAGCATTGATGAGATCATGGATCGCGATCTGCGGATTCCCTTTACACTCAGCGATGAGAGCATCGACCTTATTCGATGCATGCTGAACCGCGACGTCTCCAAGCGCTACAATATCGACCAAGTGCTCGAGCACCCTTGGTGCCAGGAGACTACTACCTGATGAAGACTGAAGGATAAATCACCGAGAATGCAACGCCGCTAGGCCATCGAAGAGAGAAACTCAGATGAACAGCTTGAAACTTTTTGGTCATGATACCCCCTCGAATAAGGAGACCTTACACCATTTTTTTTATCCGTTTAAGCGTTAGACAGATACGCCTTCTTCTTGGAGAGCTGGAGATAGATATATTCAGAAAGAGAGGGAATGTGACGCCGCAGGTAGACTAGGTAACTTGAAGCATGCGCAGGCAGATATACACATCATCGTTATGTTATTTTGGGCAGGTTTGGGGTGGCGCGGCTGGGGATGATGGGCAACGATGATGGTGGCTGCTTTGGGCGTTGATTATTTGCTGCGCGTTGTGTTGGGAAGATGAAAGGGCAAGAACAAGAAAGATACTACCATTCATGAGCCTGGAATGTTACGTTGAGAAAGTCGGAGGAATAAGATGTGGATTTTATCATTAAGTAAATCTCAACTGATAGCCGTAGCATTTTGGAATACACCAGTCGCCATGATACTGAGATTGTCTGAATCATCAATTGCAAAAAATATGGAAGAAAGTGCAGATCACCCCTATCACACCCACTCCGACCTACTCCGGACATGACTGAATCGACGTAAACGGTAGCATATCAATGATAGCCCAACTCCGGGTTCGCTCTAAAATTGCAACGACATCGACACTCGGGCACGGGGCACTCAACGTGGCGGGCAAACCACTGTCTAGCGTGGTCGAGGTGCAGAACATGCTCGCAGCGCAGGCAGAACGTCGGGAAGCGCCCGGCCATGCGCGTCTCCTCCTTCTCCTCGGGCTTGTCGGAGCGCGGCACGCCGACAACCTCGAGGCAGACGACGCACCGGGGGAGGTGGCGGCCGCAGTTGGGGCAGCTGATGCCGGCGTTGATGCTGGTGGCGAGGATCGGGTTTCCCACCTCGAGATTCGAGGGCGCGGGGGCCATGGGAGGGTGGCGGGTGTTGGCGAGGGACGTCTCGGCGTCGCATGTCACGCAGCGGAGGGCAATCTGACGTGAGGGTGGCTTGAGGCTGGGGGTGCCGTCGCGCTTGGAACGCTTTGTGGATTCGACGTCAAACTTTGTGCGCTGGAAGAAGAGCTTGTGGCGCTGGAGGTGGGCGCGGTAAGCGTTGCGCCATGCGCGGCATCGGATGTCGTCAATGTACCGGGGCGCGCAGATGGAGAGGATCAGAGTCGCCGTCTGCACGTCGTGGAACTTTTGGATGTACCGGGCAAAGATGTCAACCATGGTTTCGGTGATACCCGTGAGGGCAATGCCCTCGATGTCTCCGTCCTTGACCGACTTTGCAACCTCCTCGTTTAGCCAGGTGGTGAGCTGATCATCGTTGAAGTTGCGGACGGCGACGTAGACACGGTCGGAAAGGGGGAGAGAGTGCTGGTTGGCTATGGCAGCCCAGTCGCTGGTTGCGATCAGAGACGATATGGCGCGAAGATAGGGGTCTGTCTTTGACGCAACAGCTTCGTCAAAGTCGAGCTGCTCCTTGGCCATTTTCTTGTCGCCGCGGCCCATCAGTTGAAGAGCCAGGGAGACAAAGAGCAGCTCAGGGTGTGCCGTGCTAGCCTTTTTCAGAATTTGAATAGCTTGCTTGGTGTCACCCTGGAAAAGCGCTCGAGCTGCAGCCATGGTATGAATCGTGGTTGGATATTCTGGGTCTGGCTGGCGGTTGTCTCCCTTGGGATCATGCTTCTCTGAATTGCCCCAGCCACAAATTTCAAGACACAGCTGGCGGTGATGAGGATATCTCGTTGGAGCTCCGTCAAACTTTGGCAGGTGATTCTTTTTACAGAACGATCCAATGTTGCGTTCCCAGGTCGATCGATCTGGTGCCGACGTTCCGGGACTCAGTCTCAAATTAGGATTACGACCTTGAACTGTTAGCAATCGCCAAATTTGTCTGTTGCAAATACCATACCGAGATTATTGTTCCAAATGGAGTGAACACCCAAATAACTAAGATCTATATTCGATAAAATAAGACCACCATCTTGAGCCTTTTCCTCCGCACCTAGGATGAATTTAGTTATTGAGATCGAGTATTGGTAAGCATCTGAACTCACTTGCAATCCAATCCCAAGCATACTTGACCCAGGGATCGTCCGCAACAATGTCCCTATTAATAACGGGATCAAACAGGTATTTATCCTTGGCTCGCAGGAGCATGGTATGGTCGATGACGCACTGTGCTTCTCTGGGGAGTCCTTCCGTTTCCACTAGGGAGGTAAGGAGAGCGTCATGAATCTCACGACATGATCCAAGGCTATCCGAAGCTAAAGTCAATTCGGTTGTATCGGATTTCTCTACTTCCGTATCGCCTGCTCTAGGCTTTACTTTGTTGACGGATGGCGGTTGGAACTCTTTGCGCACAAAGGCACGCAGTGCCCGGATCTTGGCCGAAACACCGCTAGCGTTGTAGAATTCTTCAGGCAAGGGCGTTTTGGTGGCTCCGGTCTCATCTATGGTTATCGATGAAAAGGTGTTGGACTTCAGAGCAGTTTCTACATCCGCTCTAATCTTGGCGCTCTCGGGACCAAACAGGGGAACTTCGGAGAGGCTTTGCTCTATAAGTAGTGGTCCCAGCATTTCAGAGGCTTGGGAAAGCTCAAACTGCATCATGCTGTGATAAGGGCTGCCCTCTGCAACTTGTTAGAATGCCACCATACAGCCGGAGGTTTTAACATACCTTCTAGCCCACGATGAGGTGCCTGCCATGGGACAAGCTTGAAGACATGGTCGGCCGTGTTAGATGGCTGCTCAAGAATGTCAAAGTTACCGTTCGCTCGGAGCACAATTAGCCTTGGTCGCAAAACTGTCGACCCCAGGGGAACCCAATCAAAAGCAACAATGCGGTCATTCTTTCTTGATGTTTCGAAATAAGAGACATCCATTTCGTGGGATTTCTGGACTTGCAAAAGCTCAGGGCCTGTTTGTGCGACGGTCGTTGGCGTCTCTTTGTTGGTTTGCAAAACTTTGAGTTGCCCAGTCCGTGAAAGCACTGCAAGCAGGCCGCGTTGGTCGCGGGAATATCTGAGTGCGCGGATAAGAGAATGCTTGCCCTCCGCCAGGAAGGGATCGGAATCAGTCTCAATCACCCGATCCAATCGTAAGGCTCCTCCCCATGGCAGATTGTCTTCATCGACTGCCTGCATATAGGTCGACGATACCACAGGTCTCGAGGTAGCACGCCTGTCCCAAATCATGAGACCGGGACTATCCAGGGCCGAGGAGGCAAAATAATTTGGATCATTGTCAACAGTAAGATTGTTGTTACATTTGGTTTGAAATGTGATAACACTCCCCGGGTCTATAATGAGTCAGTCTACCCAGTCCCCAATCTTGGTACATCACAAGACAACGCATCTCACCTCGAAGATCATGAAGCCGTAATCCTTGGGCCTTAATTCCAACCACCAAAGTCTGAGGGCTATCCTCAAAGAATTTGACGCTAGATACCGAAACACTAGGCTCGAGACGGTACTTTGGGTCAGTAATATTGGAGGCATCTAGGGGAAACCCTCGTGTGTTTTTATCCATGGACGATAGACGACTGACATCCCAGATATGAAGGCACTGGTCCATTCGAACACGGTCAAGTCCGACGGCCAAGAGCCCAGTGCGATTGAATGCCACGGCCTGACACGTACGTGACATTTTGAGGCCGAGCTCAACGTAAGCATTAGAGCCATCGTCAATCTTCAACAAGTTGACGACCCCGGTCCCAGTGCCAACAGCAAGCAGGCCGGGGTTGGTAGGAGACCAGTCGTACGTCGTAAGGGGGGGGAAGTCATCGTGTCGGTTGACTTTTTTGTAATCAAACCGACCTGTACGCGCATGCCCTACGGGCTCGTATAACTGAACAACCCGATGTTGGAGGTTGATGTGGATGAAACTATCAGCCGAGTGGGCGCACCACTTGACTAGACCAGGCTCCGGCCGGTCCATTGTGGGGTATTATGACCTGGAGCCCAAGGGAAATATATGAGGAGCTGAGTCTGGGGTTCCGAAAATAGGCGGTCCCGTATGCGACGGTAGCTACGCCGCCGTAGTAATCAGATATGGAGGCTGGTGATGAAGCGACCTCACGATCGGTCAGGCGACAAAAGTTTCAGGCCAGACACAAAAGGGGAGACAAGGAGGCGGAAGTAGTAAATTTGTCTAGAAGCCACGGTCTGGGGCCATTGGAAGTGGCTGCATAGATCTCATGGCTTCTCAACAAGGTGCAGCCAAAGGCGGAGAGTTGGCCGAGGCAGTCATTGGCTCATCCAACTCACCAGCCGCAACATGAAGTCGCGAGCAGCACCAAGCACCCGCCACCGAAAATTGGGCGCTAGTCCGCATTTGGTCACCGCTGATAAGATAAAGTCGTGCCCCGGCCGATAAGTTCTTCCTGGTCTTTTCTCAGCGGTTCAGAAAAAAAGTTCATGGTCAGCCAGCTGGGTATCCTGGAGAGATTCACAACGCCAATTGCTTACTTTTCCAAGACCGCCAAACCCGCCACATCCGACTCCAGCACATCATGGGAAAGAAGAGAGATTTTGAACAAGTCGGCTCTCCCGAGCAAGGCTCTTACGAACCGCAAGGTTCCAATGGCGACGCTCCGTTCAAGAAGCAGAAGCACTTCGGCAAGTCCAAGCACCGACCGAACGAGGGGAGTTCGCAATGGGCCAGGAAGCGTGCGCGCAACATTGAGCGCCTGTTAAACCGAAATCAAGATCTTCCCGCCAACGTTCGCAATGATCTCGAGCGCGAGCTGGCTGCCCATCAAACTACCGTGACCGACAAGTCGTTCCAGAAAAAACGAAGCGCCATGATTTCCAAATATCACATGGTGCGCTTCTTTGGTATGCATCATAGAGAAAAAGGGTTTTCTATATGTTCCAGTATGCTGACAATGGTGTTCAGAGCGAAAGCGAGCCATGCGACTGGCAAAGCAACTTCGAAAGAAGCTCGAGCAAAGCGATTCGCCAGAAGAAACGGAAGAACTCAAGCGTCACCTGCACATTGTGGAAGTGGATGAGGCATACACTCAGAACTTCCCTCATGCCGAGACATACATTAGCTTGTACAAAACGGACGCGACCAATGACGATGAGGAGGAGGATAAAGACGCCAAGACAAAGGCCTTGGTCACGGCCGAACGACCGCCCATGTGGTCAACCATAGAGGAGGCAATGAAGCAAGGTAATTATGCTCTGCGGGCCATAAGAGAAAGACGCACTTCGGACGAATCACGGGAGGGTGGAAACAAGCCGCCACGCCGCGAACAGAAACCTAAGCCAGCAGCAGCTCCGGCCAAGAATGTCGCAAAGACACAACACAAGCAGCAAGTGAAGGAGAAGGATGTGCAGCAAGCCAAGGCCGCATCGCAAACCACGAGCGCACCGCAAACCGTTATGAACAGAAGAGAGCGCAGACGCTTGATGCGCGAGGCCGCGCCGGCCAAGGATGACGATGAGGACAGTGATGGAGGAGGCTTCTTTGATTTATAAGAGTCTGGGAAAGAGGACAAGGAAAAGTTTGTTTGCATAAGCCTGGTACTTTGTGCATTATGCCAGGTTGCGGCGTTATCATTTACATATTGGTAGATACCCTACTAGTGGTTAATCAACTTGGTCAAGAGGAGTCTTACTGACGAGGTTAAACGGTCATTTCCCCTCGCTCGGGCATCCCTGCGAGCTTGGAGACTAAACCGTGAGAAAGGAGATTTGTAAATCCATTAGGTCCGCCAACTATCAAGGTGCTCATGATCTGCTGAGCCAAGTGAAGTAAACCAACCGCGACTTGAGACGTAGGTTTCTCTCGCAACGTTATAGCCACGAAAAGCCAATTAAACCAGAAAGAAAAAGTGTAGACATGCCTGAACAGGATGAATTGGTTACTTCTATTATTGGGCCTTGTGTTTACCATGTTTCATCTGCGTTTCTGCCTACTCACCGGGGTGCCATGCTTCCTGTCACCCGCATACACAGTAACATGTGACCAACACTCACACTTGCATCATGTACCTCGTCGAAAACTGATCGGGACCTCCTTCGCACCTGTTGAATATGCCGATGGCTCACCCGTTGGCCAAGCCAGAAAAAATACGCCATTGAATCGGCCTGGCCCCACAGGCGCCGGTGATTGCCTCTCCACCACGGCCGCGGCCAAACCCCAAGCCTCTCTCCTGCCTCGCAGCACCTGTCGCGCTGCAGCCAACGTCGCCGTCTGATTCTGTCAGCGACGTCTCATTCGCAGCTTCGGGGGCCCACGACGGGCCACCCCTTCTGCAGCCACGACGACCAGATTGGACGCCTGATTGTCACGCTTTCCTTTTTTGCATTGCAGAGAGGAGGAGGCCCTCCGTGGGGTGAATGGGGGGGGCCCAGTGCCGAGAGCGACCATCTCACGTTGGCCCCGGGTTTATTATCTACACGTCATCTCTCCCGCGGCCGGGACTTCTATTCTCTCTTGTTTCATCATCCCGGGTCAGGACTTCCTACCACTATATTTGCCTACCACATCATACCCCAGCCTAGTCGCCAGCGTGGGGCACAACTAACCCGTCATGGCACCCAACACGATCGAACCGAGCCATGCACACGTCAGGGCTGCCGTGCGAGGCTACCTGGACAAGTGGGAGGCTTGGGAAAAAAAGAATAAAACAGAGGCAACCCTTGGTAATTCCGAGTGGGCGGCGCTCTTAGTCCTCGCCCAGCGTCCTTTCCAGGAACTGGATGATCACAATTACATTGGCGACCTCAATGGCAAGTTCCCAGCTTCGCATCCTCCCCTCACCATCTCCAGGAGCAGTTAGTAACGCTTGGCTTTCTCAGAGTGGATGACAAAAAATTCCACGGGTGGCATCCCCTGGGACGAGGGAGAGTTTACCGACCCTATGACGAAGCAGAGGTTGTACCAAGCAACAGTCAGACTGCCCGGCATCAAAGGCATGTTTCCCCGCGAAGGGTACGGCTTCGAGTCTGGAGAGAAGGCTCCTGTTTTTGCAGTTAAGAAGGTACGATGGCGTCAAACAGGGTACATCCAGGTGCAAATTGACGGAGCTGAAGCTAATGCTGTAGAAGAAAGCAAAACAGTTTGCCGCAAAGCAAGCCCTTTCTTGGCTGAAAGATCATCCCAATTTTGACGCTGACAGCTCAGGCTCTGATCCTAGCGACAGCGGCAGTGATGATGATGAGGGCGATACTCTGATTGAAAGAACTGAAGAAATACCAGTGCTTCCCAAAATTTCAGAAGTTCCAGACACCAGCAGAGGCAGCAGAGATGGCAGTGCAAAAACCAATCGACCAGCTCCCACAGTGGAAAACTCTCCTGACCGCAAGAAGGTCAAGGTGAGTGAGACAGAAGCCCAAATGGGCGCGCGTCTAACTTCACCCGGGCCCAGCATCGGCGTCTTTTCTAAGGCATATGCTTCCCCCAGCAATGAACCACTATCCCTCCCCAAGCAAGTCGACACGCTGGCCAAGATAATGGGCTTCGATGTCCCGAGATACACAGTCACGTGCGAGACTGACGGTACTTGGTTAGGCCGTCCAATCTTCCAGCTCGACGGTCGAATGCCTGATGATCTCGGCGTCGTTACAGGCTTGGAATCGGAGGCCCAGGCTCGAGCAGAGATGGCGCGAGCCGTCCTTGACTGGCTAACTCGAGAATATAAACGGAGGACCAGTGACTGCAATATGATGCTCGAGGGGCACAAATCAAAGCAAGAAAATCCTCTTCTCAGCGGCATGATAGAACAACTGAACAAAGCACTCAAGACATAAGGCGGCAATGTAACAAAGGGTATGAGTAGGAATGATGTGATGATCGGGATGTCGGGATCAGGACCTTGATCAGGTCGTGAGATGCAAGCGACGTTTTTCGGCATGTTCTTTTTGTAGCGATATGCAATCCAATCCTTGAATGATGATAACGAAAGTACTTCTCTATCGTAACAACTGCATCCTGTTAATCAACCCTAGTCAAAAACAACTGCAATGTCCAAAGCAAAGGCAATCCCGGAAACCCATAAGAAGTAATTTGCATGTGAATTTATTTATTTTGGCGTTGTTTTATTAATGTTAGCTAGAAATTACCAATTTGCATGGTCTTTCTGCAAGGGTCCTATACCGCAAAATGTCAAATTGACAATCATTCAAGATCGTGTTGTAGTTGACATTCCTTTGGGATTCCCAAAGCCTTGCTAATCTCAATGGCAATCAAACCTCTCAATCGCCCCGTCGTCCACCTCTACCCCCTCTGCCTCCCCCTCCTCTGCCTCCTCTGCCACCTCCCCGTCCCTTGCCCGGAGGGGGAGTAATCTTGAGACCGGACGGCAGATCCGCCACCCACTCTCCGCGCTCCCAGAGGGTCCCGACATCCTGCTGCCTGCCCGTGGCCAGCTTGAAGAAGCGGGAGCTGAGGACGCCGTTCTCGTCGCCCTCGGTCAGGAGCACGCCGTTGTCGCTCCTCCACCACTTGATGCCCTCGTGCAGGCTCGACTCGACGTCAATCTCGACCACCAGCTGCGCGTCCCTGCGCATGCCGCTCACCACGCCTTCCTCGGGCGTCCCCGTCGAGCAGTGGATGTGGTTGCGCCCCATGACCTTGAGGCCGCCGGACTCGACAATCTTGGGCCAGAAGTAGTAGTAGGTTCCGTGGAGGACGCGCGGGGGCACGTTGCCTTCCTCGAGGGTGACGGGCGCCAGGTGGGCGTCCGACTCGAGCTTGATGGAGTGGCCCTGGTTGGCGCGGATGAGGTAGTCCTTGGGGTCGGTGCTCGCCTCCGAGAGCGACGGGTTGGTGGCCGGGTTGGGCTTCATCGAGAAGCGCTGCTTGTCGCTGGACGCCACGGCCGCCTGGATCTCGGCAAACGTGGCCTGCTGGGACTTGAGAGAACCCCAGGCCAGCTACCAACATGTCAGTTAGACTGCATCTATCTGAGGATGTGGTTCGTTCATGTCAATGGGTAGCATATAGAGAATCCTGATCACTTGATCATAAAATTCATCACAATCAATGCCCCATCACAAGAGGAGGGGGTTTTTTTTTGTAGCCTCACCACTTTGTCCAATGGGGCATACCCCTCTCCGTCAAGCTGGATATTCGCCTGCTCAGCCTGGTGCCTCAGCAACTTGGACAGGGCCTTTGAGATGAGCACCTCGCGGCCCTGTCCTCCGCCGCCTCCTCTGCCACGGCCTCCCCTCCTTCCTCCTCTCTCTGCTCTCCCGAGCGCCCTGTCCTCAAGAGCCTCGTAATCTGGGTTTGAAGCTTCTCCCGCCATGCTGGGCCGACGAAAAGTGCTGCTGCACCGACAAGCGTTAGGCTCTTGTGTGCTGGGTTTGATGCCAACAGCTGCTGCTGCACCACGGAGTGCGGGGCAGCGAAAAGGTCTTGTCCTCGGAGCAAGAGTCAGAGGCGGTGGTGTAAAAATACTCGAGCAAGCCCAGGTCACCTTTCTAACACCGTCCCTCGGGAGCATGAACGAAGATGTATGAAAGCTGAGGTTTGCCTAGACGCTGGGCTGTGGAGCCGCTGCGGCTGCTACCTAGGTTGCGCTTGTTGCCGGTGACTCAGCACCCACCCAAATGAAAACGGTTTTCCTCAACTGTAGATTCTCTGCGCGGCTAACCAGCCACGAATCCCAGTGATGCAAATCGACTCATACTGAGTAATCTACGGGGAATGACACACTGGCATAAGCCCAGACCCTGTTGCTGGATCTAGGCTTCGTTTGCGGGGCCACATCAGAAACATACAAGGGTTGGAAGAGGCACATCACCGACTTGCAGACGCACAAATTAAAATCGCAAATTGGCCTTAGCACAAGTGCATGCCGCTCAGTTAAACCAAAAACGAATAGGACCTGCTGTGCACGATCCCGCTTATCATACATTATCCTTAATGCCAGTTACCCATTCCCAAATGCAAATCCATTCACTCCAATCCTGTCCGACATTCCCTTGAAGAAAAGAAAAAGAGACCCTGAAAAGTGCAAAGGCTCTGTTCAGCGGTCATGATATCGCTGCTTTGCATCTTCCAGAATTTAACAATGAGAATTCCTCCCCCCTTTTTGTTTCAGTTTTCGTTTTTTTCCTTTATGTGCATGAATTGAGACAAATAATGCTTGATGTACACCTGGTTGAACGGCGGTTCAAGTCATCGGCAGGCTTTCTTGTCATGAATCGTCAGGCCGAACGAAATGAAGAGTGAAAACAAGATCAAAGGTATCCCTCTCTAGGGACTAGAAAATATGGCCACGCCTGCGCGAGAAGGGTAAAGTATGTATAGTACAATCATCAAGTCAGTATAATATCGTCAAAGCATCATCTGTAGGCGCTGGCAGTCGCCGACGATTGCGTGATGGTGACATTGCTGTCCCTGTTTGGCCGCCTAATCATGCTGCTGGTTCGGTTCAGCACAGACTGGCCCAGGGACATGTGGCGCTGCGGTCGTTCCTCGATAGTTCTCTCCACGCTCCCCTCGCGATCCTGAGTGTTGGATCTCTCCAGGTATTTCCTTTGGGGGGTTGTGTTCGAGTTGAGAGGCGAAACGAAGCGCGAAGGGTTTAGGTTGGAGGTGAATCTGCGGCGGGGAAGAGCAGAAGACCCCAGCAGGGTGATGTTTTCGGAGCTTGGTGAGGGTTCTTGCGACGTGGCTCGCGACACGTTCAAGTCAGTGTTAATACGCGACGGCGCGCGAAGCGAAGGCGGCTCATCATCGTCGGCGTCGAAGGTCTTGCGACGATGACGGACGAGCAGGGAGGTCCTTCGGCCTTCGTCCGGCTCCTCGGTACCAGCCCGTCGAGTTCTCAGCAAAAGCGACGAACGTCTGCCATCCTCGGGTGGTTCCTCAGTCCCGGCACGGCGAGTCCTCGACACGAGCAGAGACGAGCGTCGCCGGGAAATTGGCTCCAGAGGAGTGGACGGTGTTGAGGCTGTTGTACGCGGGCCGCCAAGGGTGCTTCCGTTAAGCAGACTAAATCTCCGCTCCTCAAACTTTGACATGGTTCGAGGGCTAGTTGTATTAGACGCCAGTGCCTGCTCGGCGCTAGTGCTTTGGCGCCGTTGCTGGGTAAGTCCAGAGAATGTCTTGTTCACCGTCGGAGTTGTTGGGGCATCAGTCGATGGCTGAGCCGGAGCCGTGAGAGTTTGCGTGGTTGTCTGCGCTTGGGTCTGAGTCTGGGTTTGGGTCGGGGTTTGGGTCTGAGACTGAGCCTGAGCCTGAGACTGAGCCTGAGCCTGGGTCTGCGTTGGCTGGGGTCGAGTTTGGGTGCGATCCTCGCCCAAGGCCACACAGAGCTCAGTCAAGCTGCGGCAAACGCTGTCAGCCTTCCGTCTCAGCTGGCGGTCAGTAATTGTGGCTCCAGGGCCGCCCAAAGTGCTGGCACCACTTGAGATGGGGCCGGGCTGGCCAGGAGAACCCATCATGCTCGAGAGAGCCATGGCATCGTTAGCCGCAGACTCCAGTGCTCTGAAAACTTCGGCGTCAAGGAGGGGTTTCGACTTGACCAGTGCTGACTGCAGAAGCGGGTGCGCCTCCCGGTGAGAGGAAGTAGTACTCGTTGCCTCCGCCGCCTGGTTAGCGTTGCCATTTCCAGGTCGCTTTGGTGACGAAGACATGGTTGTGACCGTTGTTGTTGCGGTAGGCGGTCGTTCATCCGAAAGTCTAGAGACAGCGGCAGCAGAGGTGGGGGGGAGTTTTCCGGTCAGTTCAAGACGATGAATCCGAGACTTGAGGTCATCCAGCTCATCCCATACCGTAGATGGGGCGGTGGTGGAACCAGTCGACTCAGTTCCCTCCATACCGACTTGGTTGCTTTCGGTGCTTGGCTGAGGAAGATCGAATGACTTGACCAAGGGGGAGGAGTGGTAAGTCTTGGTTTGTGCGTGTCCAGCACCGGTTGATCGATAAGTGGAAACCCGAGTCTGGCCAGCAGAGCTGTTATCAGTTATTGATCCACGGCGGCGAGAGTATGTCGAATTATCCGAGTCTTGGAACGCAGCCATACTCCTTGGAGTGGAGGGGACAGCACGAATGGTTGCGCCTCCGGCTCGCGCGCGGCTGATAAGATCCTCTCCGGGGTGAATCGACAAAGCCTTTTCTCTGGCGGATGTTCTGTAACTGGACATACGAGACACTGCGCTCACTCTGTCGTCATCGTAGTGTCTTTGGCGCTCCGTATCTTGCTGGTCAGAGAGTCGTCGGCGGATCTGGGGAGGGGAAGTTGGGTTGTAGGTTGGGACGACAGAGGAGAGTGGCCGCCGGTGGGAGCGTGTCATTCGTGACTGTTCTAGTTAGCACCAATCATAGACTCAAGGGAGAATAGCGAATCGCATTTTAATAAAGAATTGGCAAACAGAGGGGGGCAAACGTGAGAAAGGGCATCCCGGAATTCTTTAAGTGGAGCGCATCGGGGGTGGCTGTTACAAACATGCATCTTTCGGGCACGCATGGCCCTAAGACAGGGCCGAGACACAAGTGAAAAAGGGCACAACAGAAAATGGAGACTCACCACAACACTCTGGGTTTCATCTGGAATGTTTTCATCAGGCAGGCGCTTAGAGGCCTCCTCTCGGGCAATTTTGAGAAAGACATCGCCCGTATCGTCGCCGTCAAAGGTATCGCGACGGCTCGCAAGGGTGGCGGACAGGGGCAGAAAATCTTGATCAGACCCGCCCTCAAAATCCCGGAGAGTCCGATCAAAGCTGGAATCGTTCTGGTCGCTCCCGTCGTCGAAAATTCGGGATCGCGAATTCATATCGAGAGTTAGGCTCTTGCGAGAGCCAGAGGAGCGGAATGCACGAATGGGTGGGACACGAACTGGTCCTGACGTGGACGGTTGTGCGTTGTGGTTGACAGGCGGGCGGTACGAGACAGGAGGACGATGCGAGACGGACGCACGCCTGTCATCCGTGGGGCTTGAGGTCGCCAGCGTCTTGGGCAGCAGCAGCTCGCGCTGGCCAGGAAGGGAGTCCTTGGACGACCTGTCGGAAGAGGTGCGGTGGGTGGATTCCGCAGCGACGGCCTCAACAGCCTGCAGGCGGTCCTGGTTTAACGAGAGAGGTGGGCAGCCAGAGGATGCGGCACCATTCGACCTGCGCGAAACCAGGGATCGCCGGCTTCGAGAGTGAGCGATAGCAGTCGTCGTCGTGGGATGCGGGGATTCGGCGTCGTCCTGTGCCGGCAAACGATCGGGAAATGAGGTGCGACGTCTCGCCTGGGTTGGCGGCTCAACGACCGGAGACGAGGAAAATTCGGGCTGAAAGGATAGTGCCCGCTGCGGGGATTGTGGGCGCGGCGGTGAGGAGGCGTTGAGAGGCGATGTTGATGTTTGGGCGGTTGGTGAGAGTGCAGATGCATGCGCAGACGCAGACGCAGGAGCGGATGTGGACGAGTGTTTTTCGGAGTGGTGATGTGTTGTTGTCGGGTGAGCAAGGTTCGGGGCAGTTGACAGTGGTGATGAATCGGGCGCCTCGAGGTCCAGGGAACCACTGACAGCGAAAGTTCGGCCAGTAACGGCGCCCGCCTGGCGGACTGGGCCAGCGAATAAGCCCGCGTCTGGGCCTGAGACGGGGCCTGGATCTGCTGATGAGAATTGGATTGGGCTTGAGGCGGGGGCCTCTCCAGGGCCCGGATTGGGCGCGCTGGGCGAGGGTGGCGCGTGGTACGCTAGCGACGGGTGCGACAGCGCCGCTGATGTGCTGGGGCTGTTTTTACCGGTGTTGTTAGGGCGACTAGCGTCAATAATGCAATCATCTTGAGCGTGGTCCCTGTTTTTGCCTGTGTCAATGCCATTGCCACTGGCTTTGCCATTGCTGACGCTGGCTCTGCGGTCGGCGAAGCGAAAGGATGGCAGCTTGGATGAATTGTGGCTCAGGCGATGCGAGTCGCTGTTGGTGACGACTGTGAGGGATGGTGCAGACGCTGACGCAGATGCTGATACCGAGACACCTGCACGGGGGATTGCGGTGGGCAGATGCTGATGCTGGACCTGGTCGACATTGCGAGTGTGGCCCAGGTGGCCCGCATTGGTGAAACCGACCTTTGCGCTCATGGTGCTGTCACCTCACTGTGGCATCCCAGCAAACCGCTTCTTACCTAACTTTCCGGCGAGTAGAGTTCGTCGCTTATCCTTGGAGGTCGGAATTGTCTTCTCCACCTAAGGGGGGCTCCAGGCTCTTGCACACACAAACACACAGGCCTCCTTGAGCCTGGGTCCAAATCCAATCGCAACTCGTAAATCGGCGACAATGGCGGCAAATCAAGGTACCCGTTTTCTTTTTTCCCTTTTCTTTTGGGTCTTTTTTGGCTTCCGGCTCTCCGAGATCGTGGCTGGCGGTTTTTTTTTTCCGTTGGGAGTAATTAGAGATTAATATAGTTGGCACCGTCGATGGTTGGGTCTCGGCCTGCGCCGTTCCATGGAACACGAGTAAGACAGGATGATGGCTGCAGCTCAACGCATGTACGCACTTTGGGCAGTATCGCGCATGAGACAGAATGTCGGGAAGAAGAAAAAAATATCCAGGCGGCGGGGTCCACAGTAGAGCGTTCTCGGGGATGTCCTGGAAAATAAAAGCCTGGAATAAAGGAGAGCAGCCAGACGCGGGTGTTGGAGAAAAGAAAAAAGGTCGAGGAGCCTGGATTATCGTTGGATTGAAGTGGGGGAGCGAAGGAAGCGCCGAGAACACGATGTCGAGAGTTGGACGGGATTGGTACACCCAAGGTAGGAAAAGGACGCAAGGAGAGTGGAAAAGAGAGGACTAGAAGGAGAATTGGATGTTGAGGAGGGAGGAAACCCGTCGAAGAGGTCAAGGTAGAAAAAAAAGAGGAAGAGAGAGGAGTAAATGCCAGCGCAGACACGACACAAAAAAAAGTAGACTGAGGAGAGAAGAGGGTCTCGCGAGGGTAACGTCCACGACCAGGGCTCCAGCGGTCCTTTCTTTCGATTCGAAATGGAGACCCGGCCCCGGGATTAGGCGCGATGGGTACCTAAAAACTCTGAGCTACTCCAGTGTCAAGGTTTCGAGGCAGCTTGGCTTTGCGGGCTTGGAGCGGACGGACTGGTCGGGCAGTCAAACAGCAGACAGATCAGATGTACTGTACTTGGACCTAGCTCCCGGCCACCACGGTCTGTGCTAGTTTGTGCGACCTACACCTAGCTAGACGACGCTACTGTACAGCAACGTACTCACTGCTTCGGCAGCGGTCAAGGCCCCGGCGCTCCACCAGCCCACGAGCGAATGAGATGGATACCTTCAAATTATGGGCATGTGGGTTTGACGGTGGATGCAGTTCGCGACTGCAGCTTTCTCGAACCCAACACTGCAGAGCACGCACATCACAAACAGGCCTTTGCAGTAGGCTCATCAAGGGTTTGATCTGCGACCCGACCTCGTCCTCCCGGCTAGCCGTAACGGGGACAGCTTTTACGGGCTTTTGTTGTTATCAGTCACTTAGCGAGGCCAGTCCGAGAGTCCGCCGTCATCGAGAAGCCAGGACCCGGACCATGTCGTAGACAGGACTATCAAACAGGTGAAGAAGGCCGATGCCAGACAACCCTAGCATCCCGCCCCGGTACAGAGTTTGTCGGGACGAGGAGAAACAACACCGGCAGTATACATACATGCAATCCTGCCGTTGCGCCTCTTAGAAATCATGTTTGCTTCTCATCTCCGTCGCTCTATCATTCGCTGGCCCTCTGAGGTAGCATCCCGTTGTCTTCCCCGGCCTTGTTTGACAGAGCTCGGTGCCTCTTTGGGCCCCATGCTCCATCCCATCCTCTCCTCTGCGATAGAAAACGGCAATTAACCCCAGCAAGCTCTCGCCCGGTACTAGGATGCTCCCTATCCGCTGGCGCAAGGACCATCCCATCGCTCAACAGCCTCCCTCCCCTCGAATCGACTACCTCATTCCGGGCTCCGTGGTTGAGTAGCGCGGGGGGGGGAGGAGAAACAGGCATGGCAGCCGTTGGAGGTGCCGCTAAAGTGGAAAATCAAGGGGGCAGGCTGGGTGGTCCCAGAGGCTGGGGGGGCTCTGAACAAAGGGGAATAGCGCCATTGGCTCCGCTAGCTAGCCGGTCCGCCTAGCCTCGTGGGAAAAGGTGGTGACGGCGACCAGGGGTGTGGAAGATGCTTGCTGGGGGAATAGCCATCGGCAATCCCTGTGCTGAAACAAGAGGCTCTCCCAAGGGTCCCTTTCGCGAGATAGGTTGGTTGGTGGCAGGGAGGGGCGGATGTGTGAGGCGATTGCTTTTTGCGAACGACTGGCCAAATCCAACATGGTCGTGCTTTTGAAATACGAGTTATCATGGGCCTACAGTGGTTATGGATCAACCTGAGATGCGCGTATGTGTGTGCGCAGTCTGAAGGCATACGGTACGGGTCACATGTGGTTGGATAATGGAGACCCTCGAGGCCCTCCCCTCATACCGCCTTTCGCTGCTGATCGTTGACAGCTCACCTCACCTAGCCTCCTCTATCCCGCTCGCCAACGGCGTCGACGGCGTGCGGCAGTCCACAAACAAGAAGCCAAGTGTGCTGCAGTTGTGTGGCCCAACTCCGGACTAAGGGCTCGAAAGGGAGGCTGGCAAGCACTTTGCATGCATCGTGGCCCAAAGGCCGCTGTCAAGATCCAGCTCCCATGCCAGTTGAGTGGCCGGCTGTTGGTCGAGCCGTCGCCGTGGGCAAGCCGGCAAGCAGACCAGCAGGGGATGACTCAAAGGCGATGCATTAGCTTGTGCTTTGTGCATAAGAACATGGGACAGTTTTCCACATTCCACCACGGAACCCCGTCATTCCCCATTGCCAAGCGAGCGAGCCGTGTCTCTCGCTGCCGGCTGGAAACTAACTATCTGGGCAGTCACAGGAAGAGACACACACACACACGCACTAACAAAAAAATGTCACAATCAGCGATATCACAATCCAGAACCATGTCTCTCTCCCTTCAATTACAACAGGATGCATGCCCTGTCACAAACGATTAAAGGACTGCCCGCGCCCTAGGGGGGGTCCTTGCAGCAACAGGGCTGCCGTTAATTTTCCCGCCCTTGTAGAGCGTTTCGTCCCCTTTCCTAGTAGTGAAGATCGCAGAGACGCCCCAGCCACCGTGATCCTTGTGTTGCAGTCAATGTGGGCAAGCCAGCACCCAGACCCTCCTCAGGAGGCAAAGGTCACGGTACACGAGGTACGTACCCAGCCTTTTAGCCATTAGACGTCTTCTGGTCTTGATCCATGTGGCCTGCATTCAGAGATGCGCACAGCACGTCAACTTTTGTCGCTAGTTGGTAGCGTACAATGGCCCGTCTCCTTTACTGGACTCCGCATCCGCGCCGGCCAATCTGCATGGCCCCTTTTCCGGTATGGACCGCTCCTCAACTGCAGACACTGTACATCACCCTCATGCCAGTCGTCCTCTTAAGATGCTGCATAGGAAAATCTTCAACTTGCCCCCACTATAGTGGGGATAGCTCGAAGCAACAAAATCCAAACAAAGAAAAAAAAGACCAGACGATGAAAAAAGAAGGCGTTCTCACCGGACAAGAAAAAGAAACCAAAATGTGATGTCTCTTGTTTTCTCACAGCCTCATCTGCAACTTACAGGAGAGGCAATAGGAATAGGGTACGTGCCCTCATCTCATCCTAAAGGGATCATCTCAGGCTGTGCGCGCTCAAACCCCCACAACAGCATGCAGCTGGATGACTCTCCTGTCTGTGCAATCGACAAATCCCTCTGCGGGAATCGTTTCTTGTGGCTTGCGGAGATGCAAAGCATCGCACGGCCGACCACTACACTAGCTAAATCATCCATTCTTGGTTTGCACAGACAATTGCCCGAAACTAATTTTCTGTCCGAGATTCCCATCTATCTAGTCCGCCGGGAAACATTCGAGCTACCCAGGACAGAAATGGTCCCAAGCTCTTGTAAGGTAGTCAGCGGATCCGGTCTTGCCAGGTACCCGATGAACTGCTCCGTATCCCCCAAAATGATCCACTCGGGGCATTTCTCCATATTCAATGGGGTCTCTCCCATTTTGAGCCTGACCCGAGGGATTCTCAAAGCGAACCTTCCCCGTTCCATCGTCCCATCCCGCTGGTTTCGGTAAACCATCTGGAGAGTAACTCAGGAGCCCATCCCAATATATCGCTGCTGCTACCGTGCCCTCGATGGTGGGGATGATTTCCTTTGCTCCTGGAAGTTCCCGTCTATCCATGCGCCTTTGCCCTGCTTACGTACCACATGCCCGGGAGGTTTTGAAACGTTGACAGGTTTAATTGCCGTGGGCTCACCAAGTATTCAGCCTCGTCTAAGCATGGCTGAATACATGGCAGTGCACAACTGAAGCTTTTTTGGCTGCTCGTATTGCTATCGTGGCCCCAACCGCCCGGATACCCTGTACCCCTTAAGCAATTTGACTCCCTCCGAGCAAGGGATTTGGTCCCAACGCCGTAAATCTCACATGTCAACATTCCAGTAGGATTGACCCGTCTAGGTTTTCACACCCCCGACATGTTCATCACGGCGATGCATTTGACACCTGCCAGGGCCATGATCCATCCCACTCCGATTGGACGCTGGCTTGGTACAATCAAACCCAAGGTTCGCTAGGAATGCTCTGGTGAACCCTAAGGATCCTCGGCACTGAACCCCATCTGGTTTGTCTCCGATCCTGTGTTTTCTTTTTCTGTCTTTGTTTTGCTGTTTCTATTTTGGTATACCCTTACCCTACAGCGTGTTGCCCCTTGCAAGTAAGAAGCATTGTCCAATTCAAGAAACTACAATTCGAGAGTGATGTAGCCAGTGGTCTACTCCTAGCTTGTGCTATAGATGGTTTTTCTGGTAGAAACAGAGTTTATTATATGTTTTTTTAATCGAGTTGGACACAAATATTCGTCGAAGGCTGTCTTGTTCACGGGTCGTAAATAAACGGGTGTTGGATGCGCTCATCAGTAGTTATTTACTCTCACCTACCAATATCCAATCTTCCTCCTCCCTTCACCTGTCCCTTTGCTTTATTCCATGCAGTAACCTCAGTTTATAACCTTGTAAGATTTCACAGAGAAATTTTTGTGATTGCATCCTCAACTTTTGCCATCCTCACCTGGTAAAAGGTTGGTTCATTGTTTGGTACGAAGGATGATGATGCTGTTTTTTGTGATGTGGTGCTTCTTTTTGCCTCTTTGTTACCTGAAATTCTTAATTTGAGCTCACATTTACATTGCATATGGACATGACAACAGTCTCCCTGTATATCTGGCGGCTTCTCGGCGAGAAATATGCAGAAGTCAACCATCACGGCTAGATAACATTTGGTCCCTTGCTTGCTTGGGGATATCAATCGGCAATTTGAATCCAAGTGTGATAATCGGAGGGTCAAATTTGCAAAGTGAGAGTATAGTGGCTCTATTTGGCCTATTTCTACTGGTGGCATGGTTATTTGTGACCGTCATCGAAGGTGGGAATTGGTCGTTGATGCAAAACTGTTGATTACAACGTACATATACTACCACTTGACAGATCTTCAAAAGCTAAACAAATCTCCGTATAGATCAATTTTCCCCATATCATAAAGCTCCCACCATGCGTAAAATGCAATAGTGGATTTGCGCGTGTATCTGGGTTGGCCTCACTTCAAACACGGTATAGGGTAAATCAAGAGAACAGAAACACAATTGTGAAGATGTAGCGCGACCACCCATGTATCATAACAAGGGACTTGGTAAGATCGGACTGGTTAATTAAGAATAGGTTTCGCTTGAAGTCATTATGGATGTTGTTACGGGACGTATTGGAGTATCAAAATTTTGATTGTCTGTTGGTGTTCATGATATGTCCTTCGTGTAGGCATTGTATCACTCATCACGTACTCTTGTCTTACTATGAAAGAGCAAAGGTAGACGAATAAAAATCGAGGATACATCTAGATTGAGCTAACTCTGTACCACAGCTAAAAGAACCTAGTGCATACTACCAGCTGCTGGAACATCCAAAGATGGAGACAATTGATGACAGTGCCAAGTCATCTACTACAACAATCATTCAGGAAGACACAGGGTTTGTTAGAACATTTGTTTCATTTGGTATTCTCTGACACGTGCAGCACTACCTTATCGGTACAGCCGGTGCGTTTGTGATCATTTACCAGTATGTATGGGGTTTTGGGGTTTGCCCAGGAGCAAGTTTCTCCTCCCCCGGACTCGCTCTTCATGTTCAGACGGGTGTCAGTTAGCGATCCTCGAGACATGTTACAGAGCTGTTGAAAGAGTTCATGTTCAAACTGTTTGGAAGGTCAAACTGGAAGTTGACACCCTCGGCTGTGTATCGTTTTGAAGAGCTCTTGGCACTCTTGTATGAAATTAATGCACATTTCCTTATTTCCCATTTTATTGTCCAATAATAACCGCAATGGTAGACATACAACTTCCAAATTTTGAAACCTGGTATGAAGTTTAGGGGCTACTCCTCAGTCACAAATATGTCGATCAAGGGGCCGGATTCAATCTTTATTAGATTCAACACCGTAACTGTCGGAGACTTGCATATTCATCTCCAATTCACGTTTCGTTCCTACCTGAACAGCCACGAGTGGCGGTGCACAGCTGGGGCTTTCGTGATCTGGGTTCATTGCATACCGTAAGGGCAAAAAGTATTAGGAATCATTGGAAAATTAATGCTGGGTTAATCGAGGCACTATACTATCTGTGTCTTTGTTGCTGGTAGTTCGAGTTGGAACTCATCTAGCGTGTTTCTTCTTTACGCTCCTTATCCTGTTGATGAGGTCAACATTCTGTGACCGGGAGCTTGACACGAGAAGACAACACCTGGCGGATAATCCAAATGACTCGGATACATGCTACTGACAACAATCTCGTTGAGTTGCTCCAATCGGGGCTGGGTTCCAGTATGCCGTCATTCAGCTCGTGACTAGCTTTGATGCTGTTGCTGCCTGTATTTTTTTTCATGACTAAAACATTGAAGGCGCCCGAACTTGAAACCGAATAAGTGCTTTAGTCCAAAGAAATGTCCCATTCAACTTTAGGCAGTTGGTGAAGCTACATTGAGTTTGCCTTAGTCATGACTCGCCCTTCGGATACGCCGTCTCAGATTGAGACCTTTGGATCACGAATTTGCCACCTAATCGTTCGAGTCAAGTCAGCAGAGGCTGATCCTGATGGATGTGACGGGATGGCTTAGCTGACAATGTCAGACACCTTCCTGCTACGGAGACTCATGCGTCGATGTGAGGGTCATAGTTTGAGACCCACGCAGTCACGAGTAGCAAGGAGTCAGGGAGGAAAGCCATCAAATCCCGGGTTCATGAGCCGCAGCACATCTCGTGAGTCGACATTGTTTGCAACAAAGCATGGTGTGGAATGGCGGTTAAACTCGACAACAGTCACATCTGAGGGACGCATTGTTGCTCAGCCACGTCTGAGCAAGCTGGGCGAATAGCGCCAAGGGGCAAACAAAGCATCACTAAGTCATTGTTTGAAACAACAAGCTCTCACAGAGGGAACGGGTATCACACCGGGCCGAGTAGCAAGGGAGCAGGCCGAAGTAGATCCGAATTTTCACAGACGTTGGACAAGTTGCAGCCGACGTGATGCTCAAGTTGAAGTACGCAGCGTCCGCACCGCAGGCAGCGTATTTATCCGGCGGTAGTATCGCATCACGACGACCTTCTGTTCTGTTGATGCTCGGAACGTGCCGATGTACCTGAAACGCGAGCATGGGTGGCTGAGAACCTGTCACTGCCTTGGCGACGCGACAAGCCCATGTGCGGGCAAAATAGTGCCATCCAGGTACGAGAGCAACTTTCGCTTGTGCAGGGCAAGCAATAGAGTTGCAAGGCTATGTCCGCTGCCCGGCCATCGCGCACGGGCCAGGTTTGAGGGCACTCAGTAGAACAAATTCTCCGGCCTCTATCGCAGCGTCGCGGCAGAAGATGCTCGGGCCATCAGCTCGGGATGTTTCCAATATGGACCTGAAGCAGCGCAAAGTGTCCGAGCCTTGCATCGTTTCCAAACAGCCATATTTTCTGATACAGTTTCCGAGGCCACTGCCTCCGACTCCAGCTGCACACACCCAAACTGCTGGGTCGACTTGTTTGAGAGTATCAAGGCGCCGAGCGGCAGACCGGGAACACCCTGGTTGTTGGATGTAAAGTATGCCTGAACTACGTCGCTGATTCGACGAGGCACTGTGTTTGTAACAAGCAAGTCACAATAAAATACATCATGTGAAGTTTGGCCATGACCGCTTGTTTCTAGTCACGGGAAGACTATGGAACAGACGGTGAGCAGTTGGGTGGTTCATCGAGATCCCAACTCGAGCCTCAGCTTGACAGGAGCGGCTTCTTAGGCCATGCGCGCGCATGCGACGCAGCCATTTGGAGGGGGAACAGAAACACTCGCTGCCCCTGTCTCTGGTCTCAGCCGAGTCGTGATTTGAACGCAAGGGGTACATGAGTGAGCGGCAACCAGAGCACGGCATCGTACACATTGCGAAACAAGCGCCCTCGCCCGCTGGCACCACAATAAAACTCAACTTGCTATGCGGGCGACAGACGGGCATGGGGACGAATGAAAGGGAGCCGAGGCGGGGAGGATGACGATGGGTGATTGTAGCGCAGGTGTGATTGGGGATGCGACGCTGCACGTACAAAGTAATTAATGGGTATTCCTTGTTTCAGATTTGACATGCTCGATTCTCTAAACACGCGTCACCCCGAATCTCATCTCGGTGGCAACCCCAAACAGGCCCCAGATGCAGGAATCTGGAGCCTGGGGGACCCTGAGGCAAAAAAGAAAAAACAAAAAAACAACCCTCGACAGCAGTGTTTTAGCGACCCTGCTGCAGCCTTCAGGTGGCTCATCAAAATCTGAACGGTCGGTTAACGTCTCGTCAACGCGCCATCACTTGGCAGGGCGATGACAGCTTCAGTAGCCTGGCTTAGGGAGGAAAGGGGCAGACGAAACGAACCCTTGTAGGGACGATCGATTCCTTGGATGTCGGTTTTTGACCTGTATCGACAGTGACATCGTAATCAGGCACTCCGAAAGTAAGGACGAGGAGAGAACGGCGTGGTGAACTAAAAATGGTGCCCTTCTGCCTGCCCTGTCAAGGGTGCCGCGAGATGGCCGTCTCCCCTGGCTCCGGGCAATTTGACTCGCATCGATCGCCGAAGGTCCAATCTTACGTACATCTGGCTGCAGGGCCTGGTTCTCTTAGGGTCCTCGGGCCACGAACAAACCGGTTTGGAGGCTTAAAATAAAGGAAAAACGAAAAGGGTCGGCCCCATGGTCAATTGGTGGCTGACCGGCTGGCTGTTTGGCCGACAGTACCATTTCGACTATTCCCACATTCAGGAAATCCAGCTTTGACTTGTGCGACCATGTGCTGTGGCTAGGGCCTTGCCTTGCTACCACAGCACAGCGGCGCGCGCCTTGACTATTACCTAGGGAATATGAGATTAATTGAAAAGTGCCACTCGGCTTCTTTGTGGCAGTTGTGAACCAAGTAAATGTGGGCGAGTGGCTTGATAGAGGAGGATATTCGGCCGGACTGTGAGTGGGAATGGTCACGAAATTTCCTTTTCCCTCGCCAATCTGGGATCTCCCCCGTCCGAGCGAGCGAGCGAGGGAGTATCCTAGGTAATTAACGTGTTGCCCGAAAGGGGTGCAGTTGAAGATCTGACGTGGAACAAAAGGGAAACTTGGCTACAGCGGGGGACGGAATAAGACGAACGGGACCGGGAAGATGTGACCAGATTCACTTTTTTGTGATGTGAGCCTTTCTTTTAGGGGCAATAACGCAAGTCTCTTCCCTGCTGCTGAATCATTGTGGACTGGTGGATCGTCCAGGCTAAGAATAACAATAATGGCGCTCGTTCCGAAGGCGCATATGCGTCCACCTCTGGATTACTTGACCAGGTGAAGAGGAAGCAGGGCTTCATTAAATGGCGAATGCAGCTTTGCGGGGTGATGGGGATGCATGCAGACGCGCGCGACCCAAGACAGAAGGCAGCTCAGCGCACATCTCGTCTGGACGGACTGTTCCCGCGTACAGCATTGGCGCCGCCGTTGCCACTTGGAAACCGAGATGGGTGATGATGGGCGCCGCCGTGGCGCACCCAAAAAACCCGGCCTAGCCACGAGGCCCAGGATGGCAATGACCAACCAGCCAACCGCTTCATTAACCTCCCGTCAAGTGCGAGATCCAGGATCCCAGCATCGAGAGGCCTATTCGGTACCCGGCGATCTGGGGGGCCAACTGGACCACGCGAGCTCTCGGATGCGCGCGGTTAATCACTTTGCTTTTCCAAACTCTGCCTCGGCGGGTAATGGCTCTGTTGGCTTTTAGCTATTGAGTATGGTTAAGCATGTTGCGTCAGAGAAGGGCGGCAGAGTGTTTGGAATCCAGCAGCCCATACCAGTACGAGACCAGATGATGAGATGACTTTTCCTTTTGGGTCCAACACGGTATTGACACAGACCAAGCAAACTCCCGGGCATCCTGGGCAACCTAGGACCCGGGCACAGGGCGTCTGACGGCACGCAGTATTAGTTGACGGTGGGAGCGGCGCCCCCCTCCCCTTCGGCCCCTGCCCACCTGTGACGCCAACGCCCGAATCACCGAACATTGGATGAGACGAGGGGGGAAACGGGGGTGCCAGGGAGGCCATCTCTGTGCGCCTTGCTGGAGAAAAAACGTTGAATTGTCTATTGCTAACCCTGCCTGGGGCGGTTCGCGAAGAGAGGCTGAGGCCGTCATCAGGATGGACGTTGGAAGGAAGCCTGCCGTGTCCACCTGTTCCTTTTCTTGAGCCTTCGCGAGTCTAGTTGGTTCATGGCCGTCGACTTGAGGCGTTTGGCTGCACCTCTGGATAGAGATGTCTTGTCTGACGGTCTCGACTGATTATGACAATGTGGATGCCGTTTCCATAATTAGGAACTGCTGCTGGAACTAAGCTTTCGACCCGCGTACGTTGCTTTTTCCGTCGAGGCCACCTGGGGTTTGCCATGTCGAGGATGAAGCATTGACGAGGACGAGTTTGCTGTCTGATATTTGCCAGTTTATGAGCCAGCTCATCCCGATCATCGTGACGACGACGGACAGACAGCCAATGTATGCCGTGGCGCTGGCGAGCAAGCAGGCGGCTTTACACAGTGCCTCCCCGGACTAGACAGACGGAGTACACCCGCTTCGGAGGGTTAAATTTAAACCCCTCCAACCTTTCCTTGGCTCCTTGCCCCTCGCCCCCCTGCAAAATCCCAATCCCAAATTTGGTCACGGCGCCGTGATTGGTCCGCTGTAGCCGCCTACCGTGCATCCCAGGGCTATATTTAGCCCGCGACCTGTTTCGCGACGCATCCGCCCCCCTGCCCTGGCCACTCAGGACGCGGCGCGACGCAACCGGAGACGCAAGACGGCCACACTTCCACACGAGACTAGATGGCGGGCCACACAGAACCGCAGCTGGACCACAGCTGGGCCACAGAGCGGGCTAACCGGGAAGGGCAGCAGCAACAGGGGGTGGTCAGTGGCTCCTCGTAGCGCTCTGCTGCGAAAAAGCTGGGTCCTCGACAATTGCTCAGTTCCCCCTTGGCTGTGGACGGCTCGCTGTGCTGCGGGCTCGGTTGGTTCCATTCATCCAGACTCGTTCTTCGGTTGGCTGGCTGGGCCCAGGTCTGTGCCTGTGCTTGACTGCTGTTGGCCCAGTTGCCAGGCCAAGCCTAGCCTGGAGGACAGAAGCAAGGACCCCCGTTCGCTGGAGGCTGGGGCACCTGGAACCCTCTTTGCCGCCGTATACTATGTTTGTGTCTTGTGTGTCTTGTCCGTCTTGGGGTGTCGCTGTCGTGGTCCGGGGTTGTCGCTAGCACCTGGGTCTGGGGCCCTCTGCTGTTCCAACCGCCCTGTCGCTGCTCCCGAGACGTCTTGCCCTTCCTTTTTGCGCTCCCACGTCGACTGCCACTGGGACCACCAGCGTTGCCTTGCGTGCTTCACTGGATGCCGTTGGCTCGGGCTCGATCTGGTTGCTGTGTCGGCAGCTCAGCGCTTCGCTCCTGTTCCTGTGCTACCGCCGCCCCTCTCCCACTTACATAGTACATCGCATTTCAATCCGCACATGGCGTAGTGACGCACAGTACAGCACAGCACAGGTATACAGTGCATCCACATCCCTCCCCCCCGACAAGTGCCTCCTCCGCTCCTGTGCCTCCACTACCACGCACTGCGCAGCGCCCTGGGTGGCCCAATCCCCCAGTCCCCAGACCCCCAGCACCCACTGTCTACCGACTTCAGGTACCTAGTCGCCCGCCCCCAGCGCCTGTTTCGTTCTGCCCTGCTCTGTTACCAGACAAACTCAATCCAATCCACTCCTCTCTTCCTTCTCTTCCTCCTCTTCTTCTCATCTTCTTCAACCTGTTCCTCTTCTTCCTTTCCACTCGACGCCTAAAACTCCTCCAAGAGTCGACCTTCCCAAGGGATCATGATCCCGTTGTCTTAACGGCGCCACCCTTCAGCCCTCCAGCCGCTCTCCTTCGCATGGTCTTTCCTGAGGCGCCGATTCTTTGTCTCACCTCGTTTCTGGGCTTCTTCCTTGTTCCTCCCTGCCACATCTCGGACCGACGACCACAGCAGCTTGTTCGCCTGTTCCTCTCGTCGCATCTTCTTCAGTCACCAAGGGCCGCCCTTTTCGCGTCAACTGAGGCTCCCTTGTGCGCACTGCGATAAAGCGCTTCCCTGGTGCCATCGAAACCTGCCGCCCTCGCGCAAACCCAAGTGACAGGATCCAGCTGTGCTGTCCGCCGCCTCGAATCGACTCTCTCCCGGATCGCCCTCCGCGAACACACTCCTTTAACTCGACTGTTCTTGATATATTTATTATTCTTCGGCCGCCCCGATCATACCTTTCTAATTATCAGACGATACAGTCCCCGGTGGAACGTACCGTCCTCATCTGCGAGTTTGGAGCATATCATTGCGACCAACCACTTCAGTTTACACCTTTATACGAAAACAATCGCCCGGCCTCTTTCCGTACTCAAACACGATGCCTTCAGCTACAGACCGGAGAGTTTATGAGGATCAAATACCGCCCTTCATGACAGTGTTTGACTTGGATGCCGAAACCATGGCCGATCGAGAAACTGTCACGTTTGTCGACCCCAAGTTTGTCGACATGCATCCAAAGGCTTCTGGCCTGATGAATGCTCCCCAAGAGCGCACCCTTCGCTCTGCTATTCTTCCCACAGATCCAACTCACAAGCACCACGATAGCACTTCTACCCAGACATCGGAATCGGCCGATTCTTCTCCCACGACGACACTCTCCACAACCGACTCTTCTCCCCTCTCAGACCCTTCTCCCTCGTCGTCTCCCGATTCCCCTGTCAATCTCATCCCCCTCAACAACTTCCCTTCCACATCGTTTGGCAGCCTCTCCAACAACATGCCGCCCCCCGCTGGCACTCTCAATCTCGCAGAACCGCCTCGCCTGCGGCGGCCAATGACATCGCCTTCGCCACGCCGGGCGCGCAATATGAAGGGTCTCTCTATTCAGCCTCCCTTCGCCGCTTCCACAGCCGCGACTGACAATGTTCTTTCGGAACCATCTTCTCCGTCATTTATCAAGCCAATGATTCCCGTCATGAAGCGCAAACCCAGCCAGCTGAGCCTGAAGACGAACACATCTGATCTCATCACCCGTACCACGCTGGAGGTTCCTTCTTCACCGGCTATGCCCCCTCCTATGCTGCAGCGCCGTGCTCTCAAGCACTCAACTTCCTCGCCGCACATGTTGTCTGGTTTGAAGTCGTCCACTTTCGGCCCTGCGGGTGGCATGACTTTCCCCAAGGTCTTGGAGCGAAATGAGTCAGGATTGTCGGAATTTCTTCGACCGATGAAGTCTTGCATCAAGCCGACATTTGATGAAACGATTACTGAGGAAGAATCGCCAATCAAGACTCAAATGGCTAATCGAAATGAATTGGAGCCATTCCAGGAAAACGAGAACAACGAGGATATGAAGACACCTGGTTACCCCGACGGGCCGATTTGCATCTATCCTGACAACGTCTTCCTGTACCTGGAACCCACGGCTGAAGAGGCATCCCGCTTCGATGTTGTGATCAATGTTGCTCGCGAGGTCAACAATCCATTTGAAATCCGCAAGGCTGCCCAAGAGAACAAACTCTTGGAGAGCCCGATTCCTGACACTGCTGTGTCAACTTCAAGCTTCGCCACTGCTTTTGAGTACCCCCCTGATGATAGCCCTTCCGACACACCGACGACTCCAAAGGCGGCTTCGTTCAATATGCCCGAGTATATTCATATTCCCTGGGATCACAACACCGATATTGCCCCGGATCTGATGGAACTGTGCGAGATCATTGACAACCGCACCAAGGCGGGCAAGAAGGTTCTTATTCATTGCCAACAGGGTGCCAGTCGTTCCGCAAGTCTGATCATCGCATATGGCTTGTATCAACGACCCGAGCTGACCGTGAATGATGCCTACTACGCTGCGCAGGCTCGGAGCCGGTGGATCAGCCCAAACATGAAACTTATGTACTCACTGCAGGATTTCCAGAAGGAGAATTCGAAGAAGAGACCAGGCCGATCGAGCGGTCCCCGAGTTGGTCGCAGCCCAACGAAGCATAGGCTGACACTCTCTGCCGATGCTATCGAGATGAGCTCCAAGGAGCCTCAAACTGCTCCTCTTCCTGAGAAGGATAATGGATGCCAGGACACAAGCACCCGGCTCAGCCCTAGTCGTCTTCGAGGTAACTCTACGCCTGGACCTCAGCCTATCACTCCTGGCCCCGCATCAGCCCCTCCTCGCTGCACATGGCAAGAGGAAGTTGAGCAACAAACCGAGCAGCACCTGGCTCCATTCAGGTTGGCCGCCATGCCCGCGCGACCGAAATCCGGCCACGGCAGGCCGCTCCCATCGCTTGCTCCCACGCCGGCGCCAGCGCCAGCTCCGACTCTGGCGCCTGCTCCGCCTCGGGAGCGATTCTCGAAACCTCCTCCTTCCCCTGGATTCGCATCACCATCGTCATTTGGCTTTCAGTCGATGTCAATGCCCAAGTTTAGTGACCGGCCTCTACGCAAGTCTATATCTTTTAGTCATGAACCCGTGGAGAGAACGATATCTATTCCGGGAGGGTTCCCACAAGATGACGAACCTCTCATGTCACCTCGGGCGGAAACCATGACGAAAAACCCACTCCACACACTTCAAGAAGTCCCTACTATGCGCTTTGTTGAATGCCCTCCTACGCCAGGCGAGAGCCTTTTCTCTCCTCGAGCAGGCATGTTCCCGAGAGATCCATTTTCTTCATTTGGACCATCGTTTGGGTCATCATTTGGATCGTTTGGTGGACCATCAGGCGTCGCAGATCCTCGAAGTCCTCCGACACAGGGCGAAGCTCCGATTGTGCGCTCAATTGATGACTTGTTATGACGAGGATGCGCTCAAAAGGTGTGGCATTCAAGGCCTACGACCGTATTGTGATTTGGGTGAGAATCTTGCCAAGATTCTCTTTTATACACCAATCGTTTACATTTTCGTTGGACACATGCCCGGCCACTCCCAATGACATATTTTGCACGGCACTTTCAAGGCGTTCTGGTTACAGGATGGTATAGCACTCTTGTCTGAACGCTTTTGAAATTGGACGTATGACGATACGCCTTCAACCCAAGTTCCCTTTGTTATCAATACCTACCAATCGTTTCTACCGACATATATAACCTCTACCTTCATTATCTTCATTCAGCACAGCACAGCGCCCGGCGTCGATCGGTACAATCACGGAGTCAAACGACCCGGCTAGTGTAATTTAGACGAAGGCCCTTCTTCGTTTCTCATATCCCACACCATTGTTTTCTTTGTCTTTTATTCGTTGATTTGCGCTTGGATGGCAAAACGGATTGGCGCATGGGCAATCGGGGTAGTTGCCTTTTTGTTTGATGCAGGCGATGAGTTGAATCGTTTGCGTGGAGGAATGAAAACTCCGTGGCAATGGGAGGAATTACTGCCATCTTTGGTCATGGCAGGGAGTTAGGAAGTGAATGGTATTTCTATTTAGGGTGGATCAGGGATTGGTAACGTGATTCAACAAATCACATGAAGTGAAATCAAAAAAAGATGTTCAGCTTCAACGAACTTTTCTAGGCATGGTTCTGTTTTCTGGTGACTTTTAATATCTTTGTACACTAATGACGACTACTTGTTCCATATCCAACAATGACAACTAACAATGAATGAAATAAATAAATGTGTTAAAAACTCAACCTATTGACGCCCAGAGTGTGTTTTGTGATTGACTATAGTACAGCTCAAATACCCCCATCCTTTTCTGATTTAGTCTACTCCATCTATGTGTACGTGATTGATTTCCGATGCCCTTTTTTCCTTTCTTTTCATAGCTTCTTCTTCTCACCCTGAGCCGCCTTCTTTGCTGCCTCCTTGGCCATCTTCTCCTGACGTGCAATACCTGCCTCGACACCAATGCCGCCGAAAACGAGAGCAACACCCAACCACTGCATCTGCGTGAGGCGGTGACCAAAGGCAACGACGGACAGAATCATGGTGAACATCTTGCGGGTGACAGTAACCGTAACAAGGAGCACCGATGAGAACGTTGAGAGGGTGTAGACTGGAATCAACCAGTGTTAGCAATTGGGAACGGATGTGACTCAGATGTGCACGCAAGGGTAGATTCTTACAAATAAAAACTTGGCCAACGGCGCCGCACGCAGCAAAGCCCAAGACATCCTTCCACACAGCGGGGTATCGGCCCATGAACTCGAGGGCGGCCTTGAGTTCGCCAGCATTGCCGGCAACGTCCATTCCAAACCACTCGCCAAGCCCGGTGGCTACAAGCCAAGGGCTCACAATCAGATAGGCGCCGGTGACGAGGGTGCTCATCATGTTGTTTGCGCACATCATCTGGGGACCCGAGTAGGGGCGGAATGACTGAAAGATGTAGTCCTGGGTGCTGTTGGTCAGGCCATCAAAGAGAAGGTTGATGCCGAGGAGGAGCAGGCCCCAGGAGGTGCTGGCATCGTCGGAGCGCGCCGATTGCTTCTTCTTCTTGCCAGAGTGCAGGGTGAAGACTGCCACGCCCATGGTGACGGCGGCCACGACAAGGTACTTGTACAGGGGGTAGCGGCGGCGGAAGATGGTGATGTGTAGGAACATGACGGGCAGCAGCTTGCAGCTCTTGGCGAGGAGAAAGGTGATGTAGTCGATGTGCGCGAGACTAGCGTAGCCGAATGGACTGGCGAGACTGCTGGTGATGGCGACAAGCGCAAGGGGACCGAGGATGCGGCTCGAAGGGATGATGGGAGGCACGGGGGCGCCAGAAGGCTTCGACATGACGAGATAGACGGCTCCGACCGTCGCGGCAAATATGGACTGGATCGTGTTCAGGAAGACGGGAAAATGCCAGACTTCAGGCGCGTCGGTTGAGCCGTAGGGCGTTGTCGTGAGCTTTTCTTGAAGGTAGGCCCAGGTCAAGCTGTCAAGACGTCGTGGTTAGCGCATGAGATTATTGATCACGTCGCAAAGCCTCTCTAACTCGCAACACTTGAATTTCCTTTGCGCGACTTGCGCGAAGATTGCGATCAGATATTTATCACTTACAAGGAAGCATAGATGCCCGCGACGGCGATGACCAGTTGCATCACGCCCGCTTCTGGCTTCTCCTCCGCGACCACGGTCTTTTCTTCGACGGCCTTGCCGTTGGCACTTTTCTCCTTGCCATTGGAATCCTCCCAGGTGGCTGTCGTCTTATTAAAGTACTCGGATGAGGGCTCGCGCCTGATCGCAGGTTGCTTTGTTCGTGCCATTGTCGTTGAGGTCAGGGATTGAGAACGAGCGAAAGTAATAGGTAGTAAGAGAGGTGAGCCCAAAAGAAGCGAAAACAAGATATTATTATGGGCTTAGCACCGAAAAGGGAATGTAGAGAAAAGGAGCGAACGGGATCTAATCGCGTTTATAATTTTCAAGCTGTCATGATGAAACTTGATGACAGTTGGCTTCAATCATCAAGGGACATAAAGGGACGCGGAAGGCTAACGGCCGAATGACGCCCCCACTGAGCTGCGCCACATGCGGCATGATATTATTGTGGCGGCGACCACTGTGCCAACCTAGATTCTCCCATCGAAGGGAGAAATTACTTACCTAAATCTGGAGCAGCGCATTTTTTATCTTTACCATAATGGCTTCGGGGGCACTGAAAAAAGGATTATACTAATTTTCCGCGGCTCTCAGGCCCTTTCTTCGATGTGCCGTCTTCTGGAATTACATGGTTGGAAATCGGTGGGTCTGAGTTGGTACTTCGCAAGTTATATGAATCAATTCACAATGCCAAGCGACAAATCTTTGCCTAGATATTTTGTATTTTTGTGGCACTTCGCTCCAAGCTAGATACATTCCCAGCCAGCCATCTGCTTCGATATCCGAATTCGACATTTCAGAGCATAGCATGGGTGTGATAGGGCAGGGAAGAAGAATCAAGGGGAGTTAAGTTGGTGGGAATAAAGGGGATGAGGGGTATGTAAGAGCAATACGCGTGTCGAGATTACGTGAATGGTAACGTCGGGCGGCGCGAGGGTCGCGAAGAGGTGCCAAGCCCAGGGATTGCAAGAGAGGGAGAGAGAGACGGGTGTGCGAGAGTAAAGGGAAAGTAAGGTGTCGTGAGGATGGAGTTGTGATTCAAGGAAGAGATCGTGATGTGCCCTTCGAGGACTTTGAAGGAATGCACCACCCTGAACGAGACCAGCTCTTTTTGGTGTTTTTCGTCATTAAGCCACGGCCATCTCGGTCATTGCCGATATAGCGCCATCAGTCGTTAGAAAGAGTACTGTGTCATGTGGAGCCATGAAACGGTAGCTCCGACGTGAGAAGGAAGGTGCCGCGAGTGTTCGGTGAGGAGATGTTGATACAGACGATACGGAGCGTTGGTAGAAAAGCCAATGAATCGCACCCACCACTCAAGAGAAGGACAATTCAGTCGACCTTGAGGGGGCGGGTGAATTGATGCCACGAAGCAAGGCGATAAGGTAGGCGACGACCAAAACTTCGACTGACAATTCGTGCCAACGCTGCTTGTTTGGATAGGAATGAGAAGGAGAGTAGACAGGAAAAGAGAAACGGCGTTGATGTGATGCTTTTCGGAGGTGAGGAGAGAAATAGGGGATGTTTGTCATTACGTCGTCTGATATCGTCCCCGAAGAAACAGGAGCCTCGCGGCAAGTCAGATCTGGAACTGCCCAGGTCGTTTTTGCCAAACCCGACCTCAGCAAGTCGCAAGGTATACGCAAAGCAAAACTCAACGTAAGTGTCGGGTATTTGGTCATACAATTACTCAGGCTCCTGAAGCTGGCTTCGGCGCATCTTCTCAGCCTCAAGGTTCTCATACAAGAGGAACAGAGCAGATTCATTGGCCTTAGCTGTGCCCATGATGGTGAACATGCGCTCGCCTGTCTCGTCATGAGGTGCCTAAATTTAAATTGCGCATTAGCCTTTGGGTCACTCCTGTACCACGATTAAGTTTGTCCAAATTGCTCACCTTAGCAATAGAAATACGGGCGCCGGAAGTCTTGCGAATCTCGCTAATCTTGCTACCAGCGCGTCCAATTATACAGCCAACCATGTCGGCGGGAATGCTGATGTTCTGAGTCTGAATTTCTTCACCGTTCTCGTCGTGGGTGGGAGGACCTCGGAGGGCTGCGTCAGAGTCAGAGCGACGATTGTAGGGTCGTGAGCTACCGTTGCTAAAGTCGGCACCGTTGCCGGTTCGCATAACGCGAGGGCTTCCGTAGTCGCTTCTGTTCGAACTGGCGTTGTATCCACCAACACCACTACCACCACCGCCGCCACCACTGCTGCTGATGCTTCCTCCAGTAGTGGTAGTTTGGGTGCGGACGACGGGGTTGTAAAGAACAGTTCCGGTACCACGCTGCCAATCGTCGACCAAGCACTTGCAGATTTCCCAGACAGCTCGCTGAATGCCCTCGGGAGTGCCCTGGACCTCGACTATTCGTTCGGTGGACTGGGGCAGCATCTCCTTCTGAGCAACCATACGAACGCCGGAGGCGTCCTGGATGTGCTTGATCTTTAGGCCTTGTCTTCCAATGATGGTTCCCATTTGGTTGTGCGAAATGAGGAGCTTGATGGCTTTACAAAATGATTGTTAGCAATCAGCACCACTTGAAAGAATCTAGATTTGAACATACGGTGCGTTCCGTTATTCTGAACGATGCCACCCATACCCATAGCTGGGGCGCCTTCGAGAAGAGCACGAGCGACGATGGCATAGGCGCGGGAGATGGCATCGCAACCGCCAGTTATGGTCAGGACACGGTCGTGAACGCCCTGGACCACCTTGCTGACACCGGCCTTGACGCCAGTCTCATCTCTGAGATCAGCGACGTTCTTGCCGCCCTTGCCAATAATGACACCTGCTTCCTTGGAAGACACAATAGCGCGAAGGGTGAGCTGCGCTTGGGCGTATTCCTCGTCAGTCTTAGGGGCGGGCTCGCCGTCAGGTCCAAGGCGATCCTCCATGCGAAGCTGGTCCATGGGGTCGAGGAGGTCGTTGCCGTTGGGGGAGAGGCTATCCTGAGGGGCAGACATGGTTACGGGTTGGTGCGAGGTTGGGAGGTGGGGGTGAGGAAGTTGTGCGGTAGAACGTAGGTAAGAGGTGAGGGAGAGCTGGGCTTGAGTTAAAAAGCCCGTGAGAAACCTACTCATTTGTTAGACATTTAGATATGCAGTTGCGGGCCGTTCAGGCGACACGCGATCAAGTGTTTCGGGCAGCCAGGATCCAATGCAGGTCCAACTAGAACGAAGCCGAGAAGCGCGCAAACCAGACGCACAAGACCGACGCCAAAAAGTCCAAGCGCAACGGCTGGCAAAAAGAAAAGCAACAGAATAGAGACAGAAGAGTTACTAACCTAGACGTCGACGCTGGGAGAGGCGAAGGCGCGAGAGGATTTGAGGGGAGCTTGGAAATGGTGTTCGTGCGGGTTGTGGTTTTTTTTTTACCCTGCGGTCGTGTTTGCGAGTATGGCGGGGTTAGAGGGTCGCGAGCGCTGTTGGCGAAGGGAAGCGACAGCGGGACACACTGTGTGCGGGAGGCGAATAAGGCCGGCGGGAAGGCGGGGGGGCAGAAGAGTTGAGGTTATGGGCTGAGTTGGGGAAGGGAGGTTCGGAAGGAGGAGGAGGGAGAGGAAGACGGGAGGAGGAGAGGTTGCGCGTAAGTGAGGAGTTGGGAGAAAGACGGAGAGGATGGAGGTTGGAGAGAAGAAGATGGTAAGGTGAGGTGAGTAGAAAGCAGAGTGCAGAAGAGGGCGGGAGTAGAGAATGGACCACCCACGAGCCCCAGCCGGCGAGAGAGACCCAGTGAGGATGGAGGGGGAGAGAGCAAAGGAGGGGCCAAAGAGGGACGGGATGCTATGGCCACCTGCGCTACTTGAAGGTACCTGCCCTGCGCGTAGGGGAGGTACTGCCTTGTACATCCCACCAACAGCGAAAAGCAATGTAGCCAAAAGAACCTGTTGGCGGCAGCACACATGTGTGCTTGCCTGCGAGGCCTGGTATCAGGTACCTGACTGCTGTTTCTTGTACGGCTGCGCAGCGCAGGTAGCGATTACATTGTTCACCTCGTCTTGCCAGGTCTCCGCCTCCATCAGCGCATCCCACTTGCCGATATCACACACACAGGCATGTACTAAGCGCCTTGAGAAACGACATGCCGGCTTCCACAGGCACCAATCTAGTCGGCTTTGGAAAAGGCAAACAAATGGTTCTATTTCCGTGGGACCCTGGATGTCTCACAGAAATTTTACATTGACTTATTCTTAGCTCAACTCGACATATTAATCGTGCCATGATTGACATCGCAATGGGTTTCTTGCCGCAGCAAAGGCGGGGATGTCCACACCCTGCTTCAGTACCCGCGTTGAACCCTGGTCAGCACCAGGTACCTGTTTGTACTGCCCGGTGAGGTACCGCCTCGTATGGGGGGCACACACAGCCGTTGTGTTAGCAAGCAAGCCAGGTCCAAAACAGGAACTAAAGACACTTTTATGACCACCTCGCCCTGCTCAACCTTGTCTTTACTAAGAGTAACAACACCCAGTGGTTTGCGCTTTCTACCTATGACAGGTTACTGGGGAATTTATCTACATATAAATTCTCGAATCAAAATCACAAATGTGCACTTCACCGCACTGGGTAGCTAGCTACTGGCATCTCGGCGGCCAGGTAAGCAAGATCAGCAGTGGCCAAAAATGTTCACAAGGTCGAGTAAGGCGCGGTGGAATCGCGGGATTGAGGCTGTACATCCTTTGGATGTGCCCTGTTCACAAAGGCCAACAACTATATGACCATGCTCGGCGGAAGATCGTTTGATGTTCCAGCCTTCGAAGCAGCGGAAGATGAATCGGGATTGAGATGTGAGAAAACGGCCGACAACTAGAGCTGAACGCCTTGTTGCCCGTATCGCCAATTCTTGACGCAATCCCTGTGCACAGTACAACCCCGATAGAAATATCAGGTAAGCAAAAGCGAGGAATAGTTGTCCCATCGTGGACCCATCATTCCGGTCGAGCCGACCCTCTACTGTCTGTCTCTTTGTCTCAAGCTGGCCAAGCCAGCCTCTACCGGCCAATGCGGCCCCGAGCACCCTACGTACATGGATGGTGGCGCCGCCCCCGCACAGGCGCCAGGGGATCCTGCTGGCTCGCCGGATGGCCTGTCGAGAGTACGTATCACGCCTGTCCCTCTTCTGACATCGCTCAGCTGCCAATGCCGTGGGTTGTACCAGTGTGTCGTAACCGGTCGGTATTTGGTTCTTCTCGGTGTGAGTGGGCATGCATGGGCAAGCGCCCATGTTCGGCAAAACAAGCGACGGAGCATGAGACCCCGCCTGGGAGACTCCATTCCCCTTCGTCGCACTTCAAATGATTGCCATGGGGTTCAAAGGTCCAGCTGCGATTGCTGCGGTTCGTTCTCCACCACGACTGAAGTGGTTTACGAGGGCCGTTTCTGACACTTGGCGGGGCTAGGTCAAGCCAGCCCGGTGACAGAAAACATGGCACGCGGCAATAGGCATAAATGAGCAAGCCAAAGCATCAAGGAGAATAAATAAACTAAAGTCTAAAACCAGCCATCACTAGACTAGATTAGTTGATTTTTCTCGCAAATTCTTATTTGCGTTGTCGCAATATTGCCTAACACAAAGGTTGTGATGTACCATGAGGTACGGTCACGCGCTTGCCAACATCTCTTGGAAATCCCGATGCCGATCCAAGATCAGGGCTTGTGTCGCTAATGGCCCCGCGATCTCCACAGCCGATAACCTTGTCAATTAGCCGTTCGATATTGCTCCGAGCCGTCCTTGAGCCTTTGGAAATCGCCGGTATGGAAATACTGCTGTGCGGCGGAAATAAAAGATTCAATGGCCGGTACCACCTTACGCTCAAGAGATCCATGACTCCCCACTCCCACCTGCTCGGCATGGAAAGCTGGGATCGTCGACAGGGCGTTGTGCCTGGACAAGACCAATGGGGAGTGACCTTTCAGGCCTACCGTGCGGCAGCTATGATTGCCACGACGGTTGTCCCGCCGGAATTGCGGCAGATTGGGGGCAGCTAATCACACGTTACAAAGGTGCCCGCATTATTGCCATGGCTTGGCACACATTCGACGGAGGCATGGAGGCTACTCGACGGCGAACATTCTCATTTTGATTCCCATCAGTCGACAGCTCCCTGTCGTGCAACCATCTGCGCTGACCTTGTCCAATGGACTCCGCCCCTTGGCTGCAATCACACGCTGTCAGTACTCGACATGTTTTAACTCTGTGTTATCACATTAGCTGCATCTCCATGCCCGGTTCCCAACGTCTCCGTCACCAAGCATGTTCTTCAACCCCCGCAGATTGGTCACTTCGAGACCCTTCAAAGGTGGGGCAATGCTGTGGATGCTGCAGCAGTCACCTTTGACCATGCACCTCAACGCATCGCGATTTGGCCGGGTGGAGAGCTACGGCAGCTTCGTCGCATCCCGAAATTCATACCTGTGCTCAGGTTAGCAGGGTGCTGCGGGCCTCGCCGTTGACCTAGTTTTGTACCTTGCTTTAGCACAGAGGCTGTAAGGTCAAAAATACAGTCCCCACCCATTTGAACTCCTGCTTGAACGTCCAACCCGAGCATCCAATCTGAGCTTCACATTTCATTCTCTTCAGCTGACACACAGGCACTGCACCGCCTTTGTTCCTCTAACTAGAATCCGGAGAGGGTGAGGGGGTCGATTGCATATTGGGCACGCAGGACGTTCCAACCGAGTTGAGATCACCAACTGCCCCAGGGCACACGTATGATCTTTCAATGTTCAGACTGGACACATATAATTTAGACATGACCCTCAACCAGCACATACGGCCACAGCCCTCAGAGAATACTGGATCCCGTTTGCTCTCCGAGCGTCAAGCTGAGGAGCGCTTGAGTAGTAGTTGGGTCGGTGACGACCAGCGAATGCCGAGTGCTGTATGTTTTTGTGTCTTGCTTTTTTGTCATCATTTCGATGCCATGATGATTCACGCAGAGCTTTCCGTTGCAACTACAAATAAGGATGACGATAAAATGTATATATACTCGCCAATGCGTTGATATACAATCTAATCCTTGGACGGTCTACTTCTTCACTGTGGCTACTGTACAATCTTCATCCCAGCCAAAATGACCACACATAAAGCAAAGACAATCCTAAAAGAAGAGAGAAGCCCAAGAGATTGTCTTTAGGTAAATATGCCTCTTCTGGTATTATTTTATTTAACAATGATCTTTTTGGAGAATCCATGCAACCAAGTATCGAATTAAGAATCATTCAACAGTTGTATTTTACATCATTCTGGATCTCCAGTACCTAATTAACTGCCCCTAGTTCCAAATGACGTATTCTAATTTTGTTCAACGTGCTGAGTGTTTTGTTTTGCCTACACAGCTCATGGGCATGAACCATCTGAGAGTAGCAGTCAGGCACTGGCCGGGCATTTTAACGCTGCCGTAGAAGCTTTTCGTGCTGTATCCAAAAGTTCTTGCACGCCTTGTGACCCCAGTGCTCAGCCCACCATTCTCCAAAGCTGTCCTCGATGTCATAATCCACCTTTGTCACTCGTTCTTCTCGCTTCAGCCCGCAGATGATGCAGGCCTTTGGGGAGGTGGGGACCATCTTGGCTGTCTGGACCTGCATGGTCTCGCTAATCTCTGGGACCCGAAGCGTTGATGCTTTCCCTGTCGTCTTTGCAGCAGCTACTGCGGACCTCAACCGGCCTACTTGGCCTTTCCACACAGCTGCGACATCGGCTGCCTCTCGGTCCTCGCGTGCAGCCTGGGTCTTGTCTACTCCTGCGAGCTTCATACCCTTACTACCGGCAGCAGAAATAGACATGCTCTTGGCAAGAATCTTGTCGCGATGCCAACGTTGTTTGCGGCCTGCGATAACACGTGCCGCAGTTGCTGCGAGGAGTACGTAACCCTCAAGGAAGTCGACTGCCTTGGGGTCTGAGAGTATTCGTTCTTTGATGGATGTGCTCTGGCCTGATATGGGCTTGAACAAGGCCTCTCCGGTATTAAGCAGGTCCGGAAAGACAGATAGAATGACAGACGGGGGCGGAACATTGATAGGAGGAGGGGCGTCTTCGCCAAGCTCAGTATTCGGGGACTTGACAGGGTTTGATGGTTTTGGTGGCTCGGGGGGTTTCACGGGGCTCACATTGTCAACCGCATCCCAGTCCCAGCTCTCAGGCGGTTTCGTCGAGTCAATGTCAACCTTTTTGGCGTCGTTTTCAGGGGACTCGTCCCAGGCTCCCCAGTCATCGTCTTCGTCTTTGTACCTTGTATCTGGAGTTTCAACAGCATTTTCAAATGTTGGCCATGCAGTAACAGGTGATGGAGATTTGGTTTTATCATTCTGGGGTTGAGGACCAGTTGGAGTCTTTATGGCCAAATCAGGAAATGGATTCCTGTCTTGAAAGCTTGGAGATCTGGGTGCTTGGGGGTAGCCCCCTGCCGTAGCACCAAATGCCAGAGTCCCAAGAAGCTGGCCTGGGTGGTTTTTTTCTTTGGTAGGCTGTGGTGGTGGAGGTGCTGGATCATCCAAGGAAAGGAGATCCATAGATGGAAGGTTGGAGGATGTTTTCATGGGAGGTGGCACTGACTTGACGACAGGAACGGGAGCAACTGTGCCAGTTTCAAAATCGCCAAACTCATCTTCTTCTTCTTCTTCACCCCCAGGGACTTGCAGCTCAAAATCTTCAACGTCAAATAGAATGCTTGCATCGGTTGAACCCGACTTGAGTTTGGGCCTTGGATGCGATTGTGAGCTGGTTTCATGAATTGTCGGATGCTCTGACTTTTTTCCCGCCTGGGCTGCCCAGACCGTGCCTGTTGGTTGCTGTGGTGGTGTAGTGCCAACATGTAGAAGGTTGTTGGACAATAGATCAAGAGTAGAAGCTCGAACAATCCGATTCCTCACAGGCTCTTGTGCCTTGGCTGGTTGCGGGGCAGTGTTTTGCCAATTTATGGAAGGTGAAGCGCTAATGATGGCGGGAGACTGGACTGAAGCTGAAGTTGAAGACACTGGCTCAGCCATCTCGAAGTCACCCCAGCCATCATCCTCATCCTCATTCCCTACTGAAGGCTTCGACGAGGCCACCGGAGCTGGCGGAGCTGATGGAGCCGAAAAGTTGCCCCAAGCGCTTGTGCTTGCGGGCTGAGACTGGAATGTCGGCCACGATTGCGTGGACTGTGTTTGCTGAGGGCTTATGGTTGAGGCATGGCTGGGGGTGCTCAAGAAATCAAAGGGATCATTGCTCGGGGGAGGTTGCGACTGAGGCTGAGATTGGGCTGAAGGTGGCGGAGCGTTATTTGACAAGCTGTTAAACTCGGCAAATAGATCAGCAGACATGGTGAAGGGAGAGAGCTATCATGCTACTCGTCTCTGGAGCCACGAGGTGGACGGTTTAGATCTTGCGTGTTTGAGTAGCAGAAATTGGGGGCATGAAAACGTGTTTGACGAGGGGCAAAGAGGCCACTCAAGATAGGTGGGCAGCCAAGTCAAGATATGGCGAGGCTAAAGCCGGCGACCAATTGATGCGCTGGGAGGCGATTCTGATGGCGTGGTTAGCGACAAGCCTCCCCCTGAAGGCGAGGGGCTCGGAGGATCATAGGTGCCTTGTCACCCCTCCCGGAGGCCCCCTGGCCAGGGCAGTTTTTTTTTTTCCAGCGCCTCCCCCCAGCAGTTGCGTTCCATGCCTTGGAATCCCTCCACTCAGAAGAGGTCACGGGCTGCCGAGTGCAACCGTACTAGTCGAGGCGGGACCGCCTACCCTGTTGCTGCTGGTCCGTTCACCGAAGGCCCGCATCCAATCCCGCAATCGCATCCCGCCTCCAACATCAAATTGTTGGAATCACGTCTCACCACCTACGGCCTTGCCCACCGCTCGGTGAGAAGTCGAAAAGGGGACATTTGAACTGTTGCTTCCGACTCCAGAACACCATGAAGTCTCTGGACGAGCTCCTGTGGGTTGTCCGCAAGATGATACCCTTTTCGCGCCCAATGACATCAACAACTGACAACCTCATTCACACAGGTCGAGATGGCGGCAGACGCAGGCCCATGGCGCCAATCTTGCTGATCTACAGCGCGCCGTTAAATATAACGGCTCATCCAGCCCGTGCGTCTCGGGGTGCCGATCGGTATGCTGGAAAGTGAGTGATGGCACATGCTTGTGCGAGCAGTTCGCTTAGCGACGGCTGTTAATTAAGGGCAAATATAGATGTTCTTACTCTCGAGCCCGAATCCCGGCGCAAACTGGTCCCAAGTATTAGATGAAGGACGCCAACTCTACGCTGAGAAGCGCCTACACTTTCTGAATTTCATCCAGCACCCAGAGGCCCTTGCTGAGTTGAATATCGACCCTCTAGCTGACGATCCTGAGGTGAGTTTCTGGGACGTCTATGTCATGTAGGCGACCCAACTAACGGCCCTGAGTCGCCTTGGAATACTGTCAGGGAAGATGAAACGATGCGAGCCGAGATCAAGCAAGATGTTCTGAGACTTCCTGATGAGGCCTCGTATCACGAAGCCCACGTACAGGACATGATTCTTGATATCCTCTTTATTTACTGCAAACTCAACCCATCAAGGGGCGGATACCGCCAGGGCATGCACGAGCTCTTGGCACCCATGGTTTATGCCGTACAGGAGGATGCCTTGGACACCAAATCTGTTCCCTCAGCTAATCTTGACGCGACCTTTGTCAAGACTCTTGATGCCAATTTCATTGAACATGATGCCTTCATTCTGTTCTCCAAACTCATGGACCATGCGCAATCGTTTTACGAGATTACAGAATCGCCACCAGGCCCGATTAAGGTCCATGAAAGCTCTGCTATCGTGGAACGCAGCCAGTTTATTCATGAAGTGTGCTTGCAGAAAGTTGATCCTGAATTAGCCGCCCACCTCACCAGTATCGAAATTCTCCCGCAAATCTTTCTCATGTAAGAATGATGTGATCTATCAAATATCTCTATACTAACATTTCCCTAAGCCGGTGGATCCGATTGCTTCTCAGTAGAGAATTTCCATTTGAGAAATTCCTGGTTCTTTGGGATACAATTTTTGCGATAGATCCATCCCTGGAGCTTATAGACTTCATCTGTGTCGCTATGTTAATCCGCATTCGCTGGACGTGTAAGTCATCCTTCATCATTATTTTGGTTAACTTCTAATCCATTTTTAGTATTAGAAGCGGATTATTCCAATTGCCTCCAATTACTTCTCAAATACCCTGCACCAGAACCAACTCACGGCCCCCACACCTTTGTCGACGATGCCCTCTACCTGAAAGATCATCTCACCCCCTCAGGCGGAGCCTCTCTTATCATGAAGTACACTGGAAGGATGCCAACACTGTCGCCTTCTTCTGGGCCCTCTGGATCTTCTACCCCAAATTTCAAAGGATTTAACTCCTTCCGTCAGCGAGGACTGAGCTCCCGGTCACCAATCCCCAATCCATCAAAATTTATCCAGCAGCAAGGAGGTATGGAAGCCATTTTTCAAGGAGCCGCCAAGGGGGCCAAGGGTGTTTTTGAACGAGGTGAACGGCTAGGTATAAACCAAGCTGTGAGGGATGCCGTGGGTGAAATCCGACGCAACATCCATGAGGCTCGGCAAAATGCGATATCCCCAACAAGGCAGATATCCGGCGTAGAAGTTGCCGCTCGAGGAATCGTGGCTTTGGAAACGCGCAATAAACAATTGGCGGCAATGCTTGATGAGACAATCAACAACCTCAAATCATTGTCTGCCACAAACCTGGACGACAAGGCCAAAAGCCTTGAGCTGATTGAGATTGCGGCGGCCAAAGTACAGTTCGTCAAGATATACTTGGAAGACTCATCGATGGAGGTTCCCAATTTTGATCCTCCCCTACCCGAGGACATTTCGATTGTGGAAGAGCGCACAAATATCGAGGAACCAGCTACCAAAGCCCAACCCAACCCCGTTCCACCAGTTGCGACCGACGTCAACATCGCTGCTCTTAGGATTTCGGAAGATACATTATCGAAAAAGAACGATAACTTGCAGCCCCCAAGCCCCGATGCCATGGATACAACCGGTGACTCCGCACCTACCGACCCCTTGAGTGCTGGGACAAGCAACAGTGTGCGACCTGCGGCTCCGATACCAACCCGTTCCACTTTGGCACAATCTTCCTTTTCTTGGATGTTGGAGCCTGAAGACTCTAGAACTTCAAACTCATCCTTGGCAGCCTCCAAGTCGCCCCCTACCCAACACAGGAAGCGGGTTTCCAATACGGCAAGCCGTGAAAAGAATGCCTTTTTATTTGGCGAAGTGACATCGAACACTTCCAAGCCATCCAGTTCAGATGATATATTTGGACTCGAGCCAATTCAAAGCTGGAAAAACACATGATGATGGCTGACGAATGAGATGACCTTCATGATCTTAGCTTTGTGTACTTGGCTTTTTACACGGAACCCGTATATACCCGGCACATCCCTAGAAGGTCGAGGAACTTGAAGTTTCTGGTATTCTTGAGTATATTTGCTTTGCTATTTTTGTTTCAATCTAAAACACGTATTAGATTACCCAACCATGCCACCTTTTTTATCCTACTTGACTTTCCAATAATTTTTGCGTCCCACTTTTCTTTTTGCGCTTGGTGAAAGATTATCATGAAGGAACCAAGTTCCATTTCTATCTTTTGAGTGGCTTTTCGCTGATCCAAAATGTCACAATGAATGACGTGGTCAGGTAAATCGAAAATAGCCCAAACGCACCTAGAGTTGCCACCTGGTAGCTGGCCCTGACCTGATCGGCAACGTGAGGCGGAAGTGTCTTGATGTAATCCAAGCTCTGACGCACTCTTTCCACAATCTCATCAGCATCATCGCCACTGGAAAGTCTCGAAGCCAATTGCATTCGGAGCACTTGCTGGAGCACTGCAGATCCGGTGCTAATGCCAATGCTAGAGCCAAGCGAACGAAAAAGATACGAGCACGCAACCACGACGGCCGTGTCCTCGACAGCGGCGTTGGCGAGAAGCCCCACAAGGGTAGTGGTGATTCCTAAAGACGATTTAGCTTGGTCCTAGTCAGATTCCTCAATTGTGCAACTTACCAGCCCCAGCGCCCAAAGATGTCAACACGAGGCCAACCACCTCGCCTGTTGTGGATTTGAATAGTACTGACAAAGCCAAGGGCAGCATGGATAATAGGAGTATTCCGTATCCGAAAACCGTAATCCAATAGAACCTCCCTGTTCGCTTGATCCACCATCCGCCTCCGAGGGAGGCGATGACGCCGGCGATCATGCCCGGGACCAGCAAGGCTCCGCTCTGGGTGGCAGTAAGCCCCTGGACAGCTTGCAGGAACAGAGGCGCGTAGAAAATGATGGCCAACTGGCCTCCAACGCCAAAGAAGTTTGCGAGGTAGCATGCAAACAGGCTGCGGTCAAAGATGATGTGGCCAGGGGCAAACGGATTCGAAGCCACCCTCATCTCCACGAAGATGAAGAGAGCAAAGAGGGCTGGGGTGACGGAAAGGGAAACGACGGTGATGATGTGCGACCAGCCAAGGTTAGAGCCGCAGTCGAGGCCGACGAGAAGCGCAACGACGGCGCAGACGAGCGTGAAGGCCCCCAGGAAATCGATCTGGCGCATTCGGGAGAGCCAGTGGTCGTGTGGGACAGGCGGGAGTTCCAGGACAAAGTACACAGCAATGAAGGCTACAAAGCAAAGGGGAACTTGTCCCAGGAATGACCTTTTTGGACTGGTTAGCACAATAGACATGATAGAACCGGGGAGCAACTTGCCATCGCCATCCAACAGAGTCCGCCAGCAGACCACCCAGCGGTGCTCCCGTCGATGTGCCGGCGGCCCAGAGAATGTTAATGTAGCCTTGCCAAATACCCCGATCGCGCAACGGGACGAGGTCACTGAGCAGGATAGACACGACCGAGTTCATGCCGCCGCCACCGACGCCGGCAATGGCACGCGCGGCGCAGAGCTGGCCCATGGTTTGAGCAAGGCCGCATCCCAGACAACCGATGGCAAAGACGATGTAAGCAAAGAGCAGGCATGGCTTGCGGCCAAAGATGTCGCTGAGCTTCCCATATAGGGGCTGGCAGCTTGTGAGGGTGAGGAAGTAGCTGTGTAAGGACCCGTGTAAGCTAGCATCCCGGAGCTGGGGGCGTGTTGTTGGGGACATTTACGCTGTGGCGATCCAACTGGTGCTGTTGAGCGCGTTTAGCTCATTGCCAATCTTGGCATATGTAGCCACTGTTAGGAGCTGGTCAATGGCGACCATGTAGACCTAGCATAACCATTAGATCCAACCGTTTTACGGCAAGCAATTGATGCTTCGGTAACCTACACCGATACCCACGGCCGGGATCAGAAGATGCATCTTCTTTGCCATTGGCGACTGCGCCGGCTCATTTTCAACGACCTGGCCATTCTCGGCATCATGATTGACGACATCTTGACCTGACCGGTCACCCAGGAGAGGAGAGGTTTCCGTTGGATGACTCGAAGCCGTCACAGGAGCCCCGGAGTCCGGCATTGCTGGCCGTTGCAAAAGCGGGGTTGGCCGATGCCAGTCGTAAAGCTGGAGTGGTGATTGGAGCTTGGAGATGACCTGGGGCACAAAAAAACAATGGCGGCACGGGAGGGCCACACGCGGGAGCTACGAGAGCGATCAATTGTTAAACAAACCAAGGGCGAAAAAGAAACAAAAGTCTACGGCACGGGAGGGAGTCGGAGTCAATTCTGGCTGCGAGAGGCGGTCGCCTGCCGGCCCAGCCCCCGCAGATAACTGTAAACGCGCCCCATAAATCGACCCGTTCCTGATTGTGTCATTTGGAGAACTAGAGACGTGCCCGCAGCACAGCTCTTGGTCGCATGTTATCATGATCAATTGAATTCGCTCTTGATTGAGCCATCTGCGCATGAACATGTGGGAGGTAGGTATGTACTGGAGGGATGGTGGGAGTGTTTTAAGCGGGCCCCAAGGGAATAATAGCACGTGAGACAATTCAAATCCAATTGACTTGTCTGAGGAAACGCGCGGGAGACGACCTGAGTTAATTAATGAGCTAGATCCCAAAAATAGGTTGGAGAGGGAAGATAAGTGAAACCATGTAGACATTGGCGGGTGCGTGTCCCGGGTGGGCCGGTAATTATCAAGGAGACGATGCAGCAGCAGGTAGATTATGGGTGCATTCATCGCAGCACAGAACCACTTGTTGCCGTGCCCCCTGGTTGGCCGACAATGTTCAAGGGATATAGCTTGTTGCACGTACAGTGCAACCCCTTATCAAAGGTCACGGCATCTAAATTGGACAGATCGATGGGGCCAACTCATCAGCGCAGCAACTCGAAACTCATTTTCTGTAGACAGGGAGGAAATAGTTTGAGTTTTGCTGACGTCGCCCAAAGTTGGCCTCAAGCCCGGCGGATCGACCTTGTCACAGCTTGGCCGTCTCCGGCTGCACATGCCCGGGCTGGGATTCCATGCTAGATCTCGGCAGACGGAGATATATCCCTTCTCCCAGGTGTGCGACCATTTTGGTGTCTGGGGCTGTCGCATGAAATTCAAGCTCTGGGGCAGTTGTGGCTTGTTGTGCGACGCGACTCACACCCGTATCACGCATAACTCACTTGGCCACGCGTAAATAGAAGACGGGCTTTGCGCAACCGTTGGGAACCTGTCTTTCATTTTTTAGCAAGTCAAGTGGCATTTCGTCATTGGTGATCTGTGCACCAGTAAAGCAATTGACAAACGCGGGCTCTAAGAACTGGATGATCTAGTTCATCCATGCTTTGGCGAGTGAAACAGCCCCCACAGGGACCTCAACTAGCCGTTTTCTGCTATCCCTTCTCTCGGGTTGTAGGGCTTGCACCGCCGCGGTCTGACAGCCTTGTAAGATTATGGGACGATGGAAACTTCCCCACAACGGGACCAGGAACTTTTTCAATTTTCTCGTTTTTTTGCTTTGGAGGCCTGCCTGGGCGATTTGATTGGAGCGCTGATTTTAGCGGGCCGCCGGTCGCGTTGGAAGGGATGGGTCTTGAGGGAACAACGCTCGGTCCCTAGCTGAGATGAATTGATGGAAGGTCGATCGTCGGACTAAGTGATCCATGCGACAGCACTCTGTGACACACGCCCGTCTGGCAGCTTGTTCAGCGTGTAGGTGATCGGCACTTGGGCTCCATTGGCGCCGGAAAAGGGGCGGTGACGATCCTACTGCATGCCTCGTATTCAGCTAGAGTCGTCGTGATGGGAGGAGCAACGGCAGTTGTGTGTCCAGAGATCCAGACCGGCGAAGATGGCGAGTCTGAGTTTTTGAGACAGGAGAGAGCCTACTACACCCTTGCTGCAGGTGGTGTTAGTACCACGACAGGAGATGAAAATGGGATGAGGGACCCAAGGGAGAGGGAAAAAGGTTCAAGCCACGAGCCAAGCTGCAAGTGGCCGACAGTGTTGGGTTACGGTTGCCTCTGGGTTGGCCGTGACATGACCGGCAGCGTGGAACCGATGCGGTACGGATACGTCACGTCACGCAAGGAACCCGAAGCACTACCTCGCCCCATATCCACAAGGGGTCCTACCACAACAAGGTACCATCAACATGGAGACTTAAATGGACGACGAACAGGCAATTTACCCAGTGGCAGTGGGACAGAAGTGAGATCAACTTCCCTGCATAGAGCACTTCATTTTACATGCAGATAACATGAGCGACTTGGACAGATGCAGCAAGATGAAGAGGAAAAAAAACAAAACAGAATCGATAGCGGAGTGGGCGAGCTGCAGGGCGGGAGCCGGGAGGGCAGACGAGCCCAGCTTGCATGGGTCCGCGATTGCCTGTTGGTAGCCGGTGCCCTGTTTCAGAAGATCGGGCTTGTCCCTGGGAGAAGGCCGCTGGAACACCTAAAGCCACAGTGGGCAATGCAAGCCCCTCCATGCCCCCGCTCGCATGCTTGGTGAGCTCCCCCTCCACCCATCCCTCTCATTCGCACTTCGCCGCCCACCCCGCCGCATCTCCCCCAGGGCAACCAAGGGTGCGCAACGGGCTTTGGCTGTTAGTTTAGGTTGGTAGGCACGGCAGGCCGCTCAGGGTGCCTGCGCTAGCCAAAACCCTGCTCATCGACTCGGTAGGTGCCAAGATAGGTATAGGCAATTGATTCGGATCCCCGGCGCCTCACCTATCCTCGCCCAAGTGTGTCATAGGTCATAGGTGTGTGTGCCAGGCCTGCGCCCATCCTCCCGTCCAGGTCTGAAAAAAATTCAATTTCTTGGAAACACCCATTCATCCTTCTTTCTAATCACTTTCCGCAGTTTCTTTTCGCGAGGTTTCTTCCTGCGACCGCTTCCTGTTACTTCCTTCCCCTGGTTCCACAACTCATCCATTCCCTCGCCTGCCTCAGATGCCGGTCCACCGTCCCCAGACCGGCGCCAGTTGATTGCGCATTACAACGCTGCTATTAACTCGTCAGGCTTGCTCACCCTGTCCTCCTATTAGTTTGCTACGCATTGTGTTTCGTACCCTCACTCGCCTCAATTTGGTGGTCCCCGTCGCCTCCGACACGTCAGTGCTCACCGTTCTCATCATGTCCTCCATGTTGAGTCCCGGGTCTCTCCAGCCGCCTAAAATAGGCACTTCGCGCTGGTCCAAGGCTCTTCCTGATGTTCCTGGCACCGACCTTGATGAGATCTACGACGGATACCAGGACGACCCAGACCCAGATACTCTCTCTCCACAAGCTAAAGACCTTCCAAGGCTTCCGATTGCGCCGCCACCACCTAGGTCAACCAGCATAACCCAGGGGAAGTCCTGGAAATCGACCCTGTCTGCATTACCTCCGATAGACACTTCAGTAGGAGCCCCTCAGTCTGGCCCACCACCCATGATGTCTATTCCGCGCCGCCCCGTTGGATCGCAGTCCTCGCGTGTATATCAACCAGCACCGCAGCCGCAGCCTCCATCTCCTTCTCAGTCGATATCTAGTATTTTGTCGGCGTATTCGAAGCCCGATGGTGAATCGCCTACCAAACTATCAATTGAGAAATCGAGCGGCACACGTCAATCCGAAGACATGAATTTCCAAGCTCCACACGCCAGCTCCAGGATGGGCGTGATTATGAGTCCCTCCACCGAGCTGAGCAGCACCCAGCTGCCACAAACACAACGACAACAGCATGTTGTACCGATTCTTCACACCGATGCCGATATCCCACCGCCGGTGCCTTCCAAGGATGCAAAGCGCCGCCTGCGAACCTCGTCCTCCGCAAGCAGTTCTCCAGTTTCGGCCTCAGATCTAAACACATCATCACCGACACGACCTCAGATTTGGCGTCGTCGTTCGGTAAAAACCGAGCGCGCGCTGGATCTTCCCGACCTGAAGCTTTTCAACAGTCACGGCTCAACTGCTGCATCTGCAAATGCACCTGCACCTGCACCTGTATTGCAAGCTGCACCTCCGCCCGTAGCTCGGCCAATAGTGCCATCGGCTGCCCAATCAACACAACCGTACCTTCCTCCCGGTGTCGTCAAAGTGTCCGCTCTCACATATCAACAATCAAACTCCAACACGGTTTCTGGCAATCACGCGCCATCCGCACCGGCCCCAGCCCAGCTTCCTATTCTTGACACGGCACCAGTTCCGGTTCCGAACATATCCGCCTTTGCTGATTCTCCAACAATGGGCACTGGTGCCTCTAAGTTTGACAGGCTCAAGGAAAAGCTCAGTCCTCGTCTACGTCATCGCAAACCATCGGTTGATCTCTCAAGCGAATCAACCGGTCGACCAGGGGCACATCGCCCCCCCACACCAGAGTATCAGAAGCAGGATGTTAAAACACCCATCATCGATGCTTTCGTCTCGCCACTCTCGCCTGCTACATCTCCGGAGCCACCTACAGAAGTTTCACCGGACCTACCCAAGGACCTCCCCGAACCCCCTCATCAAGAAACCTCCAATCATGATGACGCTCAGATCCCCGCCCGTACAGTCTCATTGCGTAACCACCCAATCCAGCAGGCGAACTCCATCACCCGCAAGGCAGTACCGGCTCTGCCGACCAAAATACCCAGCGAAACCAAACCACTTCCGGAACCGAAGGCCATACCGGAACCTGTCCCGTTCATGCACGAAGCTGAGCCACTGCCTGCGCAGAAGTCGGTGGATATCGATGAAACTGAAGGTCTAGAAGACCTGTTGTCGCCGTTGCCAGGAGATGTTGGAAGTCAGATATCTCCTGGAGTTGATTCGCTGGGAGGCCGCGCTCACCACTCCGCCGACCTTGCTACAAAGTTTCCACCGAGGGGCTCATCCGTACGATCCAATGCATCTCGAGCAGCGGAGCAGGTCCGTTATCCACCAGCAGAACAAGACCCAAGACTTGTCCCTTCGGAATCTCAAGGATATCTTTACCGGGGCCGAGATGGAACTCTGTATCCCGAGATGAAGGTCATCCAAGAGGCGCATCCCCAAGCAGCATATTTTCCCAAACAAGCTGAGGATGTCGCTCCGGAATTCACTGTTTTTAAAGCAGTCCCGTTAAAGGAGTCGCACCTAGACTGCTACCAGGGTCACCGAACGATGAATAGAAGGTCAAATCGAAACTACCCACTCAGTTGCCAATCATGCGAAAAGCCAGATGCTGAGGATCGTTGGGTTTGTACGTTTTGCCATCTACGAATTTGCGAGATGTGTTTTACAACGTTAAATGAGCACCAGCGGGACCTGCGACAACTCGTTAACATGCTGAGCCACCCGATGGATCAACAATTCAGCCAGCCAAGCCAGGTTCTACCATCTGAAATTCATGCAGGATACGGAATGGGCAATTGAGCCTCATGAACCGTCTGCAGCAATCCTTTTTTGAAAAATTTCTTCTTCAACCTGTTTACTTTACACAATTTTGTTTCTCCTTTTTCATGTTCGAGTATAGAAACGGTTCGCAGTACTGGACGATGGTTGTATGTATTATATGATAGGTGGGCAAAGTAAAAACGGCTGTGCGGGGAACATACAAGGCTTTCAGATGCCTTTTTCTTTTGTCTGTTTAACGATACCAATCTTCAGGACTCGGTGCATCAGGCTCACCGGGCCTGATCAGGAATGAGGACCAGGTCATGTATGAGACGGAGCGAAAAATATCTAGAAGGCTCGCAATTGACATTTCTTGATTGATTATGAAAATCTTCAAGTTTTCCACTTTATATCATCAACAGCTGTGTTTTTCCATTCAAGACTTGACTCCCAATACATTGGATTGCATCCGCATCGCTTGACGCTTTCGGGTGTTGAACGGGGCTTCTTCGCACTTACTGTTTGAGTAAAAAAAAGCATGCAGGCGCTCACCGCATGAACGCGTTTCATGCGGTATGATGTTGCAGGATGTGTTGAAGACAACACATCAAATGTTGAGAATTGGGAGCACCCACAGGCGCCAGCCATTGAGATTGTCTCCGATGAACATCACGGAGTAATATATAGGCACTGGCTATCTGATTGTCCAAGCTCTGAACAGCTTCCAGAAATATTCCCGTCTTTTGCGATGTTCAATTCGATAGGTAGGAGGCTCTGTCTGCGGTGGGTCACTCGTCAGGGGTTACTTCCCGTCCCCACATGTGACAGGCGCCCTCCATAGAGGAAACAAAACATGGCACATTCACTCGTGCCAACAACACAAACTGTGTATAAAAAGAATAAGTAAGTGTTGGCGCTAGAAGTCGAAGCTATGCCTGCCTGATTCCGCCAATCAACACTAGCATTTAGGTTCATTTTAGGTCTCAAAGGGTTTATCTTGCATAAGGGAATGCTGTATTAGGTACCCCGGCCTGACCCCGTTCAAGGGCTCGAGCCTTGGAAAAAGTACTCGGCAGCTCCTGGCCAGCCATTACCCCAGATCTCCAACTCTCTGAAAACAAAACAAACCAAGCCGGCATCATGACCATGACGTCCCTCCAACGCTCCAGGTCTCTGCGGAATCCCGCGACCAGAACCACGACCGCCGCTGATGCTGCCGCGCGGAAGCAAGAAGCCGAGTCCCGTCTTGGATCTCCCAGTCGTCTTCCTGTCAAGCCGCTGACTCGGAGCGCCACCAGCGCCTCAAGCACCTCGAGGACATTGAGGAGCGCTGCCCCAGCGGCCAAGTCGGCCAAATCGGCCTCGACGTCGACATCCAGCAACCTCGCCCGTTCCGCTACTACAGGCGTACATGCGCGCTCGTTATCAGTGAGGCAACCGCCAGCAGCGTCCCAGCCACCCGCAAAAAGGGAGACGAGTCGCTACCCCCCGTCAACAACCACCACCAGGGCCCGGCCGGCGGTGAGACCGACATCGTCGGATGGAGCGCCCACGCAGACAAAACGAGCCCCGACGCACACTCGTGCTAAGAGTTCGACGACAGCGACAGCGACAACCTCCTTGAGGAACACCCCGGTCTTGCGTCCGCCCTCCGGGGCGTCGACCTCGTCCACATCGTCGACAAACACACGTACCGTCACGTCCCGCAAGGTTTCGGGCAGCAGTAAACCTGCTGCCGCTCCCGCCCAAGCGCAAACCCAACCTCGCCTACGACCGGCCTTTACAACCCTTCAGCAGCACTACTCTCCCGCCAAATCATCCGCCCCAAAGCCTCTAACTTCAACAATTCTCGCTCCTCCATCACCGTCCAAGCTGCCCGCTAATGTGGTCGCATCCGCCGAGACCAGCAAGCTTCAGACCGAGCTGCTTCAATTGCACATCCTTCACCGAGATGCCGCCGCCGTAGACGACGAGTGGAGAGCGAGCGCAAAACAAAAACTCGGTGAACGGTTTGCCAAGGTTGCCGCACAGGGGGCACAGGTCGACGAGGAAGAAAAGGCCGATGTCGAGAAAGAAAACGTGCTTGCATTGAGAAGTTGGGCCATAGGCGGTGGAGTGGAAGAGAGGATCCAGACACTAGATGCCGTGATCAACGGCGTGTGGACATTGGGAGAACCTGGCGGCCGGTACGCTCGCGTGATCAGACGATTTGAACGATGGGTTGATCAAATGTGCGAGATTGAAGACGCCCGCAGAGGGGATGGAGCATTGCTACAGGAGCAAGCCATCCTCTTCATTGAGGAGATCGATGCTGCATGGAAAGATGAATGCGAGGGGCTCATCCGTCGACTAGAGAATATAAAACGGCAACTAGAAGAGTTGGGACAGGTGCCAGAGGAGGAGGAGGGCCAAGATGAATCGAGTCTAAAGCACATGGTAAACAGCTCCCAGACACTGGTAGACGGAATGCTGCGGGAACTGAATCTAATGGAAGAGATTGAGCGCGAAGCGCTAGCAAGAGAAGAGGAGTGGATTGAGAGGATGAACCGGGACAATGACGTGGATGATACCCCTGGAGCTGGCGCTGTTTGGCGAGTTGTCTAATGAACTGGGAGTGATTTCCCCCACGATTATCCGTCATACCAAGGCGCAGAACATGCATGGGTAGGTTTTTGATGTTTCTCTTTAGAGCCTGGAAATTTGGCAAATCTTCTTATAGTAATGAAATTGATTGCTTATTGTCACTTCTGGAACAAAACCTGCTTCTAATCGAGTCGTTTCGTTTTGTCATGAGCAAGAGGTCAGGATCAATAGTAAAAGAGAGGCAAGCAAGTTGGCTCGTGGCCCGTTAGCCTGGGACGGGAAGGGATATCAACGACCATAAAGAGGTGAATGGCAGAGAAGAGCAAACAGAGAAGAAAAAGAGGCGCGAATCAAAGCAGCGGCGAATGTAACCTCCCATTCTAAATTTCAGTGCGTTTCGTGACATTTAGCGACCAAAGCATAAATATTTCCTCGCCTCACAACGCCCTCTAAATGGATTCCGCATCAACTATGGTCATAAGGGTAGGGTCGTGAGGGGAGAAGTACAAAAGAAACGTAATAATAAGTAATGTGAACCAAACGAGAAGAGAAAAGGGGAGTTGCAGGGAGGGAAAGGGGAACCTATCCTATCTCTATGATCCATCGAAAGTCGTGGCACCTCTTTTTTTTTTTTCAATCATCCTTTGTGTTGTTATTTTTTCTCCTTCGGCGATTGGTCATTTCCTGATTCCTGTAAGAAACAGGAAAATTCTCAAATCTTGCTAGTAGCTGGTTCCAGGTGCCCCACGTCGCCGTCACCATCTTTTTTGTTTGATCTGCTCTCGGTTTGTCTTACACGTGAAGATTCGATTCCTCTCATTATTGGTTTCGCGGTGTTGAGAGGCATTTTCTTCTTCTATTGGCTGGGACCTGTGTTGATCAAGCTACTGTCGGGGAGTTGCTTCATAGGAAAGCTCTGCGAGGGAAGCTAACTCCCTCGACGGCGGGCTCGTCGACGAACCAGCTGCAGCGCTCGCCAGTGGTTTCGTTGACGAGAGCGCAGGGGAGGCCAATGTCCTGATCGAAGATCTGCTTCATAATTTCCTTCTTGCCGCCGCCAGTGGCAACAAAGGCAACACGCACAGCGTGGTTGACGACGGGCAGGGTCAAGGTGATACGCTTGGGAGGTGGCTTGGGCGAATCATCAATGGGAGCGACCCAGGCGCTTGTCTCGCGCAGGAGGGCGTGGCCAGGGAAGAGGGAGCAGGTGTGACCATCAGGACCGCAGCCGAGAAGCAGGAGGTCGAAGATGGGAAGGCGGACTGAGTCGCGGGAAGCGAAGCTGGCGACGAGGGTGCGCTCGTACTGGTCGGCAAGCTCCTGGAGGTCATCGAGGTGGGTCGTGTCGATGGGGTGGACGGTGGGCTGTTGGTCGGCGGGAAGCTTGTCTAGCAGCTCAGACTTAACGAGGGCATAGTTGGAGTCGGCGTGGTCGAGGGCAACAGCGCGCTCGTCGGCAAAGAAGATCTCCCACTTGGCAAAGTGGACGACGTCGTCGGGTCCGGACGAGGGCGAGAGGAGGGCCTGAGCAAGCGTCTTGGGGAGCGAGCCACCCGAGACGGCCACCTTGAAGGCACCATGGCGGGCGATTCCGGCGTTTTGGCTCTGGATGACGTACGAGCGAAGAGCCGAGGCGAGGGCGTCAACGCTGGGGAAGGCGAAGAGGTTGGGTTGAGTCTTGGGCATTGTGGCTGGCGGTTTATTTGAGAGTGTGTACGAGGTGTGGCTTAATCGATGGAGGAAGAAGGCGGGTAGGCAGGTGTGCTTGCCAGAAAGTGTGTGGGCAAAGAAAGAAAAAAGAAAAGTAGAACTGGCAATGAGACGATGGATGGAAGAACTAGCTAACTGGAGATAGAGTGGGTGGGAAGATTATAAAGGTAATGCGACGGAGATGAGCTGAGTGTTGGAGGATTCGAGATTGGGATGGAGGGGGCGGGGTTTGATTCGATTTTGTTTTCCTTAGGCTCGGCGGGCCCAAGACTATTACTCTTACATGGCCTGCTCAGCTGCCGACTCCGCTACGGGGGAATGATTAATGGCTCTTCTGCACCTATCGTCGTGAATCACATACAAGGTACCCCCGAGGTTCGGGCATTTTGGCCTCACCCACGAGAGCGGGACCCAGAAGATTCCAAGGACCCAGGACAATGGAGAATGAGGCGGGTGGGTTTAGAAAAATTTTAACCTCTCACCACGGGTGCCGAGTAAAATAATTTATGATGATGACCATATTCATTTTCCAATCCCGTCCCCGGTGACACGGTGTATAGAGTGGAAAATTAAAAAAGAAGGAAAGAAAAATCGCCCAGGCATGCTGTATAGACCGAGCGCCGCTGAGAAGACCGGCGAGGCTCGGTTGCACCGGGGGTCGGTGAGAGCGGATCCGAGGAACAGGCACGGCCGGAATTCCCCAGAAGTCAGAGGTGAGGAAATAAGAAGAAGAAATCTCGCGACGGGCGCAGGGAACGTAGTGAGGGCAAGTGGCGTGGAGTCATGATGCTTGTTGGGTTGGGTGTAAATGTAATGCGCTTCCCGTGGGATCCATTCACAACCCCAGGAACCCAAGTTTTTTTTTTTTGCCTTTCTAACCGTGCGCCCACATCCGAAAAACGAGCGAGATTTTGGGAAGAAGGTGAGATGGTGGCTTTTCATCATGACACGGGCTTGGAGTCATTTGATCGTCATGGGCTACGGCAGAGTTACTTTTTCTTCTTCGGGATTTGTCACGGATATGGATGACCCGTAGATTAGAGATACAAAAGTTTGGAGTTTTTTCTTTTTTTTTCGTTCCCCCTCCCGACTTGACCTCTGTGAGATGATGGTTGGGATGGAGGGGCACCATGTCGGATGGCCCAGATCAGGTTGCAGTGACGCAACACTGACCGGGCAGCTCAATCTGATCCGGCATGGGCGCCCATTCAATTCATTGGGGGCGTACCCCGGGGCTGGGAAAACCTTTCGATGCCGACATGCACGGCCACGATGCTAAACCTTTTGTTGGTCTATTGTATCATCTCAACATTCAGACATGCTGTACTCGACACAATGTGCATCATGTACATGGACCTCGCTCGCCCCGCCGTCGCGCGGGCTCCTTTTGCTACCTAAGTAGGTGCTACTGCGGCTGTCGTGCTAGCTACTGATGGGCACCGTCTCTTGGCGGCACGTCATGACGTAGTGGGTGTTTCTCGCACCTGCCAACCAAAAAACGGGGAGGGGTTGTATTTAGCGGGACAGCGGGATTGGAGTGTTGGCGACCCCTCCTCCCGCAAACCCCACCATGGCAACCCCTCCATTCCCACCCAGACATTTCCCACACTCGCCCGTTGCGCCTGGCCAAATATCTTCCGCTCTGACTTAATATTTCTCGCTAATTCCCCCCCAACCTCACCTTTAGGGGCCACTGGCCTTTCCCGGATCCTGGTTCTGGCGTCGTTTGGCGCCCTTGCCGAGCAGGAAGGGTCAAAGAATAAGCCTGCACACGTGTAAATAGTGCCTGCCCCGTGATCTGCCGCTAATGCCAACCGCCATGCCCATGATGCATCCCGCTGCTACCAGTACCGCTCTTGGACACCCATGGTTACGCCCTGCCATCCTTGACGATAGCCTCGCCGTCGCAGCCAGAGCGGCAGTGACGTGTTGCCTTGTTATCATCCCGGGCCGACTAAACGCGCACCAATGAGCGGACCCAGACCTGGAATTTGCTCGGCATTGCACATGCTATTTGCATGAGAAGGAAGCATGTCGACGCGCGCGCGCCTCCCGTGCAAGCCGTTGATGGAAATTAAACTAGCGTCCGGTCAGCTTCCGACACCGTCTCACCAAATGTCGTTTATGGCAATGAACGACCACCCTAGTCCCCTTTGCATACGACTTCACTTGGCGGGATGGCGGGTAGTTTTCAGACCCTGATCTCCAGGCTGTTTTCTTGAAGTGGTCAAGATCTGGATTAAAAAGGAAGAATGAATCAAGGCTCGATGGAGTCCAAATTCCCACTAGTCCATTCATTGTGGAGGTCTAGAAAGTTGACTGGACCCTAGAAACTGGACCCTAGAAAATCAACCACCGCAGTTGGTGTATAGTAGCGGGGAAAAAAAAATCCCACAGCTGCCTTACCTAACCACAGCTCCAACTCTGTGAAGGTTCCATCCATCACAACTTTCCGGGCACTCTGAGATGATATTTCCACTTTAGCCCTGTCCTTGGTATCGGGAAAAAAGTATTTGGGTCACTGTGACACTGGGTCCCCAAAAAACAACTCATTTCCGGGAAGCTCTCCGTTTGGCCCCCCCTCTTATCACACTTTATTCATCTTGTCTTGCCAGCATTTGCGCATCGCAAATATCCATTATCACCCAAAGCAACCCGATATTCGGCTAGTCACTGTCGCATCAAGGCTTGGCTCTGCTCTTTTGGTTTGTTGTCGGAACTACACTCATCTCTGGTTGCCCAATCCGTACATGGGTCACATCTTCAAGGTCTTCCGTTTCCACACATTCCAATAACAGCACGTTTCTCAACCACGGGGAACTATTGCACCACGGTTCCAGTACCCGGGAAGGGTTTCTCTTCTACCGTGTCACAATCACCTGCAAGGTGATTGCAAAATCACGAAGCCGGTGCCCCCAAAGATAAACCCGCGGGTTTATTAATCCTGATATAACCCCAACCCTGGTTTTGGGGTTGTATGATTAGTCGAGCAGCCGGGGTCGAACATGGATCAGCCAGCCCACCACAAGCCGCTGCTTGACCGCCGGTCTGAGTTGACCGAGGGTCTCTCTGACTCGCCCTATGATTTGATTCTCTACCTTGAGCGAGCTGTTGTCCATGCGGACTTGGGATACCCCGATCTAGCAGCTAGTGATGCGTATCGTGTGCTCCTTCTTGCTGATGAAGTTCGGAGTGAAGGCTTTGAGTTTCACGAACAGGCCCTGGAGTCGGTTGAGAAGTACATAGGTGTCACTTTGCCTGAAGTCCTGCGCCATGATGACATTTCGGAGGACAAGATCCAGAATCCAAGTGGAGAAACAGAAGGAGGAAACGATGATTCCCAGCGTCTTGCTATCCTGTCCTCCATCCGCGCATATCAAATCCTTTCCATAAACCTGCTACTCTGTGGGTGTTTGCAAAGTGCTTCCAACTTTTGCATACGTGGTCTTGAGCTGTCCCCTGAGAACAAGGAACTGCTGCATACCAAGGACAACATCACTACCGTCGCCCGGCGAAGATTGCGTCGCGAGGATGTTGAGATTGCCACCGCAGACCTCCCAGACCGTGGCCTAGTCCGTCGCGAAGTATATCCATGGAATGACCACGAGCCCGACCGATTCGCTCCCGAGTCGCTTGATGAGCTGAATTTACATTTAAAGGACATGGCACCCAAATGTGCTGTCCAAGTTGCAGTTCTCCCTGTGCTTCTCGAGGGGTTGAGCAATGCGGATGAATACGAAACAATTCCTACTTGCAAGCAGCTGGGAGTGTTTGCCCAAGAGGATATTGAACCTGGCGAGGCAGTGCTCAAGGAGTACTCCCTTTTAACTGCCAATAATCGCCTCAAGGATCAATTGTGCGATGCCTGCAGTTGCGATCTGCCGCCATTGGGCAGCGAAAACGAACCTGTAAGCTGCTCCGAGTGCTACGATACCGTCTTTTGCACCCAGTACTGTCATGACCAAGCCCAAGAGCGATATCATCCTGCAGTGTGTGAGAAGGACGTCGATGACATCGCCAAGGACCCTGATGCTTTCGAAGCTGACGATACTTTGTATCTCCTTCTCCTATCACGAGTGCTAGCCATGGCAGCTCACGAAGAAATCCACCCTCTCGACGTTCGCGAGGTCAAATTCATCTGGGGCGACTTTGTTCCTTCCAAAACCAACGATATCAAGGTTTCCCCCACTGCTGATCCTCCATCCGAGTGGACACTCCCCTTCTCCTTCAAGTACAACATTGAGACACCATTGCACATCCTCGAGAAGATGGACATTGACATGTACTCCACCCTCGCCGAATATGACCTCTGGGTCCTGAACACGCTTTGTGCAAAGTTCCGCGGCACCGCCTCGGCCCGCAAGAGCCTTCGAGACGGACGGCCTGACGTGGCCGCCGTTCACCCCTACTGGTGCCTTGCCAATCACGACTGCGATCCCAACGTCACCTGGGAATGGGGTGGGCGCATGGTCCTCGAGGCCCGTCGCGAGCGCGTCGTGGGCGGGCGCCCTGGTGGCATCAAGAAGGGCCAAGAGATCCTCAACCACTACTGCGACGTTGACCTCCCCGTGCAGCAGCGCAGGGAGTGGGCGGCCGGAAGCCTTGGCGGTTGGTGCATGTGCAAGCGGTGCCGGGATGAGGCTGCCGCGGAGGAGGAAAAGGCCAAGGAGGAAAAGGGAGCGGATGCTTGAGTGGGAATTTGATGGGTTGTTGCATGGCGCAAGTGGTTGAGATGGGATGGAGTGGTGCATTGGAGACCGAAGGGAAGGGGTCCAACAAGAAATAGACAAAAGTGATATTTTACGGCACAAAAGATGAACCAGTTCATATTTTTTTTTTTCCTTTTCAATTTATTAAACTTGTCCCCCACAAATGAAAAAGCCTATATGAATTCAATGATACTCAAACGCCTTACTAGCAAAGCAAAGCCAGTCTTAAGCTGGCGGATATTGCATTTGATACATCAACTAAACAACAAAGTATGAAGTGAAACCCTTTCCCATTTCCCTAAACGATTCAACGGCAGACGCTAGATCTGCAACAACACGGCGATGGCTTCTTACCTGGGCTGCTCTGGTAGCGGCCTAGGCCCCACGATTTGTCTGCGTCCGGCACCAATGCCCTGGCCCCCCTTGTTTTGGCTGTCGCCGCCGGTGAAGCCGGACCACTGACCGACATCCCATCGACCGCCGATGCCGCCGCCAATGCCGTCCACACCATCGCTGCTGCGCACAGCAGCTGCAGTCTCCTTCTGAGCCTCTTCCCATTCCTGCTGGCGCTGGCGCTCCATCTCCATTTCGCGCTCCAGAAGCGACTTGGATGCCCAGCCGGCCGCCTTGGTCTTCGCCTGGCTTTGCGCGCGTCGCTGGTCTTCGGCATCGCGCTCCGCGGTGGCATCCAGCTCACGCGTGTAGGTCTGGTGGAGCGGTGACCGGGCGGGCGCAGGGTTGGCCGCGAGGAATCTATCGGTCCGGCTTGCTGGGGAGGGTTTCGGCGGTGGCGTCGGTGCGACAGGCTTGGGTGCGACGGGTTTAGAGACATACGCCATCGGGTCGGGCAGCGGGCGGCCGCCAGTGGTGTGTGTTTTGACTGGGGGAGCAGCAGTTGGCTCGGGAAGGGGGCGAGGAGACCTGGGAGGGACAATAATGGCCTCTCCCTGTTCTGCGTCGCGCTGCTGGGGGGACTTGGTGCTCAGCACCTCGCGGTCATTCCTTGACCAGGAGTCCTGGCGGCTTGGAGGGCTCGCCAGTCTGCTCCTGGATCTAAGCCTGGGCTTGCCATCAGCTCCACGCCCAGGCCTGGATCTGGATCGAGACTTTCCGTTGCGTCCACCGGGCCGAGCGGCTCTCTCCTGGCGCTCTCGTTCGTACTCGTCCTCTCGTTGTCGTGCGAGCTCGAGTTGCTTCTCGAGCTGTTCGATCCTGCTCTTGTATTCGTCCTCGGCACTGTCCTTTGGCGGGGCTTCCTCTGCCTGGTACTGGCTCAAATATTGCCCACGCAGTTTGCCGTCTGGTCGTGGTCGTGCGCGTTTTCGCTCCTCCTCGAGGCGGGCCTGTGCATCCTGCTCTTCCTTGCGCCGCTTCTCCTCAGTTAGCTTCCACTGGCGCTCTTCCTCTTCCCATCGTCGCTTCTCATCCGCTACGTCACGTCGTTCTTTTTCGCGCAACCGTTGGGCTTCTTCCGCCCATCTCCTTTCTTCTTGTAGGCGAGCCCGCTCTTCTTCAGCCGCTCGCTGGCGCTCGTCCTCTTCAGCTTCAAGTCGAAGGCGTTCCTCCTCGGCCTCCTGCTCTTTCCGTCGGCGTTCTTTGTCGGCGAGCGTTGGAACACGAGGACCGGCGCTTGTGATTTGGCGTCGTCCACCAAACGCAATGCCGAGATTTCCTTGGCTTGCGCCTCCCATGTATCCATACTGTGCAATGTTCCAGGCTGGCGCGGTTGAGCTCTCATGCTCCTTCTTGCTCCAGCTAGTAACGGGTTTTGGTGATGCGGTCTGCGCTCGAGGGCTCTTAGTTGGGCTCCACCGTCCCGAGCCGGAATCTCCGGTCCTGTGGGGAACGGCAGCGGCATAGTTCGCCGATGAGGTGTTGCTAGTGATGGAGCCCCCACGATCACGGGACAATGGGGATTTGGGGCCGGTGCCTTGTGGGCTGAGCGTATCTGATCGAGTTTTGGGGCCAATAGCTGAGGGAAAGTTTCTTGGGTTCGCGGCACTGGCGGCTCTGCTGAAGGCGCTCAAGCACTGTAGAACTTGAGCCGGGTCTTTTTGCTCAAACAGGTCGACGGTGAGGAAGGTATCGTGTTGCTGGAGGTTGAGAGGCGGCGCTTGGCAGGCACGCAAGAATAGTGAAATGTTTTCCATCTGAACGAACGGCATGGCTGACTGCTTAAATCGGAGGCCGGGGGGAGGGATGGCGAGATTTGCGAGCCTGTCAGGAGAAGTCAGCGAGGTGGTCAGAGAGAGGAAACATGCGAGGCACTCACTTGCAAAGAGCGACACCGTCCTTGAGGGCTTCGAGGAGATCCGGCGACGGTAGGCGCTCGCCAAGAGTGCCCTCGATCCATGAGTGAACCTCCTTTGCGGCGGCGGGTGTGTATTTTTCGAGGCGCATCTTGCGCAGATCTTTGTCTAGGGACGTCACGGACGCCATTGTGTATGAGGGTGAGTGGGAAGCTCAGGGAGGACTATTCGCGTCAATGTCGAAGGCGTCGAGAGTTTTTGCTTAGTGCGCTGGGAAATAAAGCCTTATGCGCTTGGGCTTGCGGCGATATCGATCGAATGGCTCGGTCAGGCAGATGGCACGGTGCGGTGGGAGGAGGGGTGGATGAGTCGGAGGCAGCAGAGGATCCCGGCTTTGAGCGCTTTGCCTAAGCAGGATTGATCCCGGTAGTGATGATCTGCCCGGCAGTGGTCACAGCGCAAATGGATCGCGACCGTTGGAAGGAGAAAGTGGAGTTTTCGTGAAACAAGAATGGAGGACGAGGGAGGAAGGGGAAGGAAGAGGGTTGTGCGTAGTGCAACGGCCAGGAAGATGTACTTCGCAAAGTTGGGTACGCCGCTCCCCACGCTCGCCCAACCAACCCGCTGCCGAGAGGTCCGCCTGCTCAGGTACGGAATGACGTGGATCGGGGTGGCTGGTGGTGATTTGGTGGCGCAGTGGATGCCCAAAGTGCATGCATATGCTCAAATAGAGTGCGTGTGTGTGGCGGAAACGTGTGGCTCGTACCCACACTAGGTAATGGTAACGGGGGAGAGAGAGAAAAAAGATGTGGCTGGTGGTGGGTGGCAGCTGCGTGCGTGCGTGCGTGCGTGGGGCCCTTTGTGGGCAGCAGAATCTTGACCTCATCCGCAGATCAGGTCGAGGCGCCCCTCCCGAAACCCTCGGGCGACAACCGACGGCAACCTCGCAATGCCTCCCAAAAACATAGGACCGATTGCGCAGGCCTGGTACAGGTGGAAGGCCCTCCGCCTGCCCTGGCGGAAGCGTCTCCTTGTTGGTGAGTTGTCCGTCTGTGCCGCAATGGCTCCTCCAGCAACCAGCTAACCAAACCCACCCCCCGGGTCGCCCAGGCTACGATCTCGAGGGCAACACATACTGGGAGTTCTGCCTCGTGCGCGGAAGCAACGAGCGATGGCGCCGCATCGTCAACTACCCTCGGTCGACGCACTACTCGCAGGTCAAGGTCAGCCCGCAGTGGCACCAGTGGCTGCGCTACACCCGCCACGATCCCCCGTCGATTGACGAGCAGGAGCAGGACGTGGTGCGCCGGGAGAAGATAAAGCTGCTCGCCGCCGCGGCCGACGCCCGCTGGGAGGCCAAGCCCAAGGTCATGGAGTCTCCCGAGGATACGGCACAGAGACTGGCGCCGGTGGAGGAGCCCGTTCCGCAGCAGCAGCCAAGGGGCCGCCGGGCCGCTGCTCCTCGCCCCAAGCCCGAACACGAGGAGGAGGTCGAAAACTCGGAGGATCCCTGGGCCAAGGCAAAGGCCCAAGGACCAAGTGAAAGCTGGCAGCCAGAAGCTTGGAACCCCGGGGCAGGGAAAAAGCGATGAGGAAAGCCATCGGCGGAATTTCGCATGTGCTTTCTACCACTTACTTGTACTCTTATGAGATCATTTAACGACATTGGCATCTCAATTTGTAACGATACTGTACACAAAAGAAACGATATTTTGGAGGAAAAATTAAGACGCCCAAGGAAGCTACCCAAGGGTCATGGTCATCATTCATTACGGCGTAAGAAATCTATGTACGAGAATAGTCTATGCGGAAGTTATTATACAGACAGAGTGTATCAAGTCCAAGCCGACCCAAACTAACGCCGGGATTCCCATCCTATTCCTCCATATCCTCCGTGTCTTCCATTTCCTCCGAGTCTTCCGAGTCCTCCATCCCCTCTAGTTCGTCTATTGCCTCTAGTAGCACCTTGATTCTTTCTCCCGAGCTCACCAAGATCTCGTGCGCCAACTCATCTGTTGCATCCCCCTTTACTTTCCCAGTGCGCCGTTTCTTGACCTTTGCCTCTCGGGCTTTGACGCCTTTCATGGCGGCTTCCGCAAAACTCGGACTGTACTCTAGCGTGTCCAGATTAAAGAGCAGCTGGATAGAATTTTCGACGACAAGAGACAGCTTGGCATTGTCGTCCATCGCCACTGTATTCGCGGGGTATGGTATATAGCAGTGCTCCAACATGGGTGTTGACAAAGATCCTTCGGCATCCCCTTCCGGATCAACCTTGGCCGGGTCCTTATAAGACGAAGGTAGAAGGATGTTGAACAATTCCTTGAGAATGGTGATTTGCGCCTCGGAAATCAGAGGATTGTCATTTTGACTGATAACATGGGCGAAGGTCTCCAGGGGCAGGAGCTTTACGAATTTCGTGTATTCCAGATATAGCTCGTGAAGCATTTTGCGCTTACGCAACCCATATGTCGCGGCTGACAAGAGCTTGAACAGGCGCAGCCGGAGACTGATTGACTCGTCGAATCCGGTATTCTGGACGCTGACAGCTGCAGATTTTCTCGTATCTTTGGGCTTTTGAGGCGTCGGGGGCTCTGATACGCCGGAGGAGAGTGATTCGTCATCAAAATAGTCGCCGAATTTGTCGTTTTCGATGTCCAGAACCTGGTCTCGCTTCCTCTTCTTGTTTTCTTGCCGGGGTCCCTTGAGCTCCTTGTCGAATACTTCGTGGACGGCGGACGAGTACACGTCGCTTCCATCTACAAAAAGGGACTTGAGGATTCCCTTAATCCCACGCGTTGGGCCATCCGTCTGATTCATGTACATGACAACGATGGAGTCTTCGCGCGATTCTCGTGGCATGTCGTCCTCGTCCTTGCCATTTGCTGTGCCCGCTTCCGTATCGATGCGCTCCCTCTCTTCCCAGTCCGCTTCCATCACTTCCAGCATGAACTCGAGCCATAGTTTCCAGTATTCCCATCGGCGTGGGTACAGAACGGAACACTTGAAGGCCCAGCCAATGGTGGACCAGAAGTCTTGCCCGCGGGCCCATAGACTGCCCTCGTTGGAGATTTTGCCCTTGAGCCGATCCTCGTCCCCGCTCAAGTCGTCGTCAGACACGTCGCTATCATCATCGTGCGTTTTCTGAACATGTCGCCTGGCATATCTGGAGACGGCGTGGTACCGGAAAGCCGTCCGCAGATTCGCATTGACGGGGCCGACAACCTCCAGGACAGTCCGGAGGTAGGCGAGGGCTTGGGTAGATACGTCGAGGTTCTCCTGCTTTTCGGCGCGGGTGGTGTGGAGTGGGTGGACAGCAAGCGTGCCCAGCAAGGCCAGGTGGCTCGGCGGCGGAATGGCGATGCGCTTCGGCTTCTTGTTCCGGGATGGGCTGCGATATGCGCCGGAACTGATAATGGTGTTGAGGAGGTTTATGGCAGACAAGTCTATGAAATCATCAGAAAAAAAAAGCTGGTGCACAATAGTGGGTGGCACGTACAGAGCTGCTCCTCGAGGTGGATGTGGCAGTGAGCTTTGAGGTCGCGAGGCAGCTGGCGCGCATCGCGATACTGGCTTGGGTTTTCCTGGACGGGGCTGCTGGCGGCAGTCGACTTTTCGACGGATTCGTCAGAGTGCGCGGCCGTCACGTACGATATCGGAGACGACACATGTCGCGAGGACTGGGCGGTGGCCATGTCGTCCTTGGTGCTGCCGACATGAGGTCGAGGCCGGGTGAGCTGATATTAGGGTTGTTGGTTGTGGAAGCCTCTTTACGCGGTGAGGATGAGAGGCGCCTTGGTTTGCGCGGAGCGCGCCCAGCCAATCAATATACACTATCAGGAGTACCTGCAAAGGACCTTGGGCATGGTGGGCCTCCTGGACTGATCCACCATGATCTAGCGGGGCAATCCCTATGCTCAGCATTATGACGCAAAAAACACGGTGCATGCGTGCTAGCCTGCGCACCGTGCGTAAACATGCAGATGCACTGACTGATGGCTCCTGCGCATACAAAGGGACAATGCAAAGCATCGCCGTAGCCCAATAAATAGTGTTAGTGTAACTCTTTCTTGGAACACCAGTGCTTCTTTTACCAAATACTACCTCTAAAAACAATCTCACCTGTTCATCCTTGAGGTCTTGGTCTGGTCATTGTGCGGTCCTCGGCGTTTCCTTGTAAGCCAGATTTTTTTGATTCGCTCGAGCTTGAGCCTCGGGGACACAATGGCTTTCATTGAAAAGGGCCGATATCATCTTTCAGTGGCTGCTTACCTCGAAGACGTGCTAATTTTTCTCATGCGCCGCTTACTACGACAGGAAGCCAAGTTCGCTTATCGTTCGCTTGCACTCACACTGCATCAAGCATCGTCAAAAGCCAAGAAAATGCCGGCTTTCAGTGCCTCAATGATTGTAGAAATGGGTTCATCTTTGTTCGATTACCAATAAAAGCTGAACTTGTAGGATTAATATTGAAAGTTGAGATTGTAGCTTGATTTCCTGGCATTTCAACGTATCAACTCGAATATCATGAATTGTTGTGTTGAGATCTACCATGTTCGAAATCAAGCCAAAATAATCCCAGGATCAGCGAAATGTTATGAAATTGAAATCATTGCATCTCCTCGATGACGCTGTTCACTTGCACTCCCTCCACGTAGTCTCAGATCGTAACAGTTCTCGGTTGCTGTGAGAAAATCAGAAATGCTGACCTAGGAAAAAAGTGGCGCCATAGTCTCATCCATATTAGGTGTTACTAGAGCAAGAATTTATTTTCTTTTAATAAGCTAATAATTTGGCGTTGCCGTGAATGGTGCAGATAATTGGTCCAGACTTTCCAATGCCATTTATGGCTCCAAATGTTTCAGGACAAGGATAGGAGCTCAAGGCCTTCATCAAAGGAAACTTAAAATATATTAATTTCATCCATTTCTTCATGATCGTCAACACTAAATAAAACTAGTCAATCTATATCGCTCTCATGTCATCATAAACTCTAAGCATCAAGCACATCACAACCACATATTAAACCACACCCAAGCCGGTCCCATCAGACCTTGGCCTCGGGAGTCATCTCGTTCCCTTTTTCCTTCCCGTCCTGAACCAGCCCATGCTCCGTCTCAAAGTCCCGGTCCAGGCTCTTGCTCTTGACACCCAGGACCGATGCGACGAGCGCCACGGAAGCAACAACGCAGAGAACCAGCCACACAGTCTTCAGGCCCTCCACGTACCCATCAACTATGGTGTCCTTCATGGCCTTCATGCTCTCTGGCAGCTCTTTAACAACCTGCACCAGCGCGGATGCGTCCTTTGCCCACTCGTCGGCCTTGTCGGCAAACTGGGCGCTCTTCTTGATTTGCTTCCTGAGTTCGTTTTGGAACGTGACGCCGCCGACAGCCACGCCAATCGTCTGGCCCAGGTTGCGGCAGAAGGCATAGAGCCCGGCGGCAAACGGTAGGTCGGCATTGGAAGCGCCAGCCTGGCACACAAAGGCCTGCGCCGAATACAAGACTCCCAATCCGATACCGCCGGTCAGATAAATAAGAATCCACTTCCATGTCTCGGTGTTTTTCTCCAGCAGCATCATGAGGCCCATGCCCAGCGGCACAAAGACCCAGCCGAACCACAGGTAGGGCTTGTATAGGCCAGTCTTTGTAACCAGGAGCCCAACCACCATGGCTCCAGGAGCAACAGTTCCGGTGAACGGCAGAAGGGCAACACCTGCCGCAAGAGGCGAGGACCCTCTGACCTCGTGGTACAGGGGGACATAGTAAAGGATGCACCAGGCAATAATTCCATGTATCACAGTAACAAAGTATCCGGTTACAGATGTGAGCGAGGAAAAGAGACTGGGTCTGATGAGAGGGTCACATCGAGAATACTTGGATGAGTTCATCATGTGCAACGAGAAGCCGATGATGCCTGCAATGCCGACTACCAGCGGGACAGCGGTTCGGGGGCTGCTCCACTCGTACATGACACCTCCTACTCTCGCATTAGCATATAAGCATGTCACCAAGGGGTTTAATCCTAACTTACCCCAGCTCAGAGGTATAAGAAGACTGGTCAAGGATGCAATAAACAGGAACGCGCCAAACCAATCAAACTCCTTGAGCTTTGTGCGGGCCGGCTTCCCCTCCTTGCGTTGGATTTTGAGCGTCAGCGGGATAACTACATATGCGATGCCGCAGAACGGAAGGTTGATCCAGAACAACCACGGCCAGGACGTTTGCACAATGGCCCCGCCGACCAAGGGGCCCATGATGCTCCCGATGGTCCACGTCAGCGAGATGAAGCTGAACCACTTGCCGCGCTCTCTCAGGCTGACGAGATCGGTGGCAATCACGTACGTCAGAGCCACGATGCCGCCCGAGCCCAGGCCCTGCAGGGTGCGGCCGGCGAGGAGGGTCGCGATGTTCTTGGCAACGGCCGCCACGATGCTGCCCACCGTGAAGAGGGACAGGGAGCCCAGCAGCGCGGGCTGGCGGCCGAAGACGTGCGAGAGGGATGCCACGGGAGGCTGGACAACGGTCGACGCGAGGAGGAAGCTGGTGCCGCACCAGAAGGCGTCGATGGCCGAGGCTTTGATGTCTTCTGCGATGGTCTTTTGCGGGAGGATATCGTGTTAGCGTAGCTGATTCCCCCAACGCAGATGGGTTCAACTTCTTACCGGGATGGCCACGCAAATAATGGTCGAATCTAGCGCAGCGATAAAGTTGACAAGGCAGAGCGTGCCAAAGGCAGCATATGTCCTCCACCCGTGTTTAGGGGGGGCCTTGGGTTCATGTTCTTTGATCTCGACAGGCTGCTCATTGTCACTTGGGTACACCTTGGGGGCATCGCCTTGCCCAGAGTTGATATTGGATTGACTCGGGTTGGTCAAGGTCAGATCAAGACGTGAAGTCGACTCTGGCACCGAACCATCCCCGGCATAGGGAGTTGAGAGGCGGTTGCTCATTATGGAAGAAGCAGAACAAGTCAAGAGAAGCTGCTGAGGGTACACGGCAAACCAAAAGAAAAAACAAGTTGCCCAGTTTCAACCTTGGGACTGGTTTTATATCTCTCGTCCTTTCAAACCAAGCGGAGAGCGTTTACAACACAAGCCCGCTGGTTTGGCACCAGCGTGGGTCCACGATATCCATCCAACTTGGAACTTCCTGCAAGCGCTGATCGTGGGTCAGCGTCTTACGCAACAACACCGACCAAACCGCAAGTTGTCGCGAGGCCTGGGCCATGTTGAGGCTCAGCTGGCATGCCTCCATTCGACGCTGCGCGCTGGCAGCGGCATGGGCTCTGCCGGTCCGCCAGCAGCTGCAGTTGGGCACCGGCTTGCCCACTAACACCGAGCACCACTTGAGGCTTACGGCTCGCCTGCTAGAGCCCGCAACCGTGGTTCACGTCCCAAAACGGCGACCCACTGTGTCTGCATAGTAAGCCCCGATGCAACCTCGCCATGAGCTTGATCGAATCAGCCCCCCAACCCATCCCATCCAAACCTGCCACGCCATGCGAAAACCCTGGTAGAACCGCGTGCACCAGCCGCAACCGCCACGGTCAGTCCGGGGCTATTGATGCAGCCCTAGCACCAGGCAGGCCCAAACCCTGGCTGCTCGGCGATTACATTGGCTGCCAGGGGATCACTTCACCCACCGCCAGCCTCTGTTATCTCCATCTCCTGTGTCATGACGCGGCTAGAGAGACAATCTCCAGCCCAGTTTTTTGCCTGACGTGAGCCGTATTTCCGCATAGGTGAACATGTTGCGATCTTGAAATAGCCAGCTGTTTGATTCGTTTAATATACTGGAGACCTCTCGTTCCTAAACGACGTCTTCTCTATTTGTTCTATGACCCCAGCTCTGCTTTTTTTTATAACCCAAACCGGAACGCCACCCATAACCTTATTCAGCGTTCCGCCCATATAAAACCCATGCTGCTGCTGTCTTCGCAGTGCTCTAATGTATGTTCAGGTATCTCAGTGTCCCATGAGGGATCAAAACAAAAAAGAAAAAGAGATAATAGACACTATAACTATTACGTGCTGAGTCGAGATTCGTTCCCAACCCTTGATTTCAAAACGCCGAGTTGATTTAGCCTAGAGTAGGCAGTGATCATTTGGTGTGAAATTCAAGCCAGTCAGCTCAAAAACGCTGTTTAGCCTGTTTACTGCTCCCTCGTGATAGTTCGTCGGGTAGCGTTGCTATGGCGCCGAGAAGCATTGCTTTGACGGCGCTGCTTCTCGATAGCCTCAGCCTCTTCGACGGCCTGCTCCTCGGTGATGACCTCGTGCTTGGTGCGCATGCGCTGGAGCACGTTGGCAGCCTCGGCCGCAAACTCGCACCTCATGCGGATGCGCTCGCCGTACTTGTAGAAGAGGAATGGGAAAGGAACACAGGCAACGGCCAGGAAAGCAGGGATGGAGCTGGCCCAGTGGTTGCCGAGGTCTTTGTACATGTAAGTCGTGAAGAGAGGGAAAGCGGCACCGAACAGGGATCGAAGGACCGAGTTGGCGGCGAGAACGGAGGCTGCAAAGATGACATCTAGTCGGGGTCAGCACCTGGTCATGAGAGAGGCATAAATTCAAGTTAAGCTTACATGAGTCGACAAGGTAGTTCATTAGCGAAAGGAATACGAGGACAAGCCCCATAGAGAAGATCGCCGAGCCGATGATGCAGACAATCCAGTGAATGTCCTCACCGTTAGTCCAAGCGAACCAGAATAGACCGACGGGGAGAAGAACAGATCCAAGAAGTGTGGGAGGCAGTCGAGCTTCGGGGGGCGCGAAACCATCCGGGGATGCAGCGGCCACGCGCATGTATCGGCGGTTATCGAGCATGTTGTAGGTGACGGCGAAGACCATTCCCACGGCGATACCGATGAAAGCCAGACCTCCAACACCAGGGCTCCATCCACGTCCCTGCTGAAAGACAATAGGGAAAGCGGCGAAGCAAAGATACAGAGTGCCGTAAATGATGGCCATGTAGATGGAGGTGAGAAGAACAATGGGCTCCTTGAAAAGGAGGATCCAGGGGCGGAGGAGCGAAACCTTGAACTGAGCAGCAACGGTGAGATGAGGCTTTCCCACGTCTACCTTTGAAATGTAGACCTTGCCGGTCTGTTTAGACAAGGCCTCGGCCCTGCGTCGCAAAAGTACAGGCGCATAGGTCTCGGGGATGACAAGGATGATGACAACCCAGACAATGCCAGTGAAGATGGCCATCATACCCTCCACCCAACGCCAGCCCGCCTTTTCGCCCAGGAAACCACCCGCAATGGGGCCTAAAAGCAAATTGTCAACATACACGAGGCTTCCTTCTAACTTGCATCCGTTTGCTTACCAATGGTCGGACCAAGGAAAGGGGCCATAGCGAAGATGGAAGTGGCCATTCCTCGCTCCTTGGCATCAAACATATCCGCGATAACACCGCCAGCGTTGGTCAGGGGCGAAGAGCCAAAAGCACCAGCAAAGAATCGCAGAACAATGAGAGCTGCCATGGTAGGCGCACCGGCGGCGCCAGCGTTAAAAGCGGTGAGGGCTAGATACGAGATGAAAAAGAGCTTCTGACGACCATACAGCTCGGACAGTGGCGCCCACATAAGAGGGCCGATGGCGAAACCAACAACGAACATGGAGATTCCGAGAATAACAATCTCAGTGGAAACACCAAAGTCTAGCAATATGCTTGTGAGACCGCCTGAATAGGCGGTACTGACAAAGGCAACGGCCAAGGTCGCAATAGCTTGCAGGATAGTGATGGTCCACTTCTTGGCACGTGAAAAGCCCATGGGATTACGAGGGTCATCGGGGAGAAAGTCGACCACGTAGGGTGACTCGGCAGTTCCCTCGCCGGCATACTTGTGATCGAGAACAGCTTGGCTGATACCGGCTTGGTCAAGAATGAGGCTGAAGTGGGAGGCCTTGGTGTCGAGTCGCTGAGCCTCAACATCGTCGTTGTTATTTACCGTCACCGAGGACGAAGAAGCGGAGCCGGGCGATGGCATTGTGAGTGTGTCTGAAAGTAGCGCGCACGATAAGGCGATTGATGGCGTCGTGGTGTTGCACGTCCTCCAGGTTGACGAGGACTCGGCCAAATGTATGGGGTTGTTCACGATTCACCGGGGCACATCAAAGGGGGGATCCACGGCAAACGAGCCAAATATATATATGCCATGAAGACGGGATGCCACTCAGGGATCATTTTTCAACCTGATCCACCCAACAAGGACGACGACGCAAACGCCGTCGTGGGTCCGTCCGACATCCCATGATGTGGGTGTTATCGGGGTCGTTGGAAGACCGACGCGAGCAGGGTGCGCCGATGTCTGGTTGGTAGAATAAACGGATCCGAAGCAGGCAAGGGCCGGCGCCAGATAGCACAGGAGATGGGATGCGAGATACCATCAGATCGGTGCCACGGCGCGTTGGTGGATGCGAATCCCAATCCCGATCGTCGACAAATAGACCCACGACGAAAAAAATCATCCCACAGCGCCTCATCTCGCTCAGGCCTGCCGTACTACCGGGACCCTTGCGTCACCTTGCGGAAATATTCCAGACCCATGGCGTTGCATCCCGTCGGCCACCTCAAATGGGTGCCAAGCACAGCGAATCGAAGCCAACCAGAAGCCCGTCGGTGATTTGCCCTTCTGAGCTATTCCGCTGAGGGAGTTCGGGTCCGATGCCCTGGCTGCGCGAACCATGCATGTGCTGCGTGGCTTAGGGCTGTTCATCCATTAATAAGTGGCGCCGCCACGGTGCACGGCGCAATCTGGCTCTCGTCCGGGCTCGGATCCGAATGCCTCCACGACACGAAGCTTCTTCTGCTTAAGCTTCCATTGTCTGTGGGAGAGGTGATACTCATTTGCGTCCCGTCTCGTACGCTAATCGCGTCTACGCAACCCCATCCACCTATCGCAATTCTCCAACAAACGAACTATCGACAATAGTCTCACCACTCCTCGTCCACCTGCAATATCCGAAGTCCACTCGGTGAACGATTACTCATAGCGCATGAGGCCCCCCAAGCTCGCAGCCAACAGCCGCAGTCCGCAGGTGCCTCGGTTCATCTCCTCGCTCCGTTTCGTTTACGGCGGCGCCGGTCGGCCGGCGTTACTACCGACTGTGGCGGACGTTGCGCCAGTCGCCTTCCACCCTTATCCCTGTCATGTCCAGGCTGGGAAAGGCTCCCGCCCAGGGCCAAAACGGGATTCGGATTTCAGGCCTCGACCGGGGTCCGACGACTATTTTTTTGCTCCGTCACTGACAAATGCGGCTCACGCCAGATGGGTCAACATCAGGAGATGTGACTCGGGGCTGCCTGGTCTCGCTAACATTTGACCATTCAACTTCAAGCCGCGTTCCAGTCCCATGGCGCAAACCGCCGCTGAGGTTGTGATTATGCACGTAAGTCACAAAAAGGAAGTCGGGTTGGTTGATCATGTTTGATATCTCGTCGCTTTCGCATCTGCAGCAAGAAGGTTAATCTCCAAACCCATGCCACTCGTCTTTGTCCACGTCCATGCTGGGCTCCTCTCTGCCCTTTCGATATCTCGTATGGGAGACTATCTCCGCGGCACGTTTATCACCACTGCCACTGCCGCTGTTGTTGCTGCTGCTGCTATTCGTATCATCGTCCTCCTCATCCTCGTCTTCTTCCTCGTCCTCATCATCATCTTCTTCTTCTTCTTCGTCCTCATCTTCCTCTTCTTCCTCTTCAGATTCATCCCTCGCATTCAACTCAACGGGTGCCCCCGTAGATTTTAGCACCGGCATGCCAAGCATATCTCGGATGATTTTCCCATCTTCATCTCGTAAATAAGGGCCCAGATCATCGTCCGCGGTCCCAGAATCTTGGGCGCCGTCCCGCACGAAACCCGCGACAAAGAAACCCATGACTCCTTGGCCGTCATCCTTGTACGAGCGGATACAGGCGTCAGCTATATCCACATCGCCCCCACATGCCTCGGCTAAGCCTCTAACAGGCCACTCTCTCATACCAGTAACTTGGTCGCTCCGAACCAGAACGCGCCAGTTCCGTTCTTTGGCGATGTCTGATTGGAGAGCCCGCATTACCACCCTTTCATTCTCTTGCATGTGTACGGAGCAAGTTGAGTAAGTAATCTTCTTCGCTGAGGGGAAACGAAATGCATGTAAGAGCAGAATCAGCTGGAAGGATGACAACGCCTCCAACCGAGCCTCGAGGTCCTGCTCGGACTTGACAACTGTCTCATTCCCATCGTCATCAATCATGAGATTTTGAGGCTCTGGCTCGACTTGCTCATGCTTCCTCTTCCGCCCGTTTGTTTTTGAACCTTGCGCCTTCTTCGTATCGCTGGAGGCATCCGGTAGGTGGAGCTCGGGCATTGAATCTCGTCCAACAATCCCGCTGCCGGAGCAACTCGGGTCCAGCAGCAGCGCTCCCACAGATTTATATCTCTCTGACTGGGGATCCACCTGCAGGAAATCTTGGCCAAACCCAATCCGTGTGATATTCTTTGAGCCCGCGGTAGTCACCATCTTCTCCAGCGTCTTCGCTCGGCGAGAGTCTTTTTCGAATGCGTAAATCGTCTGCTGTGGTGTCTCAAACTCCGGCTGGTGTTCCTTGAGGATAGCTGCCAAATGTGTGGTTTTGTTGCCGGGAGCCGCGCAGGCATCAATCAGATCCCCATCTTCGGATCTGGGGTCTAAAAGATAAGCTGGAAAGCAAGATGCTTTATCCTGGAGAATAATCTTTCCCGACGTGTATGCCTCGGTCTTGGTCAGGTCGATTCCAGCTGTGATAGCAACGAGGTTTGGCACGTGTGGGTCGATGAAGATATTCTTGCCCGAATTCTTGATAGCATCCTGGACAGATGTAACCCTGGTGTAGGCTGAAAATGTCGTATCCAGCTGCTCTTCCAAGGTGCTTTTAACTGCATTCACACGAACCCACCTAGGATAATTTGCTTCCTCTCCAGCGGATTCTCTCGCAACTTGCTCCTTCAAATCATCAAGCGATGCAGCCTTCCTCCGTAGACGCGCTCGTGTGAATTCAGAAGAAAGCCGTCCTTTGTGCCTCTCAATGGACGCCCGCAGGCCATGGCTCTGAGGCAGAGCAATGCCCTGCTTTGCCAGCAAAAAATCATGCACCAACAAGAGTGATAGCGGTGGCGAAAGCTATAATACATGTTAGTAAAAGATTGAAGCCAGGACGAAGGGGACTCTTTGGTTGGGTGTACCTTGCGCTCATGTTTGAGCAGCTCAGATTTCTCAATGACTTCCTTGAGCACTGCACTCCATTTGCAAGTCTCAATCACAAGCGCGTAGATCTGACCGGGTGACGACTTGAGATTTTTCTTCTTGAAAACCCGCGACTTGAGACTACCACCGTGAGATGACGAGCCCGTCAGGAACTCGGCAGCCTCATGATAGAGCGACATCCTGGCTGTTGAGTTATTGATGAAGTCGCGAACGGGCTCATGTCAAGGTGAAAATTGGTGGCAGGAAGTTTGATGCAGGGATCAGATAATTCCCCGAGGATAATCCGCCAGCCCAAGCGCTGAGCAGGTGCAAATCCAGGTCCCCTGCAGAGTAGAAACCCAGAAAAAAATTAAAAAGAAATAAATAAATAGATGGATGCATCGTATCAATTGCGTCAGCTATAAATTAACGGGAGGGGCTGGTTTAGAAAGTTTTGCTGGCTTTGGGCGACCGAACAACGGTTAGTCAAAACTCACCTCGCCCTATCCATAGGTTTGGACAGGAAACATTGAAGGAAGGCTGTATCGGTCTTCTAATTGAGATGATCAAAGAGAAAAAACCGGCATTCACAGAAATTTTCTCATCGTCGCAATATCTTTGGAACTTAGGTCCTGCATAATGCCGCAGTGTTGCGTTACAAGTATAATCTAGTTCATGAAGGCGAGTGCCTAGTTCGTCGCTTTCTAGCAATTGTATTTAACGCAGATAGAGAATAGAATACGGGATTGTATGGAAATACATTGTTTGTTAACATGCGACGAGAGACTTCTCCCAACATCAATCTAATGTCGGAATCAGACTGCCCGTCCCTCCACCTATATGAGTATTTACTATTCTCTCCAACCAAGTCAATGAGAATCTACAAAAGAGAACAAGCAAACAAACGTAGCTGAATGTGTCTAGTTCAATATGAATATTATATGAATATTATATGACCTCTTCGAACTAAAACAAAATATGAAGGTGCATACTTTCACTGGATAGGGCACATCCTTTCCCAACACCAAATGGCGTAGGAAATATCCTTCACAAATCTCTAGGCGATTAAAATCACGCGCCTTCCCATTCCTTGGTAGGAGAATAAATCAGAAGTTGAAAAAAAAGATTGAAGAGAATACGAATACAAGACTAAATAATGTCTAGACAAGCGTGGTGTTCCTTTGGATTCAAGAGGTTCATGACGATATTGGTATAAGTCCATATGGTTTTGGGTATAGATCATTTTCACTCATTTAAACTCCTTCCAGGCCCTAACCTCACAGCTGGTGAGGGTAATTCGTTTCCACGGATGGCCTCCGAGAAGCAAAGACTATGTCCCTCAAAATGTACAAATCAAGAATCGAATATCCAACTCCTAGATTGGAGTTGGTAAGAGAACCATTGTCCCGCCAAGATCACCTCACTCCATTCCATCATCTCAAAGGATTTTGCCAGATCTGGAGGCAAATAGTGCAAGCCACAGCCACCAAGGTGAGAGCCGCCCAAGCATTGATATCATGTTACCTCCTTTAAAAATCACAATGTTCAAGAAGAGAATAATTCACCAGAGTCAACCCAACTTAGTAGCGGACCTGACCATGAAAATGTCGGCGAACATGATCCCGCCTGTAGCCCATAGTCTCAGCAGAAGGCTTAGCCGTGACGGTGACGGTCTCCCAAACGGTGTGAACCTTGGGCTTGCAAGTGGTGGGCTTGGCTTTGTAGCTAGAGACAAGGCTCGACTGGGAACCGCCGCTAGAATCAGAGCCAGTCTGGGCAGCGGCTGGGGGCTGCGAGTAAGTCTTGCCAGATGACGAGCCACTATCAGCTGCGGCAGTTTCTCCGGATGCACCATACTGAGTAGCAGAAGAGGAGCTGGCGGCGGTAGCCTGGCCTCCAGAAGCCTTGCTGGCGGAGGCAGAGGAGGAGGAGGAGCCAGAGCTGCCGCTAGAAGAGCCGCTGGAGGCGCTGTTACCGTACTTCCATCCGCTCAGAGGGTTGTCGCCAGGAATCTTGTCCAAGGTGCCAGAAACCTTCTCATCGACCTCAGACTTGGCGGTACACTCTTCGGTGTTGGCGCCATAAGTCAAGCCGGGGCAGGTGTTCATTCCGCCAGTACCAGTGTTGCAGGTGTCAATGATGTTCTGGAGAACAGTCTCGTCCCAACCAGCGAGGAAGTCAGCGTGGTTGCTGTAACCAGTAACATCACCGTTGGAGAACACAAAAGGTTGGTCCTCCTTGCCCTCATCCCAGCGACCCTTGAACTTCTGGGTGTCCCAGTACACCTCGTAGAAGAGGTGGGGCACGTGGATGTAGCCTTCGGGGCAGTCCTCCTTGCCATCCTTGCTCGTGGGCCAAGCCATGTTCTTCTTGTGGTTGGTGAGGCCAGCGGCGGGATTGTAGCAAGATGGGAAGTGAATGTCGGCACGGAGAGGAGAGTAAGTGCCGTCGCAAGTGTGATCAGGGAAACCAACACCCTCGCCAAGGTTGACGGAGTTGCCCATTCCAGCCATAGTGCCGTCAGAGTTGGCGGGCCAGGAAGGAGGGTTGTAGGCATTGTTCAAACGAGGGCAGGTCATCATGGCAGGATTGACATCGCCCTTAGAAGGGTCAAGGTTGGCCGATGCGCCACCCTTAGGGGGGGAGCGGGTCATGGAATCGCCAGAGACCATGCTCAAGCCGACAGGGAATGCCTTGATATCATCATTGGTGGCCTCGAAACTGGAGTGTACAGGTTAGAATACAATCTCGGATGTCCTAGGCAGAAAAGAAGATTGCGGCAACTTACAAGTAGTAGGCATTGAAATAGTAGAGATCGACAGACTCGAACTTGCCGGTCTTGGGATCATGAAAGTAGAGAGAAGGAAACCAATAAGCACTGTTGTCGCCCTTAACTTGGGCATTGCTGCACTTGGATTGGAGGAGGTCCTTGCCGGTAGCGGTCTTGCTGAAACCACTGCCACCCATGATGCTGTGAACATGGGTGAAGGTTTCTCCGGGCGCAAGAATAGGGTCAACACGGCCCTTGGACATCTCCTTTCCGTTGAAACGCAAAACGGAAAATGTTCCAGTGTCTTTGGCGGCCACGGCGACGCCAGCCAAGGCGGCAAAGGATGTAGCGGCAGTAACCTTCATTGTGTCGGTCTGTGCAACAGCGTTGTTCGAAAGAGAAAACGGATATTGGTTCGAAAATGCCAAAGAATTGTTGTGGCTGTAAGCTGTCTCTAGGATGGCGGCAACCGAATGAAGCTAGCTCTGTTTCTTTCTTTCTCTTTCTTTTACTGACAGAGAAGAGAGAGAGAGAGAGAGAGAGAGAGAAGTCGAAAGGGAAACTACAGGTGATACCGGAGCACCTGTGAGGAGAACGAATGTGATGCAACCGAGTGCGTCTTAGCGAGTGTGAATCAGACCCGAGTCGACTGGTGGCGGTTGGCAAACGAGAGAGGATCGAAAAGAGAATCGAATCAACCAGACGCGGGGGCCTGCAGAGAGAAAAGAGTGAAGGAAAAGAGAGGACGTACTCGGCGGGCTCTGGTATACGAGAAAAGAAAAGAAAAAAGAAGGCGGATGAGGGAATGAAGAAGATTAAGAAGAGGGCCGGGTTGGACGAAGGCGAGAGGACCTTGTGAGATGGTAGGCACGCAGGCTCTCGCGGGCAACTCGACTATGGTACCCAGGTTGGGGCCTGTGTGCTGCCCTGTGTGCGTGGGCGGGTGGGCGCTAGGGGGACTGGCACTGGCGGCCCTCCCACCAGGGGCCTGCCCTGTAAGCGCTTAGTGGTCCGGGAGATGGTTCCCATAATCGCCGCGTGCCAGGTAGGCAAGATACGGAGTGCTAGGTTACGGAAACAGGGGACTGCATGGTGCAGTGACGATGTTGATTCCTTGGCACTAGCGGCCCTCGGTTACGGGCTGCGTTCACAGATTGGAGCGATGGATCAAGGTGCCAAAGGGGGGGGATAATGCGCCTCAGGGGTCGCCAGGGTTGAAAGGCCTCTATCTCCGTTTCGCCACGGCGGCTGGCCTCTGTCGAGACCAGCTCGCAGTGCCTGCTGCTACCCACAAGTGCTACATTAGGGAGATGGCGATGGGTGCGAAGAGTTGGTTGGATCAGCCTGTTTTCTTTGGCCCCGCCACGCATTAAGCTGTGCTGCGCCGTGGACGGGGTATTCGTGCGTATGCCCGCCCTCATTCGTCCTTCTCGTTGGGCTTTCCGTACAGATGCTTGGAATCAGGTCTGCCCGGAAAAGCGGCCTGTTAGTGGATCCTCCGTACCTGCGTCCATCAAACAGCACCCGCATTAGAATGGCAGATTACCTAAATAAATAAACTGTGGTTCTTTAAGCTTGAAGGTTGGAGCATGGGGCATGACATGGGACGATGGGTTATCCCAGAGGATCCCCGTGGAACCCCAGCAGGGATCCAGCGTCTATTGGTACACTGGTGCTCAGGAGTGGACAACCGCCCGCTCTGCGGTGTCTGCAGTCACTCTACGACTCTGCTGCATGTGAAGAGATAAAAAGCTTACAGCAGTGATGCGCTGGCGTTTTTTTCTTTCTTCTTTTCAGTGTAACCCAACCTTGAAGCACAGCGATAAAGGGCAGGGAGGTTGGGTGGGATGCTCACGAGTTCCTTTGTTGTGTCATCAGTTGTTCACGAGGCCCGCGTCGGTGCGCAGTTGGTAAATGACAGTTGAAGGATGTAAATAGAAAACCGTATCCAGAATATTACCGGGTTGTGTCATAACACTGGAAGATGAGGGGGCTTCTCTTTTCTTGTTGCACCGCGGTCGTCTCACACAGACGAGCAGCGGGAGAGGAGCGAAATAGACGGGATAGAAGAGCTCCATTCCACTGCCGATCATGGAGATTGAAGGGCTAATCTGACCGTTTCTGCGCTGGCGGCGGCACCACCCTGGAAAGATCTGGCGCGTGCCGACAGGGCTGGAAGCCGATGGTGGTGGTGGGGCTGCGGGCTTTTCTTTTCCTGTCTCCGACTTACACCCAGGGGGGGCCCTCTCACCAGGCTCGTTCTCTGCGTTTGTTTTTCGTTTCGCCCGATTGTTTGGCCCTGCTGGCACCCATTCCCTAAAGAAAAAATCCACAGCTATGCGCAGGCAAATGCCAGGCTGCAGAGCAAACAAAGTCAGCTTACAAGCGTTTCCTGGGCGGCAAAAACGGGGTCGCGTTTCAAACAAAGCACCATTCCCTGCGCTGGAAGGGGACTTGCTCAGCCGGCGGCGGGACCCCTGGTTGAAAGGATGATGTTCCGAATGGCACCAAGGCAAGGCACCTTAATTAAGCTCGTGCTCCCAGGTACCGGAGCTGCCGTCATGCCAAGGATCCGGCGCCTGAGGGTGCCTGAAGGCATGCGCTCAGTGGCGCGCCCCTGGCATCAGCCCCAGGGGCACAGCTCCTGAAACGCACTATAGGCCAACGGCCAGCTCCACTGCCACCTGCAACCACCGTCTCCCATTGGGCCAGGCGCGAACAGAGGCTAAAAGTTGGCATCGGGGCGAGAGGGGGAAGCCGGTCCAACTGGATGGTTCCATGTGTTTTTCGCCTTCGCGGGATGCAAGCCAAGGCAAACTTCCAGGTGCCGTTTCTCTTTGGCTTTGTTCTTTTCTTCTTGGCCCGCAAACGTCTAGAGACAAAGAAAGAAGCACGCTGGGGAGGGAAACAGTGCTTACGTCTCAATTTGTGCTTGCTTGTTCCTGGGCTAGACCGCACAAACATTCATGCCTTGTCAGGCAATCTCACCACAGACTGCCGTCTCCCCAATAGCCATATCGCTCCTCATGCAGTACCGACACTGGCACCAGCAACTTCACTCGGGGCCGTCGGTGCTACCCACCACGTCCATGCCCCAACCAAAGGCCATCGTAAACTGGTCAAGGCTGGAGTCACGGCCCACTGCCACCTTCATGGCCATCTATCGCTGCGTCGACCCGGGATACCCATTGCGCCACTCTTCGTCCAGCCCTGTTTCTTTTTCTCGTTGTAGCTGGACTGCCTCTTGGCGTGATGACTGACCCGTGCTCCGTTCAGCTCGCTGCAAGGTGGCAAGCGGAAGTGCTTCGTCTTCAGCTTGGCTGAAGCTGAGAATCCCGACAAAGCATGTTGCGCAAACGAGTAATATTCGTAGCCCTCAATCACAGCCCATCCACCCGACAGCCAGTCAGTTTCCCAAGACTCCATGTTCCCATTCGGCCCGGCCCTCGCCATGTTCTACAATCCGGTTCCTGATACCCTTGTAGCTCATTTTGTAAGGCTTCGTGCGACTTCCAACCTACGTAACCGGTATCACCTCCACAGCGCCTCGCCCCCAAAAGCCTATGATATGGTTAGCAAGAGCTTATTGGGTTTCCCGTGTTGTCGAGATGCCTGTGGGTCTCCGGTTCGTCCACCATGACGCGCGTCACAATTAGCATCAGTCCTGGTTCCATGTCCATGCTGGACGCACAGATATCAGGTGCCGTCCCGATTGACAGAACATCTTTTCTCGACAAGTACCGGGATTTCCGAGGAATGTGCTTAAAATAAACTTCATTTTTGACTGTTTTGGTGTTGACGGGGGCCACCTGTTGCCGGGTCTATCAGACGACACTTCGTTCACTCGCAACGGTCATCAGAAGACGGTACGATCGTTGCCCTAGATAGCGAACCCCTCGTATCTTTGGCCTTCAAAAATAAAAGGTGGTCAGCTAAACTGTTAGAAGCATGGCCTTTTCTGTTCCTCGGCTCAATGGGTTGCGCATGGAAATCAATCGCGATAACACGTCGCACAAAACACGGCCCAAACCAACCCTATGTACCGATATAAATCCCTCAACATCAGAAATTGGTTTCCTCTAGAGACGGAATTTAGTTTGGGCATTCGTTCTCCGCCTGAAAATACCGTAACTAGGCAACATTAGCCGGATTGCTGCCGTGAGCTTGTGTCTAGGGTGGCTGCACAATAGCACACGCCATCTTTCATCTCCACATCGTGAACCTGTCCCACAGCTATTTCGTCCAGGCGACCAAGTCAAAATCTATACTCCAATGATTCGTTGCTTGGGAGCGCCTTGTGGTCAATCACGGCATTCGTGGCTTCGATGCTAGTCTCGTGGAAGTGTTTAGCTACTCTTTAGGTCATGGTCTACCCAAATCCTTCCAACTGGTTCCACGAATACGATTGATGCACAAAACCATGCGGGAAAGAAACGAATACGGAGTTTCACGTAGATGTATAGAACCAAAATTTCAAAGTTGTAGTCGAGAATGATGACGTTCTTGATTGCTCATTTTGAGAAGAGCAAGATTTAGAGTGCTAGCTATTTGACAATTTGACACTTGTCACTCGGCGTATTCGCCATTTCCGAATATAACTCGAGAGAGAAAGACAAAAAGAAGAATTATTCTGTCGGTGATCAAAAGATCCGGCCTGTCTTGGTCAAAATTACTGAATTGAATTTGTGCAACATCGTACCATTGAGGCCTGGAGATGCGGATTCAACAGACAACGACTTACAGTACGCTCGACGCTTCAAGACGTCACGAATTGGCATTTCTAATCAAGAGTACTACGATATTGGAGCCAGCTCATCACGGGCTTACGATGACGACCGGAATCGAGGAAGCTCGTCCCGGGCGGATGGCCATCCGTCACTCTCACTCGGCAACTTGATCCGTGAATGATAGTCATTGGTGTTTAGCCACCCAGTACCCTTTGCGCAATATGCATAGCTGGAGCGTGTTTACCGCCAGTCTCAACTATTCCCCGAGGCCGTGTGTTGTCTGGATGGATTTCTCATCAAATAACCTCGCTTAGCATGCACACCCCCTCATCATCCGTCAGGTCCTCGAAGAGGGAGCCGTGTCTTGATGCATAAAAAACCCCGGAACACTCGGTTGCACTTTGCGGGACATGTTGGTTGAGGTTTCAGTTATTTGCCCCGAGGATTAACGGCCGAGCATTCCTCATGCATCTGCAAAGTTTAATGATCCAATCATTCAGCCAGCAACAAGAGCAACTCCCAACATCCAAATCGAGGCATTGATAGCCATGCGGGAATTGAAAGAGAGGGAAAAATGATGCAAAGAGGCGGTTTAAGAAGCAAATAATAGCCACAGCTACGGGCGCTGAAACAAGCGCAGGCTTCAACTCCCCGAATGCATTTTAATCTGCACTTGGTTCAAATGGCTCCATGTCTCAATGCTAACCTCTTGTCTCCATTAACCTCGTGGCTGTACTATACACATTGGTGTAATGCGGCTTTGTTGGCTGTCTCGACCACTCATTCTCCCAACCGTAAAAACGCCGCAATCAGATCATGCTCAAATACTCGCTGTCTGATCTCACTTCGTCTGATTCACGCCTCTTTCCTAATCACACCCGCCTAGCTGGACATGTTAACGCTGCGGGGGTGCTCTTGCACACGGCTCAAAAATGATCGACTCTCACGGTGTCGCATCTGGTCACCCGCGAATGTAACAGAATGGACCCCTATGACGCAGAGGCTGTCTTCCTACCAATACGCGCCCCCTTTTGCCCAAATTTTAAATCCATTGGGCTCAAATTTCCCTAATATGCATGGAGATACCGCCTGCTTAAACGGTATTTCTTCCATGCAGCGGCACGAACAATTTGCCCTATCAGCTCCCGAAACCTCTGATGTTCGGAACTCGCACCGAGACCTCAAGGCCCCCACGTCTATATTCAGGATTTGATAGGCCAGTCCAAGGGACCCTAAAAGCGCAAAGCTCAATGCCATGCATCTCATGTCAAAGGATGAACGTTGTCCGAGCCCTCATTAGCGGGTCTCCGCCACCGCAGGGATGATCAACACATGTTGTCGTCCAGACGTTCTCGGGTTATGGAAGGATCTGGCCCAAGACCACCAGGCAGCTCTCGATTGGAAGTCTCAGGCCTACACGTGCCCATGTCGTTCGTATGTAGCTCAGCCTTCTATCGCTTCCGCCCACCAATGCAGGGCTCTTGTCTGAAATCTGGCTGGTTGCCAAGGGCTCCTGAGCGAGTTGCAGCCAGTCCGGACACGGAAACGGGACGGGCTCTCCGGTGGAGAGAGAGGACCTGCTTGATCCAGATTGTCTTAGTCCCTGGTTGATGACCGCGGGTGGCTACATAAGGGAGGGGACCGGTGAATGACTGAGTGAACCAGTCGAATAGGGAATAGATCAGACGAGAAACATGGAAGGGTGGGTTGAGAAACAGGGCTAGGCGCATTCCGCCAAGTAGATGAGTGGAGTTTTGCCATGCCGCATGGAGAAAGTCGATCACGTCGACTTGCCTCGTTTGCTCGAAGTTTGCAAGTTGGTGTAAACCCCGATCCCGTCACATGGGTCGGAACAGCTCAGACATGTCGTGGGCATGTCCACTCGGTGTCTACGTCGGATCGACGATGGCGACCGTTGGATGATGTCTTGTTCGTGCGGTCCGCGGACGCCGAACTGACACCCAATCCTAGGGCTGAGACCGCTCTTCTTTCTCAAGTAATGAATTCCATCAGGCGGCTTCCGCAACATGCCAGCCGCCCTTGAGGCCCGACCAGCTTGTTTCTGAGAGACGACGTGCCGGGGTCCTGCCTGGACTGAGCGACGGCAGGCCGAGACAGCCATTGCTGTTTCTGCTCATTTGCAGCTTCACTTCTGTCAGCAGCCCTGAAGTCGGGAATACGCAGGTGTGGAGGCGATGCGGGCTGATAGTGATGTAGCGCAACGCAAGGGGCTCCAATCACTCAACCTCACGGCCCTTGTTTGCCGCGTGGCATTCCCGTGTGGGGTAGCGACGCCCAACAGCTCTCTGCTAGGCCTAAAATGCAAAGTGCACGAGCGAGTAGCGGCATCTTGACCGTCGATTCGTTGTGAGATGGCCCTTTTGTGGTGGGGGATGTGTGAAGCGGTTGAATCACACTGTCCACTACGTGGCGTTCCAAAGCCCATGGTGTCGTCAGCCCCAGCGGATCGGACATTATTTGCTGGGCTACCCCCGTGTGCAAAGTCCCTATTACGGAAACTCTTGCAGCGGGAACTTTCTTGGCGTATTGTTGGATCGTCAATGCCTTCACCGTTTCGTAACCCCGCCCTGCCACTCTGAGAATTACAACAGTCTCACCGCAACCCAACTAGGACCGAATAGTTGAATTGACATGTCATTTTAACTGATCTTAGCACTCGTCATGCGCCGTGAGCCACTGATATACCTGCCCCTTTGGTTGTCGAATACCAGCCACCCTTTATCACAGGTTTAGCTATGTGGCTGAAGAAACTGACCCAATGGGAAGAGAGAGGAGACTTAGCTACTGCCGACCTCATGTTTCTCGCCCCTTCTCTTCTCTTCCGTCCCATTTCAATTTAATTCTCAATCGGGGTTTGAAGTAATCTGTGCAAAGGAGGAAAGGGGAAGGGAAACCAGAAGAGAAAAAAAAAAAAAAAAAAAGAAAACCACGGCGAGTTCGGATGAGGCTGGAAAACATGCTCAGGAATGCTCATGAAACAAAATCGTCCTGGAGTAGTAATGATATTGGCCAAGGATAAAAGAGCTATCCGAGTCCCGAACTGTCTAATTCCGGGGCGCAACTCTGTTCCCTTCAGAAATTACTTCGGTACTGTCTCCGTGGCATATCATTCGCCAACGCCATGGGAACTGCGTCACCAGGTGGAGGAAACAAAACTAAGCATTGTCGATGTTTCGGAGAAGAGAGTTGTTGCCTCCGCTTTGTCCCCTCCCGTGCCACACCTCGCGCCTCGTACATTTGGTGGTTGGGCCGGAACCAATAGAATCCAAGCAGGATCAGTTGCAGCTGCAGGAGGCCCTAAAAGACAATCAGAACGGCGAGACACGTCCGAGTCCCGCACCCACATGTTTATCCCTCCTCTTTTGAAGCAGCGGTAGATGTCGTCCCATAATTTCGGGGTCTCTCCCCCACTCCAGTTATTGCCACGCGAGACTTTCGCCGTCGCCTCAGCAAACCAGACGAGGGCATCGACAGAGCCCTCCATGTTGGCTCACTTTCTTTCCGCCCTACATGTCAACCAATTGGGCTTCTTAGACCTGACCGCCGGTACCTCAGTTCTAAGACATAGCAATGGGGGAGGGGTTATGGATTTGTGCATCGTATTTTATTGTCGATACCTCGCGGGCCTCTTGTCTGCCTTATCCCGCTGCCAGGACCAAGCCCCGAGGCGGATCCATCAACGGGCCCCGCGCATCTCTCTTGAGTGGGGGTTCAGCTGGAGTATTTTCTTCCAAATAAGTTGCCATGTTGACATGTCGTGTTTGATTGTCCTCAGAAACATGTGTGCTCGTTGAAAAAATGGGGATGGGCACCTCCCTCTCGCGGTCATGCCAACGCTAAACTGCTGGATGTTGTTCTTGGGACTATCACTTTACCACCTTCCCGGTACTGTGGCATTGTCCTGGTGTATCATAAGCCGTTGCCCTCCCGTTCTAGAGCACCGCTACCGTGCGCGGATAAACTCGGGAGCACGCCATCATTGTGCACAGCTGAGACACCATCGAATCACTCGGGGGTACGTTGACAGCATTTTAGCTCTGTGACGACCCATTTTGACATGCTTTGCTGCTCAGAGGTGACTAGCAGGGTCGGAAACCGAACTTGCTGCAGCCACCTGCGCATATCTCATCGATCGTCGATCCTTTTGGATCACTATCCTAGATAGACGCGACCCTTGCCCTCCGCTGGCGCTGGGATATGCCTGCTATCAGAACGCCCGCATGTAAGACTTGTATGCAAGTCGTTCAATTAGATGTCGGGATGAGCGCGATCGTATTCTAAATGCGGCATGGCGACATGTGCTTGTCTTAAAAAGTTCTGTGCGCTGCAAGGATTTTGTACCTGGCAGCTCAGAGTCACCTTTTCTCAATTCCATACTGGAAACACTGCGTCTTGGGATCCAATGCCCACCACCCTCGCCGCTAGTCGACGAGGCTCAATGCAATTTGTAATACTGCCTCTATTTCTGTAACTCCACCGCAGAGAATGGACAACACCGAGAAGTGACTGAGCCCAGAATATCAAAGACAATTTGCCACAGCACCCTAATACGTAGGACAACGTGTTGCATCAACATGGTGCTTTTTTGTGTGTAGAAAGTGTGCTTTCCCTTAAGAATCATCAGAAGGGCAAGCTGTTGTATTCAAGAGATGTGGGTATAACAATATGCGTCGAGATTTCCTGTATCAACAAAACAGAAAGAAAAAATCACCTCAAACACGAGACCAGTCCAAACCTCAACCCCCCTTTTCCGTATATTTCTGACATCTTAACGCCATATCCCGAGTAACTATCGTTGGGAAGCGCGCCGATACCTCTTGTCTTGAGAGGGCTCCCCTTCTTCATCCGGCTCTCCATCACTTGAATCATCGCGGTTGGTTGCTCTGGTTCTCAATTTGTCGTTGCCCTTTTTGATCGAAATAATGCATCCCTGTTCCTTCAATCGTTTGGTCAACTTGGTGCTGGCTTGCATACCCGGAAAATCTTTGGCGCTGTAGACAGTGAAAACTTCACTTTTGGCTTCGACAAGGACCGGGAAGTGCTTAACTTCCTGTGCCTTTGTTGGCTCGATCATGACGAGACTAAACTTGAGACGAAAGGAACCAGGAGTCCGACAAGATAAGTCAGGGAAGCAAAAAAAGCACCCCTCAACATCATGCTCATCCTTGCCAACGAATGGAGCGCCGACCAATGAGCCCATTAACCGTCGTTGCTGTCGGTACTCCTCGGGCATGAATATTGCGTCTCGAGTCCCTGACTCATCGAGTATGGAGCAGCTCATGATGTAGTGGCAATATCGGAGCCGTTTCTTGATATCATCCTCGCTCAGAAATGCACATTCAATTGAAAGCTGGACAATGGGAGGCGGATCGATTACTCTCCTGTCCCTCTCTCCAAAGCCACATGACCGTGCAGCAACCGGCTGTTGTCGAATCTTGAGCACGTATTTAATATCCGACTCACTCAGAGGTCTGCCGTTGGTGCTCGCACTATCGCCGCTGAGTATATCGGATATTCTCATTGGGTCTGATCTGTTTTCTGAATGTGAAATGCCTTGAACGTCCATGGTGACACCCGGCGGCAACCTGGGTTGAATAGGGCGGGGTGCGAAAGCAGTATAAGCATAGGCTGGAGGCGCCGATCCCTGGACGCCGTAATCCTGAGGACGAGGCATTTGGTGGGTATGAAAATTTTGGTGAGCCCCCCTTGGATCGGAGTAAGGATCCGGCGGGGGTTGCTGGGATAATTGTAGTCCATATTGCGACTGTTGACCAGAAGACATGCCCCGACTGTGCTGAGACGGCGGCCGTCCTAACGGTAAGGGATGGTGTGAGACCTGCTGAGTTGAAGTGGGCACATTGGCGCTTTGATATGCTACACCAAATCCTGGATCTTGTGGGGACTGCGTCTGTGAGGGGATATGACTGCCATGCGCTCCGGGTACCGGGCTTGTTGGAGGAGGCAATCGGAGGTTCTGGGGCGGTTGATCATGGAACTGAGGAGGATGGAGAGCTGAATCGTGAGAACTGTAATGAGAATCGGCGACCCAAGAGGTGGAATATTGGCGGGTCATGCTCGGGTCAGGTCCTCCTGTCCTCTTACCAGACATGTCGACGGTAGTAGAGGACTTGGACTCTGAGCTCCACGTTGGAATGACTGCCATGGGAAAATATTTGTGAAGGGGAGAAGCGTGTATTCAAATTTGGCGTCGAGTGGTAGCTCAAATCTCTTGCATCGGCTTGACAAACTTACACGGCCCTCACCCTGGTAAGATCCAATGAGGGGGCAGATCAAAAGAAAACACGGGAAGACCCAGCACCCGCTCCTTCCAGAGAGCCGGCGAGCACAGGAATGGGGACGGGCCCACAAGGGTGGTGTGAAGTGCCAAGTAGGGGTGTCGGCTGTCGCTGAGGCGTGTTTGACCGCAAGACAACAAGCCACCAGGGAGGGGGGTGTGAGTGGAAACGTAGGAGAAGTTGGCAGCGGGCCCAGTAAACCGGAATAAAACACCCGGTATGAGTGATTGATGACGAAGAAGGCGTTAGCGGCGAGGCAGCAAAGGAATCAAAACCAAGAGAGGAAGTGAACCAAAGTTGGATGGAGTGGTCGAGGAAGGCGGCTGGCCATCAACTCCACATACAGCCGGATTTGGAGGAGCTTTGGTTAGCGGCGAGACAGCCTGGCCGGAAAACGGGGCGAACGGGCGTGTTGGGCGTGACTGCAACGGATGGGCGACAGCAACCGGTTCTCACGCGAGAGGCGCATTCCCTTCCCGGCGTGGAACGCAGTAGACCCGGTGGGTGGATGCAAGGACTGGACAGACGTGACAGACAGCCTTCTTGGGATAGCTGAAGGAGGGGAGGGGAAACGAGGTCCAGTGAAAGGGTGTGAGACCGAAACGGCGGGATGTGACCAGCACAGCGGCTGCGTGATGGTGGATGCGATAATGGTTGGGTGGTTATTTCCGACCGGTAGAAAATGAGAAAGAATAAGAAAAAACCGGGAGCAAAGCAAAGAGGGGGAGAGCAGCCGAGAAAAGGTGCGTTGCAGAGGAATGAGATAGATCCGAGGTGGCGGGCGGGGCCAGAGATTGAGTGAGATGAGGAACGATGATGAATGGCGATGATGACGAAAGCTTAGTGGACGAGCGAGGCAGAAGAACCGGGGGAATTGCACGACTTCCCTCGCAGAGACTGGCAGAGAATCGGGCAGCAAAGAAACAATTGCAAAATATCGACGTCGGCTTCAACTGGAAATAGCAGCCTCGATGCGAAGTGTGAGGCAGCTGCTCATGAGAAGCCGGGAGAAGATGGTGAAAAGAGATCAGAAGGCAGAGCTGGCCAAAATTACTACCTATACATGCCAGAAGGTCACTCGGGAGCGAACCAAGTTATCAGCGCGCAACGGGGAGAAAAAGAAGACTTGCAGAACGGGCAGTAGGTAGGTTGCATCTACTTGCCTCCATCGAGGGTCGGCGGCAAGTGAACCCACCAGAGACAACATCCTCACCAAAGTAGGTAACTTGGCTGGGTGCCTTCCTACGCCAACCAACCAGCTGAGGGGTGCGGGCGTGTCTTCCATCCTTTTCTAATTAGCGAGTGGCATCAGCCCGTATCCTTGCCCTTACGCCTCCAACTACTACGGCACGCCTACCACCTACATACATGCACATCAATGTGTGTGTGCCTGAAATATTGGCTTGCATTGATGAGCAACCTGGGGGGCGCAACACCGCTACTGGGGGCATTCGCCAGCCAATCGCGCCAGCCCAGATAATAAGCTTGGCCTCGTTTATTTCCCTGATTGCATCACGGATGAAAGCACAAAAGTTCGTTCTCTTCCTCTGGTCAGGCAACGCGCTCAGTCATGGAGAGAGTCGTCGGCATGGGGTACACCAAGCGAGGTAGCGAGGGTTAATTCCACGGGCGGTTTCCACAAGAATCCCTGTCACGCACATTGGTCGCCAATATACCCACACCACCACAACTCCAAGACGACTTGTCAGCTATAAATCCAAATCTCCAGCAAGGTAGCTGGGCAAGCGAGCCAGAGCCCTTGCGACCCTACGCCGTGGCTGTCCCTTGACTACTACGGAGCCCCCCATCGAATCTGCTGGTGGCAGATTACTGAACTGAGAGGTGGGGTGGCTGTGAGCGCAGCGCTGCTCGTTGCATCGACGTAGCATCCTATGGACGCACTCTTGCAGGTGATCGGTTTCCTTTTTGATAATGCTACATATGCCTGGCGGTGGACCAACTGAGGTGCTTCGCAAGGATATCACTGCGGGATGGGGGTGATTCGGGGTTGAGCATAGGTGGTCTTGGCGCCCGTTCCCTCGTCGACGGATCCTCATGCAGGGCAGACTGCCCCAGGCAAGCTGTGAAGGCAGCTGAGACGAATAATATGAGGCTCGGTTCGTGGAGATGGGGGGCTGCTGGGCGGGTTCCAGCCATGGCGATATTGTGACACGGCACACAGTCGCCGTAAGACGAGGCATGGGCCCATTGATGCAACAGCACGGTGTACGCAAAGAGGGTAACCACCGCAGCTCGCCAAACAACCGACAGCTCCCGCATGTCCATGACCCCATGGCCTACCGCTTGATCCAACATATCTCGATGGTCCTGGATGAGTGTCCATGAAACCGCACGTCAAGGCTAAGTTAGCTCCCACCTTAACCGCCTCTCCCTGGACGCCCCACTCCGCGAGGCATGCACATAAGGCCTCAGATCCCATGCCACCGATCCTTTCCCAAACATCGGGCTGTCAGCTACCAACAAGCTTGACACGGCAGCCCAATCTTATGTCTGCTTACCAACGCAGATGCGTCATGTCTACATCACGATAATCGCAACTCCTCGCCGCCCCAACCTTGGCAATCAGCCCAGCGACCCAACTCAATGGAATCCACACTCTCTCGGAGCCGGGCGGTCGGCTGTACTGGCTTGTGCGGTCCGGGTCCGTGGTTAAGGGACCGGTGACAGATGACATCGCTGATGGCTTACGCTTCAGCTTCCTCGTTGCATCGCGCACTTACCATCTCCAACCCCATCCTCCTCGTGACATGCCCGAGAACGGCGGCAACCATGGTTTCATTCGCCACCAACGAATTGGACCAAATCCTCTCTCTTTCACGCCCCTCCAACAGCCTCCGATCGGCTCGAAACCAGCTGCACTTGATGATTCGAGGCCACACACGACCGACGCGTTGCCACCCCACGAAAGCGTATCGTTGCCTCTCTCCCCCAAGCTGCGGTGTAGGCTGTTGGCTGTTGGCTCGATCCTTCCGATGAAAATGGACTTGTTGGTCGAGCGCGCAGAGACGAAAACCTGAGTCGTTCAAAGTCATAACCCGCTATGCCGATTCGATGCCATCCCACTCTCACGGCTGGTGAGAGCCAACGCAAAAGGTTGGTTTGAAGACAGGTCCCCACGGCTCTGGATGTTGAGGAGAAAATGATTCATGGCATGTTGGGTGTGGTCAGCTGACCATGCTGCGCCTTTTATCTCTGTCCATGTCCGGCCTCAAATATATACCACAAGTTTGCTCTCTTTCACTTTCAATTCTTGACCTGGGCTAGTTAACAATCCGTCAGCTTTCGTCCTGAGAATGCTAACGTAATACACTACTTCGTCCGGGGTTGCTCCGATTTCTAGCGCGATCGACAAGTGCAGGGATAATGCCAGCATCTGCGATAGGCAGAGTGAGTTCTCAATCATAGACTGAGGCGCACTATTAGGATCGGAGGAATGAGGAAAACCTCAAGAGTTGTCAAGATGGTCAATAGAAGGCTCAAGATTCTATTGCGGAATTTTGGGTGCATGTTAGCGTAACAAACACCAGAAATCAGCCATGATCGACCCTTGGCAAGATCCGGTAGGTTACCGTGAGCTGTAGATCACTAGTGCCATTGATGTTCTCCTCTCTTGCAACGACTACTCAAGTTACACAAGAGCGGAAGGGTGCCCACTCCCCATGGTTCACGGTTCCGATCGGCCTGGATTGATCTGCTTTGTGATGGGACTGACGGGCATCCAACGCGGCCAATTATTATCCTGCTTTAGGACTGTTGGTTAGCCATGCAGACAGGGTCCTCACAACTAGCAATCACAAAATGCCAGCTTAGCCTCCCTAAAGCTGCCACTCTTATTTGCCACTCAGCCAGCAAGTGGATAAAAAGACGCATTGCGCCCAAGCCTCAGCGCCATGGAGAAGCAGGCGAAGAAGAATCAGGCAAGCGGCCGATGCATGGCTCCCAAGCCCAGCCCAGGATGACTATCGACGCGGCTCGGTCCCAGCCTTCGCATCGGAGCTTACAGTTAGCCCCCGACTAGCGTTGGGCCCAAGGCCCCGATAGCTCGCGGGTGTGGTTGCGTCAGTTGGAGTGGGCAAAACAGCTGCACCATGTCAGCTCCGCGACCGGGAGTCAACAAAGGGAAGCTGCGCCATGGACCCGGACCGTGGATGATGATCAGCCGGAATCAACATGCATAGGCAGCGCTTGGTCTGACCTGCAGTTGAATCCGAGTGGTGCATCTCATTTCGTTGCCCATCATCCATGCTGACAATGCCCCGGAGTGCGGGTCGACCCAACCAACAGACGCTGGAACCTCGTCCCTAGTGGCCCCCCTCTGAATACATTTCTCCCCCGTCCGCATAAACGAGTGATGTCTTGTTCGCAACAAGGCTGCGCTCCTGTCCCGAAGAGGATTCAACTAGCGAAGGCGTCGGCTTGCGGGAGCTAGGGCACATTCTGTGATGGACACTGCAGGATGCAGCCGCGAGTCAGCGCCACCCGACTTACACCAACCGCTGACAGCGCAGATGTCAACCTGGTGCAGGTTCATGAATGCTGCGTGCTCATCGTCGTACGATGACACGGCCAACAGTCCCTCCTCCTGGCTCCTACCCAGCCCCCGCTCCGGGGACACGGCGCCGTCACATGCCAGGTCAAGGTGCAGGAACCAGGGCCTGGCATTCCACAATGCGCCGTGGCTTGTGCAATTGTGCGGGAGATGGTGCCGCTTCCGCGACTTTATCAGATTCAACTGCACTCCCCGCGACCTGGCCCGGTTGCGGTACCCGAAAGCAACGGCCGCACCAGACGTTAATAATTTGGTCATCCTATTCTCCGCCCAACATGACACCATTCAACTGCCAACACGACAAAAAGTCCATTGTCGCGATGCAGAGATGCCTACAACGTAATCCAAATCGAGCGTAGTCTCCGATCCTTGCAGCAGGAGTCGACGACCTGAGTGTAGTTGTGCGACTAGATTTACACACAAAAACACACAGGCTTTTTTTCCTTGCTCCTTTTCCTGGGTCTTCTGAGTACGGATGACATCGCTATGCTGATGTAATACCGCAGACAACCTTCAATGCAAATAGTCCAGAAACAGCCATCAGCATAGCTGTTCATATTAAAGATTTGTTATATTTGGGTGCCAAAGGTTTGGTGCGCAAAGCACTAATTGAGGGCGGGCGTATTAGAAATAGACCTACCTCATCCAGGCTGATCGATCATCAAGCTGAAAGCACTTTGACGGTTCGAAATCAAATTGACGCGGCAGAGACACCCTCGCAGAGATCTCAAAAGAGAGCCAGAGAAATGCATGGACTATTTTCTCTGCCTGTCCTGATAGAATAATTTTGTTGGATCGTCCTTGTGGGAGGACGATGCTCAAGACCTTGCCCTCCAGCTATATGTAAATATCTGTCAATACAACACAATGGCTCCTCGTCGTGACATCTAGGGTTCGCGGGTTGTGCTCCAGCAAGTATCATGACGGAAAGTTAACAGCACCGTGTCCCCAATTGTATGGAGTATGCCGCTTCTCACAATGTGAGAGGCCGATATATCAACCTGGCAACAGGACTTTCCTTCGGTTGGGCCATGCAAGTTCGAATCGAAGCACGCCTTGGGTACGTTGGATTGGATTGATTCCAACCGAGGCTGGAGAGTATGCATTGATGAATTGTTCGGTCTCAAGGTCAAAGGCCTTGGGAGATTCCAGAGGCCAAGTGCAAACCGCATCCCAAACGGAACCGTCGTCCACTTGCCCAACATGAGCCAGACATCTGCGGAGCACGAGTACGATATTGAACAAAGCGCGCGCAGTGAATCAGTTCACGCCGCAGCTGAAGACCGTGGACTGCAGAGTTAGAACGGCGAGAACATGGGCGAGGAGAGTATGCTCCGTTTCTCAAATAGGGCCATTATAAAATAGCGTATCGAAATTATGCATTTACCACGAGGGCACATAGATCAACAGCGCTATGGATGTGAATACACTCTTCATGCTTAGGAAGGCCAGTTGGAAAGTAATTGTTTGAATTTATTTTTTATTTCATAAATGCAAGGGTGAGCCGTCTGCTCTTCATAGCACTGTTTGTCGTTCGGCTGGACGCACAAACATCGTACACCACCGCTTGCTTCATCCCAGAGCCGCCTAACAGCTGGGTTATACCTCCCTTCTTAAATGGGATCCCATAAATTACGCCTTATACGTCCCTGCATCCACCGAGTGGTCTGCTTTGTAAGAAGAACCCTTGTCAATCCAATTTGCTATGTAAAGGCGCTAGGCGTTTCCGCTATTTATGATAAATGTGATTGTGCCATGACATGAAAGAAGACAGTGTGAGGGGTAGTGATGTCCCCAGTTCAATATTGATTAAAACTTTGGCAAGTATAAGCTAAATATCCGTCGAAGTCGTATCAGACATGTACCACGAGAAAGGAGGTACAAGAAAAGAAAACAGTTGATGAGAAAATTGGTTGAGGGTATCAAAGTCGTGAATATGTACCAAAAAAAAATCATTTCGGAAAGAAAGGAGGAATGGTAGGTGCAGATCTAGAATCAATCAGATCTAAATCAGTAGCGATTAAAATCGGTGGTTGTAAGTGTTGATGCAAGACGTGACACAGAGCCACGACGTCATGGTACAGATGAGATTTATAGCAGGGTGTTGAACACCGCAGCTCCTAGCAGTGAAGCCATGGCAACCAGCCAGGATGGCGTGGACAGTGAGCCCGAAGACGCCTCTTGCTTGGGCAACGTACTGTTGACAAAGTCTAAGCCGCAGATTGTATTGACCTGCTGAGCAGCAGCTTCATAGGTGTTTGCGATGTATTGGGATCGGTCAGCTGAGGCCGTATGAAAGATGGCCATGGTCTCCCGAATACACCAAGAGCAGGAGGGGACTGTGCTTCCCGGCAGGGTGAGGTTGTAAGGAAGATAGTAAAAGTAAGCGTTGGAGGCGCTTGTGCGGTTGGTGACGGCGCTGGCGTAGCAGTACATATCAGAGTCTGGATCTTGAAGGCAAGTGGCCTGGTACATCATCTCATAAGCCTTGAGACCAAGTTGAAACTGCTTGACGGTGCTATCGCCACTGTCCCATTCGCTCTTGCAGTTCTCAGCAGCAGTTAGGTTGCTAGCGGCTGCATCAAAGAATTCGGTGCAGTAGGTAACATTGGCCGCACAGGTTGCGTCCAAAACACGAACGACGCTGAGCAACTGTTTCTGGGCGTTGAAGAATCCTTGAGAGGTCTGCTCGTTTGTTAGCATACATGCGCGAATGAACTGTAAAGGTGCTTTCGCAAAATGCGACCAAATCATACCTGAAGCATCATGGAGAGAGGGTAGCAAGTTTTAAACGAAGGGTCTTTGAGGACGCCCTCGAGGAAGGTGGGACAGTTGCTGCCAGTGTCGCTGTCGAGATCGGAAGCAATGTTTCCATCATATGCTTGGGGGAGGGGCGAAGAGGTCGCATCGGCGGTTGAAGTAGCTTCAGTCACAGAAAAGGTCATGGTGGTAACCGATGCCTTGACTTTGGTTGCACTCGTTGTCTTGGTGTTGTGCGATGCTTTTGTGCTTGTGGCATCCTCGGTGGTGGTCGTTCTGTGCTTCTCGGTGCTCTCAGTCTTGTCTGAGTTGTCTTTCGAGCTTTCGTCCGCCCGCTTCCTTAGTCCATCTCCGAGGGCAGCATCCTGGTATCTAGCTCGTGGGATCGAGGCTTCGGCTTCGGCGAGGTTGTCTACCCGGTTGATATGGGGATGTCGTGTCTCGGTCCATCGAGCTACGACTCCCGATGCGAGACAAGACAGAAGGAGGAGCAGGCAAAACGCAGGTCGGATGCGAGGTAGGCGAGAGGAGGCATTGGGGGTTCGAGACGAAGAAGCCGTGGCAGCCATGGTAGCGAGCGACAAGACGAAAAAGTCGCCCAGCTAAAATGCGTAAAAATGCGAGGTAGAGATGCTTTTAATTCGTAGGCGCAATGGATGACAGCTGTATGGACAGGGCGAGCGGCGAGATTACTGCGTGTTTCACCACGATGGGCCCAGCAAACTCAAGAGCATGCGTGGTTGGCTCAGCGGCAGTCACAGCACAGACAACAGATGGGATAAAAAGTAAGTGCGCAGGACAAGTCCGTCAATTACCGTGTTTTGTGTAGAGAAGCGATGCCAAATTAAGCTGTGAAGGACCTGTCCGACGGCGAAAATAGAGCTCTTTCTAATCCGGCGGGCGACGTCGATTGAATGAGCCACAGGCGTGAGTTTTGGGCGATGCGGTCCGGATTCCAAATCCCAAAGCTGAGGTCGGGTGTGATGGATTCGTCGAGGCCACAAAACGGCAACGGGACTCGCAACAGAGACGTAGAGGTCAATGCGAATGATTGGCGACGGTGCTCGCACACAAGTCGTGAGGGCCTTGGTGCAGGCGGGGATGTGTGGTGGGTGGACTCGAGGCCCAGGCCAGACGAGTGAAATCAAACGAGCGTGATAGAGACAAAGCTCACGATTGAAGCAACTGTCTCGACAGAGAATAGAGTTGCGAACCGGCGGAGCTTGGGCAGATGATCGTCAGCAAGGCGAAGTCGAGATGACTGCGTACCCAGGAAGTGATCGTCAGCGGCTCTGGGCAACGGTTGCGCGAGAGAGAATGGAGCAAAGATGAGCGCCGAGGAGGCGGATGTGTGGAGGAAATATCATTCACTCAGGACCGGGACCGAGAATAAGGACGCGGCTAAAGGATGGACGGCGGGAGGTGGATTGGAGGGGGGCATGGGGAAAGCAAATCGGACGTGGGTGGGCCATACAAGCTCCAATTGCGCCACTATTCCCAAAGGAATGAGTGTTCAGAAAGCGAACCAGGGGCACAAAATCGCAGCCAGGAAATGGAAAGGCGCCATCGAGGATGGCGGGCTGGTTGGCTGGCCTAGGCTTGGCCATACCACACTAAGCAAGCCGGGACGGTGCCGGCCTCCATCAGCAACTAGGCGGACTGGGGTGGTGGCGGACGCGGCATGAGATTAGATGCCCTGTGTAATGGACACCCAATAGTCGCTTGAAGGGATAAACAGGGGATTCTTGAAGGTGGTCGGCTCTCCTCCCTCATTCGCATGTCACCAATGGGTTGATAATGACGAGGATGGAGCCCAGGTTTGGCGGTCATGGTGGTTGAGGCGGTGATTGTGCCATCTTGACCTGAAGGAGAGGCTGCATCTTTTTCTTGGTGGAGTACCAACCGTTGGTACCTGACTAAAGCCATGCGCCTACACCGGTATAGTACCCGCTTCCCAGGAGAGAGACCAGGTACCGAGGGATGTACCTAGCGGCGAGCGCGAAGAGGTGCCCCACTGCCATTCCTTGGTCGCATACCATGTCTTCAGGAAATGCGTAAACGTGGTGCTGTAAAAAGACTCAGAAAAAGAAAAACAAGCCATTACAAGGCCGATGATGTGCCTGCCTTGCTGGCCTTGTCTGGCCCCAGGACGTACATCAACCACAACAAGGCAGGCGTGTGGTGCGAGCTCCATTGTCCGGCTTGCAGTAGCGCAGCGGTTTATTGACTGGGTCGTCAGGGGTCCAGTTACCCGATTGGAGCCGCCCATTGTTCGCCTGCACTCTGCGTCTGCAACCACGAATTGATGGATGACGGCTTGATCAAATAATACGACGTTGTCGGTGCAGCGAGGGAAATGCCATTGAGCTGGCGTGCATCATTCACAGCCAGTCAACGGCTCGCCAATCCATCCTCGCTCACCCACGGCAGCCTACCAAGAGCCCAAATCGGCAGACCAACCTCGGATTGGCCGCCTCCGCCCTGCATCAGGAAACTCGATCCCGCTGTCATGAACGAACTAGACGCCAGAGGCGGACAAAGCAACTTCTTCCTCGGGCACCAGCCGCCTGCACCTGCGGGCGGGCGGGCGTGCGTGCATGCTATGTGCATCCGTCCATCTTCAACGGGATTGCACGGTTGAAAGACAGCCAACGGCATCACTGCCCGATTGAGCTTCCCACCCCATGTTGCACTAGGATATCCACCTCCTCGCCGGCAGATCAAGTCGCCAGAGGGACTATCCACAGGATGGCCACGTCCAGACCCTCTCTGGTGCCACTGGTGCGTATGGTCCATGTCGTAGGGCTTACACTTGCTTGGCACAACCCGGCTCAAGCTTCCATCAGTGTTGCATTTATGTGTGGCCAGGGACGCATTGCAGCAGTGAGAAATTTGCAGGCTTCTTCCACTTTAAAGACTCATGGGCCGTCCTCATCGGCCTGCGCGAAATACAACTTGCCGGCAGGTCGCGGTGCATGAAAACAATAATAAAAAACTGCCCTGAGCAAAATATGAAATCCCCTGCGCATACAGACAATGTGGAACCTACCAAAAGGCCTCCTACCCGTACGCCCTCAGGCAACGCCATGCTTTTTCAAGATGCCCGACACCAGGCTTTTTCAATTGGCAAAGGGTGCCAGGTGAACATCACCAATCGCAACCTCACTTGTCCTTACTCGATTGAAGGTTTCAAGCCAGGCGCCGTCCACGTACTAAAAAAGGGAGACGTCAAATTTCGCTTAGTCGGAGGAAATCAGCCACCTAGCCAGCACACTGACCAACGTCCTGGTTCTGTCAACAAGGGGTGCCCTGCGCGATCAGGATCCCATGCTGGCCCGTTTCCCGCTGTACAAACATTTGACCCGAGTGTTTACTGCTCCCGCATAATTCTGAAGCTACTTGTGTGCGCGCCCATAGCTCACGATAGCCTTTCTCGCCAGACATGGATCGTCGAATCGAGCCTTTCCGACCCTCGTCGATCCACCAAATCGTCGTCGTCCTCTCACCGTCCGTTCATGGTGAGCTTCAGGTCGGTCCCGCTCAGCCGCGTGGCCTCTTGAAGTATTTTTCCCTCCTTCTACCCATCTCGCGTACCTTGCAGCAGTGCTTCTTGATATCCACCAGCTAGTGCAAGTCCACGCGCCGCGGTCGTGGCGGCGCCCGGCTCAAGCCAATGAAGCCCAAGGCTCCCCTGCCAAGAAGTCCATTCGGCCTTGCCCGCCATTCACTCTGTTGTTCTTTGAACTAATGCATTGCCGCCACTCCGTTCTCCTCCCCCATGTCTCAACACTGGCCATCGCCCGACGTCCCGCTCGCCAGGCCGATAGAGCAACCACACCTGACTAGTCTTGCGCCACAGACCTCGCTGCCGCCATTCCGCTGCCTTTGAAGCAAGACATTTCCCATCTGCCCTTGTCTCCCGTCGTTTGTCTCTCCTTGTCCTTCTAGATTGGGCATTCGTCTCACTTTCAGTATCCCGTTCAGGCAAGCAGGATTTCTCCACCTGATTCTTTTCGTCTCGCCGCGCCACGCGAGACATCTTTCGTCATGATTATTCCAATTTCCACGACATGCAGTGGCGCTCACACTTATGTCCAGCAGCCAAGATTCGAGACCACACAACACATCGAATCATCATTTTCGCTTTACCCATGCCTTCTTCACCGCCCAGCTACAATTTCTTTCTGTGGGTTTCTGGCTTCTTAACATTGGTGTGAACGTCAAGCAGAATTTTTCATGGCGCAACCCCACGCCAGGCGTTGTTGATAACTTAGTACCGGTGCACAGCCACCACTTGCCAAATTACCTACAAGCCAGTTAGTAAGGTAGGAGAGTGCCCCTTGCTTCTACGCCTTTTTTTTCGTCTTAGCAATTACTCAGCTGTTCATTAATCCTGTCAGCTCATCGTGCCCCATCTCTCTCGCAAGATGCCTTGACATGCAATCACTCCAACCCCTGGTCGGGTTTATTCTCCGGGGTGTCTCATTGACCCCGTCTTCGTAGCCCTGGTCATCTTTTACGCGGATATGAGGAACCCCATTTAGCGGACATTTCACATGGGTCGGGTGCACCATTGGCAAAAAGAAATTGGGTTATTACTCTTGAATTTTTTTTTCTCTCTTCGAGTGGCGTTGAGATATTATCAAATACAAGAAATCATTACATCTGTGTAGAGATTGGCGGTATCGTCTCTTCGCCGCGGCGCTTTGTGATTCGCCTGTATCTATAGCCCACCCATCATCCGTCAACGCCAATGCCAAATAAAAGTTTTAATAAAAAAATCAAATCGCAGACGCTTTTCTGTAGTCTGGACAGCGATAGTAAAATGTGAAAGCACCGATCCCACCCGATTACAATGGTATAGTGTGGTTTTCCCGCGCATGGCGAAGGAAAGCCAGTTTGTTGTTTTTTTTTGGTTTTTGTGTTTTTCATCAGTGCTTCTCTAGACTCTGAAGGTTAACGAGTTCGGCATAACGACCGTTCTTCTTCATGAGCTCGGAGTGAGTTCCTTGCTCCACGATGCGGCCCTGGTCGAAGACGTAAATCACGTCAGCTTTCTGAATGGTGCTCAGGCGGTGGGCCACGGCAATCGTCGTTCGTCCCTTGGCTGCCTTGTCCAGAGCTGCCTGCACAACGTGCTCAGACTCGGAATCCAGAGCAGACGTGGCCTCGTCCAGAAGCAAGATCTTGGGGTCACGAATCAGCGCGCGGGCAATAGCAATGCGCTGCTTCTGTCCACCAGACAACAACGTTCCTTTGCTGCCGACGATAGTGTTGAAGCCGTCAGGCAGGGACATGATGAACTCGTAAATGTTGGCTTCGCGACAAGCATGCTCAATAGCTTGATCCGGGACGTCCTCGAGCGTGGTTCCAAGAAGAATGTTGTCCTTGATGGTGCCCTGGTAAAGAGTCGGTTCCTGGCTCACAAGAGCAATGTGGGAGCGGTAGTCGTTAACGTTGAGACGGCTGATCTCGTGGCCATCGATGTAAACACCGCCAGAGAGAGGATCGTAGAAACGCTCGAGGAGAGCGATGGTGGTACTCTTGCCGCAACCAGATGCTCCTACGAGCGCCACGTACTGGCCAGGTCGAACAGTAAGGTTAAGGCCACGAAGCACTGGCTGCTCGGGTCGAGTAGGATACCTAAAGTGAACGTTACGGAACTCCAAGGTACCGTCAACCTCTGCCAGGCGCTCGCCAGTCTCAGACCAAGAGTCCACCACCGGTTGACGATCGAATAGCCTCTTGAGTTCAGCAGCAGCTTGGTACGCCTTGCCCATGTCTGGAGCAAAGGAGAAAATGGTACCTGCGGACTGAGCGCCGAAGATGACAGCCATGAAGCAGAGGAAGAATTGGAACATGTTGTACTCGTACTTGGCAATCAAAGTGCCGCCGTACCAGAAGCCAAGGGCGAAACAAGCAAAGAGAAGCGACTGAGATGCGGCATACAGGGCGGATGACTTGACAACGGAAATGAGACTGATGCGCTGCTGAATATCAAGAGATTTGGTGTATTGCGCCAAAACATCCTGTTCGCGGGTGAGGGAAGCGACGGTTCTAATAGCGGAGATGGCCTCAGAAGCATACGAAGCAGAGTTGTCGTACGCAGCCTTCGATCGCCGTTGGAAGTGAGCAAGCAGCCAGAATCGGAAGAAACCACATCCAAGGAGCACGGGGATGGTTGCAATGCACACGAGAGACAGCTTCCAGCCGATGGCCAAAGACATGACACAGGCAGAGATCAGGGTGGTGAGGACCATCAGAATCGTGCCCAGTGTAACACCGCTCAGACCAGCAACATGGGTGGTTTCGGTGGACAGAAACGAAGTGAGAGCTCCGGCAGTGTTCTCGTCTCGGTCAAAGAATTCGACGTCCTGTCTGAGCATGGTTCGGAAAGCACGATCTCGCACACTGTGGACCAATCGCTCAGAGCACTTGGCGAAGCAGACACCCTGAATGACAAAGGACATGAACTGGACCAACGCCAACATCAAGTACATGGAGCTCCAAAAGTCAGAATCGTCCTTGATCTTGTTGCGGTTCTGGGGTGTGATTGGAGTAGATAGAGTGACGATCTGCTTAGCGAAGAAGACTATTTCAAACTTTAGTTAGGAATGTGATGTTTGGACGCTATAGGGGGGGTGCACATACCGGCCTGGGTAGGGTTTCCACCACCGCAAATCGCAGAGAAGAACAAGCCAATCAACATGAGCTTCCACTCGGGAGCATTGAATGAGGCAATCAGCTTGATCAGGGTCCACATGCTATACTTCTTCTCCAGTTCGGCCTTACGGGCTTGGAGGGCGACGCTGGAAACGGATTTGGTGGTTCCGGTGCGGTTGAGCTTCAGGGCCATATTGTCATCGGGATCAACGCTGCGGCTCTCGAGCTTCTGAAGAACGGCCTCTTCCTCGGCATCAAGCGCAGCCTGCTCTTCGGCGGTCAATTCTTCGGCAGCAGCAATGTTCTGGGCAGATACAAGTTTGTAGTAGGCGCCCTTCTTCTCGAGGAGATCGTTGTGAGTTCCCTGTTCAACGATGCGGCCTTCGGTCATGACGACAATGTTGTGAGCATCACGGATAGTAGACAGTCGGTGGGCAATGGTAATGGTCGTACGACCCTCGGCCGCAACTTCCAGAGCAGCCTGAACCACACCTTCGGATTTGGTGTCGAGAGCTGAAGTAGCCTCATCTAGGAGAAGAACTATTGAGAGCGTCAGTCAGAAATCGCGGAAATTGTGATTGGGTCAAACATACTCTTAGGGTCCGAAACAACAGCTCGGGCAATGGCGATTCGCTGTTTCTGACCACCAGACAGGAGAAATCCTCGCTCGCCGACATTGGTTTCATATCCCTCAGGAAGTGCAGACACGAAGTCATGAGCGTTGGCCTTCCTGGCAGCTTCATAAACAAGCTCACGCTGCTGCTCTTCGCTTGCATGCTCATGCTTGGTTCCAATGAGACCGTGACGAATGTTGTTGAAGATGGTAGTGCCGAAAAGGGTGGGTTCCTGGCTGACAAGTGCCATTTGCTGTCGCAGCCACCGAAGGTTAAGCTTACTGATATCATGGCCGTCGAGATAAACGTTTCCTTCGACAGGATCGTAAAAGCGTTCTACCAGACCAACAATTGTACTTTTACCGGAGCCAGATGCACCAACAAGGGCAGTGGTCTTGCCCGCGGGAATCTCAAGGCTCACGTCATTCATGACCACCACCTCGGGACGGGAAGGATAGATATGCTTAATGTTGGCCAATCGGATGTTGCCCTCAATGTGCTCGAGCTTCTCGCCCGCCTCACTCGAAGGGTCCAGAGGGGACTCACGGTCGATAGTGTTAAAGATCTTGGCGGCAGCGGCAACGGCATTGGTAAAGGCCTGCATGTTAGGGGCGACGTTACCCAAGTTGAAAGCGCCAATCATGACAGACATGAGAATGGTAAGGATGTTGGAAAGGGACGTATCGCCGTCAACCAAAAATTTGCTTCCTTGCCAGAAAGCCAAACCATAGTTGAGGTAAAGCACAAGCATCATGCCAGCAACCATGACAGAGAGTGCGCCCTTGACGCGGAAACCGAAGTACTCGGCCTTGCCAAGATGGGCATCATATCGGCGGGCCAGGCGCTCCTGGGTGCCAAAGGCAATGGCATTGCGGACTGAGCTGATGACCTCGTCGGCCAAACTACCACCAATGGCGTAGGACTCCAGGTTTTGCTTATTGTACTTGAGGATGAAAGTAGAGCCACCTCCCATATTGAGAAGGAGGGCGATAACAGTGGAGAATAGGATCAGAGTCAGCTTCCAGTACTTGATGAAGCCGATAACAAAGGCCGAAATGAAGGTGGCGACGGCAGCGATAGTGAGGGAAACCTTTTCGGAAATGCCATCTTGAATGAGGTTGGTGTCGGATGTGATACGCGTAGTGACCTCACCAGCTCCGAGCTTATCGAAAAAGCCAATGTTTTGACGCATGCAGCTGGCAAGGTAGTTCTCTCGAATTTTGGCGCTAATGTGCTCACCAGTATAGATGAAACCCACGGTCGAAATGTAGGTGACAATGAACTCGCCAATACCCAAATACACAAAGTACAGGACATAGCTGGCCAGCTTGTCGGTAAATTCTTTATACGTCTGTTCTCCGGTGAAGTAGGTCTGGAACACGCCCTGGAGGTTACCGAAAACGACAGTCATGAGAGGTAGGGCGGCACCACCAGCGATGGAACAAATAGCGGAAATAAAGATGATGAAGAGATCAGTACGCGAGGCATAACGGTAGAGGACGGCGACGCCCTGTTTTACTTCGGGGGTGACCGTTTGGCGGCGCAAAACTTCAGCTTGGTGAGGGGGCAGGTGGTTGTACAATTCCTCCTGCGACAGCTCCCTTGGAGGTGTAACGACCTTGGAGTCGAGCTTCTTGAGGCGCTTCTCATTGTCGGGGTATATATCACCGGGCTGTCGATTGGAATCCACCTCGGTTGAGTTGCCGCGGCTCGAGCGCATGGAGCGAATCGAATGGCTTTTGCGAGCCATGGTGAAGAGTTGGGCGAGGGCGAATTGGAAGGAACGAGGACGTCAGTGCCCCAAAGGGGGGGGGGGGCGGTGGCTTTCGCGGGGAGCTCTGCGGAGTGGTAGAATTGGGTAAGCCAATTGTTGTCGTCAAAGCTGGAGCGGGCAAGCCCAGGGTGCACGATGTGAGATGTCGAGTCTAACACGGCATCTAGGCGGGCGATATCGTGGACAGCCGAGGAGCCTTGGACACGACCAAACTCGAAGGAAGGGAAACAGCCGACGAGTCCAAAAAGTGGGAAATCGATCCGATTAAAACGTCCACTCCCCCGACGAGAATAAATAATGGAATGGAGCAGATGCGACCGATACAAGCCCAGGGTGTGCCGTAGACTCGGGCGGAACACAAAAAGGGTCCCGAGCGCGCTCTCCTTCCCTTGCTGTCCATCTCCATAGTCGTCGGCCGTCTCCATATCTAGCGGGCCGTGGACTGGGGCCACACCCCCTTCACTTTCAACGCCCACACGCCTGGCGCCGCGCACTTCGGACCTCGCACCACAGCCAAGGAGAAACACACGCATACGGCGCCCAGTCTCGGCCGGCACAGTGGCACATGCACCGCGCCGGTCGCGCCCACCAGCAGACGATAGTTCGTCCCTCCCTCTCCTGGCTGCGAGACGGTGCACAGTGTAGCGTGCGACGACATGTCATTGCCCACGCCCGCCCGCACCCACCCGACCCGAAACGTAAACGATACCGAGCGCCAGAGAGGCCAACAGTGACCTCTCCCAGCACAGGGGGTACGGGTTTAGAGGCGGCCTCTAGGGGAACCTAGACCTGGCTGGCATGGCCCGGCACAACCCACAGTGGCCTCTGGGCGCAACCGCTGGCACCTGCTGCTCCCATCTGGCTTCAGGCCGTGGAGCTTGCTTCAACCACCGGCACTGATCGACCAACTCTTACTGCCTCCTCCCAATCGGACCCAAGGTCCATCCCTGCGATTCCGTCAACCAAGTCCCCGAAAAGCCACTTTGTTTGGGCAACAGGTCTAATCACATGGGTGAGAGTTTTCTCTCTGAGCCGACGCTCCGTCAACCTCCACCAATGAGCCACCCCCCGATACGACGCGACAGCGCCTGGCGGAGGATTGATAGCATATGCAACCATAGCACGGTGGATGAAGGCGGCTCCTGAGTCATCGAGATGCGGACTTTGCTGTCAGATGCTGCTTTCTATCGCTTCGGGGTCTTGCATGAGCCCGAACCCGTCCCGCTCATCTAACAGCACCCACCTAGCGTGCTGTAGGCCAGCTCTTTTTCTTTTTTTTTCCTTCTGCCTTGGTCGGCCGGGGAAGATATGAGGGGGGCGCCGCAAGTGGGGTCCCACTCTCTGCAAAAAGTGCTATCGCCTCGAAACGGTGTCTGTTTTCGGATAGGATACGAAAGAGTGGGTGGCGGGACTGCAATGTCCATTCGCTATTCGCCTCTTCGGTTACGTCGCTTTCGCTTCCACACCCGCGGGTTGCTTCCCAGCGCCTGATTACCTCGAGTCTCGAACCGGGGGGCGTGTGAGGGAACGTCATCTCCTCCGTCTGATAGATCGGGATTCCGGCACACCAAAACTGAATACGACGGGGGTCTCCAAAGTACGGGGTTGACCCTCATCATTCCCGTCCTGCATCACTGGCTAGCTTGCTTGCATTCACAGCGTCGCAACCGGAAATCTTTCAATCCCCGGACCCATCGATTCCTTCCAACCTGATGTCAGTCCAACCCAAGAGCCACTAATATCGAAATCCTTCGATCAGCACAACTACCGGGGCTGAGAACCTTAACTCCGGTTCCTTTTGTGTGCTTTTTTCTAAATAAGAAACGGCATATTAAAAAAGAAAAGAGGATGTGCATGTCTCGAATCGGAGCATAGTGACTAAACTGTCGCATTCAATGATAAAACAGGGTCCTGTGGCATTATGACATCGCACAAGGACCCCGTCTCATTTTCCTTTTGTTGTGCTTTTGTTTCTTCATGATGTTTCGAAAAGGTCTCACTCCGATGACGCTCAGGAACAACTTGGCTGCGCCCCCCGTACACGTGTGTTCACTCGCAACGGCCCCTCGGTGTGACGGTTTCTAGCCCCATGGCAATTCCGTGGACTGGTACGTGGGCGATTCGTCCTTCCACGTGTAATCTCCCTCAATTGACTCGGCTGCGTCCCTTTTTGCGAGCTGCCAATTTTATCCCCTAGCAGGCCAACAGCCCTGCACTAGCCGCCACCTACCGGACTACCGGGATGACGAACCCCGACCGACCAGCGGTCACTTTGAGTCGGAATCGGTCATGATTTTGCGCCGATTGCCGGTCTCATTACTTGGAGAAGCTAGTCGACAGCTACTGCAGTCAATCTACGACACACATGGGCCGGCAACTCTGTTTTCCGTCCCCCGGCGACGCGACAGGGCCAAACTTGGACGTCTCACTGACCTTATGCTGCTGCCAATGTGGGGGCGTTTCGTTCAACATGTTCTCGTCAGGTCGTTTCTCCTTTGTTGCCCGGTTGATGTGTTTTTTTTTTCTACTCAATACGCGACCGGAATTCTGATGCCGTGTGGAGTATGTAGACGCCAGTGTCAACCGCCAAATGCAGGCGGCAGCGGGGACGCTCAAGCGTCTAGAGACACTCCCCTTTGGTCTCTTGGCGCATCTGTCGATCATCCACTACAATGTACAGTATGAATCACCATCCACCCGCTTCCCATCAATCAGCCCTATGATGGTCGTTCGTTGCCTGCCTAATCCGCAACACTTCCTTTCCTGTTTAAACCTTGCGCGTTAGGCCGTTGGGTGTGATCCCATCCTTCGCTCCCGAGCTGCCGGAGTTGTGCATGTCGGTCTTGTATTTGCTCCGAACGTGTGCGTTACTTTGATGTTGAATTCCGTTTGCGCGCCGTAAGCATGGCTGGGAGCGATGTGATAGTGTGCGGCCGGCCTCATTCAACCCTCCGTAAATATGCATGGGCAACCTAGTATGGGCGCGAAGGACGACGAGTAGGATGTTTTTATGCACATTTTGGATTTCACACCGCATTGTCTTATGTGTGATTCCCACTCATTGTGGTCATGTGTGTGGGGGACACGGGCGAATAGTTGGGAATGTTCGCCAGTGAGGGGGTTTAGGGTGGCACCAACTTCCTGATCACCCTTTTAGCCTTTGCAGAGTGAAGCTCTAATGTTTAATATCTACGCTTATGCTCGCTCCATGGCGGTGAGGTGTGTCAACTCGATAATCGACTATTGGATGGAAAGTCTTGTTGGCATAGACAAAGTGAGGTAACGAAGATGTGATCGTTTACCATGTAGAGTTATCCGTGCTTGTTTCTGACGTGCAGCTTACCCTATACCAAGAAGCACCCGTGCGCCACCACCAATGTGGGCTTGTTCGCCACGTTCTTTCCTCTAAGACCGTGAACACCACCAACCTTGCAGCCTAATCCATCGCCACCTGGCCTCACGTGCCTTTTTCAGCTGCATCTTTGTTCCACCCCAACATGATCACCTTCTCACATCGACAAGACCTTCTGTCCTGACTGAGAAACCAGAATCATTAACGGCGGCCGCGGGCACCCCCCACCATTAGCGACATCCCGGCCCCCGTGTGCATCATCACCCATCATCTCAACATCATCTCCCCACACATACCAAGGCATATTACCCCAAAACACCAAAACAAACCCGCCCGCCCGCACCCATGATCCCCACCACCTTGGCCGTCTCCCTCGCCCTGCCGGGCCTGGCCCTTGCGGCAGCGGCCCGGCCCAGGAATGCCATCCTTCTCTCCGACGTCGAGTCGCTCACGCTTCGCGGCAACGGTGCCATGACGGCCCACCGTCGCGTGCCTGCCATCCCCCAGATCCGCTGCGTCTCGTCCAGTCGCCTCTGCGAGCTCTATGATATCGATGTGATGCGCTGCACCAACCAAGGCTCCTCCTACGGCGAAGAGGACATCCAGTGGAGCTGCACTGCTACGCTGCCCGAGGAGCTCAAGCTGGGTAGCACCGACGTTATCTGCGAGGGCTACTCGTCTCCCGACGACCCCTACGTCCTCAAGGGCTCCTGCGGCGTTGAGTACCGTCTCGGCCTGACGAGGAAGGGAGAGCACCGCTATCCGGACCTCGCTGGCGGCGGCGGCTGGTTTGGGGACGACAAGGGAGGCAGCGACTGGGGCGCCCTCCTCTTCACCTTCATCTTTGTCGCCATCTTCTGCTGGATCGTCTACTCTGCGTGTGTGAGAGCCAACGCTAATCAAGGTCTTCGACGTCAACGTGGCTACCCTGGCTACGGAGGAGGAGGCGGCCCCGGAGGCGGCCCCGGAGGTTGGGGTCCCGGTTCAGGCCCCGGTGGTGGTCCTGGGAACGATCCCCCTCCTCCTTACCCAGGCACGAAGCCGCAACAGCAGGGCTGGACCCCCGGTTTCTGGTCAGGCCTGGCGGGAGGTGGAGCGGCTGGATACTACGCTGGCAGCAGAGGCCGGAATGACAACAATGGACGCAACAGCCACTACGGTAGTTTTGATCGAGGAAACGGATGGGGTGGTCGTTCTTCTAGATCATCATCCGGCGGCTCTGGCAACCGCCACGAAAGCACCGGCTTCGGCGCTACCAGTCGAAGATAGATTATTATTAGTTTCATAGTTTTGGGGGGGAGCCCTCACAATTCCAAGGCGATAGTTTTACATTGCTACAAAATGGCTTTCTTGAATAGCTTAATTGACGCCTTCCATTTATCCAGTAGGCCTGGAGTCGTCGCTCCATCACACCAGAGACATTCGCCTCTTACCCTCTTTCATCTGGCTACAGAGTATATACACGCTGATGAGCAAATCTCATGCTCCCCAATGGCGAATAGTAAAAGTACACAGACAACTTTCCAAATGTGGTAGCCATCTAGCCCAGAGAAGAAGAAAAAAGCGTCAACGTTCCGTGCCGAGTCAACCTCATCCGCCCACCTTCCTGGCCATTCTCTTCCTGTTGGCCTTCATGAATCACCCAACCACCGGAAACAAGCAGTAACCCGATCGTACATTGCTCGACAAACGTAATTAAATATGTAAAAAAAAAAGGTGAGGTATCGTGACACGGCTATAAAAGGGTTGGCTTGTATCAAGCTGTAGAAAACTGTCCCTCCCCCACGTAAATTTAATGATGAACGGGCATCACGTCCATCTTGTCGAAAGCTCGGGAGCAGGTAGGGCATTTGCGCATACGGTTGCTGATTCGGTCGTCCACACACTGGTTACAGAATAGATGGCCGCATGTCTTGAGTGCTGTGTTTTTGAAGTTGTTTCGGCAAATGGTGCATAAAGCAAATGTCTGTCAATAGCGTTAGCCAAGGTCCAATCGCCTCCGAATTCCGCGAAACTTACTCGAAGCATTTCTTCTTCTTCTGACGAGTTGCTTAATGCTTTGTTCTTCCAATTGTCGCGGTCCTTCTGCACATGCTCGACGCGGACCTTTAATTTCTCCACTTCAGTCTCTTGCATCGTGTTGCGCTCACGAACGACAGCCGATGTGGCATCCTTGGATTTAACCAGGTTTGTCAGATCACCGACTTGCTTGTTCAGAGACTCTGCCCGCCGCACAGACTCCAGGCTCGTAGCTTCCATCTTCTTGTTCTCCGACACCAGTGTTGCGTTTGACTGCTTGAGATCTGCCAACTGCTTCTCTAGGTTGCCCAAAAGAGTTCGGTTCTGTGACTCAAGGTCTTTGAGCTGGGCAATAATTTCCGAACTCTTGCTGTTTTGGTGTCGAAGAGATCGAATCTCGTTGTTCCTCGTATCCGCATCCTTGCGAGCGGCAAAGTACTTCTGATCGGCTTTGCTCTTCTCGGCGATAAGAATTGTTACCCGCTCCTCCAAAGCTGCAAAGTCTAGCACCTTCTTCTGGGCCAAATCTTTCATCTTCTTGTACGCCTTCTCTATTGATGGCAACTCTTGGTTGATCGACTGGAAGTCCTGTTCCAATTTCTTGTACTTCTTTCGGAGCTCGTCGTGTGAAATTCCTTCGTCGTCCACATTGATCATTTCCTGGTCCTGGCTTGACTTGAGACGCGTAATTTCCGACTCGAGAGCTGAGATTCGATCGTCCTTTGCGCTTACAAGTTCTTTAATCTGCTCCACGGAAGCTCGGTCTTGTTCCATATTCGCCTTGCGTTGCATGTTCTCAGCCAGAATCTCATCTCTTGCTGAGCGTACACGAGCAAGATCCTGGTCGCGGGCCATGATTTCCGCCTCCAGCTCCTGTGTAACTTGGTTTGCATCCGCCTCTAGCTGGGTTCGGAAGGCAGATCGCTCTGCCTGTAGTTTTTCGGCCTCTTCCCGGAGTTGTTTGTTGGTAGCTTCCAAGCTGTTGATTCGCTTGATCAGGTCTTCGTTTTGGCTCTTGAATTGCTTGAAAACATCAGTTCGAATAAAATCCTCGTCAGTCAAAGTTTCCCTTCGCGCTTTGAGGCCCGAGTTCTCGTCCTGGAGGGTTTTGATTTCGGCCAAGATTGTCTCAAGCTGTTCCTTTTGCTTCGTCGCGGCTGCGGTTGCCTCCTCGTACTTAAGTAGCAATTCTCCTGAGTTGCCATTGGTCTCCGCTCCTTCCGAACCACTGTCACCAGAGGCAGATGGTCGCGTCGCATTGGCAAATGCTTGGTGTTCCAGCTTCTGAACCTGCGAACTCTTTGCGCGATCCAGTTTCTTCTCTGCTTTGAAGTATCGCAAGGTAGCGGCGTTGAGCTGTTCGGAGAGCTGATCCTTTTCGGTGCTGAGTCGATCCAATTTGAATAGATACTCCTTCTGCGCAGCCAAGAGTTTGGTAATTTTATTCTCTAGCGCGGTCACAGCGGGGGTGATTTCTCCCCGACCATTAGCTAACCGGCCAAGAAGTGTCTCTGCCTTCGATTTGATCGTTTTGCCCTTGTCTTGCAAGTGTTTTTGGAAGTCGTGCAGGTCCTTGAAGGTAACGCCACTTAGGTAGGGTGGATCTGACATAACATTAGCACGTGCGCAAATAAACAAAGACAACAAAGATACTTACCTGAGTTGGATGTCGAGGTCGATACGTTTGACTCCGCCAGGAGCTCTACCTCCTCGAGAACCTGCCCAACATTAGCCAACATAACTATACAGATCAATCATGAAAACCAACCTGTCGCCACCAAGCATCAATAATTCTGAGGTGGTCGTCATGGTGTACTGATCGTTTATGGAGTTCTTCTAGTCGCGATTCAGCCGTCGCAGCCTTGCGGCTGTATTCTTGCATCTGTCGGTAGATGGCTCCTTTGGTGTAGGCCTGATTAACCGAGGTCAGCGGCATTTTCGTCCCAACGCGCTGAATAACGTGTGTAGGAATGCGGTGATGTGAGCGAAAGCGTTGGTTATCGAGTGCACTCGGAACGCATCTTCAAAGCCGGGGACTGCCTTCGCTGAGGCGAGCGAGCATCATCGCTGGCTTGGTGAGCTAACTGGCCCAGCATCGGACTCTGATAAGAAGATGCGGCGATCCGGGTTCGCGGGCCCTTGGGGTACAATAGAGAAGGATGATGGGGAAGGGGTAGGGCATGCCGCGAGAATTCGCAATAGGAAACGGTGTTGTCTTGACACTTACCTCAATCCAGCTCTCCTCCTTCATCTCCAGGGCGTCATCCTTGGCCTTGGACCCATTGACAGCAACTCTCTTGCTGGGAGGGGCCAAGTCATCGGCGCTGCTGATGGCAGGCCTCTTCCTGTCCTCCATCTTGGCGAGCGTGGATGGACGAGGTGAGGCAGAGGGGGTCGTTGTGAGAGGCATCAGTAGTCGCGTGGCAGTGGGGAGCAAATGGGGCGCAAGGGGAAAAGAGAGCGAGGGTTCGGTCGAGGGAGCGCAATAGAGCCAGGTCCCGTCCCGACGCAGGGAGTCCGGGCCTTCATGAAGTGGCGGCGCGAATAAGTCGTGACGAGCTGATGGGACGTTCCCTCGGGCCAGGAGTTGAAATTTCGAAGTTGAGTCGCACATCGAGAAGAAGCGCGGTCTCCACCTCAAAGGGGCTTAGTGGTGCGCTAGCCTGTTTTGGCGCTCCCTTATCGATTCGCATGCCGGTTAAACCTCGCGAGACTAGGCTGCCACTCCACCATCCCGCATTTTATCATGCTCATGCATACATTTTTTTCCCACTTCGCTCAAAAAAAAAAAGAAAGGCGATCAACAACACACCTGATGCGAGGTGATTCACCAAGACTTGAACCATAAAGTATAAATGGATTGTTATTGAATACTACCATGAGTTCAATGTTCAAGAAGAAGGGCGGGCCTGCCTTCAAGCCAAAGATTCCTTCGGCTCGAGCCCGCCCCGCGGCACCAACACCAGCACCGTCCTCACAACCCGCGAAACCTCCTCAAACCGAGACATTCGTTGACACGCAGCCAGAATCCGTGTCGCAAACATCTGAGAAGGCGACCTCCTCAGTGGCGCCTTCGGTAGATGCTGGCAATGCTGTGTCGCAAGAATCTTCGCAACCACCCCACCAGAAATCTTCAACATCGACCCCACCAGAACGAGTCTTAGAATCCGCGAAATCCGACGGCATCACTGTGACGAAACAAACACCAAGCGATAAACCAGTATCATCTGAAAGTTCTGTTCCGAAGCCAACTCCCAGCCAGGAAGCGACCGTCGATAGACCCCAGGTTGAGCCAGAAACGTCCACCACCCGGTCGGCACCCGCCACTGAACCTGCGCAGGCTCAGCCAACTCGAACCGAAGCGCCGAATGTCCCTGATGTGTCTACCGACGAGTCACCGGAAGAGAATACTCCATCATCGGGGGCTCTGACTCATGCTCCCATCGAGGGGCCAGACAGTGGAACTGCGGATAGCCCCGCAACATCCTCGATTCCTGCTGGTGAAGCAAGTGATGCCGTATCGCAACCCGTGATTGAGCCCCCTAAAAAGCCAGCGCCTAGAACACGAGCCAGAAAACAAGCGGCCAAGAATACTGAAGAGGAAACTGGTGAAGAAGATGAAGGTGCGAGACCAAAGAAACGCCCACGCAAGACAACCCAGAACGGGACAGACACAGCGCCAAAACAGCCCAGGAAGCGTAAAACTCCAGCCCAGACCAATGGCGAAAGCCAAGCCAAGAGACGAGCCCGATCTGTCACACCAGAAGACTCCGAAGCCCAAGTGGTGGATCTACAACAACTCAAAATGTCTGATCTGACGAGGGATTTGCACATTGGTAAGAAATTCAGCCGCCACGACGAGCTTAGGGAACGAGAGCGACGGGCCCGTCTGAAGTTGAAGGTGGGAGACGTTGAGTCACGCGATAGTTCCGCAACACCGGAGCCGGGCACCAAGACGGGAAGTCCCGCTGCCGCTGCCGCTCCTACTCCGCCCGCTGCTGCTCCCCCGACAGGCCCTCAATTTCGTATTGTCGATGGCCAGATTGTGGTTGATCAAAGTTCGTTGACTGTGGACCGACACGCCCGAGCCGCCGCTGCTCTGGGAGACATGGAAACGGTGGAAGAAAACGATTTCACGCGCCTCATTACTAGCAACTCGTTCATGAACACGTCTAAACTCAAGGGGCCTAATATTTGGACTGACGCAGAAACGGAGCTCTTCTACCGTGGTCTCCGCATGTTTGGCACCGATTTCGAGATGATTTCCAAAATGTTTCCTGGCAAGCAGCGCCGCCACGTCAAGCTCAAATACAACCGCGAGGAGCGCCACTGCCCTCGCCTCATCGACAGCGCCCTCATTGGTGAGAAGACGGTCAAGCTCAACATTGACGAGTACAAGGCCTTCACCGGCGCCGAGTTTGAGTCGGTCGAGTCTATCGAGGCCGAGCAGCGCAAAATCCAGGAGGACTTTGAGGCCGAGCAAAAGCGTGCTGCCGACGAGCAGGCCGAGATTATGCGCAAGAAGCGCGAGGAGCTCTTTGCAGATGACGAGGATGAGGCATCCAAGAAGAAAAAGAGAAAGGGCAAGCAAAAGGTTCACTACGGCCTCAATGGAGAACCCATTGCCACAGAGTCTTGAAAGGACCAAGGGATTAGGGAACATAAAAGAAAAAAGAAGCTTAGGTATTGGGAGGGCCCCGAGGGGCAGTGAGATTTAATAGAACGGCGCATAGGGAAACTGGTATGATACCCATTGGGTCTTGTTTGGTATGGAATAGGAATAACCGTGTCATTGATATCATCCGTCCTTAGAAAATACGAGAGAAGGAACTATATACCCGTTAAGAGGCGGCGAGACATGATGTGTGTTCTTTGTGTGTGGTTTTTTTCCCCTTCTTGATATTCGTCAATCTCATCGATCATACTACCTTGCCTTTATAAATGTCAAGGCATGCAGATGCTCTCCATGATGGGTGGCGTGTCTCGTCATGACACCACGACATGCAGAGCACTACCCAGTGACAACATGACCGCACTATCTTCAAGCCAGACACAGACGTGTTGTCCGGCGACCATATTACTTTGGTAAGACCTGGATACGTTCAATTCTCCCCTGTTCATAATCGTAACAAGCAGTGCTTGGCGCAACATCTCCGAACAACACTTTAGTTCCCCTGACCGTGCTCATCATCCTCTGGTTGATCGAAGAGGAAATTAGCGGCGAGTTCTTCGTTCTTATCACAAGCAAAGTAGGCCTGGATAGCCTGTTCGCGGTCGAAGCCTAGCCGGCATAGCTGAGTCATGTCAGTTGGTGTTTGAGTCAGAACGAGGCTGGTTAAGGGGGTCTTACTCGCTCAATGGCGTCGCGCTCCTCCTCGGTGACGGCGATGGCCTGGGCTCCAGGGGGCAGAAGAACGTCGTCGTCGCCAGCGTCCTCACCAAGAAGCTGGAGGAATTGATCGGGGTTTGAGGCAATGAGCTGGGCGAGCTGGGGGTTTCCGGCACCAAGCTGCTGGAGAATGGGCTCAAGCATTTGCGGCTGCTGCTGGACAACCTGGCGCAACTGCTGGAACTGAGCGTTGTGTCGGAGGAAGTCGAGGTTGCCGAGATCAGCACCCTGGCCTGCAGCAGCAGCGGCGGCGGCAGCGGCGGCAGCATCCTGGTTGCCACCTCCCGATCGAGGGTTGCCTTGCTGGGCAGCAAGATCGAATAGGTTGACAGAGTCATCGCCGCCCTGTGACGTCTGCTGAGCGGCGGGAGGAGCAGCTGCCTGACGCTGCTGTTGCTGCTGCTGTTGTTGTTCTTGCTGGATGTTGTCGGGAATGCCCTGGTGAATTAGCTAGTTAGCAACGGGATTGATTCAGGTGGCGGAGGTTGGCACTCGATAACGAACGTTCAAGAGATACTCGACAGCGCGATCGGGGTTGTTGAAGGCGGCGCGCATAGCTGCTTCGATATCAGGCCTCTCAAAACCCATGGCCTCCATGTTTGCGATGGCCTCGGTGCGCGCAGAGCCCATGGCAAGGCCTGCAGTCTCATTGCCGCCGGCCGGGGCATCGGCGGTGCGCTGGGGAGTTGGGGTCGCGGGAACAGCAGGCTGCTGCGAAGAGGACTGAGAAGGGGCGGCGGGAACGGCAGGCGTGCTGGACACGGGCTGGGCGGGCGTCGCGGGGGGTGCAGCAGACTCGGCGGGCGCGGCAGGCTTTCCCTTGGGCTACAAGAACAATGTTAATTGCTGCAAGGAAGAAGGGGTGCACGAGTGCGTACCTTGTTCACCATGCACACAACGAAACCCTTCTCTTCAATGTTGTAGGAGCCGACAGTCTCGTCATCCTTCAAGATCTTGCCTGATAGCAAAGTTAGTTGATTGGGCGCTCGTCGACGGGAATCGAGCGGGTAAATACCAGAGTAGATGAGCTTCTGCAGCTTGGGATCCCATCCCTTCTCGGCGGAAATCTTTTCCTTGACGGCGGAGATCTATCGGAGGCATCGTCAGTCGGGCGAGGGCGCGAGGTGGCGGGGGAGAGAGATGGCGCGGGGTGGACAAACCAGCTCCGTAGGCTCGACGTCGAGCGTGAACTTTTGCTGCTTGAGATCCTGGAGGGGAAGGTCAGTGCGTGCATTCCAAAAAATAAGGTGCCAACAGCATGCAAGAGGCGGAGGGCGGAGCGAGAGGCAGCAAAATCGGCGATGGGGGCAGGGCGCGGGCTGGTGACGCACCTTGAAAGTGACCTTCATGATGGGCGAAAAATAGTCTGCGAAGCGGGGAGATGACGAGTGAACAGGGTGGTAGAGAACGTTGCAGCAAGCCGTGTGGGTGATGGCGGCGGCAACTGGGAGAGTCGATTCGAGTCGATAGAGCCGGCGACGAGGGAGAGGAGGAGGAGGAGACGGGATACGGATGTGACCGAGGTGACTGGCGGGGAGAGGCAGTGACGGAGAGAAAATGGTCGGCTGTAGGTGATGCCGCTTTTGACGTCGGGGTTGAGTCGAGAGCCACGAGCCACGAGCCACAGCAACCAAACGGGCAACGGCGCCAGCAAGAGCCCGGGCAGGGCGGGGCGGGGGCCGGAGTCGTGAAAAATACAGTGCCCTCTGTCGCTCAGAGGAAGCTAATTACCAAGCCAAACCCGCCTGGGGTTCGCCCGTTGTTGATGCCATTGGTTCAGCCACGCCCAAGGCTCCCAACGTGGCGTGGCGGTGCGGCACGTATGCTCTGGCTGCCTGCTGTCGCCTCGCCTCGCCTTGCAATCAAATCACATCAACCCAAGTGGGAACGCTGGATGCGTATGGCGATGGCAAGGATACTCTGCCGTACTGTGTCCACGCTGTCACAGCTGTGGTTCCTTTCGCTTCCATTTGCCAAAAAAACTTACTTATCAGAGCCATTGCAGATGCAACACCGGCTGCCTAACTTGGGTCGCTGCCTTGCTTGCTGTGCTTGTTTACCCCAGATGGTCCAACACCCACATGCCAACACACCACCAATCAACTTTGCGCTCACAAACACAACCACGCCCCGATTTCACATGCAGCCTTTCCATGCCATTGTTTCTTAATTTCTTTTATTTTGGTTCCTAAGTCTATACATTTACCCGTTTTACCCATCGGATATTTCGTTCCCATCATTTCATCTCTCTCGCTCCTTGGCGCAGAGAGTGTGTCTAATCGTAAAACGCCTCGCTGAAAATTCTCCTGGTATCTCCCACGCCAAACACTCCACAAAAATAGCTTCTGGATAGAATCCATCAATCCCAAGAAGCAAAGAAAGAAAGTTCCAAATCTGATCCAATCGCCTCCTTAAGAAAGAAAAAAAGAAGAAGAAAAAAAAAACGAAACCGTAATGAAAAGGGAGCCACATCATTGGCGTTTCACAGCCAGTGCATACCCCCGTCATAATCCTGCCTGCTGAACATCTTGGTTCAGTCCATCAATAAGTCGTAAGTGTCTCAGTGCTTTTGTGTCTCCTCCTCCTGTCTTTCCTCGCTTTCAGAGCGAACCCTTCGGTCGTTGTAGTCCGCCCAACTCGACCTAGTGCCTGCACTCATTACCCACTCAGGGATTGGTGGTGTCACCACTCGCTCTGAGGGAGAAGACGTCGGGTCCATCTGAACATCCTCCTCTTCCTCTTCTTCTTCTTCTTCTTCCTCCTCCTGAATACCATTGTCGTCGTGCTCATCTTGGTTAGAAAGGGGGCTCGAGAAGATTGGGTTGCTCGATACCCGTCCCTGGTTGAGTGATCGAACACTCTCTCGGTGAGAGATGACTTGCCCAGCGTTAGGGGACGCAGTCACTATAGTGCCCGGCGTGGTCACTGGCGGGGGGTCGGGAGAGTCGGACCGAAATAGCGGGTGAATATGCAACTCAGCCATCGAGGGCGGCGACTGGAGTGCGGGGCTGGTTCGCACTCGTCCTCGCGGTGCCGGGCTGTAGCTGCGGCTTCGGGGCCGGGTGCGAGGCTTCTCCAAGCCCATTGTAGTCGTGTTGGGGCTCGGGGTTCGGGTTGCTGTGGGGCTGCCCGGAATGGTCTCAAGAAATCGGCCCTGAACTTGCGGAGGGGTTGACAATTCCATGACCACCTGGCGATTTTGATCGTCAACAGTTGATGTATCCCAGGACTCAAATGTGTCATCTCCACTCCTGCGGCGAGCACAGTCGGTAGAGGCCGGTCGCCGGGTATCCTTAGACAAGAGCTGAGTTTTGGATGAGATGGGACGGATGGCTTGTGAGATGGTTGACCTCATGGAAGACATAGTACCGGTTCTTGATCGGCCGCCAACAGAAGAAGCTGCTTGAGATTTCAAGGAGCTCAACCGAGTCACTGGCTCCGGTGTAGGAGTAGTCTGGCTATACCGAACTGCCTTGACTCTGCTGACGGGCGACTTGCGCTCCTCCTCGTAGGAGTGAAGTGATTGGGCCATCTCAGAAGACCGCACATAAAGGAAGTGAGTGAAGAGGAAGAGAGCCTGAAAAAGAAAAGAGAACCCCAGGGTAAGCGCAGCGCCCGTAACGTAGCCATTCTTGTTGGAACCAACGACATTGTCCTTGAGGCTCACGTTGGACTGGGTAAGCTGAACAAGAGTGGCTACCCCTGCGACAGTAGCGCAAATACTAGCCAAGAGAGTGAAGCCTTGGTCAACACCAAGTGACTTCACAGACCAGTACCGAACGGGTGTGAAGGGATAGGTTGCAAACAGCCAGCCGATGCAACCAAAAACGATAACCTCGACAGCCAAGGCGACCTGTGATGCCGCCTTGCCACTGGGAGGGGGGAGGTGAATAGAAAGAACGGCAAAAATAGCAATGATGGCTACTGTTACCAGTAGAGCCACAGAGCCCAATACAAGCGGGATAGCCCGACGAATAGCCATTGCGTGAATGTGATAGCAAGGACGAGAGGCTTGAGCCAAGCTTGCCAGTTAAGGGCTGCCAGGGGACAACCGTCCACTTTGTGGATACCTTCTCTTAGTGGAGGGTATAGTAAGAGCTTAAGCCAATTGTTGTTTGCTGGTGGCAAGTTGGAAATTCATAACACAAAAGCTGGGTGCCAGTGCACTCCGTAGATCGGGATGTCGGGAACCGCGGCGGGGAAGTGCGTGACTCCGATGATGGTCGAGAGATTCGGCAACGAGAAATTGATGCGCAGTAGATGAGATGCGGTGGCGTGTGCTTGCTATTCGTATTCGAAACTGTGCCGCTCGGTGATGTTTGATGGATCGGGAGATGCCGGCTGTAACTTGAACCAGATGTCGGTTTTCTTTTTTATCACCGGTGTTGGATGGGGTAAGAAGCGAGTGTTTAGAGGCTCTAGAGAGTCAACAAGAAAGTGGCATGGGTGAAGATTGCTCGTGTTAAAAGAGAGACGTAGAGCGAATGGGTAAGTGGAAAACGAAGGAGTTGGGATGAAGGCAAAACGAGGGAGACTAGAACCAAAACGAGGATTGTCGATGGAGGGGAAGAAACAGAGAAAGAGCAGAAGGGTGCAGAAGGTGGCAGATGCCAGGACTAATAAAAAGAAGAGGGCGAAGCGGAAGGTGTGTGGACGAGGGTGTGTGCAACGTGGAGCTGGAGCTGATGGAGCACGAGCACAAGCACAGCGAGAGTAAAAAAAATTCAAAGAGGCGTCCATGTAATGTCCATGTCCATGTCAGTGTCAATGGGTGCAAAAGCACAAGCGCAACCACCACGCGCACCCCCATGGCCCTTTCCCACTCCGCCCAGAGCCCAACGGCGTGCCGTGCCCCCTCGAAAAAGCAAGCGGTGGGATCCCCGCTCCATGCCGGGTTCTGGGATGATGCGAGTTGGACGTGCGTCGCGCAGCGCAGCGCAGCAGAGCGTTGTGTGCATGGACAGGACGCCGGCGCAGGGCTGGGCTCGGTCTGATCCGGGGCTTCTTCTCTCATCCAACCTAGCATGTGTGGACATGGACAGCTTGAAAACCCTCGCTCGCCTGTTGTTTCCAAGCAGGACTGTCCCCGCTCTGCCCCTGGTTCCTGGTGCCTCTGGGGTGGTGCCCTCGACAGGGGTCCCTCCTCCGTCCGATCTCCGAATGAGGTGGCTGCGCTTTCGCTGCAAGTGATGCGAGGTGGTCGTTTCCCATTGTTCTAAATGGCCTTCGTGAAATAGTTGGTGGGGCCTGGGGGCGTGTGTGGCTTAATCATGACCTCAAGCGGCTCTGTCTCAATGGCCCAGCACCGCCGGTTCGCTTGTGTCAAATAAGTTGGGTGTGTGTGGGTGGACTGAGCTGAGAGGCCGCAACCTTCTCTGCCAGTTCCAGCGTCTTGTCGGGCCAGGGAGGGAGGTTATCTGTCAGTTCCAAAAGCAATATGAGCGCCGAAGTCGATGGACGCCAGACCCAGCCCTGCTGCTGCCGTCGCATGCGTCATGCGGCAGCCGGGCTCTGAGGTTGCAGTTGGGGGGATCATCACGATATGCCTAGCCCATGGCCCTCATGCCCCAACAGCCACCACCAACACCCGGGTTGCTTGGCAGCACAACCATCCACGCGAATTGGGAATCCTGCCTGTGCGGAAGGGATTATCTCGGAGAGTAGTGACACTCCAGGACCAAGCCGTTGGCCTCGTCGTCCGTACTCGCAAGGGCTAGAGCTGCAACAGGTTTGGTAAGCTGGTCTTTGCCTAGGAGCTCAGGCACCGAGCGGTCCGGCCACACCCTTTTTCATCTCCAAGGTTGACGCTGACGGCATAGCGGTTTTGGGTTTCTCGCTCCCAGGCACAATACGTGGAGAACAGCACAGCGCTGGGCGCCATGCTAGCCACGTTTAGGAGCAGGGTCTACTATTATTACTGCTAGGCGAGACGGCGCTCGGCGGCGGCGGCGGCGTCTAACGGGTTGCTAGCACGACGTTTTTGCGGACGGTTGTTTTGTTGACACTCACGTCGCATCAAACGCGTCGCATCGGTTGGAAGTAAATAAAGCGAATGGCAACCCGGGGAGACACCCGCGCCGCTTAGGCTAACATGGGCACCACACACATGCGCGCGCGCACATATGGTTTGAGTGGTATTCAAGAGTCACAGACCCGAGCAGGACCCGAGCAGGACCCTGGCCAGATGTTTGGGCGATGTCACCCACCGGTGCAGGAACCCAGGGAGGGGCAAGAAAATTTTGTTGGTGTTGAGCCTATTGATCTCCAGCCGATCCGATTCAATCGGAGAATAGGCCTTAAGCGAGTTTTCTTGCCGAACAACAGGGTCAGCAAATGCTGAGTAACCAGAGGAGATTAATAAAAAAACCACGGCCGCATTAGACTGTCAGCCAGCAGGCTCAAAGGATTGCAGAAAGCCTCGTTTGCGGGACCTGCAGATGAAGAAACAAAGGATTTCCCTGCCACGAGGACATTCCTGCTGCCGAGTCTCGAGCGTTTCCCGTCGCCCGCGACCTCCTGGTCTCTGCCTTGGCCTGCCCTGCCCTGTTCTGCCCCAAGCGTCCACATGCTTCAGACCCCGTACCCATGTTCGTGGGATGGATGATAATTGGCAGCTGCGGGTTCGTTTGTGTTTGAAAAAAACTCACAGACGACAGACAGTCAACTGGGTTTTACGGCTTTGAGATGCTGCCGGACGGATACCTGGGTCAGAGTGTGGAGCTGGACAGGGAACCCTGGTGTATTGTCTCATATCTATTCCAGGCACATGCCTGCTCCGCATGTTTCATTTTTGCAGAAAAGGCCTTTCTTGTTCTTTTTAGCAATTTTTCTTCTTGCAGTCTTCTGAGGGAGGCGTAGCCGCGACAAGTGGCCACCCCCTAAGCACGTCTGCTGATCTGCCCCCGCCTCCGACTCCAACTTGGTCACTGTATCGACGCACACAGGCCATGATACCCTCATGATTCAACGCACTAGTGTTGCAACGGGGAATGGCAAACAAGACCCTGCGAATAGACCATAGTGCCGTGCCATATTGTAGCCGTGACTAAAAAGCCTGCGGCTAAACCCCTTCGAGAGGGGTCCAACCAACATTGAGCAATGTACAAAAACGGCAATCATCGACGAGAGTTGGGGGCTGACTAGTTAGTAACAGCAGTAGGCTGCGTTGGTTCAGCCGCGCCAACCCAACCCGTCAATGCCGTCAGCACTGAAATGAGAGACGAACGAAAAAAAGAAATGAAGCCAAGCTCCACTGGGCGATACAGCCACTATCTGCTCCCACCTGGAGAGAGCTGTGGTGCAGCCCACTACTGATGCAGGTACAAATTATGAATGACAGCAGGCAAGACAGGAGCAAAAAAGAAAGGAAACAAAAATGATGCCATTTCACCCTCAGCTCTTCCCCAGTCAAGAGGCACAGGCAGGTCTGGGCGTAGCATGTTCATTTTCAGCTTCAGGCCGTCTCCTTGCTCCGGGCTCAAGTGACGAACCCCCGGCCCACAGCCAAGGCCGACCTTGCTGCGTGCCATGGCCACAGGATTGGCTTCTCCGAGGCTGCGGTCTCTGTTGACATCTGGTGATTCCTCGTGGCCACGCTTCACATCCGACCTGTGCAGACCAACTAAAGTCGATCTGCTGTGTCCTCATCTTACCCGGCAGGTGGCGGCGCGGGTAGCGATGTTTCAAGCGTCCCGGGACCTTTCCCAAACATGCCCTAGCTCCAGGTACCGACACACCCTTGATGCTTCTCTACTGCTGCACTTCCAAACGCGATCCTTTTTTTTTTTTTTGGCGGCTTCAAACTGACCTGACCGACTACGTAGTTCGACTCCGTTTGTACGGCGCAGCACACACCGCAAAAGCCACCACCCCCAGGTCGCCGTCCACTCGCTCGATTGGCAGCCCGATGGGCCTAGCTTATTCGCACGATGCCAAAATCTTAGAGACACTGTATCCTAAGCCTAATTAGGAATTTCCCTCTAATCTTAATTACTACCAACAAATAAAAAATAAAATAAAATAAAAAGAATATTTAATCTTTTTATTTATATTTATATATAAATTTATAAATTATTTATGATTTAATATGATTTCATGTATAATTTTATTGATATTAGCTAAACTTAGGTCCTGCTGGTAGCTGTTAGTGTAAAGTGTCCCTAAGAAAATTGCATCGTGCGAATAGGTTAGGCCAGCCCGATGCCCCCCAAGCTTGGACGGTTATTAGCCCTAGCAGGCTTCACTTGGTCAGTGCCCTGCAAAGGACTTGGAGGCAGTTTAGCCTTCCCGGCTACCCGCCCTGAAATGCCCGTCCAAGCTGACACCCGCAGTCGCCGGCTGCCCAACTGAACTGCGCCGCATCGCTGCTTTGGAGGCTCGAGAACTGACGTTGGCAGAGTCCACACTAGAAGCCTTCTCTTGCATTCGACGGTCTCTCCGGACCCGGGTTGTTGGAGTTGTTCATCTCGTCTCTTCCTATAAACCCACTTGCGAGGGTCAAAGCTGAGATAGACTTGTCAAAAACGAAAATTCCCCCCCAAGCTTCCAGCACCCCCCCTCGCTACCAGGTCTTCCCTGGCCGGGGCCCCTCCTCACCTCGAGACATCCATCTCCTTTTTGATCGCCAAACCTTGTCCCACTTCATCCTGTCGCAGGTAGGGCTCTCCTGGTCGCGGTATTTCCGGGGAGATCTCTGCAGGAGCCGACGGCGGGCCCTGATTGGCAGCACGGATCCGCCCACTCTCATTGAGGCTTCCGCTGAAGCTGCTGTCCTCTCCAACGGCATCGCAACGCCTGCGCGCCGCCGGCCACAAGGCGACAATAGAGTTCAACTCGCCGCATCCTGTCGTGTGCTCAAGCAGCTTCTGCTTCTGCAACAGTATAATAACCCGTGCGCCCAATTGACGCTGTCAGATGCAGTGGTACCTTCGTCCGGGGGAGGGCAGGGGATTTTTGTCTTGGGTCACAGCTGCTGACAAAACGCTGCCGTCCACTCATCTGCCCGCTGAGTCGGCCGACAATGTAGGCCTTTTGTTGAAGCTGAGCTACTCACTCAGCTTTCCGCCCTCGGCTGATGATGAATGCTACGCTCCCCGCATCCCGCATCGGGCGATTTCTTGTTTTCTTGCTTGCCTTGCTAATAATAGTGCCGGTCGTTTTTCCATTTTGACTGCCGGCGAGAATCGACATGTCGCACCCGTCTCACGTCAGGTACTGAATGCCGTAGCAGCGAATGCAAGCAATCAATTGCCATGCTACATTACACCCCCCCAACAATGGACCTCTGGTGCCGATCGCGTATTCATTCGATTGGGTTTGCATCTGACCTCATCAATGGCCAGTGCTGCTTGGCCTCGGTGAATAATTGCCACTCCCACCGATCCCACGCAACGCTCAACGTCCAATCATTCACGGACCCCGCACTATCGCCGGGATGTCCCTTCGACGACACCAAATTCGTCCCAAGTGTGCCCGTGTGCGGCCGGCTGGCCGATACGAACTCTCTGGCGTGCTTGCGGAGGACGTGCGCTTGCCTATCGATGATGGGCTCCGGCCAGCACCTGCGACGTGAGGTGAGATAGATTGCGTCTCGCATGGCAACTGGTTTGCTGCCCAGCCTTCAGAGCATGCCCCGACCTCCAGCTCGGGGTCTCACGCGCGTCCTCGGCACAAGGGCTTCATCTTTATCCACAAAACCGCCACAGGAGCTTGTGATATCCATGTGCTCAGTGCCACTTTTCCGCTGTGACAACCAAGCGGCCGTGAACGCGTGATATCATCCCGCCCATGTGGGTATCAAAAAAGCATAACCACCAAGCAAATTGTTTCAACCCACCTTCGCCATTTACATCAAACCTGGGGTTAAGTGTCTGCAGTGCCCATGGGTGGCCGGTCAGCATCTGGTTTTGTTTTTTGTTTTATCTTTTTGGTCAATCCCTGCGGTACTAGTCAATTGGTGCAGCGTCATCAGCCAAGCAATGGTGACGATGATATGTCCACTTTGATCCTGCTGCCGGTTCGGAATCGGAGGTGACATACTGACTGCTTTCCGCCCATTAAATTCAATATATGGTTATATATGAGCTCTCTAATAAGCACCGTGTTTGCTCGCTCGGGGCGTCCAGTGAACCGTCTTCACGAAGAAGAAATGGTGGAAGGCGGGTGTTCGCAGGGACCTAGACAAACCTTGGTTTACCTATACGAAACCCTCTAGCTGCTGGTTCCCGCTGCTCGAGCACAACTCGTCACGATTGCGTGATCTCGGACGAACAATGGGCACGAACAGAGTGGAAATGGTACACAGGCCCTGATAAGACGTTCGACACGATCTAGGTTCGACATCACGGCCTGGTGATTAGCCAACCTCCTACCTTCTCATCTCACCCGAGTTAGTATATTCGGTGCCACAAGGACTCCCCCAGATTCCCGTAGTCGGTATATATTGAAACAGGGATGTGACAAAGGCTTATTCTCCCCACGAACGGAAATATTACAGCGTTCTTCCATTGAGCCTCCCGGTATGAGCTCCAAAATTTCAAGGAAAGCCCTGAGAAATGTCTCGCACCCACCTGCTTGCCGTATCAACACAAGGCAGCATCTTGGCAAAACATGTCTTATTTTTGGGACCTTCGTTGTCGGTCTAGGGTAGCACAGCTGGCCGCCTCCGCGCATTGACCAATGGTGGCTGACGCATTGCGGAAATTTCGCTTGTGCAGGTGTCGACGGTGGTGTCGACGGCCTCAATGGATACGACCGCCACCTCGTCCCGTTCATGCGCCTGAGCGTTGGTTCGTGGACGCATGCAGCGAAGAGGGGAGACGACTAGCAAATTGAGATAGGATATGCACGCCCCCCCTCGGGACAGACGGTGCCCCTCTCTCTCCACGGTGATTCTCTTGTCATGGATCTCTTACAAGCGGCGATCCGTCCGAGACGTGGGCAGACGAGTGCACGGCAGCGATCACCGCTGAACCCTCAGATGCCGCGACATTGATCACACAGAAATAATGTGGCCGGAGCGGCGGGTGGGAGCACCAACGAAGCACGATTGTTTTGTTCCGCTTGGCCAGAGCAACAACGCAGATGCAGAGCAACGCGCAGAGCAATGCGGCTGGATCCTTTTCCTGCCTGCAGGCGCGGCATGATTGGTCGAAGCTCGCATCGCATTATGGCGAGAGCTATTTCCAGGTGGACAAGTCGGACGCGGCCCCGAGCACTAAATTTGGACGATGCATTGCCATGAACACGCTCAACTTGAGACATGTACTTTAAAAATGATTCGCCCACCTACCATATTGTAAATGGCCATCTGCGAGTCGCCCGGAGCATGATGTAATTTCTTCTTTTTTTAACTGTTCCCCCCCTCATCGACCCCCACCAACGCCATGCCGTGAGGGGCGCCCCTTGTTTGTTGGCTGCTATTCGGACATGGCATGAATCAATGTCTCTGACTTGTGTGTCTTGCGCATAGGGGGCAAGACGGTCTGGACCTGCGGGATCTCAGCTGGCTGCGCAATCGGGCAACAAACGGGGGAGCGAAGACGCTTTTCTCCTTTCCTCAGACACGTGGATGCACCGAGTGGTGGTTGCTGTCGTGGCTATGCTTGCGCAAAAAAGCAACTCGATGAGACAGCTCCTGACCGGGACGACCCTTCTCGGCTGCCCCTGCGCCGGGACGAGTGTTTTCCGTAAGCCGTGATGGTGTCCTTGCGGCCGCTGCCGCGCCTTCCTGCGTCGCTTGCGCAGGGTTACCAGCTGCTCAAGGACGCCGCCTGTGTCGTAGGACCTCCTCGGATGCAATAAAGGTCAAGCTATCACAAGATGACAGGTTACTTACCAGATCAAGACCACACTTGCGAAGGACCCAATCGAGCGGGAGACTGAGATATGACACACGGCGTAAATCTCACCCCCTGGCTAAATGAGAGAGTGCCGAAAAAAGAAAAACCAATTGATAACGTGTGGTTTAATTTTGGCTTAGAATTTAGCTGGGTGACATATTCTACTGTATTTGTCTTTGGCAGGTTTATTTATTCACATACACCATGGTGCTCAATGATCACTAGAAGAAATGAAACCTAGTGTCCGTGGACAATGGGAATATTTCAGTAGCTCGTGTCCAAGTTTGGCAAAAACCGTTGGATTGTTTGTTTGCTCCTTGTGGCCCATGTCTCACGCTTGTGGGTGTGGCTGGTGTATTGACATCATGACTTGGCTTTGGACGCCTCAGCCGCTTTTTACTGCTCTCGCGCCGGAGCATCGACCTAGCATCCGCACAACCATCTCCCAATTCCAGTGCCAGAGGAATGACGAAACCCAGGGTGATCTATTGGTTCCGCACGGATCTACGGCTCCACGACTCTCCAGCGCTCAAGGCGGCTTTGGATCTCGACCCTGACGTGCTTTGGCCCATCTTCACCTGGGATCCCTACTATGTTTATCGGGCGAGAGGAGGGCTGAATCGTTGGCAGTTTCTGTGAGTATTTACGTACAGTATGGTGTGTTATAATCACAATCCTAAACCGTGTCCAGTCTCGATTGCCAAAATGATCTGTCCCAGTCCATCACCAAACTCAACCCCAAATCAAAACTGTTTGTTTTGAGAGAAGCGCCACAAACTCTGTTCCCAAAGCTCTTCAAAGCTTGGAAAGTAACACACTTGGTATTTGAAAAGGACACAGATGCCTATCCCCGCGAGCGAGATGCTGTCGTCGTACAGGCTGCCAAAGATGCCGGTGTAAAAGTTGTGATTCGCTCCGGCAGAACCCTCTGGGACAGCGACCAGATCACTGAAAAGAATGGAGGTAAACCTACAATGTCCATGACTCAAATCAGAGAAGTAGGCAAGAAGGTGGGAGAGATTCGGAAGCCAATTCCAGCACCAGAGCGTCTTCCCGACCCTGGAGAAATGCCGGTCGATTTTGAGCAGGACAAGCCAGAGCAGAGTCCGGACGTCAACCTGGAGAGGAGAACAAAAACTGACACTGGATACAACGAAATCGCTGGACCGAATGGTGACTTTGCGATTGAAACGATGGAGGAGCTTGGGTTTCCATCTGCGACGACTCCTCACCGAGGAGGAGAAACGATTGCGTTGGAGATGTTGGACAAGATCATCGCAGATAAGAGATATACGGCCACTTTCGAGAAGCCAAAGACAAGTCCAGCCCAGTTCGAGCCGCAGTCCACCACTTTCCTTTCGCCATTCCTGCACTTTGGCGCACTCTCTGTGAGAGAGTTCTACTGGCGCGTCGTCGAGGTTGTCAGAGCCTTTGGCAAGGGTGCTTCAACGCCACCAGAGAGCCTCACGGGTCAATTGCTTTTCAGGGACATGTATTTTGCCGCCCAAGCAGCCCTGGGGCGCTCGTTTGCTCAAACTGTTGGGAACGCACATTGTCGATTCATCCCTTGGCATCTGCCGTCGAAGCGTGACCCAGAGACAGGCATCACAACGGGCGAGTACCACGTCGACTCGGAAGAGGCCGAAACCTGGTTCAAGAGATGGAAATGGGGGGTCACAGGGTTTCCCTGGATCGACGCCCTCATGCGGCAACTGAGGCACGAAGGCTGGATACATCACCTCGGGCGACACAGCGTCGCTTGTTTTCTGACGAGGGGCGGGTGTTACATTCACTGGGAACGCGGCGCCGAAGTGTTTGAAGAATGGTTACTGGATCACGAACCCGCTTGCAATGCCGGCAATTGGCAATGGCTATCTTGCACTGCCTTCTTTTCGCAGTACTTTCGATGCTACAGCCCCATCGCGTTCGGTCAGAAGTGGGACAAGCATGGAGACTTTGTCCGTCGATGGGTCCCCGAGTTGAAGAACATGGACGAAAAATACATCTACGAGCCGTGGAAAGCCCCTTTGTCGGACCAGAAGAGAGCCGGGGTCCGGGTAAAGGGTGATGGGTTGACAGATGCCGAGGAGGGGACATATCCAAAACCAATCTTCGACTTTACAGAGAGGCGGGACTTTTGTCTTGATGCCATGAGAACAGCGTACCAGGTTGGGCTTTATGGGAATGACAAGTCCGTTTTTGATGGGACCTGGCGTGACAAATTTCAAAAGGACAAAGAGGAGTCAGTTCAAAACCCCCAGGGGAGTCATGGTAAGGGGCCTGCGAAGAGCGATGGTAAGGGAATTCATCAAAAACCAAAAGTCGATAGCGGCGGCACGGGGAAGCGTGGTCCTGTTAAATCTAGCTCAGGAAACACTTCGAAAAAGCAAAAGACCTTGTTCGAGACAAATATACGACGGAAATGAAAACATTACGGGCCTTATAGTACAACTTCATACATCCGTATATCATACAAGTTATCTTAAAATGGCGCCCTTGGATCCGCTAGCCGTGCGAACTCCATGGCCCAAAGATTATGTTCCTTCTTCTCTCCTGGGCTTGTAGCTTTGGACTGGTTCTCAAGGGAAATCTCGGAGAGTTGACTGAAACTATCCAGTTTCCCATTGACGCCCGCTGTGAACAAAAGTTGCTCTGCCTTGTCCAAATCATCAGACCGCAGCAACTTGCCAAGCTCGGCGCTCACTTCTGCGGAGCCCGAAGCAGAGATCTCTTCCAGGATAGCCTTTGCCTCGGCGGTTTTCTGAAGCTTCATGTACGACCTGGCCAGAGACAGCTGGCAGTCCGTCTTCCATTCAAACTCTCTGCTGTTGTCCGGGCCGAGCGCCTTCTTCAGGGTCCTGACCGCTTCAGCATAGTTGCCCAGCTTGTACAGCAGCTCGCCCTGGGCAGTCAGGGCATTGGGCTCCTTCCCCTCGGCCACGAGCTGTCTGAACCGGTTCTCTAGCTTCGCAAGGGGTTTGGCGCCCCATTGTCCGGTCCGTATGACTTCTCTGGCCATGGACATGGTTGCGAGCCGGCTGCCCATCTCCGATGCGGACGCCCATAAGGCCACGGAAACGGTCATTAGGTTTTGAGACGACGGCATATGTCGCATAATACACCCAACATCGTACAGGACGACCGCCGGGACGGGATTCTCTAGGGTTACCATATCAGCAAGTTTGTTGAGGCCCGGTGACCGGTCGAGACCACTCACCCCCAGCCAGTCTCACGCTCCAGGGATGTGATCCCTTCTGGACTGCATCTACGAATCTTTGGGCAATTTCATAGTACCCCGCTGCGGAGAGGCCCTCGAAGGAGCCCGCCCTCTTGATGGCGTCATCAAAGCTTTGAACTGTGATGCCGTCGAGGTTGCACTTGGCCGCGGTTGATGACTGCTGAGTTGGCGCACGGGGTGGAGGCCTTGGTGCGCGGGGCGAAGCAAAAGTTCGCACCTGCGATGCTCGATCGGCAGCGGACGGCTGCCCCAAGCGTGCAGCCTGTGAAGCCAACAATGTGGTTGTCGCTGAAGATGCCGGTGCTGGACTAGCGCGCAGCAACTGGGGACATACCTGCCGAGCTCCCAGGTGGCGAAACATTGTCGCTACCCAGGCACAAATGAGGCAATTGAGTGTCGTGAACAAGAATTATGCCTCAATTCACACACCTCACCGATTGGTAGAGTAACGCTGCAATTGAGGTAAGAATGCGATGAGTTGTTGTGAATAGCGTGAGAGTTGGATGGGGCGCCAGCCACACGACGTGCAGCCACACCTGAGCTGGCCAATCAAATGCTACAAAAGCTCAAGGTGAGCGATCGCTCACCGAAAAACGACCTAGGAATGATTTTTTTTTTTCAAGGTCTATCAAGATCAAGCTCCTGTCATAATCAACGCCCAACCAGAATAAACCCTGAATTCTGTACAATAATACTAGGGTTTTGATATTTTCGACATAACGCTTCACAGAGCGGCCTACTTTTTGTTGTTTTTTACACAGCTTCTGTCGGCCTTTGAGAGAGACGAAGGGCCTGAATCTCATCACCATCTCATTACATTTCACATTCCACAATGGCACCAAGAACGCGGAGCAAAAAGGTCGAGAAGAACTTGCCCGAAGATGTCGACGTTGAAGCACCGGCCTCTGAAGATTCAGCGCGCCCGCAGCAGCTGCCGATGAGAGCCAAGGATGGCGAGGCTCCAACTCCCACCAAATCCGGCTCGGCATCTGCAAAGAGCAACCTTGTGGTATTCGGAGACGACGACGATGCTGAAACCGCTGCGCCGGCTCCCGTAGCGCCGGTGGAGCCGGTTGCCCCAGAGCCTGAGGAGGATGAGGAGGACAGTGACGACGAGGCGCCCGAGGCCGTTTCAACGACCAAGGTGGCGTCGAGTATCAAGAAGTCGGCGCAGGCAGCGCAAAAGGCGGCCCACGAGTAAGTAATCCCCTTTTGAGAAATAGCCGCGTGTGTCACCTTGACCCCGTTGCTAACTTGGTTCCAGGCAAGCGGCGGCTCAGAAACGCAAGCGTCAGCAAAGGGACACTCTCTTCAAGCAGCAGGCCGAAGAGCGTAAGAAGGCCGAGGAGGAGGAGGAGGCCGAGGCCGAAGACTCGGCCAAGCCATCGGATGCCCTGACCAAGAAGCGACGAGCTGGCAAGGTCGAGGTCCCGAATCTCCTGCCAGCCGAGTTCCTCACGGACTCGTCGAGCGAGGACGAGGACGAGGATGAGAGGCTGAGGGCTGCGGCATCCGCGTCGCGCTCCAAGAAGCGCAAGATTGCCACCGTCGAAAAGAGCCTGGCCCGCGAGTCTCGCGGGCCTCGGGACGAGCAGGTTGGGTCTACGGTGTATCGGGTGGCGAAGAAGGCGGACGAGCGAATGGCTCCGAAGCTGAGCAAGAACACCAAGACAACCAAGGAGTTGCTCCTCAAGAGGAACCGAGCCGCGGTCCCCTCGCGGCGAAGGAAGTAGGCGTTTTGACTACAGTACCATGTCTGATCAACTACGTCACACATGTGTCAAGCTGCCCAACCCTACATCCCGCCAGCAAACGCATGTGTGCTGTTGGCTGAATGCAGGTGGGAGTGTCACGATCGTTTACTTGGAACGGCCCTATATGCGGCCGCGTCGAGCTGCACACTGTGCTAGCTCGCATTGGTAGAACGAAAAAGGAAATAAGAAGGAAGCCATCGAGCAATGGCCACTACAGGAGGGAAGGTCAATGGTTCAGGGATTAATCCTAGGGTTGTCAAGTACGAATATAGGCCAAGAAATTGCGGCGTCCTTGAACAAAGGGTACCGTCACTAGTCGGAGTTAAAAGGAACATTAGATTTGGAAATTTCAACACATGCGCAGATGAATCATACGAACGCATCTAGTGATCCACCTTTCGCTTTTTGCATCCATTGACGCGTCGTCCGGTAATGATGAACGTTACCCTACATCGTGTTGGTTTGTCTCTTAGGTCGGTACTCTCCACACGCCATCTCGCTTAATATGCGAACACGCAGTCTTTTGAGTAGCATGTTTGCCTCTCAAGACCCACGGCCAATGTTTCCGAGCCCTGTTGCTGGGTTGTCTCAACCCGGGTCCGTGGCGAGGGAATAACCCACCAAGATGCTAGGGCTGCTGCTGGGTTCAACTTCGGCATGATGGTCTCTGGCAGTCCCACAATGACTTTAAGGCGAAAGCACATGATCAGCCCATGTGAGCCCAAGCATAATAATTCGCACATGCCCGTACAGGGCATTTGCTTGGGCGACGTGTTTTCTTGGCCCTAACGCCCGTGACAGGACCAGAATGTGGCCAAGATCCGGTGGGTCGCGAAGATGGTGGGAGCTTGTCAATGTCGGTTATGCCGCGGCAGAGACTTGTCTCATGCAGTGCGTCATCAAGGCTCGGGCGAAAAAGAAGGGGAATAAACACCACAGCGGTTTTTGACGAACCAGAGCGCTAGTCACGCAGACCATTTGCACCTGCAGAGCCTGCGGCCTTTGCTGGTGGGGAGAGATGATGGTCTCAGACTGTTATAATTCCCCCGCGTCGAGCCGAGACGACGCACACCCCGAGACATTCGAACAGGGTCCTTCCCTGCTCCCAATGCTCAACGACAACTAAGCGTAACCGGTATGTACATAGCCGTTGGTACGCCCCCCTGCCAGGGGATGACAATGAAACCCTTGGTCGATGCCAGATGAGATTGTTGCCTCACTCCAGAAGCCCGAAAGCATACATTAGTAACTTGCCAACTCTGTTGGCAGTGTAAAGGATGGCGGCATTGTGTCGTCACAGTGTTAAAAGCGATGGAATAATCACCCCTCTTGTTGGTTGGTTGCATTGGGTCGTCGTTGGTTTGTTACCTCATTGGGGAAAAGTAGCGACTCGGGAGACAAGACCTCTCAGAGGTGACCTGGGTAAATACAAACGTCGCAGCATCCTGGCGGATATAGTAAGTGACATATACCCCGAAGTCAAATACCCAGCCCACACGGTTTGAAACGAGGAAATAAGGATGAAGATGGATGGCTTGACGTGCAGGCACCGGGGGTAAGAAGACTTTGAGCCGGCTTGCACAGCATAACTGTTTGATATTGATCAGGACGGAATGTGCACATGTGTGGGGCTGCTGGTGGGCCCTGCCAATTCGGCGGCACCTTTGTCCCAGATAATGGGTCAAGGGTTTAGCATGTTGCATGGCTGAGATGAGTTGGCAATCAAAGTACTGCGGTTGCTTCATCTGTCGGCGTTGGATATTGGATTGCGTTGATGATTGGGGCTCATGTGCTGTCGGGGTGAGACAAAACTGTCGCTGCTGGCCAGTCGCAAGCACTTGCTGCGGCTATGCTCAGCACGGGAGATCGACGCACGCAATTACACGGCCTGACTCGTGGGTCGCGGAAAGACCAGGCCTGTCAGCCGCCATTGGTGATTATCGCGAAAGGGAGGGGGGTCGGGAACTTAGCCACCAACAACTGTCTCGGTGCGCTAACTAGCCTGTTCTTTTTTGGAATGGTTTATGGATTTCGCAGCGCAACGACGACGGCAGCCACGTGGTTGCAACGTGATGGGTGAGTACAGCATGTCCAGCACCGAGTAGAATGGCCAAGAAACCTGCAAGACAGGTCCAAGCGTGTACTACAGCTCGTGACAGCGCCCCGAAGACGTGCGCCTGGCAAATCACGACGTCTAATTACGATGTCAATAATGCACGGCACCAGATTCTGGGGGTGTGCGTTCTGGGGTGCCCGCAACCACTTACTTTGAGTTGCTTCCATTCATACCCGTCCCATTATTGTACTGTAAGTGGTCAATAATAGCAGGGCGTCATCCGCTCCTGGCCCAAAAATAGTTGAGAGGTTGGCAAAATAACGTCGCGGCAAAAAAGCAACAATAGTTCACGACTATTGGCAACGACTCAGTAAGATTGTAGTTCTGTGGGGAGACCGATTCACCGGCCCAACCTCGCAAGCTTGCTGACGTTTGGAAGGATAAGAGGCTGTGTGATCTGGGCGGCGGGGAAAAAAGCAAAATCAATACCCCATGCGGATTGCTCATCAGAGAAAAAGTCACGATCTGCGTTCTAGGTTGAGAGCAGCTGGGCTCAACGACGAGCCGTGTGGTACATCATTGGATACCTAAGCTGATTCGCTTAAGCTGCTCTTAGCCAGCGGCGACGGCGCCACCAAGATCACCCCCGGCCGAGACCAGTTCCGCATGAAAAGGTTAGCTTGGCTGGGTGGTTATGTGCCTTTGTGGTACCTAGGACTTTGTCTCCAAGCCGCACACGACGGCGCAGTGAAAGATCCAAGTCTTATGCAGGTCAAGGTCCGTGCCCATGTTAATGGTTGCATTTGGTTGGTCACGTTTGCGCCTCCACACAACGAGTCGTGGCGTTCGAATTGTGCCGAGCGGGGAATATTGATGGATCCTGGAATTCTTCTCGAAAGACCAGGCGAGTGTCTGAGTCGAGTGGCAGGAAGTTGGGATGAAAATGGAATGGGGCTGGGATGGGCTGGGAAAGATGTCGGGCGAACGGAGGAAGGTGCAGGCAAAGCAGCTTGGCTTTTAATGCAGCATTTCGCCTGCTGCTTTGTGCGTGGGTGTGTGCGCGCCGCGAGGCCACTGTAACGAGACCATAAAGCAGCAGGTTATTCATGCTTGACGGGAGGACTTTGCTGACATGGGACAACCCGGTAACGCTTCCGCCAGCGCTCGGACACTGCGCACCCGGTCAACGAGCAGACCGGCATCCCCCAGTTGCTAAAGACGATTGTGACGGACGGCGTAGAGTAGTGCGCGGGAACGAGCCTTGTGGCGAGTAGGAATTGCGGCATTCCATCTAAGCAATGCCGGACAGGATGCGCGAAGCTGCAAGATTGGCTTCAATTAAGATTCCGTGCGCACCAGAATGATGTGAGAGGTCATTTGGTGTTAACCGTTTCCAAGTTTCCGCCTAATGGCGTTCGCATTACCACCCCGACGGAGGCGAAGCCTGGCCGTTTGGGTCTAGAAGAGGGTCGCCATGGAATGTATTTGGCACCTCCCTGCTTGCCGCGGCGAGGCTTGTCTGATTCTTTTCGTCCAGTGAAGTGAAGTAGTTTGATGGTGGCTACAGACTCGGTGAGATATCGCCCCCGATGAATCGCGGGCAGACCACGGCAGCATCCCGGACGGGGATTGGTTCAACAGAGACCGGTCAGGCCGAGGCCGGCCGACTCGCGGCCAGCAGTTACTTGATTGGATTTTGCAGGCTAGACCGTGGTTGTGTCGGAGAATAGCACGTCCGCAGCATGATATGATACCGATTCATTTCTCCATCACTTGAATGCCCATGACAGCGCTAGTTCTCTTCTCGAGACGACATCGACGTTGGCAGGTCAAGCCAGAGACTGACAGCGGAAACCGTCCTGAGGAGCGAACCCAAACGGGGCTATATTTCGTCGTGTATCGTTAGGGTTTCCCGTCCGTTCTGGCAATTCGAGTATCGGCACCGCGCATCTATCCCGCAACAAGAAAGTCAGCCGCCGACAATACTGGCTACTTCATTTCCGATTTGGATTTGCAGCTTTCACACGAGTCGCTCTGGTAGGTCGGACGAGAACCAGCGACCCAGGAGCAGGGATGCGGTGCAGGAAGTGGGCTTCCGGCCCTAGCTAGCTTCCTTTTAGGTCTAGCACCCCACTGCCGCTGTCCCTTTTCAATGTCACGGCACACGGGAGCCCCTGCCTTGATCCCTACCTGCCCCGCTCACCGTCACCGCTCGCCACGCGCGCTGGCGCATTGACCCATTGCCAGATTCGCCTTAACAAGGGGAAGCTTGAGCCGTCGAATTTCTCCTGCCATTTCAGACTGCCTACAGTACAGTGCGATTATGAGTAAACTTTGGCTGGCCTGTCTCAGGCGGGCGGCTTGACGGCAAAAGTTTCGCCTTCAGGGCATCTGTTTGTTGCACGCCACTGCGCACGGCTCCTAACGCCGATCTCAACGAGTGCCGGAATGGCTATTGCTGGATTCGCTTTCCTTATGAGCTGTCGAGCAAGTGGTTGGAGGCACGGGAGAGGTAACCGGGTCATGACGATGGCGTATAGGCCCTGCATCATCTTGTGATACTCCAAGGGTTGTGTTCATCGCGACAGCCATCATCCTCGTTCCTAGCTGGACGGGTTGCATGCCGGCAGCACCACCCGCCCACCCGCCGCCTTCTTCGTCTCCCCTGGTGGACGGTCTTGTCCCTGTCAGGCGACCTGGCCAGCCTTTTGTGTGCCTGTGATGCAATCCGTGAGGGTGTCCAACACACAGTGCGCCATCTCTGCCAACAATTTAGCTGACGCTGCACTGTTCAGTGCATTATGAGCGTATTCGGGAATCGTCAGCGAGTGTGTTGGATTTTCAGGACTAATGCTGTCGAAGGGTACAGGCTTCGAGAGCACCATTGCAGATTCTTCGTGCAACCTGACGTGGAGCTACTCATGTAGACTAAGCGAATGTATGTGCTTCCAACAAAGCATGCAGTATCTTTGTTTCAAACCCACTTCACATCCCTCTGACGTGCTGCGCCCAGGAAGTGTGTTGGTGATGCGAGGTACCCACAGACAGTATGTAACTGTAGACCGGGAGGCTCAACGTCCATCAACGGCTCAGCGACTCCCACGCCAGTGGCCGTTTGGAGGCATTGTTTCAGAGCGGCTCCGGATTCAAGTTCCGTACTACCCAACACCCCCTTGACGCCGGGGTCAACTTGTCTCACTTTTTCATTTCTTATTCCTCTCCCGTCTCCGAATCCCGTTATTGGAACGTGGTGGGCTTCCACGAGGCACATGGCTTGTACCTCGCTGAGAGATCCCGTCCCAGATGCTGTCACTGCCCGCGGTGACCACCATCTGGCCCAGTGCGCCTCAGCATACTGCTCGATTCCGCAGGGGGTTGCGATGAACCTGAGGGGTCTGCATCTCTGTGGCCGACTTGCGTTAGCCGGCTCTAAGAGGGAGGGATTATTAGCGAGTACCCATTCATCCTTTCTATTATTGTGGTTATTATTACTATTGTTTTTATCGTGCAAAAATGAGCCCACGCGAGATTTTGATCCTCCCGGTATGATTTCGCACGTTGTCGTTGGCATATGTACCGAAGCATCCTCGCAGTCGACAAAGCGAGCCCTGCATCGTTTGCTGGCTCGGTTTTACGCTGAATCAAGTTTCATCTAATGCGTCTCACCGGGCATACGAGAGCCCTACAGTTGTTTTACCGTAGCCAGTCGTTTCCTGCAACCACTTTCCACTTGCCGGCTTGTCAGCGTCCCGTTCCAGGGAAGGTTTTCGGTGGGATCGGGATCCGGGTGCCCAGCATCAGTATCCTCATCCTGCATCAAGACGCGGGGGCGTCGGCAGGGATCCCTTCTATGCGGCAGGTGTGAAATGAAGGATGGGGCAGACGGGACTGGACTACTGCAGTCAGTTTCCGAGCCTTGGTTCACTGCCCAAAGCTTGAGGTGCTTCCAAGGGAAGCCGTTGTAGATCTTGCGCCTGGGCCATGTCTTGCCTGACCTTGGTATACAGTGTGTGCGAGGATTTGCGAAAAAAAACTAAAAAACTATCACGACCTCAGATGATGCTTTGCGCTGGAAAAAGGTTGAACTTGGAGGATGGCTGTGTGCTCAAAGGCATCGCCTCGACATTTACTTCCATTGTTCCATTCAAGGGTCCGCCCCGAGACCGAGACCGCCGTTTTCTGTCCGAATGTGCTGATTCTCGCAGTGCAGCGCACACAGTGGAGAAGATGCAGGACGCATCACAGGAAAGACTTGCGTAGCAAGTCGCGCACCATCGTTGGCTGCAGCATCTGCAACCTCTGTCGCACGCACCGCTTGGGTGAGAGATATTCAAACTCCGCGACGTCAAGTTGAGTCCATAGCGGCAGATGGCGGCGTGGCGTCCCACGACGGGTCGAGCCAGCGTCTTCAGTTCCCCAGGTGAGACGGCCAGTCCTTTCCCTGCCTCTGCCTTGCCTTAGTGCTCTGCTGATATCAACCACCACGAAGACTCCACGGCCCACAGCCGCCGGGCGCCTGCGGAGAGCGGCGGCAGCACTGGATGGGGAACTGGGCGTGGAGAGGTTCAGAGGCCATCCACAAGAAGCGCCAGGAGTTTCTCTGGGCAACGACGGGGGAGGGGTCTGGATGGAGAATGCAAGGGAGGCGATCACTGATGGTCCCTTCCCGTTGTAGCCACGTGAAAATATCCCGTCCCGACCAAGCTGCTTGGCCGTTCTGGCGGGTCGTCAGAAAATTCACTTCAGAAGCGTCGGGTCCCTGAGAAAGCCCCTGGATCCTGGCAAGGCCCTGACGGAGCAAACAGCCCAGCCAGTTAGCTGGGCCAGGATGCGTAATAATTCTGGGATGCGCCCCACAGCGACGATGTCCGGCCCATGGCCAATGGCCCATGTTGCACTGACCGCAAAGAGGCCTGGGATGGATGAGAAGGCAAGGCGCTCTGGACGTCCCCTACCTGCGTGCTGGATGGACATGAGAGTGAATGGCACCAGGCCCAAAGCCGGCTGGCCCATCACCCACTAGCCCAGCAATGATGCGATGATTCCCCTGGAACTGGCTGACTCTTGGCCGCGGTCCCGGTGCTTATACGGCGACTGCTTGTAATCTGGGTCCCTTGCGTGGCTGGACTGTGACAAACTAAGACGCCGTCCCGAGCCAGAGCCGGTGGGTTCTCATTTCTACCCATTCCAGCTAGGTGCAGCTCCCGTCGCGAGGTACAGCACCCGATCTGCTGGATTCAATGGTTGGCCCGGAGGCTGGCTCACCTTCTGTGAAAGGCAATTGGGACGGACGCGGGAGACAGTGTGTGGCGCACCTCAAGATTCGGCTGGGAGCCCGCCCAAGACGCAGCACCAGACCCCAGGAGGACAACTCTGGGGCGCGAACAGGGGACCCCGGCCATTGCTGCCGGCAGGGGACTGCACCGGCGACTGGGAGGTAATGAGCGACCCCCCTGCGAGAGAGGATAAGGTCGAGGGGTACGTACTGTGCTGTGTGCTGGACCCCGTATGCGACGGGGTACACGGTACCCAGGGGTGTACATGCGGAGCACCGAGTCAGAGGCAGAATCCGTCGGGAGTAGCACAACGCTCCCACCACCTCCCAAACACCAGGCCCAGCACCAACAACCATGGCTTGCTGCTAGCTCCCGGACCATAGTAATGGACAAGGCCGGTCGTACGGTGCAAATGAAGTCAATGAACAATTAAAAGAAGCCCAGGCCCGCTCCACCCGCGCTTCCTCCAGTTTTGCGTCCTGGCTGTGCCTCTCTCCGTTACCTACCTATACCTCCCTCCCTCTCCTCCCCCCTCCCCGCCCTCCTTTCCCATCCCCCCCTTAGCCAAACCAAGCGCCGTTGCAAAAGTCTCAACGCAGCCCACACATCTCCCACTCATACACCGACGACCGAAAAGCAAAGCGACAAACGATAGGCTGTGCGCCATACACGAAGAGACGATCTCCACGCTTTGTCCGTTACCAATTCTTCATCGGACGAGCCCGCGACCCCCAAAAAGCAAAGACTATCGCCTGACGACTGCCGTGGTGCGACGATTGTGGCTGCTGCTGCCGTTAGTGGAGTAGAGACTTCGGGTGTCACGTCCAAAGTGAGTGACGGCCCAGGATCAGGACGACTTTTGCATTGTGCTAAAAAGCAAAGGCATCGGAATCCTGCGTCGAAACGCACTGCAACCCAACGTCTTGCGAACCGAGGCCGACCGTGTTCCTGGAGCCGCCCAATTTCGATTTACGGTCGATAATCCTCCGAAGCTCTCTTCCTTTCACATCTTCCTCTCACAGGAATCTTGGAAAGAGTCTCAACGGCTGTGCCGACTACTCGCATCTCGGACTTTGTTACTGAACCAGCCAACCAGCTAATCCAACAAGGAAGGTGTGTAGAGTCGCATCGCCATCACCTTGCATTTTCTACTGTGTTTTGCGTCGCAATCCCCGCCGCCTGCATTTCACTGCCGTCAACACTGCCGCACCGCTTCGTCTGCTGCCCACACCACCAGAATTTGCTTTGACTAGCCTTTGCCGCTTATTTGTTTGCGCTGCACAAGCCATCTTGTCGTGTTTTTTTTCTTTAGGGGGAAAACCACTGGATTCTTGCCCCGTCATGCACAGGCCATCCTCGTTGCCTCCCCTTTGATCATCATCTTTCGCGCGGCCATTCGAAACACGATCCCACGCTTTGCCCCAATCCGCGCAACTAGCCTCCTACTCGCGACTCCTGGAGCCGACCCCTATTTGGATTTACTCGACTTGCTCTATCCCCTGCGCAGAAGCAATTATCAAACCTGACATGCCATTATTATTCATTTAGCACTCTCGCCTCTCTAGACAGCCGCTGTGCATCTACTCCTTAATCGAATATTTCTCCGTACACATTTCTACGTAAATGTTTCGTCGACATCACAAAAATCAGGGTTACGGCGCGCCTTCTCTGTCAAGCAAGTTTTCCGACGACGACGACAACAAAAGTTTTAGTTCAAATTTGCGCGAGTTTGGTCTGATCAGTTCTCGCACCTTCAAATCCAACGGGCACCGCTCTGAAGTTGCCTCTGTATCAAAGCAACCACATTCTGATGCATTTTCTATTTCCGAAAGATGTACGTGCCCCTCTCCAGGACTGTGGAGGATCTGCTTGCTCTGGTGCGACTAGTACTGACTTTTTCCTAGCTCGATTGACCAAGCCTGGACCTGGATCCATTCGGACCTATCACGGCCCAGATTCCAGCTCATCCGCTGCCTCTGTAAGATCAGGAGTCAGCACCGCTTCGCGCCGAATCGGTGGTCTTGATAACAACATAATGGCGTCGAACACAGAGAGAAGCCGTTCTCGGCGAGAGCGAACTTTCGTGGGCAGTGAATGTGCTGTCTGCGAGGAGCCCCTCGAGCACACCCTTCGTGGAGAGAGGATCCTCCAATTCTCTTGCTCCCACGTTTCTCACGAGGCGTGTTTCTACGAGTTCATCCGCGAATTTGAGTCACAGTACTGCCCAACATGTGACGCGCCATTGCACCTGGACACAAGTCGAGGAGGCAATGTTATTGATATTGGTATGTATCTTGACCCAACTACTTTCAAGGACGTTTCTGACGAGGGAACAGAGAAAATCAGCAGCATTGTTCGCTCCGCAGGTACCGACTCTCGATCAGCTTTATCACCCACCCCCACAGCGATACCCTGGGACAACCAGACCGTACGCCCCCCTAGTCTTGAGAGTACCCAGAGAAGGCAGATGCAGCAGTCTGGTAGCATTCGGGATACCCCCAGCCGAGGGCCTCGAGACAGCCGCGAAGCGCCGTCAGAACGCTATGGACCCTCGCGCCATACTCGTAGCGACAGTGAGGCAACTGGTGGTGTTGCATCGTCAGGAGGATACCCCGAGACTACACAGAGCGGACCTCCCCGACGCCACGATTACGATGTCCAGGCCATGGAAACCACACCAACAAGCCCCCGACCGATGACTCGCAACCCCATTCCAGCCCCGATCGTCACTGTCCGCTCCGAGTTCCCTACCATGAACCGTTCGCGGCAACAGCAAACCCTTACTTGCTTGGTTACCGTTGAGGTGCCTAGCAACAAATGGAAGCCCGATCCTGAGGATTTGGGTGTACCAGCCCCACAGCCCACCCCTGTGAGCAGTCGAGCGGAAGAAGCTTTTGGCGGCCGACCGCCATCTCCGGCTCGCAGTGCACCACGGTTTTTCCCCTACGAGTCCGCTGAAGTCTTGGAGGAAATGACAGAAAGTCTCCGCAACCGCGTTGACAATTGGCATGGCTTGGACTTTAGCAAGTGCGTCGCAACATTTCACTCTTTCCCCCTTGCAATATTTCAATCAGTATGACTAACGTGTAAATAGATTCGGCAAGTTGAGACTCTATGGCACGCTCAGAGTTGGAAAAGACAAAGTATCGTGGCAGGAGCTGGAATGTTTCCTCTTCGCTGAGATGCTAATTTGCGTGAAGGAGAAGAAGATTCCCGCTCAGCTTGCACAGCAATGGGATGAGTCCGGCGCACCCCGCAAGACCACCCGCTGCACTTTGAAGGGATCTATCCTCATCAAGAGGCATTTGAACGAGGTTGCTGAGACCGGTTCTATTGACGAGAACGTCCTCACTCTGAGCCTTTCCGTTGCCGAGCTACCCCAGTTTCACCTGCGGTTCGAGAATCGAAACCAGCTCAAGCTGTGGCAACAGGCACTTGCGGATCTCAATGCCATTGAGACAGCTTCAGTAAGGAGTCCCGAATATGATCGCGGAGATGTATCAGAAACCGACGAGGAGAGTGATTGGCAACGATCGCGACCACAGAGAGTTTCCTCTGTCGCTTCCTCCTGGGGCGGTGCTCGAACTGCCACCACTGCTCCTACTGAGTACACCAACTTTCCCAAGAGCCCAATGCTCACCTCGATTCATGTTCCTATCGATGTTGTCATTGTGGTTCCCATCTCTTCATCCATGCAGGGTGTCAAGATTAACCTTGTCCGCGATGCTCTCAAGTTTATGGTTAATACTCTCGGTGACCGCGATCGCATGGGCTTGGTCACCTTCGGTTCTGGAGGAGGTGGTGTCCCCATCGTTGGCATGACCACCAAGGCCTGGCCAGGTTGGGGCAACGTCTTGTCTTCTATCAGGCCTGTGGGCCAGAAGAGCCACCGGGCTGATGTAGTCGAGGGTGCGAACGTGGCCATGGACTTGCTCATGCAGCGAAAGCACAACAACCCAATCGCTTCAATCATGCTTATCAGTGACGCGTCCACTTCTGACGCTGATAGTGTTGACTTTGTTGTGTCCAGGGCTGAGGCTGCTAAAATCGCCATCCACTCCTTTGGATTGGGCATGACGCACAAGCCCGACACGATGATCGAACTCTCGACACGCACTAAGGCCTCGTACACGTACGTCAAGGATTGGATGATGCTCCGCGAATGTCTTGCGGGCTGCCTCGGCAGCATGCAGACTCTCTCTCATCAAAACGTCAAGCTCAAGCTCAAGCTTCCCGAAGGCTCTCCCGCCAAGTTCCACAAGATCAGTGGTGCCTTGCAGATCACCAAGCGAGCCACGGGACGCGACGCTGAAGCATCGCTTGGTGACCTTCGGTTTGGTGACAAGCGTGATATCCTTGTTCAGTTGGTGATCCTGCCTGACAACGCATCTCAGGAGCAGCTGCCCCAGGATCCATGGGACAACATCGTCTCCGGTTTGGAGGCCCTTGGTGGATCAGTGGATACTGATGGCGAGCGAGCACAATCGGTTGAAGAGGTTCCCCTCATCCAGGCAGACCTGAATTGGGGAGATATCCTGCGTGATGGTACTGTCACCAACATGCCTCGTCCCTCTTTGCTGGCAATCACAATGCTGCCAGCAACTTCGGCTAACAAGAAGCCCTGGCAAAACGCGCCTCCCATTCCACCTCACCCCAGCATTGTTCAGCGCCGCATGGAATTGCTCACCTCGGATATGCTTACTCGTGCCCTGACGCTTGTGAGCCGTGGTCAGCATGACCGCGCCCACACTCTTCTGAACGAGACCCGTTCTATCCTGAAGGGTCTTGGAAAGGGCGGCCTTCCACCCATTCCTCCTATGAACAATAGATCGACACCGTCGACGCCTCATCCTGCGAACGAAGGCTCGCCAGGCCTGTCGGCTACTCCTGATCGCAAGCACAGTCCTTCGCCACCCGTGTCGGCTATCTCTGGCGCCAACGGGTTCCAGCCCCCGCCGCAAATCGGTCGTAGCCGCTCCAACGATGGCCTTGCACTTGGCACTGGCATTGACGCTAGCACTGTCAATGCGCTCGACTCTGAACTGGAGAGCAGCTTGGAGTGGATCAACCACCCTGCTGTCTTCAGCCGCGACAGCCGCAAGGCTGTGTTGCAGGCCATCGGTGTCATCAGCTCCCAGAGGGCCTTCACCTTCCGCACCCCCATCGAGGGTCTCTGGGCTGGCCGTGTCGGTGGCGTCAAGCGTCTCACCGAAAAGAGCCGCGAGTGGCGCGATGATGGCAGCGGCGAAGGCGGCATTATGGAGGAGGCCTAATCAGTTTCCTTTCCCTTTCCCGACTCTGGTTTCTCTCCAGTATCACTTATTGGCGCGGCAACGGTTGGCGTCTGGTTTTCCGGCTTGGTTTACGACCCTTAACGACCTCATACACATTCCTGGACGTTTTTGTCATGTCCTACTTTCTATACTTGCATTTTATGCCACATGGGAATGCACGCGCTTGCTTTGCTTTTTTGGATATTGATACCACATCATACCCCATTGCAACCCCCCAGGAAAGGGGGAGTTGAACAATACCCCATCCCCCACTCAGCTGCACCATCAGTCTCTTGTCGTTTAGTTTTATGCTTGCCTGATTTATTTGGCCACTCGACTGTCTATGAACAGCATGATGAGTGTGGCCCCTTCTTTTTAACATTGTTATACAAGGCTCGCGTTTGCGAGAAGAATCGGACGTGTCTATGGAGATGAGTGGGGATTCAGTTTTATGTTCATCTTTTCTTGCGCTTCTTGGCATATACCACCCGGGGCTTATTTTACTCTTCGGTTGTTGATCCTTTTTATGTCCTGTACCATGCATAATTAATGTGCTGGGCAGTCTTGACTGATGCATCTATGCATACACTGATATGTACGTGCCTGTTCGGGCTAGCTAGTTAGATGCGTGCAACGTTGTAAATTTACGCATTCAAGTTCATGATGCTCTGCTTCTCTACCCTTTTTGCTGTGATGGGCACGTTTGTATTTTCCATGTCAGCCAAGTATATAGGCTGGTTGGTCTTATTATCGGGTGTCCCAAGTTGTGTTTAAGAATTCCTAGGCGAGGTTGGTAGTCTAGGTAAATGGCGCAGCGAATCTGTTGCACGTCGTATATAATTCATCTCTTTTATTCCACACCCGCCCATTTTGCGCATGCATAAACCGCCTTGATATGGATATCTAACCAATTCGTGTCTTGGGGAGTTTTTACAATGAACCGTTCCCTCGCTCAGCCCCCTTTTGACGTGCCGAACACGTTTAGTCCTCGTCCCAGTTCTGAGCGAATGTGGTCAGCAGTTGCCGGAAGTTGATATTCATGACTTGAAACTTACAGGGTTGGGGGCTGGGGGCTTTGGACCGCCAGCCTGTCTTGCCACGATGATTTGATCGACCGAGAGGACTGTACGGGCAGCCTCAGTAGCTAGCTTAATGGCCCACTGCTTGGAAACGAGCAGATCGAGGATGCCCTCATCCTTAGCATCCAAGGTACCAGTGTTGTCATCGTTCTAGGCACAGGGGTTAGTATTCAAAGTTGGAGTGAATGGCGTAGGACATGATACTCACGTCGATATCGACACCAGTGTCCCAGTTGTCGGCGTTGTGGTGAGCCGCATAAAGTTGGCTCAAAACTTCGGTGGCGTCTAGACCAGCGCTCTCGGCGAGAATGCGAGGCACAACCTCAAAGGCTTCACCATACTTCTTGATGGCATACTGGCTAAGGCCGGGGGTGATCTCGCCGTGGGCCTGTATCCTCTGGGCAAGCTCAACTTCTGTGGCACCTGCACCAGGGACAAGTCGAGCGTCCCGAGTAATGGCCTTGACAACATTGACACCATCATCGACAGCCCGCTCAATATCATCGAGATGGTTCTGGGTGGCACCACGCAGAACCAGGGTGGCTGTTCTAGTAACCTCATCCTCCTGTCGGAATACGGTCACTCGGTCACCACCAATCTCAAGAGTCTCCACGACATCGATGCTACCCATCTCATCGGGCATGGGAGCACCCAAGCGGGCAAGGGGTGTGGCGCCGACAACACGGCACACTCTTCGAAGCTCAAACTTGCTGAGGATACGGATTAACAGGATACCGTATCTGTTGAGGTAGTGCAGAGCTAGATCACCAACTCGGTCACCGCAGACTACAACACGCAGACCAGAGTCATGAAGCTCCTTGATAGCAGCCTCAAGCTGAGTCTCCTCGCCCTTTGTGAAGTCCATCATCTCCTTGGCGTTCTTCAAGAGGACGGTTCCCTTGGTTTCGGTTTGACTAATATCGATGGGGCAAGTATAAACACCGACCTTGGCGCGGTTGGCCTTCTTGACGGATCCGTGGGGCTCCTTAGGGAAGACCATGCCCTTGACAACTCTGCTCTGGTCGAGGCTTCCACCCATAATCTTGACGACTCGAATGTTGTCGATGTTGAAGTTTGCAGGGTTCTTGGGGAGAACGGCGAGGACAGCCTCGGCGACGAGGCCGGCGAGGAAATCCTCATTGCCGTTCTGCTTGCTTGCAATGACAGTGCTGATAGCCTTGCCGAGCTCCTCCTGGTTCGTCATGTCCTCGACCTTGTCGACAGAGAGCTTCTCAAGAGTTTCAAGAGCATACTTCTGGGCCTTCTCGTAACCGATCACGATGTCAGAGGTCTTAAGTCCCATGCGCAGGAGGTCCTCAGCTTTTCGGAGCAGCTCGCCGGCGAGGACGATGACGAGGTTGGTTGCATCACCCATCTCGGACTCTTGCTGCTGGGACGCCATGACGAGGAGCTTAGCAGCGGGGTGGACGACGTCGAGTTCACGGAGGATCGTGGCGGCATCGGAGGTAAGGATCATCTTTTGGAGGTGGTTGATAACGACCTTGTTGCGGCCGTAGGGACCCAGGGAGGTCTGGACGGTGGAGGCAATGGCACGGCAGGCGTCAATGTTGCGAAGTACGGCGCCATCTTCAGAGTCGTAGCTATAAACGGGGAAAAACGAAAAGACCCGGGGTTAGCTGGGAGTTCTATGGCATATGGTTTTCCAAAGTGTGGTCGTGGTTGGTAATATCTTTTTTGAGAACATCATGGAGGGGAATGGCGGGGAGCTTCTTCCCACCACACACAGAAAGCAGGCGGTAAAGCAGGTAGAGACGGGAAAACTCACTTGTTGTAACCCTGCTTGAAGAGGCCCGCGTTGGGGGCGTTGGGAATGTTGAGCGACATGCTGGCAACCACGGCACGCTGTGAGCGAGTCTTTGTCGTGGCGGGATGTTGGTGCTCAGGGGAAGGTTGATGGAGGTTTTTGGATGGCTAGCTTTAGTTAAGACTCCCCTCCACCTTGGCCTCAGAAAAATCTTGGGCCGTCCAAGGTCTTCTGTCGTGGTGGGATTTATTAGTGGGGAGCGTACCTCGCAGCAGCAGCCTACAGGTGCTTGGCTGCCCTGTAGCCTGTCGGTAGGGGACCATTGGGTACCTGGGTACTTGTCGCTGTGGGTTGCAGCCTTGTACATGTCTCCAATCAGCTCCCCAGTTGCACTCTCCACCGCCCGATGCTGTCAACGCCACATGTCTCCCGCTCTTCAGCCTCGCCCCCTGCGATCTTGACCATGTACCCACACCTGTGGCGGTGAAGCTCTGCGAGCTACGATTAGTCGGAAAACACCGTACCTCTATCGGTAGTGTAGGCACGCCGCTCCCCTGTGGCCTGTCCCCCCGTAACCCCCGGGCGCGCGGCTGCTGGTGATGGCCCGTGAATGGGCGCCTTTTCAACACACGCGCTCACTGCCCTTGACCACGAAGCCCGCCGAAACCATCGCCCCTTCCTCTTCTCCCGCATCTTCATTTCGTCATCCCCCTTGCGCCCTGCACCCGACCATTAATCCACGCCCAGCTCTGACCAGCGCCGCCATCGACATCTCCAATTGCTCCTCCATCACCCTGGGTCGTCGAAATCCGGGCCTGGAGCAATTGTAACAGCGCCGCGCAGCCCAGCGCAAGCCGACCGCATACACACAGCCCACCGCCATCATGCCTGGTAAGCCCTGAACTGCTTGATTATTCCTTTCTGCACTGCTTTGCCTTGTGATCCTCTACGTCCACCACCTCTTTTTTGTTCTCGCATCACTGGGTCCTTCGCGGATGTGTCCGGCATCATTTTCTGGGGTTGGATTTGAACCCACATCGACAGACGCAAACCGGGTCTCTCCCCATCCCTTGCAAACCTTTGTTCATCCATAATTCATCTACTGTTCCCGTATCGCGTCGAATTGCATCTCCCTTTGCCAGCATCATCTCTCGCCGCCATGGTTACTCTAAAGCGAAAAGCCCCCGAAGCTGACATTGCTCCTCGTCCTTCCTCAGCTATCCCCTCTACCCTGCCTCCATCTGTCGAGGAGGCCTACCGGCGAAAGTGCGTCCAGCTCAAAAACCGCACCAACGAAGTCGAAGACGCCAACGATGCCGCTCGCCTGCGCCTCGCCCGCATCAAGCGCCAAGTCGAGAAGCTCCGGATAGAACGCGCCTTCTTGCTTGAGCAGCTCTCCAAGCGCACCAGCACCAACGTCGAAGATTCGGATGGCAGCCCCAGCCCGCCTCCCACGGTATGAATACCCTTTTTTTTCTCTTCTTTTTCCTTGTCACTGCGCCGCTCCCCTTTCCCAATCTCGACTCGGGAGCCGCTTTGCCAGAGCACCTGCACAACTCACCCCATTACAATGTTGATACTTGAGTGTCCTTCTGGAATAGAACCTCGACGGTTTAGCTGAGTTGATGGTTAACCCCCGGAAGCCTAAGGACAAGCCACTGCGCACCAAGCGAGGCCATCGCAAGTCCATGGCCGTCGACATCGAATCAAAGGGCGCCGGTGCCTCTTTCAACGGCGACGCCCCCCGATCGCCCGTATCCGACTCTGCTCGCGCCAATGGCGTCAAGTTGCAGGTGCCTGCGAGTGCCTTCGAAGTGTTCTGCAATGAAAACCGAGAAGCCGTCGAGGCCAAGAAGAAAGACGACGATGCCGACGTAAACGTGGAGGACGAGCTCGCTCGCCTCTGGAAGGAACTTTCTGATACCGACAAGGAAGAGTTTGAGGCCAAATTCGAAAAGGCCAAGGCCGATGAGGAAGAGAGAAAGAAGAGGCAAGAAGAGGAAGAAGAGGAAGAGGAAGAGGAGGCTGCGGCCTTAAAGAAGGACAAGGAAGATGAGCAAAGCAAGGAGGACAAGGAGGATGAGAAGGCTGACAAGCCTGAGGACTCTGACAAACCTCAAACCCAGGACGAGGACGTCGAGATGGGCAACTATGACACGGAGGACCAGGACACTCAAGCTGACAAGGCCGACGAGTAGAGTCGAGCCCGAGAAAAGGGCTTTTAGGAAGGCGTTTTTGGGTGGGATCAGGGTTCATATGTCACATTAATAGCCTGGCCATAGAGTCGTGGAGACTTTACATAGGGAATTGGTTTTTCCTTCCTGTCTTGATGAGCAAAAGAGAAAGTAGTGCAGTGCAGTAAAACGAACGCCCTCGCTGTGCGCCACGCGGAAAAGCTGCTGCGAAGCGCTACTATGTGTCTAATGCTTCGTATTCACACCCGACATTTCCTGGCTACTTCGTGTTTATCCTCGCCTGTTTCAAGTTGGAAAGCAAATAAAAATTAGTACATCCAACGCCTGCCGTTGAAAAACCCACACCCAAGCAAAACAAACTCAAAAAAAGGAGAAATAAGAGTACAAAGACTAGGAAGACGCCCTGCTGTCCAAAACTCACTCCCCTATATACAAGTCCACTACGATGTTCACTGCGGCGACGAGGATTTCCGCAGCGATGAGGACGATTACTGCACTTTGTTAGTCCGCGCGTGTCATGGCCCATTGGTCGGGCACGGGGTCAACTTACCAATCCACTCCAGCTTCTCATCGTGTCCGTGGCTCAGCTCGCCCTTGAGCACAGCCAGCAGATCAGCAATAACGTCGAGTCGCTCAGTCAAGAGGCCCACACGCTGGTCCATCTCAAGATAGCTTCGAACAGCTTGGTACACAGGCTCCAGCTGGGGCTCAACCCAGAACAACTCTGGCGTATCGAGCACTGAACCGTTGAGGTGGATATTGATGCGGAGGATAAATAGTTCGCCGATCTGCATGTTAATCTGCGAACGGTGCAGGTTGATCTTGCCGGTCAAGGCAATCTGCGTGGGAATGTCCTTGCAGGTTTCAACCGTCGAGGCAATCAGCTCCTCAAACAGCGACGTCTAACGCGGGCATGTCAGTACTGGCTCAAATGAGTGGGCATCGCACGGAAAAGCGGCTTACCTTGACACTTTGCGCCAGGGCATGGGAAATTGCCAGCTTGGTCATGTAGTTGTTCTTGTCGCGGAGTGTGATAAAATCATTGTAGATACGGGCCTGGTACTCTCTCGTGTAGTAGAAATTGAACAATTCCACCTCGACGTCATCTGGCGCGAGCTTCTCCGTTTCGAATTTAGAAATCTCCTTGAGAAATTTGGCCTCTTGAGACTCTGTCATACCCCAGATGACGACAACTCCGTAGTCAAACAGGAAAACCTCAGGGGTGTGGATCTGGGTGTCGAAGTCGGGGTTGGCCTCGATGGCGCTCTGTCCACCCAAACTAGGGCCTAGGAGGTCCTCGGTGGGTATGTGAGCGCTGTCATTATCCGCATGACCATTGTGATCCGAGAAGCCATTTTGAGACTCAAGGCCGTTTGCATGAAGGTCTATCAAGTCAGCTCTCCGCTGCTGATTGCCCTCGACATCCTCTCCGCCAGTCGAGTGTCGCCGTTCATAGTTCTGGATGGGATCTTGGCGACTGCGGATAGCCTTGGAGTAGTTGTATGGCGTGTATATGCACTCGTCGATCAACTTGGGGTTCGCGCCCTTCGACTTGCCCCTTCCCTTGAGGAACCGCATCAACCCGTCCATCTCGTATCGGTTCGCGGTGCAGTACGCCGTTACACGCGGCAACCGGTCGCGGTCTGCTTTTCCCAGGCGCGCGGCATCTCTACGCGCCGTTGGGTCTTTGATCCGAGTATACTGAGAGTAAACATCTCTACCGCTCTCCTCGTCCACCTCCTCGTTGTCGATGTCGGGGTTGGGCAAGAGCTTGAGCTTCTCTGTTTTCTTTGTGCTTCGCTGAGGGCCAATTTTGGGACCGACGCTCAAATGAGCGACTGCAGGCACGGCGCCCTGGCTGTTTCGCCGTCGGAGCTTGTTGTTCAGGGCTGCAAGCATGGGCGGGCCTCCAGAGCCGCTGGACGGGGCCGAGTTGGATCCATGGTGAGGGACCCGGGTTTGCAATTGCTGTCGAATGGGTTCAATTGTACGAGTGACTGGGTTTTCGCTAAAGGTGACGGTACGGTGTCCCTTGGGACGTGAGGGAGCGGAGGGGAGAAGAGGCGAGGCCTCGGTGGACGTCGCGTCGAGCGCACTGGATGTGGTGTGAGACTCGGCCATGATTCAGGTTGGGTTGGATCGGCGACTGTGGACAATGAAAACAAACAAATAAATAAATGGGCCGAGGCCAGCCAGCCGCGTGCGAGATCAGGCCTGGCTGCGCATGTCCCTAAACTTGAGGGCGGGTGAAGTTGTCGGCCGGTGGGCTTTTGGCGATATTCGTCCCAGGTTGGCGTTGACGGAAACAGCAGCCGCTGAGATGAAGAGCCTTTCTGGGTGGGACGAATGATGACGTTCTGCCCAAGGGCCTTCTCCAATTTCGAGACCCAATGGGCCTGTAGAAAAGCACACCGGCCCGCTAAACCAAGCTACTGCGGGGGCGTTTACAGGGGGGAGCAAGCCACTAAGGCAACTTCTGCAGCACACATGGTTCCGGCAGCCGGCATGCCCAGTCCCAATTGCTGGGGCGAGCATGCCGAGCCCGGCGGCCCTCGAAATCCACCAACTTTGTCGTATCAGTCCCACACGGGCTGGGATGACAGTCGACACATTTTCACATGCAAAGCATTTCCACCAGGCAAGCATCCTGATAAGCCCGGCAGATTTGGTTGGCAAAGGCTTGCAGAGCATTCACCCCTGCAGGTTCCCAAAGTAACTGGTACCATGGGCGTCCTGAATTATTGTGTTGTGGCTGAATCTGACTTTTGTCTTATAAGACACCGGAAACGCTACAACTGCCCGGCATTTCTTTGTCTTGTCTTTTCTTCATAGTAACGTGTTCGTGCCAATGCAAGCCACGCGTGTCTAGGAATGAGAATCAATCTAGACCTTTCGGCTTATCGTGCATTTTGGTTCTCATTTCCCATAACCCATTTCACAATTTGGTCCTGCCATACCGCTCCTGTCATAAACCCTTCCAGTTGATTGATCTGCTTCACAATAAGACATCAAGCTTTATTGCATGCTCAATCCTGGTTTTAGCTCGTAAACCCACTCAGGCGTCAATGATCTTGGTTTCAATCTTCAGGCCGACCTTGTCGAGCCGGTCAATAAAGCCTTGTCCCAAGCAAGCAGGCGTGTAAACTCCTCCATCCAACTGAATGTCGTCTTCAAGAATTGTCACAGCGGCCTCTGTCATCAACTTTGCAGTAACTAGCCAGTGTCAGCGAAGTTGGCCCTTTTGGCAGCCGTAGAAACTTACAGTAATACATTGGGCCTTCATGATAGGCCCTGCCGAAGGCAACTTTGCCAGCATGTTTCTCGGAGTCTGGATATGCCACACCTCGGTACTCAATCTCGTCTTTCATCGAGTCCTCTCTCTTTGCCCCGTCTCCAGGTTGTACGACAAGATTCTTGATGAGTGCACGAAGGGGTTTGAAAGACGCAATGAGCGCGAGGCCAATGGCCAGCAGCCAGTGAATAAAGATTCCACTGAGCACGTTGCGAGTCTTGAGGTACTGTACCCAGGTGAAATTGGGGCCGTAAAACTCATCCTTCCTGGATGGTATCTCAGAGAGAAGGCCCCAAGTTCGTTCGACGATGGCACCGTCAGCTCTTGCAATCGGCGATGTCGTCAACGTGCCCAAATTTGGGATGGAACGCACGCCAAGTATCTTCTGCAGAATGCTGTCCTGAGGAAGACTAGGCCCGGTGTGAGGGATAGGGGATAGTGCAAATGGAGCAGTGGCAGCTTTGATTTCCGCAGGGGTGAAGACGTCAAAGAAAGTCATTCCTGAAATTTGAGTGCCTCCGGAGGGGCTTGAACTGCATAGTTGTCAGTGATATTCTCGATACCGGTACATGACGTTTACCTAATTTGGAAAGATATTTTCACGTCCTTAGTCGGGACGGCAAGCTCGGTACGGATGGTTTTGGCCAGAGCCCAGGTAGTCAAATCCGACGGCGCAGACTCAACACCGCACTGGGGAAACAGACAAGCCCCCGTCTCTTTGGCAGCTTTTTCATATTTCTTGATCATCTTGAATACCCAAGCTATCTCACCCGTGACATCGACGTAATGAGTTCCGTTCTCAGCACACGCCTTGAATGCATGTTCTCCGTATAGCGCGTAGGGCCCGACAGTGGTGAGAAGCACGCAGGTCTTCTTGGCAATTGAGACCAATTCATCGTCATTGAGGTTGACAATTTCAATCGCTAAGGTATTCCAGGCCGCAATTATTAACCAGTCGCAAATAACAACCCGGAGAGGCGTGTATCTGGGCGCGTGGTCTGCATACCTGGAGGGATGCGGTCTGAGTTCAGCTTGTTGCACTCATCGACCACAGTCTTCAACTTGGACTCAGAGCGACCTGCAACGGCCCACTTCAAGTCAGTGGGCAAATGAGTGGCGATGTATTCTGCGGTCCATTTTCCGGTGTATCCTCACGTTTTTGTCAGTATTTTTGCTCCATTGACCGTTTTAGAGATCATGTTTACCAGTCGCCCCAAAAACGACAACGTCATACTGACGGCCATGCTCTTTGATCGGCATTGTGAGAGGGCAAGATTGAACAAATCCTTGTACTTTCAAATTGTATAGGCCAACAGGTCAGATGTCGAAGCGATGAGGACAAATGGATAAAAAGCTTGATGCTATGCCAACTTTGACGTGACTCTCGCTTCCCGCCAACTGGCCGGAGTGGCTGGCTGGCTGGCTGCCGTGTCTGTGTCTATCAGGTAGTACCATGGCCCACTGAGACTCCGACATACTACCACGCGGACTGGGCTGAGGTGATTGAGCAACGACACGCCCAAAACCCAGTCATATCTTAAATCTATTACGAGGAAAGACTCCAAGTCTTGAAAAAGTCATGTTGCACAAAGGATTTGACCATTTTTTCGTATCTATCACTTGGCGAATGCAGCAGACAGTGTCAGCGAAATGGCATGTATGCAGGCACAGCAATCGAGTTCATTTCCAACCCTGGTCTATAGCATTCAAATGTCAAAGACGCACAGAAACTTTTAAGGAATCCTGAACAGTTTGACATCCATTTACGCAAATTGCGGAGTCTATAGAATAGTCTACCAAATAGATGTTGGAACTGGAGCCAGCATCTGTGTCTGGGGGCACAGGGACGCCTCGAAGGTTTTACCGAGGTTTTGCCCATTTCAAATAAATTCCGGTTGAGGCACAAATCGAGGAGGTGGGTCCTTCGCTTCACCCCTCACGTGCTTGCCCTAAGGAAAATTCACAACTCCAGACTTTTTTGGTGCCGACAGCCTCCAAGAGCACCTACACCTCAGCTTGTCCATCTTTTTCGTCTTCACCCTCCCCAAGACGTCCCACACATAATCAGACAAGATGACCAAGCGAACGAAGAAGGTCGGCGTTACGTGCGTATTGCCTCTAATCAATTGAACAAGTCTCCAGGAAATTTGCTAACCTCGTTCCCAGCGGTAAATACGGTACCCGGTGAGTTCACGAAGCCCGTCGCCATGTCCTTCGAGATCGACTTGAGCCCTGCATCTCAGATCCAGCCACGACCTACATCGCCGCGTGATAATTTCAACGAGGGAGACATGTTCGACGAGACAAAAATGCTCGCGCCTAGATGTCGGTCGTGGCAGATCTAATGCTCGGGGCACAGACGTCTATCGGAGCCAGGCAGATCCCTCCGCAAGAACGCACAACTAACAAAATTGCTTCCAGCTACGGTGCTTCCCTGCGAAAGCAGGTGAAGAAGATGGAAATCACCCAGCACGCCAAGTACACCTGCACCTTCTGCGGCAAGGTTACCGTCCGACGAAACGCCACTGGTATCTGGGACTGCAAGTCTTGCAAGCGCACCGTCGCTGGTGGTGCTTACACCGTCTCGTGCGTCTACCTTGAATCCTGGTCTGGCCAGGCACAACGTCATCTTTTTGCTAACAAGGACACAGCACCCCCGCTGCCGCCGCTATGCGATCTACCCTGCGACGTCTCCGAGAGATTGCTGAGGTTTAAGGAATGGACTCTAGCGGGAGGAGGTTACGGCTTTGCTTTTCGGTCTGGTGTACGGGGGGAAATGGATTTCGTGCCTACACTACGAGTTGACGAACTGGACGTCAGCACCCGATCTTCGGTCATAGAGGCCGGTCGATTAGCAATGAAAAAAAAAATTGCATGGTCTCGGACCCTTCAACCAGAAGATGCGAACGTGTTAGGGCTATTTCCCAATCGTGATATATGGACCAACCAGCGTGGCGCTCTCGTCTCGCGGGCTTAGCTTGTGGATAAAGGACCGAATCTCGATGAGGACAAGCTTCTAGTGACTCAGCTCGATGATAGGCCCAAATTGCCAGTAACTGACCGAGTGTCGGTGATGCTCGGTGATGCTAACTCAATAGCTGACTGGATGGCAACGGGACGTGGGAAATAGAAAAGCGTGTGTCAGTTCAAAAAGAGAAGAGAAGTCTTACAAATGCGATGCGGTGAGACGACAAGGTGCCGTTTGATTCAGGGACGCAATGACATGTCAGAGCCAAAAAGGAAGTAGTCGGTGCAGTGGGCCAAGCACGATGATGCATCTCTCCCTCTCCAGCATAGTGTAGTGGGGTGTAAGCGTGGGCGTCGTCGAACAACACATCGCGGGCGTCTCGCTCTTGCAGCGCGCGCACCGCTAGCCAACCACCCCAAAAAACTGACCAAAATGTAAACAAACAAGACCGGGTACAGCTCACGTCTGCGCGTCTTTTCCTCCTTCCTCTTCCTTGTTTGCCTCCATCGCCAGTTGCCCAGCATGGCAAACAATGGCCCTGGAGGCGAGCCACGTCGGCAGATGAGGGGGAGCAAGCTTGCCGGCTCCGTGGGCCTGTGCCTGGCAAAGTTGGGCGCTGGCCCATGGCCCCCGGGGGTGTGACATGATATTCAAGGCTTTACGGCACTGAGATAGGTAAGAAGGAGACAGGACGCAAGACCCACGCAAGGGGGGAGGGGGGGTTAAAGCCACACGTGGATGCATCGATTTACGGGACGAGGCGAGGGATGGGCGATGATGTGCATGAGTCTGTCATGGCGGGTGCAGCAGGAGGGTTCGCAGAAGAGGGGGACGAAAAACGCAGTCAGAAACCAGAACAGGACGAGCTCGAGTAAGGAGCTGGTCTGTAGCGGCTGGAGCGGTGCAGTAGAGCAGAAGCTATTGATGATGTGCGGCTTGCGTGACTTGGATTAACGCAAAGTCGTCGGTGTGAAAACGAGACTATGTCAGAGACTAGCTCGACTGCCGCAAGGGCGAAGGAATGAACGGTCTGGGACTCCGGGACCCGGGGCTCGGGGGAGCAGAGGCCAAGGGCGAGGAGAGGCCATCACGCGGTCGCACTTCTGTGCGGCCGGCAACTCTCTGCTCTGGCACAAGCAGGGTGCATTGATTCGGGGAAAGGGCCGCGGATCCCGCACCGCTGCGAAAAGGGGAAAAGAAAAGGTGCTGGTGCTGGCTGGGTTTGTTTTTCTGCTGGATGCTCTCCGGCGGCCTACAGGACAGGGCAGAACAGGACGCCATGCGGATTTAACCAGATGCCAAATGGGGGAAATGGGGGATTGGCCAAGACGAATCGCATTGCTCCAATGCGCATTTTGAGTTCCCGCGGCTCTAGCAGCAGCAAAAGGATGCGGCTTTGGCCACGGATTTCTTCTTGGTCATCTCCTGGTTGCGCCTGCCCTGAATCCATACCATAGGCTCGTGCTCAGCATGGTTGCTTGAGCGGTGCGGCAGCCGACCTCGACTGAGCAACGTTCATGATGCCAGAAATGGTGATGGTGGTGGTGGTGGTCGCCCACTAAACCCGCTCAGCTGCGCCCCCCGCTCTCCCATGCCATGCCACACAAAAAAGGCGACGAAGCCAACGCCCTGTTTTTAGATGCTTGGTACCTGGGCCCGTGTCAGCCTCTAGGGAAGCCAGTCAAGCGAAGAGAGAGGCCTCTCCCTTTTCTCCTTCTCTCTCTCTCTCCCCTTTTGCTTCCCAAATGACAACTCCTGCTTACATGGGCAGGGGGCAAAAATAGAATATAACGGCATTGCACAACACGTAGAAGAACGAAGCAAAGCCAGGCGGGCAGCACACATTGACAAAATGCGGGTGTCAGTATGTCTCTGTCTCTAACTCAACTCGCCCAGCCCAGACGCATCATTACTCGCCAGCGCAGTATTCTGCACATATCCATGGATGACCCGGCATTGTCACACGTGTGAGTTTCCTGGCTTCCCCATCCACAAGGCGGCCCAGCATTCCCGCTCGCTCTCTCTTTTCCTCTCTTTCTCGCTTGCTCTTGTCGCCCAAGACAAAACATTCAATCACCCGTCATATTAACGGTTTATCCCGTCCCCACTAAGCCAACAAAAATAAAAGAGAGAAAGCAAGAAATAAACGAAAGAAAAAGGGCACAGCACACAGCACACCGAATAGCACAGAGCACAGTCACAGTCACAGATGCTCCAACCACCGGGCGACTCACAGAGATCCACCATCCACCCAACTAGCATACCTTGCCTGGTCTGCCTGTCTACCTACCCGATCAACCTATCCACCCATCCCATCCACACCTGTGCTGCTCCCATTCCTTAACTTGCCTTGATCTTTAACTCTTATCTTTATCACCACTCTTATTTTCCCTCCCATCCCGATCTGCTGCCGTCATCGCCATCGGACCATTGCATCTATATCACGCCTCCTCCGCCTCCCGCTTCCTCCTGTCTCCTTTGGCACCCCTGTCAACCTTGTTGTGGCTTGGTGAGCAAAGACAAGAGGGTCCCTTTGCGTGCCATCTGTTGGGTGGCTCTTCTTACTCACAGCCTAGTCTGCCTACTTGCCGACCCAAGGTATTGGCTGGAGGATCACAGTGCACTTCCTCTTGGTTCCTTCGTCGTTTACAGCAGGGCGGGCCTCTCTTTTTTTTTTCTCTTTTTTTAACTCTCTCTTCCTTGAAAAGCCGAGACTTGTCTTTTCTACCTTCCCACACCCGAATCTTCCCTCATTCCACTTGTCTTCCCTCTCTCTGGTACTCGGCACGTCTCCTCTTTTTTTTTTTACCCTCTGGCGAGTTTCACTCTTGCTTGGCCCGGTTAAAGTTCCCTCGTCGGTCGCCCAGGCGAGAGAAAGAGGGTAACAACAACGGGCCGGTCAGCCTCGACGGTTGATGAGTGGCCAACCCAACCCACCCCCATCTCACCAACAAGCCAAACTTGAGTGAGCGAGACCAGGGTCGCCACCTCTCAGCGGTGCCTGTTATTAGTCGTCCCCAAGCTGTTAACTGTACCGAGTACACGCTCGCGCCATCCCACATTCTATCCCCATCTCCATCCCAGCCCGCCTACCCATTCACCACCTCACCCCATCAATCCCACATTGGCAATTCAAAACCAAACTTATACGCGCCCGCGCCTGCGCACGCATCCAACACGCTCTCCTACTGCAACAGCCAACCAACTGTGGGGAAAAAGGAACAAGAGAATAGAAGAAACCACAGCAACCTTAGGTACGTATCTGAAACCACCAAGCAGAAGGCGTGCATAATCAAACCCACCCGTGCAAGTCCAAGACCTGGGCCCCCAAAGACTCGAGACCCCAGATCCAAGACCCAAGACCCAAGACCCAAGACCCCAAAAAAGCCCCCCAAGACCTTCCCTGCCCAAGGATTGGCGGCCCGGTGCCAACCAAAAAAGAGGCTGTCGTCGGGACGCTGCCTGGGTCTGTCAGCTATCGGCCTGTTCACGGGACCCAGCTGCCAGCCAGCCAAGTACAAGCAGCGCAGGCGCAGGCGCTGCAAGGCAGGGTCGTGGCGACACCCCGGGCCTCCCACTCCCCCCTGATTGGCCCCCTCCAGGTCCCCTAACACGCGCGAAAACCGCCTCTGAGGCCCGCTGCTCAACTCTCCCTCTTTCAAATTCCCAGCAGGCTCTCCAGGCGTCTTGTACCAGGCCCGTCCACTAATACATCACCACCCATACCAGGCCAGAAACCGCCCACCGTCGCCGTCCAACCACCGCTCCCACGCCCGCTCTCGAATCCCCCTCTCGCCCGATTTCTTTTACATGTTTCCATCAAGTTCCAGTCTGTATTATCGAATTCGACATCATGTCTGAACCGGAGCAGTGCATTATATGCCTGGATCCCTTGCCGCACCCCTCGTCGCTCGACGCTGACGACACGGGTGGTGGTGGTGGTGGTGGGAGTAGTCCCAGTACCAGTGTCAGTCTCAATGGTGTTGGTGACGCCGTCCCGGTACCCGCCACTACCGCCCCCGAAGTCAACGGCGAAGACAGCAGCGACGACAACAGCTATCTCAACATTGTTGCTGCCCTGGACGGCTGCAATCACATTATTCACGATGCCTGCATTCGCTCCTGGGCTCAAAAGACCAATACCTGCCCCATTTGCCGCAATCCCTTTCATTCCGTCCGCGTGTACAACGGCGTTGACGGTAAGTTGCCTAGTCCCTGCCTCATGCATGCGTCCACCCGCTGATCCATTTACTTTTCTACGCCAGGCACCGTCATTTCCAAGTACGAAGTCCAAGACAAGAAACAGGTCGCCGAGTTCGATGTGCAACAATGGTTAGGAGAGAACCCCGAAGAGGAGGAAGAGCAAAACAATCCTTGTCCCGTCTGCAACTCGGCCGAACGCGAGGATGTCCTGCTCCTCTGTGACAGCTGCGATGCAGCATACCACACCCACTGCGTCGGCCTCGAGGCCATTCCCGACGGCGACTGGTACTGCATGGAATGTTCTCACCTTTTTCAGCTTACCGAAGAACCAGAGCCCCTCGAGGGCGACCGCACACCACGACCCCAAGTTGTACGACGGCCAACTCCTCGAAACGTGCGAGGATACCATGTCAGGACGAGGGCTCGCCTTAGGAGGGCCCGCAGGCAGGCTCGCAACGTTGAATGGCAGGGTGCCTGGGGCCAGTTCTCCGGTCGGTTTTACGAGATGAGCGAGCTGGACCTCGACAACCACGACGAGGAGGATGAAGAGCTCGAGCAGTATCGGCGGTTCCAGGAGCTCGGCCGTCGTGAGCTTGAGCGATGGCAGCAGAGAATGGAAATCGCTCATCGCCTGGGCGCTCGCGACGCTTTTGCCAACAATATTCCCCCGGCTATTAGTGAGCGCTTACAGCCTCCTCCCCCACCCGTCGAAGAGACCCGAGACGAGAGGCGAGCCTGGGGTGCACTCGATCGTGTTCGCGAGGCTGAGGAACCTGCCACAACCACCACCAACAACACTCGCAAGCGCAAGGTGCGGTCTGTGACAGCATCCCCCAGAGAGCCCGTCCCGGAGCCCGAACGCAAGCTCAAGCGCCCCAGAACGCGACGGCTGCCGACTCACAACGGTGAGGGCTCGAGCTCCATGTCATCCCCCGCGCCAGCTGGGCCTTCCACCCTGAGGGCCACCAACGGATCATCGAGAAGCACCGTGCAGGGCCAAGGCGGCATCGATCCTCCTCTCGTCTCGTCACTTCTGAAGGAGCTTGAACCAAGCGCCATGTCGGACGACGAGACGACAGTAACCATCAATGGATGGCGACAACCACCGGACGCGTCGTCGCCAGCCATCTCACCGGCCATTTCACCTTTCAGCAGCCCTCGTGCACTTTCACTCACCCCACCTCCGCTGCCTAGTGTGGGCGGCCGACCAACCTCTCCAACCCTGTCCCTCAGCACACATATTCAGCCCAGATATCCTCCAGCAAACTATTCCCCTACTCGTGTACACAGTGATCATAGCGATTCTGAATCACGACCTAGCAGATCCGAAGGCCGCCCACTTGAGCTGCGCCAGCCCCGTCCGCGCCGCCCGCACCAGGTTACGGAGCAAAAGGAAGAGGAGCAGCAACCACAGCCTCAGGACTCTCCAACACGATGGACAATGACACAGGCAGAAAAGAAAAACATCAACGACATTGTCAAATGTGCACTGAGACCGCACTGGCGGGCTCGGAAGTTGACAACGGAGCAGTACGCCACCATCAACAGAGACATCTCGAGGAAACTCTATGACGAAGTCAAGAACGCGTCGTCGCTAAACGGCGAGGCCCGCCAGTCCTGGGAAAGGCGCGCCAGCAAAGAGGTGGCCCAGGCCGTTGCGGAGCTTCAAGCTTGATTGATCACACAAAAAAAGGCAAATAGCGAGCGGGAATTGATTTATCAGGCGTTTCCATGGATTTTCGGGCGGTCCATATGGTTTGATACCCAGCATCATTTGACGGGGAAGAATATTCTTTGTTTGGTAGCGAGGTGCTGCGCTGGAGTCGGATTGAATTACATTTTCAGGTCTGGTCATCTTGTCATGAGCCACCCTTGTTTTGGGCTCCCACGTGTAGGTAGTTTTTTTGTCTAAATATCGTCTGTCGGTAAGGCTTGTGAGGCCTAGGGTTTAGGAAATTTCAAAGACGGCGCAGCAATTGCGTCCAGTTAGCTGCAGTAGCCTTTGGGGCATGCGCGTGTGCAAGTGAGACTGATGCTAAGGCGAGGCACCTGACTTTGTTTAGCCGATGACTGTTGACGACTGACGGAAGGTTACCGGCAACATTTCCCTTGTTGGTCACGAGAGAAACAGTGGCCGAATAATAGCTCCGGAGCGCCGGCCATAGTCGGAAGTACAGGTGCCAGGCGGGTCCAAAAGAAGTCAAGGTAAACATAAATGGCGCGGTCACGATTGGGCGATGGTAGATAAGAGAAAAAAATGCCACATGGGAAATGAACCCGTTGTGGGGGTGGATCGAGAGTGCTTTTGGATAAAGGCACCGGCTCTCGGGCTCGCCTCACCTCGCAGCGCAAGGGGGAGGGCGGGCGAGTCCGGAGCATTAAGAATGTAGAAATGTCAGCAGTATCTATCTAACAGAACCCGGTGGGAGAAAATAAGAAGGAATAACCTCCAGCAGGTCCCGCTAGCGAAAAGACTGCGAGTTTACTCTCGGCACACGTAAATGATCAGGACGTTCTGGAGGTGGAAACAGGTCTTGACGATAAGGTAAATGGTGCCTTGAGAAGAAAAGAAAAGAGAAAAAAGCAGGAATCGGCCGCGGGCTGAGGAAAATATGCCATGGAGCTGCTGTGGGTACCTGTGCCTGAGGTATCAAGAAAGCAGGCTGAGAAAGCCCCATTTGGGGCTGATGTGCTGGGGCTGGTGCTCGAGGCTGACATAATACAATCCACCTCTTGGTGCGTGCTGCCAGTGGCCAGTGAGCACTGGCTGGCTGGCTGGCTGGCTGGCTGGCTGTAGGTACGTACCTCCAGCTGTCGGAGTGGAAAAAGTTCGAGGGTCTTGAACATCACCAGCTTCTCTTGGGTTGATCGCTCAGTACATCTGGAGTCAACCACCAGCCCACCCATACACCACAATGGCAGCCTCAAGTAGGGGCGGACGAGCCGTCAAGGCCGCCTTCTCCAGTAAGTTCCCCAAACCGGCCTGCATCGCCCAATTGGCCCCCAGCCCGCCCCTCTGGTCGTGTGCGTAAAAAGAAGCCATTTTCCACCAGTACTGACACCATTGTCTGCCGTAGCATCCCCCAACCTCTGCGCCCGATGCGCCTCCTCCTCCGGCATCGCCACATCTTCCCCTTTTGCTAGAATTCCCGCCCGCCTCTACTCGGCCGCCGCCACTGATGCCTCGCCAACATCCCCCGCCGCGAAACCCCCACCGTCGTCGCCGCCGCCGTACGATGTCCGCTCGGGCATGATTCTCACGCGGCCGCCGCTCGTCACCCGCGAGCTCCACCCCTTTGAGAACGCCTTCTACTTCTACCAGAAGCGCCTCGAGGAGCGCCTCAACACGCCATTCATCACCAGCATCTACTACAAGCCCGACACGGCCCGCCGCCTCGACTGGAACCTCAAGGTCCAAGAACGCCAGGGCACCGTTGCCAAGGAGATTGGCGTCTACAATGGCAAGAACTCCAAGGCTTGGGACGACGAGCTCCGCGTCGGCGACACCCTGAGCGACCAGGAGAGCATTGTCAAGGCTCTGCTCAAGGATGCCGAGGCCCGCGTCAGCGACGACGCCGAAGTCATTCAGCCCCAGGACATTGTTCCTGTCGACCCTCCCGCCGGCCGTACCACCGAGGCTGACAAGACCGGCGATGTGCGCCGCCTGGACCGCAAGCTTGAGCGAACGCTGTACCTGGTGGTCAAGAGCAAGGATGGCTGGGTTTTCCCTTCTGATATCATCGCCAAGAACGAGAACCTGCACGAGGTAAGCCGAAACAATGCGAGCAATTGCCCATTGCGGGCCGTCGAATTGAAACGGAACTAACAAGCTGCTTAGTCTGCCAAGCGAACCCTAGATGAGGCTGCGGGTGTCAACATGAACACATGGGTTGTCGGCCGTGTGCCCGTCGCTCACGTCGTCAACAAGCCCGTCATCAAGGCTGACGGCTCCGTCGAGAAGAAGGGCGACAAGACCTTCTACCTCAAGGGCCGCATCATGGCCGGCCAGGCTGACCTCAGCGGCAACCGATTCGGTTACTCTGACTTCAAGTGGCTGACCCGCGAGGAGCTCGAGAAGGAACTCGCTCCCGAGTACTTCCGAAGCGTGCGCAACATGATGGCGGACAGGTAAAATAAATTAAAATAAGGGGGGGGGGAAGAGGGAACCCCCAGGAAAGATAGAGAGCAGCATGCTTGGCGCTGCGTGTACAATTATCATGTATACTTGCTGTACAGAAATTCAATGACTCCGACGGGAACCGTGCCACCGCCAAAATTGACTTTGTGAATCCGACATTGAAAAAGGGTGTCTATAGTATATTAGACTATATGTGTAGTTTTAGTCAAGACGACATAAAAACGTGGTGGCACACCACGCTCCGTCACTGGTAACTGGCCAGTCAACGAATTTCATCTCGCACAAACTCAATATTGTATGAGATGAAGAAATATTTCAAAATCATATTTCCCCCAATATATATTTCAAGAGCAAACGAGCGAGCCTTCCTTTCTATTCAACATGTACTGAGTGTTCCTCCCGTTCTTACTCTTACACTATTTACCCACCCTCCTTGGCGAACTTACCGTGCAATGTGCAACCAAAGCATCATGACAGAACAGCGAGGCCAAGCACATTGGGCTCTGGGTTAGAGAAGCAAAAGCATTGCACTTTTTTATCACGGCGAGCAATCCGGCTATTTTGATCCCGTCATCTTGGCTTGTTGATACAAATAGGTATTCATCTCGGCACGCGACGCAGCATAAAGCAACATCTCCATCCTCCCCATCTACCAGAACAAGACAAGACAGCACCCAGAAACACATTCGTTACCGCATAAATCGTCTTAAACCCCGCAACGCCGGTTTCCTCCCGTCCGTATTGCTACGTACAACCCAGATTACATCCCCAGACAGGAAGCGGGGCGCTTAGCTGGTGGTGGGCTTCGCCTGGCCTTCGACGAAGTTGAGAGCCTCCTCGGTGCTAACACAGTTGATTGAACTCGTCTTGTTTCTGAAAGTCACACCGTAGCACTTGTCGGCAACATGAACAATCTCCGGTCGGAAGGTTGTGCAAATGAACTGCGTTCCCGCCTCATTAGAAATAGAGTCGAGCAGGGCCGCGACAGCAGTTCGGTACTGAGCATCCAAGTTGGCATCCACCTCGTCAAAAATGACCATGGGGCTGCTCTCAGTTTGCTGGAGTGCAAAGATCAAGCACAAAGCACACAAACCTAGAATAACAGTTAGACTTGCCAGGTGAGAGAGGCTGAGAATTGACTTACTCTTTTGACCACCACTGAGTTGCTGGATTCGCTGCTGCTCATCCAGATGCTTAGAGTTGAAAGAAACGCTGATACCAACACCAACGTAGTTCTCAACAGCTCCGCGGCCCTCGTCTTCCGACTCTTCGGGTTCCGGGCGACGGTCGGTCCTTCGCTGAATGACCAAGTGGCCGTGACCAGCTGGAACAAGCTTCTCGAAAATGGTAGAGAACTCTTTGGACACTTGCTTGAAAGTACGCTCAATAGCCTCGTCTTTACGACGATCCAGATGCTCCACGAGTTCTTCAATCGAAGATTGGGATTCGTCAAGCTCCTTGCGACGCTTCATGAGCTGGTCTTGCTGGGTGGTAAAGTTGTTGTACTGCTCAAACGCCTTCTTGTTGACGTGCTTGTACTTCTTCAAGGCTTCGTTCACCCTCTTGAGCTTAGATGTGATCTGTACGATCATGTTAGCTTGTTAATTTGCTTGAGTATTTCTTCATAGCATGGCACTCACAGTCTTGGCCTCCATGTTTTCATACTTGTCAAAGGCTTCCTCGGGGAGAACACCAAGATCCCGGATGTTCTTTGCACATTCCGCAGCTTGCGTCGTCAGCAAAGCCTTTCGGCGGAGACTCTTGTCCATCCGCTTCTGTTGCTTCTCGATTCTAGCAGAGAGTTCTTGCTGGGTCTGCTCCTGCTGGGACTTCTCAGTGCCCATCTGCTCCAGACGCTGCAGTACATCATCCATCTTGGTTTCGGTCTCTTGGAGCGTCATCTCAACAGACTTGAGTGCGGATTGGGCCTTCTTCAGCTCTCTTTGCGACTCCTTCAAGCTGCCTGCAGCAGAACCAGAGGCAGAGTTCTCGAAAGCCTGGCTGTTGAGCTGATCTAGCTTCATCTGCAAGTTCTGTCGAAGATCAACCTCCAGAAGTTGCTTTCGTCGCTCAAGTTCTCGGCGAGACCTGCTAGCATCATTCCACTGCTTCTGCAGCTCTTGGGCATTGGCGCTGAGTTCCTCCAGCTGTCTCTCCTCGGCCGATGTCAGACTCTTCTTGAAGTCAGTGCCGACTTCGGCCTCGTGAGCAGCAACCTCTTGCATGAATCCATTCATGTTCTTCTCAACAGCATCTCGGCGCTTGATGGCCGCATCGAGATGGGCTCGCACATTCTCCAAGTGTGCAGCCTTGTTTCGCAGCTCGTGCTTCAGGGGCTCGAATCCGTCATCGGCTTGACGCAGTCGCTGCTCAAACTTTTGCACTTCTGACATGGCAGCGGTAATTTCCTGGTCCTTGAGCTCAACTTGACGACGAATCTCGCGTGACTGGGCCACCAGTCGCTCGTACTCCTCCCGCCACTTGTTGACTGCCTGGACAGCCTCAAGACGAGATTTCCGGGGATCAATGTAACCACCGGTCATCGCACCTCTTTTGTTAGTAGTATCACCTTCCGCCGTAATACCATCCACGCCATGGCTCCTCGCGTACTGGCCTGCCACAGTCAAGTTGGGGCAGACAACCACCTTCCCAAACACCTGCTGGAAAGCCTTATCAAACTTGGGGTCGTAGTTAATCTTGCTCAAGAGCGGCACAGCATCGTTTGACCTCGGGAGGTTCATCTTGCGAGGCCGCAACTGTGCAAGGGGCATAAAAGTGACTCGACCGCCGTGCTGCCTAAAGAGGGTGTCGGCAAGATAAGTAGCCGTGTCTGCATTGTCGACAACATAGTGGAAGAGACTAGCGCCAGCAATCTGCTCGACTGGTAGCCGGTATGCGTCACTAACTTCGAGAAGCTCTGCTAGCGTTCCATAGGCTCCCGGGATATCTCGGTCCTGCTTGAGACGTCGGATGCTCGCCAAACCTCGGGCCGTGGCCCCGTCCATGGTGTGCGATAGTTCGCGCTCAGCATTCTCTTTTTCTTGTCGAGTGTTGGAGATGACAGAGTTCAATTTGTCGTCCTCTCGCCGAACAGTCTTTCGCTCCTCATTAAGTTTGTCCAGTAAATCGCGGGCTCTTGTCGCCTCGTCAACAAGGCCCGCTCTCTCACCATTCCAGTTGGCCAATCTATTGCGCAGATCCGAAACTTCCTGTTCGGTTTGCGCAATAGATTGCTCAACCCTGGCCACCTCCTCATCGGCGTCAATCTTGTTGGCCTTTTGGGTGCTGATAGTCAGCTCCAGCTCGTTGATCTCTTGACGGAGCCAAGCATCACGCTCATTCTTGTTCTTAAATCTAGATCCTCGGTTCTGCTTGGCAAATAGACGAGACTTCGAAGCATCAACAGTGTCTAGCTGCTGCCTTATCTCATCTTCCGATATCTTCGTCTGGTTATATTGGGGTAAAATATTGGACAGCTCATTTTCTTTGGCAGTAAACTCGGTTTGGACAGCCTCTAAATCAGCAGCGTGCTGTTGTCGGGTTTGCTCAAGGGCTGACTGTCCCTCCTTCAGATTCTTTGCCTTCATTTCAATCTTGGCAAGGGCTTTGGCGCTGTCGCGTCGGTCCTCCTCTAACTGTCGTCGATCAATTTGTAAGAGTTCCATCTCTCTTTGAAGTGTGTGGATTTCGGCGTCGAGTCTGGAAATTGCCTTTTCGCCGTCAAGAAACTCTTGCCGGCTCGTGTCGGAGGAGTCGAGGCCATCCTGCCGAGCATTATCCAGATCCTCGAGGGCGGACTGGATGGTAACCTGCTCCCGGTGGTGATAGGCGTACTCGAGACATCGTCGCTCCCGATCCTTATCCTGGAAGCCCCGTAGTTCTTCCTTTTCCTCCTCTAGCTCATCTAGTCGCTCCTTGATGTACTCCAGGAGCTCGTCAATCTTTTCTCGCTTGTTGTTCGTCTCGTTCATGATTTTGAGGGACTCGGCACGACGCTGTTCGTAAACATGAGTTCCGGCAACTTCCTTGAGCAGGTTTAATCTGTCCGACTCCTTCATGTTGGTGAGAGCAGTAACTCGGCCCTGGGGCACAATATAGTACGGGTTCGATCGCGAGAATCCTGCGGCTTCGAGCAAGTTCATAACATCAGTCTTGGTGACAACCTTGCGATCGACCGAGTACTCGTCCTTTTTTAAACCGATGGTACGGCGCAGAACGAGCTCTTTGTTTCCAGTGAGGAATCGATCGTCGCTATTGTCGAAAATGATCTCGACATAGGCGGACATGACGGCAGAGCCGGATCCTTCGTGGAGAAGACCCTGTCGCTCCTCGCGACTCATCTGGGTATAAGCATCGCTGAGCACGAAGCGGATGGCCGCGAAGAAATTACTCTTTCCAGAGCCATTGCGGCCGACGATGACGTTGGTCTTGGAGGAGAAGGGCTCAATGACGGTCTGTTCCTTGTAGCTGCAGGAGGGCGTTAGCGATGAGGGGGTTGCGCAAACACCAAGGGATGAAGATGGTGATGCGGGACGAAACTGGCGGCGTACCTCTTGAAGCCCTGGATGATGATCTGCTTGATATACATGATGAGCTGCGCCGGCGCTTTTGCGCAACATGCGAGGGGTCAGAGAGCTTGTCTGCGAGACACGGGACAGTCTCGACTTTGTCTGTGGTTTTTTGCCTCGAGAGTGCGAACTGATGCGATTCGACGCGTCGGCCCTGGAGACCGCGATCAGTGGACTTTCGCGTTGCGGGTGTGGTTGCGACGTGGGTTTGTGCCTTGTTTATCAGGCGTGAACGGGCAGCAAGTCTCCTCACCTCCAGGCTGGTCATCACTCACTCATTGCTTTGTCTCTCACTGTGGATTGGCCCGTGCTCTGGCCGTCGCAAAAAGCTTGGTCTCCCGTTGTTAGACTTGGACCCCTGCCGGCGATCGGAATACAGGACCTTGTCGGGCGACCATCAAAATATGTTATTTTGAGAATCATCGAGCGACCTCGTGGTGGCGTTGAACGGGAGGCCTGCATCTCCTTCAGGACCCAGACTCTTGGCCGGATGTTGGACCCAGGGCTGGGTTGTTGGGCGAGCCTTGACGATGGCCGCCGCACAATCGCATGGCGATACAGGTTGTCCCTGGTGATGAATGGTGGCGTGACGCCCGCTCCTGGTTTGGCGTAAAAGCATCGGAAGGCTTACAGCCACTTGACCATTTATGAATCAGTTTTATATCTGCTCAGGGAGTCACCAAGCCACTACAACAGCACGGCACAGTCTATGAAACCTAAACGGGAAGAAGGTCTAGTGCGGCGGCAGCGGCACAAAGTCAGTCGGTTCGTCCTTGAAACATGACGGACTTCAGGTATGGACCATTTGCTTTTCCAACTCTAGCGCCAGGCGGCTTCAGTTTGGGACGGAAAGCAAAGACATCGGGGACTGAGAGGTCCGGTGATGGCGTTCTTCCGTCTCTGCCCCGGATTAGTGAATGTCACCAGTCGGGCAAAGGAGCCTAGGACTGCACCATCTTTGTCCTTGCATCCACCGACCCACACTCGGCATGTTCCACTTGGCAATGGCAGCACGGTCAAGGCATCATTATCTGGTATGCTGCAGGATAGCTCTTGCCACTGCTGCGAAAATATTGGTTGCGTTTATCGGGCAACACGTTGCAGACTTCGCGCCCAGCTTCAGCCCACAGCAATCCCCTGCTGATGGTTCAGGGCTGGTTCAGAGCCTTGGACGTGTGTCGCGTGAGTGAGACTGCCAAATCACAATCCATCCGGGCCTGCTTGACATGTGTTTCCGACAAGGTGGGTCGCAAGAAAGGTCAACGATCGACCAAGTACATTGCAAATAGGCAATAGAGTAGGATCAGATGGTCGGCCGATGGCTAGCCAGAACTGCCCACTGACGCTGCACCTGTCATCGGGCACGTTGCCGTGCATGTTAAGTTTGAGTGGTCGGCAGGTGAGGCGTTTGTCAACCCCGCGCAGAGCCACTGGGCTTAGAATGTTCTGTTGTACAGGCCTGAGGCTGGGGTTGGCACGTCAGGAAACAAGCGGGTTGGCGGTAATGGAAGGGACTGGATTCGCCAGCGCAGCCCAAAGCACGTTGAAGCTAGCGAAGATGACCACATGGGATTATCGGGCCACTAAGCTACAAGCAAGGCATAACCACTAGAGAAAGAATGTCCAAAGCTGCACAAAAAAAAAAAAAAGAAGGGATGATTGGGGAGACTTTAGGGTAGCTGGCGGCGATGCAGATGTAGCAGCCTCCCTTGGTGGAGGCGCTACTATAGCCTACAGTACTGGAACCTCAGCAGGGACGTAGGCACCGACCATGCCGATAGGCAACTTAACGGGAAATAGGTAAGCAGACCGCATGGCGGCATTACCACTGGTATGGGTCAGATTTGTCTCTGGGAAGGCCAAACAAGGGAAGGTACGGAGCGGCAGCCAATCAGCGGGGCGACAGACGGCAGATGCAAGAAAAAGGAACAAAAGAAACGACTGTAATTGATCGAATGGCAGCATTCGGGGAAAAAAGCTGGCCTCGTCGTCAGGGTCCCGCAGAGTGCCAATCCCAAGACAGCCTTGGGTGGTGCGCACCTCTTACGCAAGGACCACCTTGAGGCTGGTGGATGACTGGGCGAGAGCTTGAGAGGCCAGCGAGCCGGTCAAGCCCCAGTTGGCAAGCCCCAGTGGAGCAAGCATGGAGTGGGCCAAAAGGGAAGGAAAAAAAAAAAGGCCAGCCAGCCAGCCAGCAGGGGCCCCAGAAATGACGCTAGCAAAGCAAGAGGGAAATTAGGCGAGCGCAGGAAGGGAAACCGTTGGCCCTCGATGCCGCGTGTATAAAAATACAACCAAACACATATGAATGTCCGGCCGCCCTCCACCCCGATTTTCCCAGCTGGCACCGGGACCACGCAGCAAGCTGCTCAGCCTGAAGCTCCAGCACCACCAGCTCCAGCTCCGGCCAGCTCCAACGCCCGCTGCTCACATATCACCCATCGCATCGGCATCGGCATCAGCATCAGCCATCATCCTTCAAGCCACTGCGTGCGCCTGCTGGCCATTTTTCTTATTCTGGGATTTTTTATTCTTATTCTTGTTCCCTTGCCGACTATTTCTTCTCCCCGCAGCCAGACCTAGGCCACCCGCACACTTACACCCACTGCGCGACTCCTGTATGCGACAGTGCGGCACCCGCCCTGCAACCACCAGCCCAGCAACCCAAGCATCTCAAAAACTGGCCCCAGCTAGGCCGGTCAACCGGGGCCCGCGCAGGAAATAACGTCACCAATCTGTGCCCATATTATCCGACCGCCAGTACCCAAGTCCGTATTCCGCCCCGTCAGATTCCATCGCTGTCGCATCGCATCGTATCGCATCGCGGCGCATCGCGATTCCCATCCCATTGCCTCTGTCGCATCAAGTCACGTCCCATCGCATCTCATCTACGCACGCTGCCGATCTCACCGCCAATGCCGCTTGCGCATTAGACACGGACAGTAACTGCCTTTGCTTTGACTTGACTTGCGAGACGAGGCCTGGGACTCTCCAGTCAGTGCTTAGGTACTTGGGTCTTTAGCCTGTCTGCGGTGCACGGCACCCTGTCCCTGACGCTCAACGACGCTGCACCACATCCCATCTCAGGTAAGTCATCTCGGCGCCCTTGCGCGCCAGCCGATCCTTTTTCTTTTCATCCGTCTCTTCCTGCAACCCCAAGGTTTCGCCCCCACATTTGCCTCTGCCCATGCCCTCCATATTCGTCGTGGCCGCTTCACCACGCGGATGCCTTGCCCATCAATCAGCCACCTGGACCTTTATCGCTGCCTGCGGTCTTCTGTCGTAGCCTTTCTCGAAGGTCCTTCGGATTCCTGCAAGGGCCAATCGGGGCCAGGCGTGGGTGGCCGTCCGCGTCCGAGATACACATCTTTGGGTCTCGTCGGATGCATGCATCTTTGTCCCGGCGCCCCACTGCACCCCGTCGCGTCGCGCTACACGGTCCCGTGCCGCTGGGTACTAAATGGCATGCTATGGCCGCGGCCTCGCCTGGGGCTCACTCAATTTCTAAAAATTGCGACTGCCGACAACGACTGACATAATACCACATAGATCGAAATGTCATGAGGACTGGGGTTGTTAACACACTCAGATCCAAGACAAGATGGCATCAAGGTATGTTTCCATTTTTCTTTTCTTTTTCGTCCCGTTATGCATTCGACAGCAGCTAACTTGATGACAGACTTGATAGACTCGTCACGTGAGTTCACACAGCTTATAACTGATGTTTTTTTTGGTTGTTGCTGTCGCAAACAATGCGCCGCGCAACAATTGGGATATCAGCCATTCGCCCTCCCCCGGTAACAATCTGCTAACCTATCGCAGTATCCTCGAGACGGGAAGTACGAGGTTAATTCGAGATACCGCTGTCAACCAGCTTGCCGATTGGCAAAAACAACACCCCGATGAATTATTTAATCTCCTCTCTCGCGTTGTACCCTATCTGCGCCACAAAGAATGGGAAACAAGAAGGACCGCTGCATCAGCAATTGGAAAAATTGTAGAAAATGCATCAATCTACGACCCAAACTCAGAGGACCCAGTCAGTGAACCCAAAAAGGAGGAGCCTGTTGCCGAGAATGGCCATATCAAGAAAGAGGAAGAGGACAAGGATGTGAACCTGCCCAATGACGACCTATTCAAATTAGAGGCTCTCAACGTGGAAACAATTCTCAGATACGGCCGCGAGCTGCTGCGAGGCGGCGGCATTGAATATGGACTCGCATCGCTTGATCCTCAGGCTCGCTTGGAACACCAAAAAAAGACGTTGATCGGGCGTCTGGGCCTTCTCGGCAGGAAATTCGAGGATGAAGAAATGGCCGTGGCCCCCAACGAAGCTGCTCCAATCACTCCTGCGGATGCTAGTAACGGGAATGGCGTGGGTCGAGCCGATGGTGCGTCTGGCCAGGGTCAGCCACCCGAGGAATCGGGTTTGAGTTCAAGACAGCTCAATGTCCTGAAAAGAAAACGAAAGCGCGAGGCCATGAAGGCATCGCAAGGCAAAGGCGGCTTCGGCGATTTATCCGTCCGGCGATCAGTGACAGCTGGATCCGAGGCTCCTGCAGACGACTCCGCAGCGGCTGACGGGGAATCCAAGAAGAATGGAAAGGTGAACGACTATTTCAACTTAGAGCGACCTGCCGATGTCGACGAAGAAACCAAAGTAGTCAGCGAGTTTAAGGGCCCCGTCATTCCTATCAAGTCAGAATTGGAAGCCGAGGACTCGATGGAGGGTTCCGAGTGGCCGTATGAAAGGCTCTGCGATTTCTTAAAGGTGGATTTGTTTGATTCATCCTGGGAAACTCGACATGGAGCTGCCATGGGCTTGAGGGAGGTAATTCGTGTGCACGGTGGAGGTGCTGGAAGGATACGTTCAAAACCTAGGGGCGAAAACGACGCCCTCAACCGGAAATGGCTGGACGACTTGGCCTGTCGCCTATGCTGTGTTCTTATGTTGGATCGCTTTACTGATTACAGCTCAGACACCTCGGTGGCCCCGATCAGAGAAACCATCGGCCAGTCCCTTGGTTCTGTGCTAAAGCATCTCCCTTCACCTTCTGTCTACAGCACTTATCAAATCCTCTACCGAATGGTCATGCAGGATGACCTAAAACTGGAACGACCAATTTGGGCCGTATGCCATGGTGGTATGGTTGGCCTAAGGTATGTTGTGGCAGTTCGCAAAGATCTGCTGCTTCAGGATGGCGATATGATTGATGGCGTTATCCGAGCCGTAATGAAGGGCCTGGGTGACATGGATGATGATGTCCGTTCAGTCAGCGCTGCAACTTTGATTCCTATGGCCAAAGAATTTGTCACGATGCGACCCAAGCAGCTCGATGGTCTCGTCAATATCATCTGGGAGAGTCTTTCTAACCTGGGCGACGACCTGAGCGCCAGTACCGGCCGAATCATGGACCTTCTCGCTACGCTCTGCGGTTTCCCCGAAGTGTTGGATGCTATGAAGACATCGGCTGCCCAAGACGAAGAACGATCTTTCACGCTTCTTGTACCCCGCCTGTATCCTTTCTTACGACACACTATTACCTCAGTTCGTCTTGCGGTGCTGAAGGCCCTCTTGACATTTGCCAATCTCGGCGAGGAAACATCCCAAGGTTGGCTAAATGGCAGGATCCTGAGACTGATTTTCCAAAATATCCTTGTTGAAAGGGACAAGGAGGCCCTCAACATGTCCTTGGAGCTTTGGTCAGCCTTGGTCAACAGTCTGGCCAAGAAGCCAGAGGTTCTTGCCGACGAATTCGCCGCTCATACCGATGCCATGATGCAGCTGACACTGCACCCGATTGGTGTATCTCGCAACCCCATCCCCATGAACGCCACTCTCTTCCAGAAGCCATCTGGTGGCACATATACCATGCCAGGCATTATTCAGCAGACCCCAAGAAAACCATCTTCGCCCGATGCCTCTGATCGAGCACCTAAGCGGCGACGAAAGTCTACAAAGGTTGAGGAAGCCCCCACAACCAGTCTGACACACGACGTCGATGGACACATGATGCAGGGTGACGTCGACCTTGTCGGTATGGATGTGTTGATCCGATCACGTGTATATGCTGCCAGAGCGATGGGTTTGATCATGGCCGCTGTTCCTGTGAAGAACCTTGACGACTATGACGCGCTCCTGGTTCCTGGTCTAGGCTCCGCATTTTCCTCTACTCAGCTCACGGCATGTGCCGTGGTTGATGAATATGCAAAGAACTGCCAAGATGGAGGAGATTGTGCCAGATACGCCGAAAGCCTTCAACGCATCGTGGAGTCGGAACGCCCGGCATGCTACAGGGATCTGGTTAATTTTATCCAGCGTGTCCGAACGCAATGTCAGCAGTTGATCCACTTCTTCCGAGACCATGGCAAGGTGTCCCACAGCAAATTACCCATCCTGCCTGTGGTTGTGCAGGGCGAAGCTGAGGCAGGCCCAAGCGCCTTTTCAATTGCGACGGCTGAGAAGTGTGTTGGTGAGGATTATGACAAGCTTAAGAAGGCTATGCCTCCAGGCCAGCGTCTTATTGCCAGCCAGCAGCTCTCCGAGGCCCGAGATGTCACAGTCTCTGCAATCGAGGAGGCCAAGAGTGTAAAGGCTGCTCGAGATACCCGTATCAGGGCTGCGGCAGCATGTGCCATGGTTGCCATGAACATCTTGCCCAAGAAGCCCAGCCCATTGATCAAGGGCATCATGGACTCGATTAAACTGGAGGAGAACCAACTGCTTCAGACCCGTTCGGCAGACACTATCGCGAGACTTATTCGGCTCTTCACGCAGAAGGGACGACGAGGACCAGCTGACAAGGTCGTTTCTAATCTGGTCAAATTCTCCTGCGTGGAGGTCGCAGAGACTCCCGAGTTTCCTGTTCACGCCAGTAAGACTGATTGTGTTCTCTCCATGCAAAAGGAAGAAGATAGAGTTGATCACCCGGACGCTGCCAAGTGGGCCCGAGAGGCGAAGGCCGCTCGCATCACTCGACGTGGCGCCAAGGAAGCACTTGAGATCCTCTCCAAGACGTATGGAGCCTCTCTCCTGGAGACGGTCCCCAGCTTGCGGACTTTCATGGAGGAGCCTTTGGTCAAGGCTTTCTCGGATAGTCTCCCTGCGGATGCCAAGGACCCCGAGCAAACTTTCGGACAAGAAATCGTTGATGCAATGTCCGTTATTAGAACCATGACACCAACCCTCGACAAGGCTCTGTATCCTTTTGTGATGCAGATGATGCCCCTCGTCATCAAAGCTCTGCATTCAGAACTTTCGGTCTTCCGGTACATGGCAGCCAAGTGTCTTGCTACTATCTGCAGTGTCATTACCGTGGAGGGTATGACCGCACTGGTGGAGAAGGTTCTCCCTTCGATTAACAATCCCGTGGACCTTCACTTCCGCCAGGGTGCCACCGAGGCTATTTACCATCTCATTGCTGTGATGGGTGATTCTATCTTGCCATACGTCATCTTCCTCATTGTTCCTGTCCTGGGCCGCATGAGCGACTCTGATAACGAAATTCGTCTCATCGCCACGACTTCGTTCGCTACCTTGGTCAAGCTTGTGCCCTTGGAAACGGGCATTCCAGACCCGCCTGGCCTGTCCAAAGAAATGTTGAAGGGCAGGGATCGCGAACGAACCTTTATTGCCCAGCTTCTCGACCCCAAGAAGGTGGAGCAATTCCAGATCCCAGTTGCAATCAAAGCCGAGTTGCGATCATATCAGCAAGAGGGTGTCAACTGGCTCCACTTCCTCAACAAATACCACCTGCATGGTATTCTTTGCGACGACATGGGTCTTGGAAAGACTCTCCAGACTATTTGCATCGTGGCCAGCGACCATCACCAGCGCGCTGAGGACTATGCCAAAACCCAGTCTCCTGATGTCAGAAGACTGCCGTCCCTTATCGTGTGCCCGCCAACTCTTTCTGGACACTGGCAGCAGGAAATCAAGACGTACGCCCCATTCCTGAGCGTTACTGCTTACGTAGGCCCCCCGGTGGAAAGGAAGGCAATGAAGGATAAGCTTGGGCAAACGGACATTGTCATTACATCCTACGATGTATGCCGCAACGATTCGGAAATTCTCGACAAGCACAGCTGGAATTACGTGGTCCTGGATGAGGGCCATCTAATCAAGAATCCAAAGGCCAAGATTACTCAGGCGGTCAAGAGACTTGCTAGTAACCACCGTCTCATCCTCACTGGCACGCCGATTCAGAACAATGTCCTAGAACTGTGGTCACTGTTTGACTTCCTCATGCCTGGCTTTTTAGGTGCTGAAAAGGTTTTCCTGGACCGATTCGCCAAACCAATCGCCGCTAGCCGATATAGCAAGGCGTCTTCGAAGGAGCAGGAGGCCGGAGCTCTCGCCATTGAAGCTCTTCATAAACAGGTTCTTCCCTTCTTACTGCGTCGTCTCAAGGAAGAGGTGCTCAATGACCTTCCTCCCAAGATTCTGCAGAACTACTACTGCGATCTCAGTGACTTGCAGATGAAGCTCTTTGAGGACTTTACCAGGAAGCAGGGCAAGAAGATCCAAGCCGAGGCTGGCCGTGAGGACAAGGAAGCTAAGCAGCACATTTTCCAAGCGCTGCAGTACATGCGCAAGCTATGCAACTCACCTGCCATGGTTATGAAACCCGGAAGCAACCTCTATGACGAAACTCAAAAGATTCTTCAGAAACAAAACACATCCATTGAGGATCCTCAGCACGCACCCAAATTGACCGCATTGAGAGATCTCTTGGTGGATTGCGGTATTGGTGTTGAGGGAGGAGACTCCTCCAACGACCCCTTGTACCAGCCCATCAAACCACACCGAGCACTCATCTTCTGCCAGATGAAAGAAATGCTTGACATGGTACAGAACAAGGTCCTGAAGGAAATGCTTCCCTCGGTTTCACACTTGCGACTTGATGGATCTGTTGAAGCCAACAAGCGACAAGACATTGTCAACAAATTCAACAGCGATCCCTCGTACGATGTTCTTCTGCTGACCACGAGCGTTGGTGGTCTGGGTCTGAACTTGACGGGCGCTGACACTGTCATCTTCGTGGAGCATGATTGGAACCCTCAGAAGGATCTCCAAGCCATGGACAGAGCTCATCGTATCGGTCAGAAGAAGGTGGTCAACGTTTACCGCCTGATCACTCGCGGAACTCTTGAAGAGAAGATTCTGAGCCTCCAGCGATTCAAGATCGATGTCGCGTCGACAGTTGTCAACCAGCAGAATGCAGGCCTCTCAACAATGGACACGGATCAGATCCTGGATCTATTTAATTTGGGAGACACGGGACCAAGCCTCATATCAGACAAACCTCAGAATAATATTGAAGGAAGGGAAGAAGATATGGTGGATATTGAAACAGGTGACGTTCTACGCCAGCCCGGAAAGAAGGCATGGCTTGATGACCTTGGAGAATTGTGGGATAATAAGCAGTACGAGGAGAGTTTCGATCTCGACGACTTTATGAAGACTATGTCATAGGCCGCCCAGAGTTCGATGAACGATGGAGAGCATATATTGCTAATTGGTTCCTGATAAAAAAGGGAATGTTGACCTGCAACTGGCAACGGTGTTTTGGGCGATTCTTAGTGCCTGTTTATGTGTATAATAGAACATTTAGCGATGGAGTACCACTGTTTGTATCAATGCTAACGAGATCCTAGAGGATCCACGGATTTACATCTTCATGATATGAGTTTCGCTAAATATGGTGCTAATTGTGAAACATATGTTGCGGTTCCATTTGATTCCGATTCCGATATCCCCCCTTCCCGTGATGTGTAGCTACCAGGAATCCAGCATCTAGCCCAACAATTCACCTACTCGGCCCATTGCCACGCACAAGGAGACAGACCCAAGGTCAGCTGGGAAAGATGGAATCACCTGGTGCCAGCACCAGTGGTGATGGTCTCCAGGGTCTTGGTCGCTTTGTCCATCTCGGCGATATTGCCTTGCATTGCACCCAAGGCTCGCCTGAGCGAGAGGACTTCCTTGATGCCGTCATCACAGGCCTCGAGCTTGGCGACGCGAAGCTTGAGGAGCTGCTGGTCTTCGAGCACCGCGGCAACGTTGGCCTTCAGTGCTGAAACGCGCGATGCAAGGTCTTGGCGGTGCTCCTCGTCGTCCTTGCGGTCGTTCTCGATGGCCAGCAGGCGGGACTCGGCTGAGAAGAGGCGACGGACCAAGTCGTTGTGCGTGATGCCGTGCGCATGTCTGCTCTCCCTTGGATGGCTGGTCTTGCTGGATTCCTCTGTGGTGCTCCTCTCGCACGGACTCTCGCTTCTCTTTGATGGTGTTCTCTTTCTCTTCCTGTCGGCGTTCGTTGTTCCTGCTTCTTGGCCTGGCATGGCCCCTGGACTGTTGCTGACTGGGCTGCTGCATTCGATTAGGAGAATGGGGTTTCCAACAGATAGGCCTTGTGTTGTGTCCTGGGGTCTCTCGACTTTAGGGGTGAGTGCGGGTGTCATAGAGGCATTGCCGTGTCCAAGGTTCGAGACAGACGCACCGTTGCTGTCTTCGCCGCTGCTGTTTCTCTCGTCGCCGCCGCGCTCGCCGTTCTCTTCGTCGTCTTCTTTGCTCTCATCATCATTACCCTCATCATCATTACCCTCGTCATCGTTACCATCGTCATCGTTGCCCTCGTCACTGTTGCCCTCGTCATTGTTGTTCTCATCATCGTTGCTCTCGTTGTCATCGTCGCCCTCGTTGTTTTCCTGGGCCTTGGGGTCTGGTGCAGAAATGGATTCCTGCTCTCCGCCCTGCTCCTCTTTGATGCTTTCATCCTCATCACTGCTATCGTCGCTTTCGTATCCGGGAATGGGACCGGGATATTGTATGCCGTTGACGCCGGTGTCCGCCCCGTCCTTGCTGAGGCGCCTGCGGAATTCCTTGATGCACGGCCACAGGCGCGGGTGCGTGTGGCCGTAGATGGCCGCCAGCACCCACCACTTCTCCCAGCAGAGGTTGCGCTGCTTCAGCTTGCCCCAGGGCCCATGCATGTGCTTGTAGTACTTGTGCGGCACCGGCGACGTGGTGCTCGCCTTCCAGTGCGGCAGCCCCTTCTTGGCCAAGGCCGCAATCCTCCTGGCCACCTCGAACGGGAGGTTCGCGCGCTGTCCGTTGAACCGGGAAATGATGCGCTGAGCGGCCTGCTTTTGGGCCCAGGTCAGCTCGCCAGGGAAATCGGAGATGGTCAACTCTGGAACCATTGTTGTCTAGAAGGGCGGGTGATTTTATTGTTTAGGGATTATGTGCGTCAAGTGAGAGGAAATAGCAATAGATTGGGAAGAAATTCTGTAGACAGAAGAGCTATGAAGAAGCTAATGTTTATAATTGAATCATGAACATGTTGAAGGGAAGAGAAGATGCATGTTGCATTGATGTGGTTATCGATGTTATATAAGTTTAGTGTGGTTGGAGCATTAGGGGCACACTCCTGCCCAAGGCCTTATTTTTCTCTTGCAGGCGAGTAATGCATTATGATAAAAACTTGAGAGCAAACATAATCGACTTTGGCAGAGCTGGGTAGTTGTTGTGCCGCATGGCCAAACATCAAGGGCAATGGTTGCACCAAGCTAGTCGGATTGAGGCTGACTGGATCCTCTCAAGTCGAGATTAAAATCTTCTTCGTTTTATTGGAGGTTGCCGAATGGAAAACAATCCGAGAATAGGTGTGTTTATATCAGCAGTTGGGCTTGACGAGTATGGGAGTTTTCATGTAGTTTGTAGGGACCTTGGAAGCACCGGCAGTGGGCTAAGAAAAATATCCTGTAACGGAAGACGATGCTCCTTTAATCGTATCATGAACTCGTATCATGGCGAGAATGGGAATGTATGGAATGCTCACATGAGTAATGGGGAAATGCCACGTACCACAAGCATATAGCCAATCCAAGTTCAAATCCCCAGCTGGTATTAGAAGAAGATTTTGATATGATTAGCAGTTGTTCAGTACCTCAATACTGGGCCTTAAATTTGAAGAAAGTAATTATATCACTAACTTCGACTATAGAAGCATACCATTCATCAAATAAAACGGCACTTTAGTTTTCTGTTTGTTTTACGACTATGGTTCGTTCAGACTTCAAATTCTACACAGGCTAAAGATGAAGATGGCCTGGCATGAATCAGCCTGATTACGTGCCTACCATGCTTTACAAGTAAATATTCAACAGAAATAGAGTCATTATTCCCGAATTACGTATCATAGAATAAATCCATTTTGCTGTGATCGCGTTTGTGTGGCGCGGCATCTGAATGTGGCTCGTCTGTGGTGTGGCTCAAACGTGACTCGAATTCAGCCTCAGTGGTGGGGTGTTCGATTAGGAACCCCGCCATCATGGCCAGCTTCAGCTAAGTCCAGAATCTTCCACTGGTAGTCTAGCTTTCTATATTTTAGAGCTCTAAACTCCCTACTCTCTCCCATAATCATTGTTTTTGGAGCTTGCCTGTAGAGTCAAGCTATTCCTCCACTAGCAAGGATGCCCGTCGATTACAGCAAATGGGTAAGCCGAAACCTGTCGCTCTGCCTGATCTCGCTGACAACCATTGACCGTCTAGGATGCCCTGGAGCTCAGTGATGACTCCGACGTCGAGGTGCACCCCAACGTCGACAAGAGGTCCTTTATTCGAGCCAAGCAGGCCCAGATCCACCAGGAGCGTCAGCAGCGCAAGACCCAGATCGAGGCGCTCAAGTATGAACGCATCATCAACGATGGCCTGATGAAGCGCATCTCTGCGCTTCTAGCGTCACTTCGGGCACATGCATCCGAGGCCGCCACCCGAAACCCTGCCGAAGTAGCCTTCCAGGCTGTCATGGAGTCGGCTGGTAACCCCAAGGATGATCAACCACCCCCACGACCCGAGGGCGTACACGTCGAGGAAAAGGAGCTGCCCAGTTACTCCAAGATGATGGCCACCCTTCTGGACCAAGTAAACAAGGCCTTGGACGAGAAGAAGCCCGAAAACAGGTACAAGGCCATGGTGGAGGAGATTCAGGGGCACGAGGATAAGGTCAAGGCACTGCAGAACGATTTGTTGGCGAAGCTGGCCGAGCTGGAGAAGGAGGAGGGCAGAAAGATCACCAGCGAGGGTATCCACACTGGCTTCGACAGCTCGCATGTCAACAAATCGAAACCCGAGGACAAGAAGGAGTCTACCCAGGTGGAGTTGTTGAACCCCAACTTTAACAGTAGCTCTGGGGCTGCAAATGACAAGGTCAAGGTGGACGACGATGAGGAGATCGAGGCCTCCCCCGCAGCCAAGAAGTTTGGATCAATCAAACCCGAGGACTACTCGTCGAGTTTGCAATTCCTGTCGCAGAACCCTCAGATTCTGGTCGAGAAAGAGACTGACGGTCTGCTTGTCATGGCCTTTGATGCCGCCCTTGAATCAAAGGACGACCTCGCCAGACAATACGTGCACCAGGCGCTGCTCCTGCAGTACTGCCGTGCTCTGGGCAAGGACGGCGTGGGCCTGTTCTTCAAGCGCATCACGACCAAGGGTCACCAAGCTCAGGAGGTCTTCTACAAGGATGTGCAGGATACCTACCTCAAGATCCGAACCCGATCGAAGGAAATCATTGCGGAGCGCGCTAAAGAGGGCGAGACGGAGGGCGTGGAGCAGATCCAGCTGCATGCCGTGGAGCCCGGAACTGTGATCCAGATCAAGGTTCCGGCAGCCGACAGCCAAGATCCGGAGGAGCAGGCCGCACGAAAGATCTACGACGGGTTCAAGCCTGAGATGAGGAAGGCGCTGGAGACGGGCGAGCTGGACAAGGTGAACAAGGTGCTGGGTGACATGAAGATTGACGAAGCCGAGGAGCTGATCGGTCTGTTTGGAGAGGTACGTGACGAACAATACTCATGCAAATAAATGCGGGGGGCTAACATATTGGTTGACAGGCAAACATCTTGAGTCTGGAGGAACAAATCATCGATGCGACAACGGAGGAGGGTCAGCAACAACTCAAGGAGATTGAGGCTGCAGCAGCTGAGAAAGAGTTGGCAGCTGATCCCGAGTAGGAATGTACGCCAAGGATGACAGTGACGCCAATGTTAAAAGCTGAGGTCTAGCGACGCCAAATATTGGAGGAAAGAGGAAAATCACATAAGCAAAATTGCGCATATATTCACTAGGGCTGATGGACACATTGTCGTGGAGGGACGGAAGAGAGAGACGCTTGTCTGTGGAAAGAGAGAAAGAAAGAAAAAAACACCAAGTAGCGCAAATGATGAATGAGAGTACCATTAGCCGCGGCATGTATATTGCAGGACCGTCAAAGCGGACGGGTGTCACCGAAATGAGAAATGAGGCCTGAAGGGTTTGTGATGTGAAGCAGAATTGTCTCGATTTCGCGGCAACAAAACAGGGCAACGTCAGCGTTGGTCTAGACCGGGCTACGCGAATCGCCAAACGGTTCACGTTCGGTAGTTGGGCCTTGATGGCCTTGGCTCGGCATGGAGCACCCATGGCCCCATCTCGGACCCTTCCTGGCTCAGCGACGCGACGTGTGGCGTGGACTTGCATTTTGCATAAAAATAGAATCATGACACAAGACAAGAGAGGTACGTATGTAGGTATGGTATGGTATGGGTTGCACTGCCTCGCCGCGTGCGCCGCCACTCTCCTGCGACCTGGTGTGCACCATATTTTCACCGTGTGCTGCTGCGGCTGACGGGATAGCCGCATCGGGATGCATGCACCGATGAGCTTTGTCGCCTGGGCACTGGGAGGCACATGGCGAAAGGAGAATAGAAAAAAAGACAACGTCAACACGGGATAGTTGTGCCATGGTGATTTGTTGTCCTGCCACTGGACTGCCAGATTCAAGGTTTCTAGGCCTGGAAGGACAAGGTACATTGCTGGAGACTTGTGGATCGATCGGGCTGTGGCGGCAGCTTGTTTTTTTTTTCTCTCCTCCCGCGTCAAGTCGGTTAAAGTGAGACAGGTTGAAGAAGGCCCGCCAGGCCGTTGCTTGGTGGATGAGGCTGTGATTTGTGATAGTGCTGCACATCACGACCTTTCTCGTAAAGGATGAGCAGCAGCATAATTGGGGCCGGCGAGTAGTGAAGCTTAATCCGCCGTGGTGCTTTTTTGGCCATGACGCCAAGCTTGGACAGGGATGTGTGTTTTTCATGCTTGTTTGGGTCGTCCTACCTCCAGGGTCCTGACATGGGGCTTGACAGGCCTTCATTCGGGGATCTACAACTGTGCAGCCAAGTGCCCCATGTAAGCTTGTAGTTGTTCACCGGACAATTCCAAGATGCGCGCGCGCACAACAAGATGCTGTGGCTAGACAACGCTGATTCACCGCTGGTAGACGGGGGAGCAGTTCGCCACGCATCACGTCACGGGCTGTCGTTGGATGCTCTAGACTGGTTGATGATTGACGTGCCCTTTGAATTTTTTTTTTTTTCCAGAAGCCGAGGATCTCGCAGGTGGTCTGGCCTCGTATCCTGCGCCAGCCGCAGGACAGGGTACGTACGTCTGCTGCATGTCGCACTACGGAAAAAAAGAAATAGGGGCAGTTTCATCGCTGTAACCAAACAGCGTAGGCCTACCAAGCCTCTAAAAAAAAAAGAGGAAGACGGTCCTGGGCGGCCTGATCCACTGCTGACGTTTGTGACGGGGGCGCAGCACAAGCCTCCCTCCCACCCTTTCACGCTTTCACGCATTCACAAATCGCCTCAGGGTTCCCGCGCGGCGCGAAAGCGAGAGGCTATTGGCTGGAGTGCGCCCAAACGATGCAAAATTCCAACCGCCTCCTCCCAGCAAGCGGGCCCACCCAGAGCTGCCAACGGGGGAATAGGCTGGTGTTGCGTACCCGCGGATCGCGGTGGCAGCCTCGTGTGCATGTTACTCTGTCCCTTCTCAAGAAGGGCGACGTCAGCTTCCAGCACAGACGACACGGGGTAACCGGGGCCAAGCTTTCCCAGCTCCACAAGCCGCAGACGAGGCAGTATCCATTCATTCTACTTTCACATCTAAATTACTTTTATGTCCTCGCCTCTTTTCCCTGTCGTTTCCCAGTTGTTTTATTAGTATCCATTTCTGGTTCCCGTTAACTGCAGGCTTTCCCTTCGTTGGCCATCTTCCTTTCGCTACCTGCTCCTCCCGCTTCTTCACATTGTTCGGAGGATAGACATCGCCGAGAGACAAGACAGAAACACACAAACCACAAAAAGAACACACAGTCAGACCATCTTCTCACTTCCAAGATGCTCCCTTCATTCTCACGATCCGCCGTGGCCGCGGCCGTCGCCTTTTTCGCTGCTGCCGTGTCGCCCGTCACTGCCGCTACCGCCTGCAACAACTCGCCTACGCTCTGCAGCCGAAGCTACAACAACATCACACACATGGGCGCTCACGGCTCGGCTTTCCTGCGCGAGGGCACCGGTTCCATTGCCGCCGCCGGCAACCAGTTCAAGAACGCCACAGACGCCCTCGACGCCGGCCTGCGACTTCTCCAGGCCCAGGTCCACAACGAGAACGGTACCCTGCGACTATGCCACACCTCGTGCTCGCTGCTCGACGCCGGCACCCTCGAGAGCTGGTTGACCAAGATTAACAGCTGGCTGGCGTCCAACACCAACGATGTCGTCACTCTTTTGCTCGTCAACTCGGACGAGGCCGATGCCGACTCCTTTGGCGCCGACTTCAAGAGCTCCGGCATCTCCAAGTACGCTTACACGCCCAGCTCGACCAGTGCCACCAGTGACTGGCCTACGCTCAGCAGCATGATCCAGAACAGCACCCGCCTCGTCAGCTTCATCACCAACATCAACTCCAGCACCACCTACCCTTACCTGATGCCAGAGTTTGACTACGTCTTTGAGACAGGGTTCGAGGTTGCCACCCTCAACGGCTTCAACTCCACCCTCGACCGCCCTTCCAACCTCGACTCGGCTTCCTCTGCCATCTCGAGCGGCTACATGGGTCTCGCCAACCACTTCAAGTACCAGTCTCTCTCCACCAGCGCTTCGTGGTACATTCCCGATGTCACCAACATCAAGCTTGTCAACAGCGCCAACACCACCGAGGATGGCGAGCTCGGCAAGCACCTGGCTGAGTGCAAGAGCGACTGGGCCAAGGTTCCCACCTTTGTGCTCGTCGACATGTTTGACAACGGCAATGTCATGACGGCCAGCGACAACATGAACGGCATCTCTGATGCTACTGGCCGCACCGCCGTCTCCGCTGGCAGCGACTCTTCCGAGGCCAGCGGCCGTGACAAGAACGCGGGCGCCATTGCTCTCATTACCTTCTTCGCTGCCGCCATTGCCCTGGTGTAAATGCCTGGCTATGGCCATACCCTCCCTAAACATTCATTACGCAAAACAACACATCACATCACCTTCTACGTGCACACCACAACCACACACCTTTACACATCCTATTCAGGCTTGTCATTTTTAGCATAGAGCGAGGCGTTTCGGGAACCCAATTTTTATTTATTTATTTACTTATATCTTGTTTTGGGAATGAACTCTTAGCCCGAAAAAATCGGACATTATCAGCAACGATTGCAAACAGCGTCGTTTCCCAAAAATGGAAACTGGCCATGGAATAGTTAGATAGATATTTGAATGACAAACAAGGCACAATGAATGCCATGAAACAAAACAAACCTTTCAATTGTGCCAATGATTGTGCGTGACAGGTTGCTGATTTAACTGGTGAGCGGTGGAGTTGGGTTAGTATCATGAAGTTCTGTTCGTCGCTGGTTGGCAGCCAGTTGGCATTCCCACTTTTGACTTTGCAACTCCTCATTGCTTCTCTCAACACGCAACTCTTCGCACGTCGACCAAAACAAAAAGAGAAACACCAAAATATCAGACTTCTTCGGATCTATTTCGTCACCGTCACAATGGATTACGCCAGCATCGCCACCCCGGAGGCTTGCTACGCCGACTTCTGCCTCTTACCTGTACGTCGTAAATTTGCTCGCCGCGCGCCCGCGCGCCCGCGCGCGTGTGCGCGTGAGAATGGGATCGACCTTGATTTCCAAAGCTGACAACACTTGGGGGCCGCAGATTGGAACCGGCAGCGTCTCGGTAGCCGAAGACATTGCGGAGGTGCAGAAGGTGCTCAAGGCCAGCGGCCTCAAGTACACGCTGCACTCGGCGGGGACTACGGTTGGTGAGTGATTTCCCTGTCGTTCGCTCACGCACGCGCACACACACACACACACACATGGCCTTGCGTGCCAACCCCCCGTGAGGCTGAGGGAGGGCAGGAAAGTTCGTGTAGGGCTGAGAGGACGGGGCTGACGTTGCTTATGTTGATGTGTGTTGCAGAGGGTCCCTGGGATGAAGTCATGGCGGCCGTGGGAAAGGCACATGCCGTGGTGCACAAGCGTGGTGTCGTGAGGGTACAGTCTTCGATGAGGGTTGGCAGCCGGTGAGTTCCTTTTTTTTTTGTCTTATTCTCGGAGCATGAACACGAGAGGTTGACTGAAATCTGTTTAAAAAGAACCGACAAGAAGCAAACTGCTGAAGACAAGGTTAAGAGGGTGGAGGGTTTGTTGGCCGCGTCCGAGGAGAGCAAGTAGGTGGGATATTCCCCTTCCTCTCGCGGCATCTATAGAGCCCATGCGTAAATGTATCCAGTCGGAGGACCAAATAGATAGCACGAGGCTCAAAGTCTGGCTGTTCATGATGCCGCGTCACTTGAGTGTCCCCTCTTCCCCATGCATCGATGGAATTCCAAATCTCGATTTCCAGCCTGCCCCATCTCGGCTTCTCACAGCTTTCCGTCCCGGCCACGGCTCTCCGTATTACACACGCCTCCGTCCTCCTATCGGAACGGCCCTCTCTCTACCGGTTCTCCTTCCCAGTGTGTCATTGTGCAGCTTTGTAATGATAATTTTTATAAAAAAAAATTGGAGCAAGATGTGGAAAGAAAGAAAAAGATCTGGGGAGATCAGCCTCTTTTTTTCTTGGCTGCAACCGCGGCCCGTACTCTACTTTGGTCTATTACGTACAGGCCGCCGGCCGGGACCTTGCTGGTTGTTGTTTTCTACGTACCCCCCGAGACAGTGCACATCTCTGGGCGAGGGCAGCTATCCGGCCGGGCCTCCGGAGGTCAAGTACCCCGGGGACCCCGGACCCTCCGGTGCTTCGCTACGAAACTGGATGGAGCACGAGGCTTGCTTCTCGTATGGAGAGCAGAAAAAAAAAGGAGTACCCAGCCGGCATTGCTCGCACGGGGTGTATTAGCTGCTGCGTCATTGGTCCAGCCCGAAACTGAATAGGAATAGGAACAGGGAAGAAAAAGGGCTGATTAATTTTTATTTTTTATTTTTGCCTTCTCGGATAGCTGCGTTGGAGCTTTGCGCCGGGGCGGTCCCGTGACGGACGAAAGTGCCGGCGTGTGGAGACGTTCCTGCTGTCTCACCTGGAATCTGGCGCCGAGGGGTGGTTGCGCGAGATCGGAGATGCGAAAGGAGGGCGCGGCTAAGATGAACATGGGCAATACAATGCAAGGGCAGGGAAACACAGGGGGGGGTTCCTGTGTCATGAAAGCTTGCCCGAACCGGTAATCAACGAGGCCAAATCTATCGTCATGGATAGTCGTCCAGCCCTTGTCTTTTTTTCTTTCCCTATCTGTTCAACCATACACACACACACACACACACCCTCCCGGTCATCGCCACAGGCGTCACATGGCGGCCTATGTCTGTATCATGGTTCATCGAAAGAAACGATGTGCTCCCACACACACACACGCCCCTCACCCTAGCAACCAGGGCCAACCACGGTTTCTTTTCTGTTTAGCCTACTAGCTAGCTAGCACAACCTATTACCACCACTACTACTACTCACTGACTATCCAGCGAGCTGCAGTGAGACGCTCCGGACATGTATCTCCATCTGCAAGGCCTCGCTGTCGGTGTTGCAGCTTAGTCGAAGGCAGGGAGGGGGGAAATGGAATTGAGGCCCGGGCCTTGGCCAAAAACGACCTTTGATCAACGTAGTCATGATGATGCTCTCTTGATGCAACGCAGAGGAGAGGGGGGGGGTTGGGGCTTCCCCCGCCAAGCATTGCCTTGCTCTGGTACACTCTATGCTACAATTTCTCAATATTCTTACCTCATTGAATCTTCTTACCCTAGATTCAATTTCCTTTTTTCCCCTGCAGTACTTGCTTTCTTTCTTTGGGACGACGTCACGCGTGGTGTTTGATCTCCGAAGGCTCGCAACGTCCATCTCGCACGGCCTTGCTTCTCCCCGCGCTTCTCGCACACGCGTGAACCCAAGTGGGACCGGCATTCGCTCCCGGTTCGTGGCGGGTGTGGCTTTGCCCTTGCTTCTTGGCTCTTTTCCCCCCTCCCCATTTTTGCCCCCCAAAAAGAATATCTCCACGCCAAGACGTAGTTCGTTTAGTTTCTGAGAAGGGGGGCGGGGGCGTATTGTCTCTAGTAGATTCCTTTGGTTCCTACCCTTTTCCCATCTCGGTGAGGGCCGGGACCGGACCGGGATTTCACGGGGGGTGTGTTCCTGGCTCGCCGTGTTAGAAGGCAGGAGGGGGCGTGTGGCCGGTGGAGGCGCCGTCGGCCACTAGGGGTGTGCAATTCGACAGTTGGAGAAGGAATCAGAAAAGGTTCGCTAGATGCCGAGAGGAGATCAAGATCTGATGGGACCGGAGAATGTGTTTGCCGGCGATCTGGCCCTTTGATGTGTTTTTTTTTCTTACCCCATTTTGCGGCGTCAGTGACGGGGCAGGGGGTGTAGGGTCTAGGTGGAAAAGCGCATAACTAGAGGGGTTGATAGGATAAGGGGAAACACCAGCGCCGGCCTCCGGCAGCGGGGCTCAAGTGGTCGCGATAGCTTCACCGGCACAGGCACGGCAACCACCTTTCATGAGCCATCAGCACAATGGGGCATCGCAATTGAATACCGTAATGCAATTTGTAAAATTTATCGTTGCAACTCGGCCCATTCACCCTGCCGTGTCTCGGATTTCCCAAGTTGGGCATTCCTACAGCCCATATCTCTCTCATGTTTCACTAACACATTCATCAACATGGCCGGGCGGAGAGGTCTCAGAACCGTCCTTCTCATCAGCTGCGCTTTGACGCATCCTTAAAATGACTCCAAAGAATGCCAGCCCGCGATCCTCTCCCCGGTGTTCGAGTGGCGGACGCCGCCCTCCGTCTCTCACCTTGACCACAAACTGTTGGCAGTCACACGGTCCCACCCCTCCCGCCCCCGAACAGGCAAGGCCATGGAATATTCTGCAGAGAATAGCAGCTTCGGAGCGAGAGCCTCGTACGTCAGGCGGTGTGTATGCCACCCCCTTGTGACATATAGATCCGTCGTCAGTTGTCATCCTTTTTTTTAACCGCCACTTGCCGCTCACTTACACACCGGCAGTGTGGAAGCGACGTGCATGAACCGCACCCTGAGTATGCACCACCCGGGTTGTCTAAGAATATGGGCTCATTATTTGCTGGATTTCTATTCGTCTTATTTCGCGTGTTTCACGCATAATTTAGAGCTAATGTTGAGCTCTGCAGTGTCTAAAGCACATTTGCCTCCTGTCTCCGCGGGGTATATATAATTTTTTCATCCTTCGCAACAACGTCCTCTTCCACAAAGAACGCATCATTGCTCAATGCCAGTCATAACCATCTTTGTAACTGTAAACTCGTCAATTCCGTACTTGCTTCCCTCGCGGCCGAAGCCGCTCTGCTTGACGCCGCCGAAGGGCGCAGCGGGGTCGCTCAAGGCACCTGGAACACACATGTTAGCCAAACTCTTGTTGTCTGATTTGATTCACTTCGCGGGGCACAACTCACCGACGTTAACGCCGACCATTCCCACCTCGAGGGCTTCGGCAACGCGCCAGCACCGGTTCACGTCTCTGCTGTAAAAGTAGCCTCCGAGACCGACCTCGGTGTCGTTGGCAATCTCAATAGCCTCCTGCTCCGTGTCAAAGGCGAAGAAAGCGGCGACGGGGCCGAACGTCTCCTCGGTGCAGATCTTCATGCCGGGCTTCATGCCCGTGAGCATAGTAAGGCCGAAAAAGTTGGGGCCAAGGTGCGGGAGGCGCTGGCCACCGTGGATGAGGCGCGCGCCCTTAGCCAGCGCATCCTGGACGTGCTCCTCAACCTTTGCGACGGCCCGGCCGTGGATCAGCGGGCCGTGGGTGGTGCCGCTCGCGAGGCCGTCCCCAACCTTGAAGCCTCGTACCACGTTGAGTACCATGCTGACAAACTTATCGTAAACGCTGCGGTGCACGAGGATACGGTTGGCGCAGACGCAGGTCTGGCCCGAGTTGCGGAACTTGCTGGCCATCAGGCCCTCAACGGCGGCCTCGAGGTTGGCGTCCTCGAAAACGATGAACGGTGCATTGCCGCCCAGCTCGAAGGAGAGCTTCTTAATAGTTGAGGAGGACTGGTTCATGAGGAGCCTTCCAACCCCGGTGGAGCCGGTAAAGGAAATCTTCTTGACCAACGGGTGCGTAGTCAGGACCTTGCCCACCTCGGCCGTGTTATCGAGCGCCGTGATGATGTTCACAACGCCGGCCGGGATGCCAGCTCGGTGGGCCAGCTCGGCCAGCGCGAGAGCTGTAAAGGGCGCCTCGGCGGGGGCCTTGACAACAACGGTGCATCCGGCAGCGAGCGCAGGGCCGACCTTGCGGGTGATCATGGCGGCAGGAAAGTTCCATGGCGCAATGAGACCGCACACACCTACGGGGTGCTTGAGGGTGACGAGACGGCACGAGGGGTTGCTGGCCTCAATTGTCTCGCCGTAGATACGGGGGGCCTCCTCCGAGAACCACTCGAAGAAGCTCGCCGCGTAATTGACCTCGCCCTTGGCCTCGGACAAGGCTTTGCCGTTCTCGAGCGTAATGAGGCGAGCAATGTCCTCGGCGTTCTCAATCATGAGGTCATACCATCGGCGGAGATAGCGGGCCCGCTGGCGCGCCGGGGTCTTGCGGTACGTGGGAAACGCAGCGGCAGCGGCCTTGATAGCCGCCTCGGTGTTTTGGGCATCGAATTCAGGGCACTGGGCGAGCACCTCCTGGGACGAGGGATCTGCAGAGTCGAGAAGTCAGCAGGGTAAATTCGACTTGCTTTCTTTTTCTTCCCTTCCCCCCCTTGCATTTCCAAAAACGAAGGGGGGTAGCTATATTGTTGCATCGCTCCTCTCCTCTGTTGAGGAGCTTGCATCGCGCCGCCGGGGTGGAGGGGGAAACTTACTCTCAACGCTGAAGAGCTTGCCCGACTGTGCGCCAACCCATTGGCCATCAACGTAGCATGCCTCTTTCAGCAGCGATGGGTCGTTGAGGTGCAGCAGGCATGGGCGGCAGCGCACCTTGGAGCTGTCCGTCGTGCCAGACACTGCCATGATCATGTTGGTGGTGTTGTGGAAGGTGTGCGGTACGGGTGGATTTGGTGTAAGTGAGGCAAGTCCAGCTCAGAGTTCGAGAAGGAGGGATCGAGGTCTTTTTTTGCTCTTGCCCTTTATTATTTTTTGATAAAACTGCTTGTCTTTTACTCTTTATCAGATACCGTCCTTCTGATCGGCCCGTATGGGGCCCTCCTATCTCGCACCTAGCGGCCATGATGCCTTATACTTGGCCGCTTGGTAAGGACTTTGACCGAGGGGCACGGCACGGGGCCGGTTCACGGTATGTGAGATGCCGCCGAGGCGGAGGGCGCTCATCCATGATGGCGGACACCCAATTGCCATGACGATTGTCACGACTCGACGTTTTGGCCAGCTGAGGCCCTCGAAGCCGAGTTGAAGCCGGTCGAAGCGCGCCTGGATCAGATCCCGGGCCGGCATTGTGTCTTGACGAAACTGGCTAATCTGGACGAGTATGTAATTTTTTTTATCTGGTGGATTACTGGGGGGCGTGGCCGAGGGCGTGTACGGAATGCAGTGCTCAATCGGAGCGGCGGCATGGAGGCTTCACCGTGTACCAGATGAGGGCGCCTCTGTGCCGGTACGGCGTGGGCGTGCAGCGCCGTAGGCGTGCCAAGATGAATTCGCCCTCGGTGGAGGGCTGGTCATGACTCCAGTTAGTTAGTTGGTGGGGAACCGCTGGAGAAGGGAAAAGGTTCGGCATGTCACACGGGGCTGCTACAGGGGCCAGTGAACGGCCAGTGCAGGGACCAGTGAGCGGCCGAGTCGGTGCGGGAGGCATGGAGAAGGGCCTGGACGGCAGCCGTTTCCAGGCGCTTCGACCACCACTGCTCCCGCTACCACCTACGCTGCGATCAATGTGACCCCCGCTGTTCGCCTTCCAATGAACCCCCATGCGTGGCCTCGCGGTGGCGTTCAGATGGCCTTGGTTCCCTTTGGGGTGTCTCTTCTTTTTTACTTTTTTTGTGTCACGCTTGTTACTGATCTGCTGTGATGCAACTGCACTGGGGTAAAGGGGGTGTCGATGCTCGGTATTGTAAATCCATGGGCTGGCTTGGCTTGATGCACTGCAAAGCAGATGCAACTGAGTGACGAGACACAGCAGGCTGATGCCCAATCTTGATTATGCACCGTGCGATAACTGGCAAAAGGGGGGGACAATTACATCCGCGGACCGGCACCGTCAGCTAAATGAAAGGGAAACGGGGAACAATCTTACACAGTTGCAACGTACTGCCGACTCCAGCGCCTAGCATACACTGTGTTCTAGATTAGATGCGAGGTAGCAGCACTATTACCGCCCTGCACTCCACCTCCACACCTTGTCCACCCCCGTAACCACCGTGCGTGCCTCCTATCTGCCCTCTAAATGTGGCGGCGCCGTTGGTCTCGTGAGCCTCCGGCTTCGTCCCGGTTCTCTCGACTCCGGTCCCACGACCGTCCCACGAGCCGCATCACCCGAACCAGGAGCCGCCCTCGCCTTCCTTGACGCGCGCCATGTCCATGTTCAGCGCAAGTCAATTGCCATGGCCATGTGGCGGGGACATTGGGTTCCATGTCGCCCTCCGCCAACCAGCCCCCATTCCGAATCCCGCCCACGCCCCGGGGCGGAAGGCGCACCGCGACTAAGAACCCAAAGTCCAAGGGCAGGAGGGGAGGGGAGAGGGGGCGACCAATTGCTATAATAGCTTCCTCCCCCAACTTCTCGACGACTTGAGTTGTGCTTCAAGACATCCCTTCATCCCATTCCCTCCAAGAGACATCAAACACCTTCACGATGCCTTCCTTCGTCGAGACCCCCGTCACCACCGAGATTCCTGGCCCCGTCTCCAAGGCCAGCACCAAGAAGCTCGATGCCATCTTCGATGCTCGTGCCGTCCACTTCGTGGTCGACTACAACAAGAGCAATGGCAACTACATTGTCGATGTCGATGGTAACCAGTACCTCGATGTGTACGTCCTCTCCCCAGATCATGACCACTCATGATATGCTAACATGCATTCGCAGCTACGCCCAGATTGCCTCCATCCCCGTTGGCTACAACAACACGACCCTGATTGAGGCTGCCAAGTCCCCCGAGATGGCCTCTGCCCTCGTCAACCGTCCCGCCATTGGCAACTTCCCCTCCGACCAGTGGGTTGACATCCTCCGCGACGGTCTCATGAAGGTTGCCCCCAAGGGCCTTAGCTACATCTTCACTGCTCAGTCCGGCTCCGAGGCCAACGAGCTTGCCTACAAGGCCGCCTTCATGCTCTACCGCCGCAAGCAGCGTGGTGAGGGCGTCGCCTGGTCCGAGGAGGAGATCAGCTCCTGCCTCAACAACTCCCAGCCCGGTTCCCCCGAGCTCGCCATCATGAGCTTCAAGAACTCTTTCCACGGTCGTGGCTTCGGTTCTCTCTCTACCACCCGCTCCAAGGCTGTTCACAAGCTGGACATTCCCAGCTTCAACTGGCCCCAGGCTTCCTTCCCTGCCCTCAAGTACCCTCTTGAGCAGCACGCTGAGGAGAACGCCGCTGAGGAGAAGCGATGCCTTGAGGAGGTTGAGCGCCTCATCACCAGCTGGCACTGCCCCGTGGCTGGTCTCATTGTCGAGCCCATCCAGTCCGAGGGTGGTGACAACCACGCTTCTCCCGCTTTCTTCCAGGGTCTCCGTGACATCACCAAGAAGCACGGTACCGTCCTCATCGCCGATGAGGTCCAGACTGGCTTCGGTGCCACTGGCTCTTTCTGGGGTCACGACCACTGGAACCTGACCTCTCCCCCCGACATGGTCACCTTCTCCAAGAAGGCCCAGACTGCCGGCTACTTCTTCGGCAACGAGCAGCTCATCCCCGACCAGGCCTACCGTCAGTTCAACACCTGGATTGGCGACCCTGCCCGTGTCATCATGTGCAAGGCTGTCATCAAGGAGATCCTTGACAAGAAGCTGGTTGAGCAGACCGCCCGCGTCGGTGGTCTCCTCTTCAAGGAGCTCGAGCGCCTTGCTGCCAAGTACCCCGAGCTTGTGCAGAACCTCCGAGGCAAGAACCAAGGGTAAGTTATTTTTACATCTCGAGGCCTCTTAAATCCAAATGACCATTGCTAACAAACCTTCTCAGTCACTTCATTGCCTTCGACACCAAGGACCCTGCTGGCCTCGTCCGCTCCATGCGCGCCATTGGTGTCAACATTGGCACCTGCGGCAAGAACACTGTCCGCCTTCGCCCCATGCTCATCTTCGAGGAGTCTCACATCCCCATCCTCGTCAACGCCTTCGACAAGGTTCTCGGCGCTGCTCAGTAGGCTTATTTCGTCAAAAGAAAAAGAAATAGGAAAAACGGGCCAGGCGGGACAATGGAGTTTATACCAACATGTTAACTAGCGTGCATTTTTTGTTTATGAAGAGAAAGGAAAGCCTTTTCGGCGGGTAAAAGGGGCAACTGGATGACGGTTATGGACATGGTAATACCTAGGTGTGGGAACAGACGGGCGTCACACAAGACGGAAGTAGTTCTACGCTGGGCGTACATAGGAAATTGAGAATGATGAATTCTACATGGCTGGGTTCTCGACGCTTCTGTGGATATGAATTGATTCCTACCGAGCTCCTCTCGTCAAAACTCTCTCGCAACACCATTGAGGCGTGGCGTTTCTGGAGAAGCTGGGCAAACTGCAGCTCGGCTTAAGAGGCGCACTGCCGGTCCAAGCCCGGTCCCCCACGCACGTCGCTCGGAATTGCATCGGACATGTCGTCGCCCCCAGGGGGGAAGACGCTGGACCTGGGGAAGTGGCCACGTGCAGATCTTATCACAAACGAGAAGAGGAGACAACGAACGGCTGCGACCGGCAGCATGCAGCGCTCGAAGCGTGACGAGGTCAATCTGCTCTGATTGCTGGGTTTAGGATCGAGGTCTCGGTCTCCTTTGAGCGGGGCACTCTGCGTGGCTTGCATTGGCGGATGGATGGATTGGATAAGCCTTGCTCGGCTGCATCGCATCAAGAGGGATCGGAAATCTGCGATCACCAGGGTCCCGCGGTCGTCGGATTCGGCCGACATGACTGAGATTTTACCTGGATGTTGGGTGCGCGCTGCGTGTTGGGGGCCCACGGCTATTATCGATTCGGGTGCGAAACGGAGAGGGAGGGGGGCACCGGCCCGTTGTCTGTCAAGTCAACCCGCAAGCACGAATCCATACGCCGTAAACCCGCCTCTTCCGGTCAGAGTTGGCTCTCCAAACGAAGCTAGGACCGGTAGGAGCAAGCAATCACCCCAACGGTGTGGAGGCCAATTGGCTATCCTTGGCGCTGGGAGATGAGGCTATTGTTTCTGTTTCCGTCTTTGCAAGACGGGAAGGGCGAGGAGGGGGTTGGACATGCAAGGAGCAGCCACAAAAGTCAGAGGCGAGTTATGCGAGCCATTGAGAAGCCTTGTATCAAGATGAGTGCAACTATAGGCGTGAGGTTTGTGATTACGAGTCACTTCTAACATGCGGGCTATAATATGTCTTAGGAGGGGTTAATGCGAGGCCGAGAAGGTGGCTGCTGAGGTTGGGTGTCTTCGTTGCAGGTCGAGCCTCGTTGAGTGGACAGGTTTCGCAAGCAGCGACATCAAAGCGCAATTGAGCATCTGCCAGGCTATAGGTATGTTGGTCTCTCGCTGTCTGATAAATCGGGCCGGCAGAAAAAGGTAGTAAATTGATAAGAGCAAGGGTTACTTCGGCATAGTGTCAGCGCACCGTTTGCAGCGTCGGATCTCATGGTTGAACTGAGGTTTTTGGGGGTCGGATCGCCGCCCCTCCCGTTGATGCAGCCATATCAGGCAGGCTTCTGAAATGGTGGTCTACCCAAGGAGTCCGGTAGCCTGGTTATGTAACAGAAGCGGCAGACCAAGTCCGCCCCTGCCAATACCGAAACAGTGGGAACCGGCGGTTGGTGGGCACAATCGAGGTGCAGAATGCAGCCGGGGACAGTTGCCTCATCGACTTGATGAAGCCCTTGCTGCGAGGTTTCATGGCTCGAATGCATGGTTAGTCGTACAATGCAACCCTTGAATTGTCAACGACACTTTGCTGCATGGGGCCTTTCCGGAAAGATCATTCATCTTAGCTTTTCTTTTTCTTTTTTAGCTGAAATAAACAAAAGTACATCATAAATATATTTTTCTAAAGATAATCGCCTGAGGTTTTTTTTTGGATTATTTTTTGCTTGGGAAATCATCGTAATTTTGGCTGGGCCAACTTGTGCAGTAGCCGTAGTGGGGAAGTACCTCCATTACAATCATTCAAGGGTTGGATTGTAAGCAGGCCCGGGGGTGATCGGGGACCATCTCGCATCGCTGTGGCTACTGTCAGGGGATTAGCGAGACGAGGCAATAGGCATGCTAGATACCCGGAAAGCGTCGTCATGGATACTATTCATCGCGATGGCTGCCCAAACTCGAAAGCCAACCAGTCGGCAAAGCTCAGCCAAGCAACCCCGCAAAACATGACAGCATGAGATCCGGGGACGAGGCGTAGGCTTGGCTGCGCGAGATGATCGCTTCCAATAGATTGTGCTGCCTTGAAACAGTACTAGCACAAATCCCTGGATGTACGGCATTGTTGTGCAATGTTGCATGTTTGTCGGCTGGGCTGGGCGGCCTGCGATGGATGGGTAGCTTGGCCGTGAGGTGCAAAAAAAGACGGCCTTCCCCACCCGCACCCCGACCCTAGTCGCAATGAGGCGTTGCAGCGTGTGTCGTGTCTTGGTCGGTGCGGCTGGTCGATGAGCGTGAAAGAAGGAATCGGAGAAATATCATTTGTTCTTCCGTCATGTTCCTTGATGGAGGCTGCAACGGGAGAGATGGCTAGCGTCTTGGTCAGCAGATCCCTGAGACATCATTGAACTTGGCAATGCGTTGTGGTAACATTGCTGCGTCGTCATGGCTGCCCGAGCTGCATTGTGATTATCGCATTGCTGGCGCCTCTGTGTGCTACGAGATGAGACTTTTGCAACTCGGTCGACTTGGCAGTTGCGATGGCCGCTCTCTGCGTCCGCCCCGCCCCGCCCCGCCCCGCCTCAGGATGAGGTGCTAGACACAGGACGGAACGAGGGGCGCGGCCCATCTCCAAGGCTGGTTAACCTTGAAAGAGTCTAAGACCTTGACGACGACGGCCGAGATGCGCTTGTCATTGTGGACAGGAGGCTGCGGGTGGACAGGGTGGAGGGGCGGTCCAGTCGATGTTTTGCTTTTTTCTGCGTAATGCGACGGACGTTTTTCTTTTTCTTCGGACCTTGTTCGTTTCCAGGCTGGTTGCTTTCAAGTTTGGCAGTCATGCTCCAGGCCAAACGACCCCAAAAAGCAACACCCTGGACCCTTGGAACACGTGCCCGAAATGGCCTAGAAATAACCTACTAACACGCCGACTTGGTTGCTCGCAGGCCCATGCCGGCTCCGTTGCTTTCGCCGCTGCATCTTCAAGGAGTCCAGGCGGCACAGCAGCGGGTGACTGACTTGATATTCTCCGACCATGTGGAACAAAAGCCACCCTTCCGGCAAGGGTAAAGAGAGCGATATTCGGGTACATAGACTGCAGTTGATTGCGAAGCATTCTCCCATATCCCACGCTCGCTACTGCAAGTCTGCAGCGTCCTCCCACCCTCGTGTGCCCACGTGAAGCGCTGAGCCGGCTCAGCGTCGCACATCAAACACCAGATCCATTCCATTTGCCATCCCGCACTCCATCCAGGTCCCCCAACTCCGTCCACGTCTCAGCGATTGTCGCCCCCAGGCCAATCCCTACATTGGCGCACCCCCCCGAAAGCTTCCCAAGGATCCCCCCAAATCTAGCCTGGGAAAAGCAAGGTGTCGTCGGACACCACCAATTGGCTTCGTCCTCGCCAACCAGCTTCTGTGGGCAGCCATCGTGCGCCTCTTATTGCTCCCTGCGCTGCAGCTTCCGCAGCCTCCGCAAGTGGGCTTCAGGCCCTTGGCTGTGCAGGAATCTGCAGCAACACCCCCCGGCGACCGAAGACGACCGAGACGTTGTGCGCATGTACGACAGGCGGCGCAGACGAGCCAAACCCGGTGGATTGTTGGATCTTAGACTTCGTCCAGACGCGGCACAATAATATTGCTCTGCAGCGTCATCTGCATCTATGCGGCAGCTCGAGTCGTATGTGGTAGGTCCCCAGGTCCAAGGAGGAGCTATATCCTAGCGCCTTACGCGCTTCCCGTCTATGTACTTTGCCCCGCGTCGCAACAACTAGGCGCTGCCCATTCCGCGCACGTTGAGATCCAGTTCGATGTATATTCGTCCGCCAGCCCTGCCGCCCATCTCCGCCCCAGAACAGCACATGAGCAGATGGGGTGGTACCTTGGCTGGATTAGCAACCAGGCCACTGCTCGCCTCTGTTCAGCACCAAGCGGGGCCAACGGAGGCATTGCAGCAGGATGCTGGCCAGTGAGCGAGGGCCCCGAAGGTGCAGCGGCTCCGCCAATGTCACTAAAAGTGGCGCTAGCCGCGATCCCCGCGTCTTACTTATCTCGCAGGTGACGGCCACGACCAGCAGCGACCAGAAATGCAGAACCAACCAGCGAACTCGTCTCTGACACCAAGCCACGAGGTTACCTTTACCTCGCATGTCTCATCCTGCTTGGCCTTGCCGCAGTACTTCTACCTTGCCTGCTCGCCCACCACTGCATCGTCCGGTTCAAAACCTTGCCTACATAGCCAGAGCCATAGCACCTTGGCTCGCCCATTCCATCCCATCCCCCCCCCGTTGCGAAATAGGCAGCTCGAAGGAAGGAGTCGCTTGAATACCTCGGTCACTCACTTCGCCCCTCTGACTCGCTCGCACCAGCGTGCCCATCCCAGCACGCACCAGCCAGGCCACAGCACGCCAGCCAACCCGCAGACGTGGATTTTTAGTGGGCGGCTTTCTGTATCCATCCATTGATTCGGCCTTGCTGCGTTGGGTCCCGTCCTGGATGGAGCTTTTCGCTTCTCGAACCTCAATCAAGCTCCGAGCCGCAAACCCGTGATCCCCTCAACCTCAACCTACATCTTCAACATCCGTTCCGCCTCTCACCAGTCGCCGTCCTTGTGCCCCAGCTCATTCCACGCCGTTCCGCCCGTCGCTGGGATCTCCGGGCTCCGCGCCGCTCGACGGTCCCAGGGAGACCTTTTTCCATCTGTCCGCCGTTTTTCGGCCCCGCGCCGCCGCGCGCTCCTGACCGAATGAATGGACAATCAACAGAACCTGCAGAAGCACAGGCGTCGCGAAGCCGAGCGAGAGCGCAAGCGAGCTCTTCGAGCGTAAGCACCCCCAAGTCTTTTCTTCCCGCCAGCGTCGCGCGCCATCATAGCCCGACCGCCGTTTCCAATCCGTCATCACAGCCCTAGCTCTCTCACCTGTCGCTCTCAACCTTATCGACTTCGCAAGTGATCGCTTGCCATCCTCACCCTGCGCGCCTCGCCTCGCCTCGCTCAATTCCTTTGTCGCTTTCGCTTGACTTTTACTTGTTACTCTTGAAGCTAACCTCATTTCTCCTCTCAGTTGTGATGGCTGCCGACGTCAAAAGGAAAAGTGCGATGGCGGTGTCCCTTGTCGGCGATGTACCCGCCTGCGTCGCCAATGCGAATTTCTAGGCCCAACAGCTAGAGATGGCGACGGCGCCGGCGACGGTGCTGCTCGGTAAGTAATGCGACTCGCTTTTTGGCACTACAGCCGCCGTTGCGGCCCAGGGCTAACCAAGAACTCGTTCTACGCTTCACAGAAATCGCTCTGGCTCGAACAACGCTGAGCTTCTTCAGCGCATTGCTTATATGGAAAAGATAATCACCCATTATGCCGGCCCTGTTTCTTTTGACTCAGAAACCCTGAAAACGATGGCTGAGTCGGTTGACAAGGGCACCGATACCTCCATGAGCAACGTACGACCTAACCAAGTAGTTGAGTCACCAACAGGCTCCGATTATCTTGGCGTTGATGATGAAAACTTTACTGTCCAACCGCTTGACAACAACACTACTCGTAAGAATCTTATCCTTGCTTATAATTCCTCTCAAGGGGCATCGCTAACAACCGGCCCAGATTACTCTGGTGAGTTTTCTCACTGGAACTTTTCCATGAGAATCAAACAGTGGATTGAACAGTGTGTACCTGAAGGAACTCGCATTGTATGTTCTACCTTTTTTGGGGGGGTAAAAGTGATGGTGCACTTGTCTAACTCGGTCGATTAGGATGGTACCCCGGCTTCGCTGAGTTTCAAGGAGTACTACCGAGCTGAAGAACTTCAGTCGTCAAACACCCTGGCTTCTCTGACTTCTCTGCCACCTCGATATGTCGCCGAATTTCTTGTCCAGGCCTTTTATCAGCACGCGGAAACCAATTATTTTTACGTCGATCGCGGTTGGCTCGCCGAACAGCTCGATCTCGTCTATCAGAACCCCGGCGCGGTCTCCCGGAGAGAAGTTGGTACTATCTGCATGATCTGGATCGTCTTTGCCATTGGCACTCAATACGCCTACCTTGACTCCCGCCCAGAAAATGGCCAGGGGAAAAACAACATGGACAGCCCATTTTCGGAGGACACGATTGGAATTATGTTTTACCAGCAAGCCTGCAAGTTGGTTCCCGACGTCATCACTGTCGCCTCCCTTGAGAGTGTCCAAGCGATTCTCCTCATCGGGATCTACACATTACCCTTGGATGCCTCGGGATTGTCATACATCTATCTCAACCTCGCAGTGAGACTTGCAGTCCAAAACGGCATGCATAGACGATACCCCTCAGAAGGCATAGACCCATTTGTTCGTGAGACGAGAAATCGCGTGTGGTGGACAGTGTATACAACAGAAAAGTACACACTAAATCTCAGGGATAATTTAGCATCAGGAGACTAACGTGTTAACAGGCGAGTGGGAATATACCACGGGCGGCCAACTTCCATCTCGAGCAAGGATGTGGATGCGGAGATGCCTGTCGATCGGCCGGACATCATGCCATCTAACCCCACGAATGTTGCGCACATGCTCGCGACCCTGCGGCTGAATCAAGCCCTTGGAAACATTGCCCATGAAATGTATTTGTGCCCCCCCTGAGCTCAAGGAGCCGCCCACCCCGGCTGACCCTGTGCTAACTGGTTCCTGGCAGATCTGTTCTTCGGACATCCCAAAAACATGAGATTAACGAGGGTCTCAACAAGGTGATTGAGATGAAGGAGGATCTCCGAAAGTGGTGGGAGAGCCTCCCGGAGACTGCATTCCGCAAAGAAACCAACATTCAGAACACCATCATTTACCGAGCAGACATGCACCTCAAACTTGAATACTGCCTCCTCCGCATGTACGCCGGACGACCCTTTATTTTCCCACGAGAGGCGATCAAGGGCAATGCTAGTACCTCGAGCTCGCCGGCCGACTCGAACAACCCCCGGCCTACCACACCTCACAAGTCCAACCCCCGCTCCATCCTTGTCGCCGACTGTGTCGAGGCAGCGCTGTCGGTCATCGACACGTGCCATCGGCTGAAGAACACTATCGGTCTCGCACGGGCTTCATACACCGAATTCAGCTCTTGCCGCGCGGCCTTACTTGTTATTATCACTCAGTGTCTTCAGAAGAAGACAGACAGGCTTCGGGATTCTATGCGGATCGGCATGTCCATGATCAAGGAGATGTCAGCAGGCGGAGAGTCCGCTCGCTCCGAGGCTTCGTTGATTGAAGTGTTCGAGCGTGCCATCTCAAGACTCGACGCCACCGCTGAACCTTCAGGCCGCGAATCGGACTACTCGCGGTTCAAAAAATGGGAGCTTCTGTGGAAAAACGACGTGCCCACGCAGGAGATGCGTCAGGAAGCCTCACCCGAGGCCACGATGCCGCTGCCCCCCAATCCAGCTTCATTCTGGCGCGGAAATGGAGCTGGAAGCACGACCAGGCCCGGCATGCCGGCAATGCAAGCTGCAAGTCCATTCATCGGGATGGATACCTTCCCGTCGGTCCCACAGGTGATGGATGAATTCTCCACCCTTTTTGGCTACGGCTTCGGCCCCAGCCCCGAAAGCATGGCAGGCACCGGAAACGGGGGCATGTGGATGGGCCCCTGAGCGGTTTTATTTTCCACCCAATTGACTCGGCGCTGCATGCCGATCTATCAGGAGGAAAATGGACACAAACCAGAGAATGATGTCGAGCCATTGAGTAAGCTGTAACGGCACTGTTGAGGAGTTGGAATAATCTCCAACCTACACCAACTGTTACAGATCTACGATCTGAATACCCACCATCCTACAAAAAAAAATAGTTCGGCTAAAGGAAGCCAGTCTCTTTCTGCAGTCGACAAGCGATCAGTCGACAACAAACTTGGAGTCATCACATTGCAATCAAGAGTTGCGACTCGCAAGAAAAGGGCTGAGATGCCCATTGCGCGCCCCCCAATGCTAAGGAGCGTTGGGTCTCCGGCTCACCCGTACTGGACCAATCAGTCCCGATACAAATTCATTGCTGGAGAGGGAATTGTAGGATTAAACGACACGATGTGGAAACCATCGAAGCAAATCTTAAAGTCGAATGTAAGTATAGCATATCATAACAGGAGGAGTGGTGTCATTTTTTTCGGACATTGAAATTGCTGGGTTTTTTTGACAACGGGTCAACAAATGAGCATCTTGTATTTTGGAAAGAGCGTGTGCTTCGGATGGGCGGTTGGGTTGGTTGAACAAACCATTAAAAAAAAGGGAGCGAAGGAGGGGCCAAGGAGTCCCTGGCTGGTTACTTTTTTTTTTTTTTTCTCTTCGTAATGTCAAATCAAAAAAATGTAGTCGCAGTCAAAGATGGACTGTGGGTGTTGTTGGTGCTGCCATTCTGGCCACCTCATCTACTCTTCCGTTCTCGCATTCGCCCGTGCCACGTTTTTAAGATGAGTTTTACCATGAATTGAACATCATTGCAATCAGCTTCAAATTACTAAATAACTAGACGACATAAATGTTCATTCGTAAGTCAAGATACACATGCCGTCGGGATTACACACCGGCACCCAGATTATAGCGAGGAGGCATAAACTAGTGATACAGCAGTTTTGAAAACCTTTTACAGAACCCCCTACAAAACCATCGACGGCACAACAGCGTTGCAAAAAGCACCTAAGCGCGCATGGTGGAGCGCTTCTGCGACTTGCGCAGCTCCTTCTCCTTCTCCTTTTCGAGGTACTTCTTCTGGGCCTTGGCATCGAGACCCTTGAGCTCAGCGTCACGCTTGGCCTTCTTTGCCTTCTCCCGCTCGGCAAGACGCTCCTCGTTGCGCTCCTCCTCGACAAGCTTCTTGAGTTCGGTAATCATACCCTCTCGAGTGTTGCGAACCTTCTTGAGAACCTCAGGGCGGAAGTGGGCGGTCTTGACCAGGAAGTCGGGGAGTCGCAAGAAGTAAGCGAAGAGGGGCTGGAGATCATCGTAGTTGCCACCAGAGGGCAGGCGGTACTTGAACAGGATACGCTTGCGGGGGGCCGTCTCATCAAGGTTGGCAGGCTTATCGCCAGGCTGGTCAGTGATGATGAGGTACTCAAACAGGTCGCCGGCGGCCTTGACGGCATCAGCCAGCTCGGAGGTGACAAGAGCCTCAGTAATCTCGGCGTTTTCGCTCATGACAGTGATCCAGGCGGGAAGCTTGGAGTTGTCCTTGGTGAAAGTGAGCGACAGATCATATCGTTCCTCACGGGCCTTCTGCATGTTGTCCTTGTTCACGATGGCCCAGACGAAGTTATCAAAGGTACTCTTGCCATCCTTGGCGCGTGCGTCAGCAGAGCCAGGTGCAGCAGGGACAGTCAAGTTCTCTCTGCCGTCAAAAGGGTAGGTAGTGGCCTCCATGACGTCGTAGGGAATGGGGAAAGACTCGACGAAGTAGCCCAGGGCGGACTCGAAGATGTTGACAATGGGGTTGAACTTCTTGGTCAAGGTGAGCTTGACATCAGTGAAGGCAACATTCTGTCGGCCAGAAGCATATGTAGCAAACTCGAAGAGTGACTTCTCCTTGATGAGGGTGTCGGGCTTGACATCGTTGTCCATGGTAGCGACGCCAGAGAATCCGACGAGAGCGTATTCCTTCTTGAGAGCAGCAGCATTGCCGCGGATCCATGACTTGGCCTTGGAGCGATTGGCGCGAGCACCAATCATGTGGACAATGAAGATGATGGCGGCAAAAGCAAGGATAATGCCCTCGGCCTTGAACTCGGAGAGGGAGTGTCGCTCATGGATATTGTACCACTTGGTGTACGGGGGGGCCGTGGCGGAGGCAGAGGCAGCCTCAATGGTGGCAGCAGCAGGCTCAGGCTCGGGGACGGCGCTGGCAGCATCGGCGAAGTCTGCAAAGTCTATGCGAATTGCGCGTTAGCTGGACGGGTTCATCGAGTCTTGCGCCACGCATTGGTGGGCGTTGGGCAAGCATTTTGAGGCGCGTCGCATCATGAAGACGCCACATAGGCAATTACTCACCAGAGTCGGGGCTGGCTGCCGGAGCAGGAGCCTCGGACTTTGCGCCTCCGAGGATGTTTTTGAGGAAGTCGGCCATGGTTGAGGACTCGGTGATTGGATCGAGAGCCGTAAGCCGGAGAGGAGAGGAGGAGGTTTAGGCCACGCCGCCAGGAGGCAGAAAACTGGTGTGGACAACTGAGGTGGGCGCGGAGAGCTCCTACTCAATCCGGACGGGGAAAAGTGGGGCGACCACGCCTTCAGGCCCGATCGTCTGGGGCAAGCATACGTCAAATCTCATTTGTCGTTTCTTACTTGGACGTTGCAGCCTCTTTAACGGTCATGGCGCATTGCGCAGTGTCCATGCTTCACAGCCTTTCTCGCAATATTACTTCTCTAATCTTATTGTGCTATCATCTTACATCACAACGCAACCCCACGACTGTTCGACGCCTTTTTTCTGTTCATGAAGCTAGCATTAAGCGAATCGGGACTCTTATCACGCCATCAAAATCCGACCCCTGTAGATTAGCTTTGCTCTTCTATTCGATTCTCTCAATTCTGAGTTGACACCAGACATGTCAAAGCGAAGATGCACATTCAAAAGCAAAGACCCTTAGAAAATACACGTGAAAACCAAGACTCTACAAAGCCATTTACGGGCCCAAGTTTGACATTAACCACACCAATGGCAATAGAGCCAAAATACACTACTTACCCTACAGTTAACTGCTGTGAGTAGATGAGGCGTTCCATCTCGATATCGACCAACGCCTTTCTTGCAACGCCCTCAGATTTCCATTCGGCGAGACCTGAATGATCTAACTAGTGTCCATTCTTCGTTTGGAGGGGCCCATGAACCATCAGAGAGCGCACCGTCTGTTTGTGACGTCAATAGAGTCATTCGCCGGCGTTTGGTTTGGAATCAACGATAAAATAAAAGATGAAGAAAAAAAAAGGAAAAAAAGCAAGAATGAAGGTAAACCACTAGACATGATTCAGTTTAAACAAACGACAAAACGTACAACTGATGAATACGAGGTACAATATCGTTGTTCTGAAGACCGCCTCACTGGTCGCTTCTTGGACCCACTTTTAGACTGGAAATTGCCCCATCGGGATGATGGCTAAAAGTTGCCATGCCAACACCCCTGGCATTTCAAGACGCGACGTCAGTGTTGAATTGGACGTCAAGTAAACCAAATTCTCCTTTTCCTACAGGCCAACGCCACTATGTCACGAACGACTGCAGCAAGAAAGTATGGAAAGCCTTCCAAGAGATCAAAGGCGGAGCGGCTCTTCGCCGAGCTGCCCCAGAGCCCGATACGGATCCAGACCAAGACCAGGGGGCAAAAGAATGAATTGGAGGTTCTGACGGAGAAGATATCTTCTGTCAATATCGAAGATACACCATCGCCTCGAAGATCTCCTAGAAAGACCAACAAGAAATCGCAAATAGACGTGGACAAGCCAGTAGAAGCGGTGTGCGAAGAGAAGGTGGACGAGCCACAGGAGACGGCCAATACAGAGGCTTCAGATGACGCACCGCATACCGACATTCTTCCGGACACCGAGGTTCTGGATACTGAACCTGAAACCGCCCAAAAGAGCACCGACGATGAAGAACTGGCTGTACCTGAAGACACCGAGGAAGAAGATTCATTACGCATTTTGACATGGGATGACGTCTGCCCGCCGGGTGACGCCATAGAGAAGATTGCTGAGGCATCGTATGCCGAAGTTTATCGTGTCACAAATGACAGAGGAACCAGTATTATCAAAGTTATTCGGTTACCATCACCAATAAAACCACAAACCAAGGCCCAGGTGCGGTCCGGCCTTGTGGATGAGGAACCTCACGCCGATGAGGATGTCCAAGGCGAGCTTCAAATCTCTGAGTGGCTGGCCGACATCCCCGGTTTTGTGGTATACAAAGAGCGGTACGTGGTTCGGGGGAAATCAACACCCGAGTTGCTTGAGACGCACCAAAAATTCCACAAGAAAATGAAACGACAGGACCCCGGCAGGGCACAGTTCTACCCTTCCCCAAGCCGATATCTGGATGATACACGCTTTCTTGTGGTAGAATTGGGTGATGCTGGAAAGGCGCTGGAAGACTGGAAGCTGGACAGCGAGGCTCACCTATGGGACATTTTCCTACTGGAGGCAATCGCATTAGCAAGGGCGGAGGATATTGCCATGTTTGAGGTATGCCGCATGCATTTTCTGGTCAAGAAAAGGTGACTAACTGAAGCAGCATCGTGACCTTCATGAAGGGAATCTGTGTATCAAACAAATAAAGCCACCTAGGGAGATGGGTCCAAGATCAAGTGGGGTGTTTGGCTTCTCTGGCCTGGACATTACTATTCTGGATTACGGCCTCTCCAGGGCCGAAGATCTGTCCGTCGATGATGCTGTACCTGTGGCCTTTGATTTGGAAAGGGATCTCAGCCTATTCACCAGTACCCATGCACCGCAATGCAAAGTATACCGCCAGATGAGGTCGTTTTTCCTCCGGGCCGATAGGACATGTCTCCCTCCTGAGGCCCATGACACGCCATATGCAAAGGGCGTTGATGGACCTCTGTCGTGGAATGCGTTTGCTCCATACACTAACGTTCTTTGGCTTGCATATCTTTACGAGTATCTGGTGGGTCACTTTTCTGGAGACAAGAAAGACCTGGCTCGTTTTAAAAAGGACACCAAGGAGATGTGGCTATACCTCAACCCAGATGCCAAGGAAGGCGTGCCGTGCTTTGGTAGTGCGGCTGACGTGGTCTGCTTTGCCGTGGAGTCCGGGTGGATGACCCAAGAACAACTCATTGGTGTGGAGGATTCGGCGTTGGAGCGAGAGGATAGCATCATCCTGCCACGAGAAGATGCTCATGAACCAGTGCAAGAAGGGACACCGGTGCGCAGGTCAACGCGGAATCGGGCAGTGTAATATTACAATACGAGGCGGGAGTTTATGGCGGGTTAGAAATGGGCATTGGGCATAGTGCCTCGGGATTAGAGCATTCGGTACTCGGAGTTTTTGGCGGGCACATACTACCTAGTTAGAAGATACCATATCATTTTGCATGCGTTAGATTGCAGCTTTCTTGACGCGTGGAACTGCCTATTTGATATGGTGAATAGACAACAGCCATGATAGGGCAAACATTACTGCAACATATTGCTTTTGTAGGATTGCCATGGTTCGATGTTCAACTCCCTATCCTTGATCCGGCCACTTGCAGAGCTAGCGTGGGGAAGAACACACAACGCGCAGGACACGAACCTGAATTGCGTGGCCATGGGTGACTTGAAAAAAAAGGACAAAAATAACCCGATAAAAAAAGCATATTCAGCTACCGCAATGTCTGTGAGTGTGCCATGTGTTCCATCATCCGCTTGCAGGATGCAGGAGATCCAATTGCCTGGAAACATGAGATGGCAGGTAGGCCGCGTGATAGCGACCGCCATTGTTTTCTTTCTGTAAACTTGGCACTGTTTACTTGGAACAACCATCTTCATGTTCTAATTGGTGCCTCCCGGGAAGAAGTCCGTAAATTACCTAGCTTGCCGGTAGCTCGCTCTGAGCACTATCGTGGCTATGTGGGTCAGGTCACGATTTTCTGACCCGGTTGTGAGCGAGCTGTTGCTATGTCATGGCGGAGAAAAGAACCGAGAAAAACAATGGCCGTGTGTGTGTGTGATGGACCGAATCGGTCCACGGCCGACACAAAATTACGGCGAAATACAAAAGCAAATGAACCACCCACCATCAACGGAACTGGTGTTCCTAAATAGGTGATAGGAGAGTGTGTGCCTGCATAATGAGCTGGACCTTCCGAATCAATTGATTCGTGGTCCTCTCGGAATGCGGAGGGCCTCGGGGGATCTTCCAAGGCGGAGGTTAAGGATGTACCTGGGCCGTTCCCGCGAAGACCCACTGAAACAGCGCTGTAGGCTGCCAAAGGGCGCTGAAAGCAGGGCTGTGTTTTGTTGGGATGCAGGTACCGACTAACAGCAGCCGAAGCTAATATCAGCAGCGTAGCTGTCTGGCCTCGGCCTGTCCCGGACTCCTCGGGAACCCCTGTCCCTCCCCGTAACCAACCACCTAGAGACCCTGAGACCTCTCAGGCGTTAGCGCACATCCTCTACTGAGGCAGCTGCCGACAGCGGAAAGCTACAGCGGGTGCCCTGGTAATAGCGCGGCCACCTGACTTGGCGAGGTCCTGAGGTGCCGAGGCTAAATCGCCAGGAAGGCCGAAGAAAACACGCCCACCGCCCTGGTTTTTGGCTGGCTGGCATCCCGAAGAGAACCACATGTCACGGCTGGGAATTCATCCTGACGCGTGCGCCTAATCTTCCTTGTCCCTGGTTCCCCACGGCGACATGCAACATCTCCTCATCGCCAACTTTTTCTGCTAAATGCTCAATTGATCTGTCGACTCCTGCGCATTCCCCTCCGCATCGATTTCCGCGCGCTGACCATCGTTGGCCACGGCTCCCCTGTGTCCGCCGCTGGACAGTGCAAGTCCCAGCGCCTTCAGCCCATCGTCATCGACTTCGATTCCGCTTCCATGTCCGCCTCGACTGTCGCCTGACCTCTGTCCCGATCCTGCCACTGCCATGTCTTCCAACGGTACCTCGACGAGAATGAGCTCCATGCCCATGGCCTCGCGACCGGTCGCCTCGACTGGTCTGAACAACAGTATGTGGGCGGCTCCCATGTCGGCTACCTTGCCGTCATCCTCGGCCTCGTCCACGTCGTCCCGTCAGCCCTCTCCGATCTCGAAAACCTATCGCCAAGCCTCTACTCTGTTTCTCACTCGTCGTCTTCCCGAAGCTCTGACAACCCTTCTGCCGCTCATCACACCCCCTACCGGCGTGGATGATGGCGAACCCGCTCCCGTGGCTAGTGCATCCAAGACCACCCGCGTTAAGGTCTGGAGCCTGTACTTGACTATTATGAATGCCATTGCCGAGCTGGAGCCTGACGAGGGCAAGGATGCTTTTGGTAACCAAGAGTGGAGGGCTTTGTGCGCAAAGGTCCGCGAAGGGGAAATTTGGGATGAGGTTGCCCAGAACGGTTACCACGGCGTTGAGGGTGATGTTGACGCTGATGTCGTTATTAATCTGTACGTTTTCGAACGCGTTTTTCGAACGCAATGATCATGTAGCTGACTTTGAACAGGGCGACTTTGTTGCTTGCTCACGCTCGCGACCAGATTCTCAACCAGAGAAAACTAGAGGCTTACCTCGCAGCATTCAACACACCTAATCTCGATATCGCTGGTCGACTTTCTCAGTCACCTGGCTCCGAATCGCGCATGAACCGCTACCGGTCACCGGCCAAAGGTGCAAGCGGCGCCAATACCCCCCGAGATTTGAATTCAAGGGTTAAGATCCTCGAGCTATACACCCTACACGTGCTCCTCCGCAACAATGAGTGGGACTACGCCCGTGAATTTATTAGCATGAGCCCAGTTCTGGATGAAGAGCGCCGCGAAGCTTTCCTCCAAGCTCTACAGAGCCTTCACGAAGAACAGCTTTTCCAAGAGAGACAGGTCAAGGAGGAACAAGAACGACAAGACGAGCAATTGCGTCAGGAGATTGAGGAGGCTAAAAGATTGCGCGCAGAGAATGAAGAGAGAGAACGAAAGAGGATAGAGGAAGAGCGCGCAAAGCGAGAGGGAAGTGAGGTTGACTCTGGTATGGACGAAAAGTCGAGCCAAAGCCGCTCACCAGCGGCGGCGGCGGCGTCAATCAACCGCGACAAGAACAACCGAACACCATCAGCTTCAGCTCGACAAACGAGAAGGCCAAATGGCAAGGCTGTGACTGCTCCTACCTTGACCTCTCGTGCATCGATGGTCATTACCAGACTGCGCCATGTCATCGAGAACCTTGGTACATCACTCAACGCCAACCCTATGATCTTGGCCAGATTCCTGGCCTTTATCATCGGCCTTATTATCATGTTTGGCCACCGAGGAATTAGAGAGAGGGTCCAGCGAATACTGGGTTCCTCGTGGGACAAGATCAGAGCGACCGCCGGAATGGGAGTCAAAGTCACTTATATTTGAGGCGACCAAATTTTATTTTATTTTCTTTTATATAATATATCCTTTGATGCATCATGAGGAGTTTAGGATGGGTAGAAATTCAAGTCAGATCAGATGTGGTAATCAGTCACAAAACATCACAAGGTAGCAAAATACAATATTTTAAACATGATTCGCAATTGCATTTATATCCCATTTGTAGCTAGACTCTACGTTCGCATATCATCACACAGAAACCATACCAAACGCCAGAGATGCAAGGTGTCGAATGCTCCTTTCGTCCTGCAATCGTAACATAAATCCCATGGGCCAACCCAGGCCACCGCTTAGCTAGTAATTCGTTGTCCGATTTGTTTTCTTTTGATAGAATAACTGGAAAAGAAGACGGTGGTCAGTACGCGGTCGCAAACACACGTGGGGCACAAACATACATCTGTTCTTGAACTACCCAGATTAATAATCTTGGGACATCCGTCGCGGTCCTTTTCGAGGCGGGTGCACTCGAAGCAGTAGAAGGCATCCGAGATGCCCTCGCCTCCGCACACGACGCACTTGTTCTGGTAGTTTCCGAAACTGCACTCGTCGCAGATTCGCACGAGGGTCGTGGGTCGGACGTAGGAGTCGCAGACGGGGCATTTGCCGTCGCACTTGTCGCAGAGGCGGCCGATGGCGATGCCTGCCTGCTTTCGGCACATGACGAGATCGCTGGGCGGAACGTTAGCAGGAAATTGCGCGCGGAAGATGGGAGTTTGGCTCACGGGTGATGGCGGGACATGGTGAATGAGCCTGGGCGGACGCGACGAAAGGCTCGTGGTTGGGTTGTTGTGTGAGTGAAGAGGTAGAATTTCGGTCACTGGCTGTCGAGACCTCGGGATGCTTTCTGCATGGACATTTCTCAGCCTTGCCGTGGCGTTCGGTCTGCTTCGAAAGGCGTCGGGAAGTGCTGGACCAATCGCATACTAGTATTCTGCGCGCCGAGGCGGGGCCGATGTGGCTGGTGACTTACTTCGAAGCTCTTGGGACCGTTTGACGTCCCACTTTTGGGACACTGATCATCAGCCTCGACGAGCTTCCCCTCGGGTTGGTTAACGTTCCCAGAGCAGATCGTGCCGCGTGCTTCGTGCGCTACTCCTTGACGCAAACCCGGTTGTACTTAATTGATCCGACGCCTATTCGACGCCATCCAGCGACTGCTATGGCCACAATAGAAGAGTATGCATGCAGCCTAGTCCTGGTCGTTTATGCCAAATCGCTAACTGATTCGCAGGGACCGTCCAATGGACGAAGCTGCTTCTAATGCAGATGCAGGCGCATCGCCGCGCGATGTAGCCGAACCCGAGAGCCTCAAGAGAAAGGCATCGCGAGATGGCGAAGACGAGGCCTCGCCGAAGCGGGCCAGACAAGACGACGACGCCCGCAGCCCCATCGACCGACGCCCCAGACAGGACTCATCACCGTCCCGGCGCGACTCATACGGTGATGCGCCAGGGGCTGAACAAGACCGCCGGAAATTTGCGACACAGGAGGAGAGGAAGCGCGGCAAGCGTCTATTCGGTGGCTTGCTGAGCACTTTGAGTCAGACGACGGGTAGCTCGCAGCAGAAACGACGCCTCGAAATTGAACGGCGGCAACAGGAACGATTACAGCGACAAAAGGTGGAGGATGACAAGGAAAGGGCAGAGAAGCGTGCGCGCTTGACTGAGATTCGAATGGGCGAGCAGATGGGATTCGAGGAAGAAGTGGTGAGTTTCAAGCTTGTCGCAACACGATATATGCACGACAATGAGAAGCTAACCATGGCTGGCCAGATGCGCAACAAACATTCAAAGATGCTAGCTATGGCCCAGTTTCTAAAAACAAAGGCTCAACCGCAGATTGTGAGTTACCGCCGATACGCACATCAACCTGTCATGTTGCTAACGGAGCCCAGTTCTACCTTCCATGGAAGCCCTCGCCTGAACAAGAAGATGAGATTGACCAACAGATTCGAAACGCAAAAGAAACAATTCAGAGGGAATTGGAGGCCTTTGAGGCACGGAAACAGCGGCACGAAAGAGGCCACGAACGACCTGCTCGAGCTGCGCAATCCCCTACCCCTGAGAAGCAACTGGCCACGGCACCCCCTAGTGATGATGTTTCAGTTGATAAGCCAGAACCAACTACAAGCAGTTCGGAACCACCGGTAAAGGCACCGGATAAACAGCAGCAAAATCACCATCATCAGCACCATGACGAGTCCGCAGACGTGTTGGAGGAGGCAGACGAGGACATGGTGATTTACTGATATCTCATTTATGTGAAGATATCGTTATCCAATGTTCACCCCGATATGCGGTCTTGTACCATCTTTTCTTGTTTCAAAGTATTTGGTGCATTGTTTTTCTAGGGATATAGGTGTTCTTTGCTGTGCTCTGTTAAGAAGCACCAGATAATACGGTTGGGACGGAATGTATGTCGTCGAGGGGCAAAACATATGCTCCAAAGTCGGATAGTACTACTACTCTAGTCTTTGAAATACCAAGCCATATTGATTGATACCCATAGTAAGGGTCCACAAAGTTCATGAAAGTCACCAGACGTGTAACGACTTGCGAGATATTCTTCACCGCAACCATAGACGTACCTCGGCACGATTACACAATGTCGGCGGACTTACACAAAATCGGCCCGCCTCCATCCACTTGGGGAGCCCATTCTTGCTGCGCATGAACGCTTCCGCCGGCGACAGCGCTCAGCGCATGTTTCACAGACACGTCGCATGGCGCACACGCCCCTCTGTCAGTGACAATTCGCCCGGAGGACGGGCGTTAGCGGCGCGGCGACATGATACCAGATGGGAAATGCTCTCCGTTGAGCCTCGGTTCCCTCTGGGCCCGCACTCGCTTTTTTTTGCTCGGCGCGGCCGTTCCCGCCGTGTCCTCACCAATGACCTCACACCGACGCTTGGAGCTTATTTTGTTACGACCGCGAGAGGGGGAGGGGAAAGGATTTATATAAATGCACCGAGCCTTAAAGCGAAAAAAAAAAAAGGCTGGTTTGACATCCAGAAATCCGAAACGCAGTGGTCCTTCACTGCTCACAGCTACAGCTCCGCACTGACTGCACAACGCTTGTTGGCCGGAGGGATATCCCAGTTTCGAGCCGGAGCCACTAAACACTTTGCCCAGTAGTGTTTCGATTTGCACCAACGTAAGTTATGCCGCCGCTCCGTCATGTATGATCAGCGTCCTTGTGCTGGTTGCTGTCACTCTATTTCTGGGGCTTGGCGTGACCTGTCCTCCTTGAAAGAGTTGTTTCCTATAAAAGCTGCGCCTGCGCATTCATCATTGCCTCTCCCACTCTCGACACTTATACATACCTTCAAGCGCCGGCGCTAACACCATCACCAGACAACCCACAACACACTTACACTGTAAAAAGGGAACCGCAGCTATGGTTGTTGATAAGCTGGCGCCCAACGACTCTCGGGTCAAGGTCGAGACGACCCAGATCCGTGGCAAGAGATATCAATATCTTCACGGAAAGCCCGAGGGCGAGCCGGTGGCAACCATGATTCTCGTCCACGGTTTTCCTGATCTGAGCTTTGGATGGCGTTACCAGATCCCTTACTTCATGTCACAGGGATATGAGGTCGTTGTCCCAGACATGATCGGATATGGCGGAACTGAGGCCCCCGAGGCCTTGGAGGAGTATACCCTCAAGAACACTGCGGCTGACCTCAGGGAGCTGGCCAAGAAGATTGTTGGCGATGGCCAGGTCATCCTCGGTGGCCACGATTGGGGTGGTGCTGTCGTGTGGCGAACCGCTCTCTGGTATCCCGAGTTCCTCAAGGCCGTTTTCACAGTCTGCACACCCTACCACCCTCCCGCCAAGAGCTATGTGCCGCTCGAGGCCATCATTGCCAGCGGCCACCTTACCAACTTCACCTACCAGCTGCAGTTTGCTGGTCCTGATGTCCAGGACAAGATCCAGGGCAAGGAGAAGATTCGACAGTTCCTAAATGCACTGTACGGCGGCCGAGGCCCCAACCGCGAATACGGCTTCGGCACCAAGGAGGGTGTGGTGTTCGACAACCTGTCGGTGCTGGGCCCTTCGCCTCTAATTTCGGAAGAGGAACTCGAGCACTATGCGAACGAATACTCCCGCAACGGCGCCCCCGAACTGCGGGGCCCTCTGAACTGGTACCGCTTCCGTGAGCTAAACTGCAAGGACGAGCTTGAGCTCGCCGAGAAGGAGCACAAGTTCCAGATGCCGGCGCTCTTCATCACGGCAACGGAAGATAATGCGCTACCACCGTCCATGTCGGTGGGCATGGAAAAGAGCTTCGAGGACCTAACCAGGGGCGAGGTCAAGGCTACGCACTGGGCCTTGTGGCAGGCGGCGGATGAGGTAAACTCACAGGTGGGCAAGTGGGCCAGCGCTGTGGTGAAGGGAGGAGTCAAGGCATCGCTGTAATACCATGATAAGATAGAAAGACACGAAATGATGATTGGAAATGAGGCCAAATAAGCTTATTGAGTTGGTTTGTAGGCCAGTGCCATGCATTCAATGAAACGAAATTATTGGACCGGGCCGAACCCTTAATGACTGCATGCTACCTTGAGCTTTTGAGCTCGTCTATTTGTCGGCTGGTGCGCAAAGGATGCAAGCCATGTTGTATCCATGTGCTTACACACTCGCTGGTGGGCTTAGACATTATAGTGTGGCCATTGTGGCTTTTCTTGATCGGGGATGATTGACAATCGGCCAAGAGTGAGGAGTGAGATGCCAAGGCGTGTTTCTGATTGTAGCAAATCTAATCGATTCGCGTCGTTACGTTGCACTAGAGTGACATGACTTGACATGACAGTATTGGCGACCCATAAATGCTTTTTCTTTTTTCTTTCTGAGGCCGTTTTTCGGCTAGGATTCGTATCGCACTTGGCGAGCTGGCAGGGGAAGGGAATTGCATGGACGTGAAGTCGCATCACCCGTCGATCACGCTGATTTGGGATACGATGTTAGCTCCAAGCGAAACGACGGTCCCTTGCCGGCGAGTGCTGGATGCGGAATGCATCGTCGTTAGTGGGCGGCACTTCCACTAACGGTAATTCGATGAGTACGAGGATACGATGCTGGACTTGGGGCAGTGGATGTCTGTCGTCCCATGTTAGAGGGCCCTTTTTAGATGGAAGTGGCTGACCCTTAGGTGGGGACAGTGAAGATGACGACGTTCAAGGGGGTGAGGTAGGGGGCTTCTCCACAGGCACAGGCGGCCCCGAGCAGGATGGCGGGAGGCCGGACGGGGCCAGTGTTGGTACCATTGGTGCCATTGTAGGGGAAATTGGGCGAAGTAGATACTTGGGGGAGGGGGGGTCGAGGTGGTTGAAGCCAATGGGCGACTTGAGACATTCGCCGATTACGACTCTTGAGCCAGTGGGTGGCGGGAGCCACGAATAGCAACGCACACAGCCCATCTCTCGGGCTGGGGCGGGGGGACAAGGGCAGGGCGAGTTCCCCCCTAAAGTAAGGGGAGAGAAGAAAAAATCGAAGTAATGGAAACGGGATGAGAGATGCAATGCAGCAAGCCAGGGGCCCGGACCCTTTTTTTGAGTTTGCCTGTTTTTTTTTCTTTCTCTCATGTCAAGCAGGGTCATTGCGGGAGTCGAGTCAAATTGGCACCATGTTGCCATGGCTCGGTTGTAGTTGTGAGGCGGGTCAAGGACAAAGACAAAGACCAAGGCGAGATCGCTGGCAAAGACAGTTTGTATTTTAGGTTGTCCGCCACCATGACTCCCCTTTGCGTACGGATACAGCGCGCTTCAGCTTTTTAGTAAACTCGCCAGTGGAACGGGGCTAACCGGGGCGGTTTTTAGCCGCTACCTTGTCTGCTGGAGGTGCTGGACGGGGTCGTCGGTAGGTAGGTTAGTGGACGTCCGACGAGGGACACAGACGACGACGGGCCCAGAGACGACAAGGCAATAGCGGGCATTTCTGACCAGACCCGCCACCGTCTCCTGCCACGTCCACATTTTCGTAGAATCCCACGATCAAGCGACTGGGGGGCCGTGGTAGCAGAGCAGAGGCCAGGTCTGGTTTGTGATTTGATTTCCCCCGTCAACCGCCAGACCACCCGCCAACGGGAAACAACAGAAAAGACAGTTACGGCTGCAACCGCTGCTGCGCATTTCTGTCCTCCCAGCGACCGGTCCCCCAGCCGCGAAACAGAGCCAGAGACAGGCCCTGCGCCGCCAATCACTGCCCGCAAGCTGGCCACACGACTCGCCTGCAGCCTTTGAGCCTCAGTTGCCAGTCCCACTGCGCCGCGACGCTACCCCTACGACGTCCCCATACCATACCTCCCAGGTTTCCTAGGCTCCCCCAACTATACCGGAACCTGGTAGCTGTACTGCCGGGTGGTAGCGCTGTGTCGGGTGCTTCCCTCGAGCTTACGCCCAGAAAGGAGGCTGTGCTGCACCTCCCATCCCAACTTCAGAGGCTGGTTTTGGTCCATCAACTCAGCCCGTGAGCGCTTGCGTCCGACTCCAACACACAGAGTCCAGAGCCCAGAGCCCAGAGCCACACAGCGCTAGCCTCCATCAGCTGCGCTCCCCGTCGACTCTCGACCTTGCGACGGCACGACCTCACCTTACTTGTCCACGACGACCAACGATTACGACCTCCCCACAGACGACCCGACCGACCCTGACTCTCTCTGTCCACAGCCTTTCCTGGCCCATCGCCTTCTCCTCTCGTTTTGTCCTTTTTTTCTCTTCTTCTTTCGCAAATTCCCCTGCTTTCCGTTCTTTCCGCATGCCGACCGTTCCTCCCCCCAGCTGATTGCCTGACCTCGACTTGTCCGCCAGCATGGCTGGACGACCTCCTGGAGGTCCCCAAGGGGACTCATCCAACAATCGCGACAACCTCCTGCTCGATCTTGACAATGAACAGCCCGTCTACCACGTCGGCCAGCGGTCCGACATTAATGATGACGACCTAATGCGATTCCACAATCAAGAACAAGACGCCCAGAACCGTCCCTCCGTCTCCTACGATGACTTCGTCGGTGGCAGCGGCACTAACCCGTCAGCGTCGCGCCCTGCCGCCCCGGGCGCCGCCGCCGCCGCCGGCAACAACCCCTACTCAACCAGACAGTACAGCCAGACGTCGGAATCGAACAACTACCAGCGCTACACTGATGATTTCGACGATTACCCCGCCGACGGCGACTCCTACTACCAGCATGGCGGCGCGAGGGGCGACGAGAGCACTCAGGCCTTGGCCAGGGCCAATGCGCGGAACAGAAACAGCGTGCTGGGCCTGGGCGGAGGTTTCTTTGGCAAGGTCAAGAACAAATTGGGCATGGGAGAGGGTTATTCAGAGATGGATCTGCCTCTGACAGAACCAGGTCACGACCGGGATAACTCGGTTGGAGGGGCTGCGCAAGGCCAACCCAAGAAGGGTGGCTTTGATATGGGCAACTTCAAGTTTGGATTTGGCCGGAGCAAGCCTGATCCTTCGACTCTCGGTCCTCGCATCATCCACCTCAACAACCCACCTGCCAATGCCGCCAACAAATACGTCGACAACCACATCTCTACCGCAAAGTACAACGTCGCGACCTTCCTCCCCAAGTTCCTCTTCGAGCAGTTCTCCAAGTTCGCCAACGTCTTCTTCTTGTTCACAGCAGCCCTGCAGCAGATTCCCAATCTGTCGCCGACGAATCCGTACACCACCATTGCTCCTCTTATTGTAGTGCTTCTCATCTCTGCCGGAAAGGAATTGGTGGAGGATTACAGGAGAAAACAGGCTGACAGCGCCCTCAACAATTCAGCGGCTCGAGTTCTCAGAGGTTCAAACTTTGACGAGACGAAATGGATCAATGTGGCCGTGGGTGACATCATTCGAGTCGAGTCGGAAGAGCCCTTCCCCGCTGATTTGGTCCTCCTGGCCAGTTCCGAACCCGAAGGACTCTGCTACATCGAGACGGCCAATCTTGACGGAGAGACCAACCTGAAGATCAAACAGGCGCTACCAGAAACCTCCACCATGGTGTCGAACAGTGAAATGAGCAGACTCGGTGGCCGAATCAAGTCTGAACAACCCAACAGCAGTCTTTACACGTACGAGGCGACTCTGACGATGCAGTCGGGAGGCGGCGAAAAGGAACTTGCCCTCAACCCCGAGCAGCTCCTCCTTCGAGGTGCTACCTTGCGAAACACGCCCTGGGTGCACGGTGTGGTAGTTTTCACCGGACACGAGACAAAGCTGATGCGAAATGCGACGGCCGCGCCCATCAAGCGCACCAAGGTCGAGAAGCAACTCAACTGGCTGGTTTTGGTCCTAATTGGCATTCTCATGGTTCTCAGTGTTGTGAGTACGGTCGGTGATCTTGTCCAGCGCAAAGTCGAAGGCGAGGCCCTGTCATATCTTCTGCTGGACAGTACTGCCACTGCTGGAGAGGTTACCAAGACCTTCTTCAAGGATATGGTCACCTACTGGGTCCTGTTCTCCGCCCTGGTCCCCATCTCGCTCTTCGTGACCGTGGAGATGGTCAAGTACTGGCACGGAATTCTCATCAACGACGATCTTGACATGTACTACGATAAGACGGACACGCCCGCCACATGCCGAACCTCTAGCTTGGTTGAAGAATTAGGAATGGTTGAGTACGTCTTTTCGGACAAAACTGGTACCTTGACCTGCAATATGATGGAGTTCAAGCAGTGTAGCATTGCTGGAATCCAGTACTCCGACGATGTGCCTGAAGACCGCCGACCTGTTCTGCAAGATGATGGCACCGAGGTCGGATTGTTCGATTACCCGGCTCTCAAGGCTAACCTCAGAGAAAAGCATCCGACAGCTCCCGCCATTGACCACTTCCTAGCTCTCCTCGCGATTTGCCACACTGTCATTCCGGAAATAGATGAGAAGGGTAACATCAAGTACCAAGCCGCCTCTCCCGATGAAGGCGCCCTGGTGCAAGGTGCGTTGGAACTAGGATACAAATTCGTTGCTCGAAAGCCCAAGTCTGTCATTATCGAAGCCGCCGGCGAAGAGCAGGAGTACGAGCTGCTTGCCGTCTGCGAGTTTAACTCGACTCGAAAGAGAATGTCTACCATCTACCGATGTCCCGACGGCAAAATTCGCTGCTACACCAAAGGTGCTGATACGGTTATTCTGGAACGATTGAACGACGAGAACCCCCATGTCGAAGCCACTCTACGCCATCTTGAAGAGTACGCTTCGGAAGGTCTGCGAACTCTTTGTTTGGCTATGCGAGAAATTCCAGAGCAGGAGTTCCAGGATTGGCACAAGATTTTTGACAAGGCTCAGATGACTGTTGGCGGCAACCGTGCCGATGAGGTGGACAAGGCTGCTGAGCTCATTGAGCATGACTTTTTCCTTCTTGGCGCAACAGCTATTGAAGATCGACTCCAAGACGGTGTTCCTGAGACAATCCATACGCTGCAGCAGGCCAACATCAAGGTGTGGGTCCTGACTGGTGATCGACAGGAGACTGCTATCAACATTGGTATGAGCTGCAAGCTGCTGAGCGAGGATATGATGCTATTGATTGTCAACGAAGAAAATGCTGCCGATACCCGAGACAACCTCCAAAAGAAAATCGACGCCATCCGCACACAGGGCGATGGCACTATTGAGACGGAGACGCTGGCCTTGATTATTGATGGAAAGTCTTTGACATACGCCCTTGAAAAAGATCTTGAGAAGTTATTCCTGGATCTGGCCATCATGTGCAAGGCCGTTATTTGCTGTCGTGTCTCCCCCCTACAAAAGGCGTTGGTTGTCAAGCTGGTCAAGAAGTATCAGAAAGAGTCGATTCTCCTTGCTATTGGCGACGGAGCCAACGATGTCTCCATGATTCAGGCCGCGCATATCGGTGTCGGTATCAGCGGTATGGAAGGTCTTCAAGCTGCGCGAAGTGCTGATGTGGCCATTGGCCAGTTCAGGTATCTCCGGAAATTGCTGCTGGTCCACGGCGCCTGGAGTTACCAACGTGTGAGCAAGACGATTCTCTTCTCATTTTATAAGAATATTGCCTTGTATATGACTCAATTTTGGGTAAGTTTTGATCACCCGTTAATCAATTGCATTGTCCAACAAACTAACCATGTTACCTAGTTTACTTTCCAAAACGTTTTCTCTGGTCAAGTTATCTACGAATCATGGACTCTGTCTTTCTACAACGTCTTCTTCACCGTTTTCCCACCATTGGCGATTGGTATTCTGGATCAGTTCATTTCCGCTCGCCTGCTGGATCGCTATCCTCAGCTGTACATGATGGGCCAACAGAATTACTTCTTCAAGCTCAAAGTCTTTGCGCAGTGGATCGCCAATGCCATCTATCACTCTATCATTCTCTACATTGGTGCTGAGCTGTTCTGGTGGAGCGATCTCATCCAAAACGACGGCAAGACAGCTGGTCACTGGGTATGGGGAACGGCGCTGTATGGTGCAGTCCTCCTCACTGTCCTGGGCAAAGCCGCATTGGTTACAAACAACTGGACCAAGTATCACATCATTGCCATCCCCGGAAGCATGGCTTTCTGGTACCTCTTCATTGCCGTTTACGGTATCGTTGCGCCAAAGCTGGGCATTTCCACTGAGTACCACGGCGTGGTCCCCAGACTGTACAGCAGCCCTGTCTTTTGGCTGCAGACTTTTGCTCTCGCGATTCTTTGTTTGCTCAGAGACTTTGCTTGGAAGTACGCAAAGCGCATGTACTGGCCACAGACGTACCACCACATCCAAGAGATTCAAAAGTACAACATTCAAGATTATCGACCAAGGTATGTTTCTTTGTCCCAGATTCCAAACACAGCGCGGTAAGCTAACCTTGTTTACAGAATGGAGCAATTCCAAAAGGCTATCCGAAAGGTGCGGCAGGTCCAGCGTATGCGCAAGCAGCGTGGATATGCCTTCTCGCAGGCCGATGAAAGCCAAACACGCGTGCTCCAGGCATACGACACCACGAAACACCGTGGACGATACGGTGAAATGGCAAGCTCAAGACCCGGCGGGAGGTAACGACTCGAACGCGGCGCGAATGATCGGGACGGCAAGGAAGCCGTGCTTTATTGCGTATGACGAAATACAAAAAACCCGGACCTACTCAGGAGTTGGACGCTGTTTATTTTTTGAAACCATTGCTTGACTTCTCTTCATTGTCCACCATCACGGTGCCCCGGTGGTTTAAGCTAGATCCTGCCCCTCCCACCCTTTGCAAACACCCCCCTTTTTTGATTTCTGGTTTATTCTTGGCGTGTCGCGCCCCTTTCTCTCACGGCTTGAGGCCGCGGACATAACGACGATGTTAGACGGCTCTCTGGAGGAGATGGAAAATAGTCTTAGTTAGAATTTTTCGTTTTGGGGGTGAATAGGCTTGGCTGGGCCGTACTCGGGTCGGGTGGCGGCGAGGTCTGGGATGACGGTGCTGGATGAAACTGAACTGGACTGGACGTTATGGAGAATTGGACTGACAATGTATTGTGTTATGTATTTTATCAGGCAAAATAGCCTGTCATGATTGAGAGATTTGACTCTTACGTCTTTTACGGGATTGCCCACCGTGCTTGGTAATGCATAATGTGTGAAATGCACTCATAGGACAATGACGAAAAGAAAGTAGCTAGAGAGAAATGGGGTGCATTTTCATGTTTATCATAACGGACACTACAATGTTTTGCGCCTTGTGAATTCTGGTGAACAGAAACTTGCGTATGGTCAAGAGAACTAATTCGCAGCGTAATGCTTGGGCATAGCTGTAGCTTGAGTATTCACATTAAGTCATCATATACTAGGGAGAGCGTTGATTCATCTCCAGGAGCCTATGCAAGCCCCTAGGAGTGCTGCTCCAGAAGTCTGGAGAGCCGCAACGAGATCGCAGCTATAAGCGAGGCAAGTCTGTTAAGAAGTTTGTTGTTGTTAAGGGAGCATTTTGGGAATAGAACAATGACACTACAGAGGAGTCTCTGGGTTAGAAAGGGGTTACCAATTGCTTGGAAACTAACTTCAAGAGCGCAGATAATAAAGAATCTGCAAAAGTCAGTCTGTGAGCCTTCAGCAGTTGCGCGAGTTACCATGGAATACTGAAACCTGCTCAAAATGGACGGCACTTGCTGACGACCCAAGAGCGCAGATCTGACGCGCAGATTTTTCTCTCTCGATGTTTTACGAATGAGTTCACATTTGCCCCTATAAATAGCGTCATGTCTTTGAAACCGGCCGACGGTAGTGGCAGTGTTTCCAGAGCACCAGCTGTAACCCACATGTGAAGTTCTGAGTGTGATCGCATGCTTGCTCATCGTGACGAAGATCATTTCTCATGGACAACGTAAACTATTCAAGCTGTATGAAGAGTCCTGAGGCTACTATCACAATTTCCCATCCATTGGCGCTCAAATTCCAAGTTTTTCCCGACCAGGGGAAGCCAGCAGCCACACAAGGCGTTGGTTGTTGATTATATCAGCAGTTGATCCAGCGCAGCATATCTGTATTTAGAAGCACAAGAGTCTACATAAACGCTACTCGGTACAAATGACGCCGATTCGAAACATGACCCCCATCGTGTGGTGTCTCCAGGGTCCTTTCGGTGGCAGTTACATTCTGACTGGGCTCTCACCAATTGGCCAGGCGCTAAGGGATGGAAATCCGGCTCTTCGAATGCACTTGAGGCCTAAGAAATACACGGCTAGTATGTGAATAATTCTGAATGACCTCGAAGAGTATACTCAAGTGGTTTTCTGCCTATGTACTATTGTCGTCTTCACTAATCTCAAAGCCGGGGCGTGCTGTTCAACACTGAAGACAATATTTGTGGTCGCCACTTTTGGGTGCTCTTCCTCAGAATGCTTTCAGCAATTATTTGGCCCTAGCAGATATGCCATTGACTTGAAACTTTTTCCCCACCAAGTTGTGTTGTCCTTTTCCAGCATCAAGACATGCTGGGGACTTTCTGTGTGCTTAGTTTTTCCGGCATCATCGGCACCAGCAATAGCGTCGTTCCGTTGAAGCTCACAATCATGTTGCGGATGTTTTGAAAGAGGACACAACCTCGGTGTTTTGGGAAAGAATAATAAGGGACTTCATATCCTCAAGATAGCGCTACGCGGGATGAAGGAGCGTTGACTACTCGCCACGATGCTCATGCCACATTGACAGTAGCCTTTGTCTGCACAAAATGGAACTGTTGGCCAGATGCAATAGGAATAACCCTATTTAATAATTATGGTGATCAAGATGAAGCAACATCTTGAATCATGCCGGGGCTTCGTTCATCAAAAATGCATTCCTGCCATGAAAGCTTTCTAGCGCGAGCGATCCATCCTTGGTAATGAGATCTTATCTATCCACTAAGATATCCGAGGTTTCTAGGAGTAGGTATATCTAATACGGAATCTTTTCTATCAATCGTCTTGTAAGACGAGACAGAGCATTCCCCAATACGTTCTACGATGTCGACCTAAGGTTTGGCTCCAGGAAACCAGCCTAAGATGCTGGGCGAGAGCTAGGCCGAAGTTGGCGCAGGTCTCCATCTTATTCACAACATATAAAAGGATATACCAACCTACCTGTATGCATAACGACTCAAGTGTGAAGCTCTCAACTAACGCTCACGTCAGTGTCAAAGTTCTTTATATAGGATTTAAAGAGGCCAAACCACTGAGGACGCCAAGCCATGGCTAATGGGCTCTAATGTATAGAAGCCAGGGCCGTTTCCTCTCTAAAGATATTACTCGTGACTATAAAAATTGCCCACAAAAGCTGGATCTCCTAAACCATTGCATCATCAAGAGATAAAGACACGGGGAGAGTGAGAGATTGGCGAGAGCGCCTCAGGCACCCTCCCAAGGCATCAAGTTCAGATAGAATGAAGAGGAATCCATGAGAGTCTCGACTTCCCTGCTGTTTTTCAGGCTTCCACGGCCTAGACCTTCAGTCGAAGGTGTTTTCCTAGCGTGCTCCGTTGGCTGCCACCTAATCACCAATGACATCAGAAGATCAACGGTTTATGACCAACTTACAACATCGCACACGACCGCACCGGCCACGGTGGCGTGACAGCTGCCGCTTGCGCAGCGACTAGGAAAACAAGCGACAGGTTTCTCTTCATTTCGAGAGCCTGGATATGTAGCATCATTCAGTGCCCCGGTACGAGTACGAGGCCGAGGAAGGTCTGGGCCAAAGTTGAACCGCGACGATGTGAGGGTGTCAAGCCACGGATCTACGCGTTCAACCGGCACAAGACCAACCCGGAGCTGGAGGATCAACAGACATCCCGTTTCTGACGCTTGCACCACGTCGCATCGCGGCAGTGGGAAACTCCAGGGTCCAGCCACCTTCGGGCTTTTTTATTCCCCCGATAACTGATACACCAGCAACACCAGCAACACCAAAAAAGAAAGAAAGAATAAAAAAAACCTGCCGATCACGCTTGGGTGCATCGTGTTGACTTTGACCCCCAAATAGAGAAGTGATCCTCCCCCCTCATACCACCACCGGTATATCCCTTTGCGGCTAGCCTTTCCAAGACACTGCCCACGCGGTCAAATGAAGCGGGAGGCATTGTCAAACAGTCTAGCCCCCCTCCCCTTTCTTCCCCAGAGCCATAATAGCGTCACCGTATGCTGCAACATGCAAGTGCTGATTCGCTCGCAGCCTGTGACCATCTTGCTTTTTGATGCCCACCACCGTTCTTCAACACCATCAACCCCCAGATGAGCCCAGGCAACCGGTGCCTTTGTACGGCCTAATGCTCGGGGCTCAGCCCAAGCCTACGGCCTACCCCTCCCCCTCCCTCATCAGCCCAACACATCTAGACAGGGAAAAAAAAAATAAACAAGGCGTTGGTGGTTGAAATAATTGGCAAAAATGCACATCTCCACGGAGCCCGACCACCATCTTCATGACCTCTCATTCCAGCCCTTATGCACGCACCCATCCCCAACAAAAACAGACAAAACTGCTGCACCTTCTCACGAGAACACGCACGAGCACCACATTTCCCCCGCCGCTGACGTCCTTCCCTTCCCCATTCTCCCCTATTCCCCGCGCAGCCAAAAACACGCAGGGTCTGCTGCCTCCCGGGAAAGTCTCTCGCAGGGTCACCCGGGGCCTCCCTCGTCCGAGACAAGAAGCCCTGGGGGTGCCGCGTGGGCAAAAGGCGTGGGCAAGGCGTGCCAGCTCACATGACGCCTCACTCGCGCGCCGACGCCCCCCCGCGTCCATGTCCGGATGTGTACATTGCCTCGTCGTTGCATTAGCTGCCATGAACGCCTAATCAAACTGTCACTCCCAAGGTTCTGGTTCTCCCCTCCCCCCATCCCACCCCTACGTTGCCCCCCCGCGTCCGAGATCGTCCCACTATGATACCTAGCCTCTAGCCTCTCCTCCCGCCTAGTTAGTCTGGGGAAGAAAATCTGGGGACCCCACGGCATTGACATGGCAAGGGAGTCGACGTGGGCTTCTGGGCCACGGCACTTGGGAGGGTGGCGTGAGTAGTCGATGTGACAAGACGAAATGACACCCGCACCTAGTGGCACGGCTGGAAATATTGCCTTTCGGCTGGAGAGAGACGGCCTGAACCTTCACAACACCAAGGGTCACAAATCAAAAGACAATTCCAGAATTAAGGTCCGCCGTACCCGTTGTGGCGGGGGCCGGCCCGTTTCTTTGATATGCGTTCACTATCTCTCATTCAAACAAGTTTGTAATGCCATGCCATGTAGCTGTTATGCAAATGCAGAGTTCCTCCCTCGTTAAAAAAAACAACAAAAAAACGCGATCCGATGTTCCCGACGCAACAAATAGTGCGCGATTCATACATGATTGGTATATAATATATATATATATATGCTTTCCTCGTTAAAACATGAAAATGATAAAAAGTGCTTTGATGATGATGAAATGACTCGCGCCCAATCAAGTAAATGATGAGCAAAGTCTGTATATGTTGTTTGTGTGTTTTGAACCAATTGGTGATGATGAGGGATGATCAAGATACCGCCATCTCAACTTGAGTTGGCAGAATCTATGAAAATAAGAATAAAAACAGCACAAGAAATAAAAGGATGAAAACAGAAAATTATACATCAGCCGAAATATCCGCCACCCAATGCAGGATGAAAAAAAAAACAATGCATGCATGCACGATGCCTTCTAATATGCCAAGGTTGTAAAATGCCGTTCCCGATTCCCAAGTCGGTCAGGACTCAGGGGTGAAGGAGATCCAAACAAGACAAGCCCATATGACCACTTTTAATTCGCGGGGCTGGTGCGTGTGCCGTTGCAAGTGATCAAAGGGCCGCCAATGTGCGGGGATCGTCGTGTAAAATTACCGATCCGCCACGGAAAGAAGCAAAGGTCATTCAACTCCACTGTGATGATGCGTGAAAACTTTTAAGCGCCAAGGAGGGACAAGTCACCCGTCCCAGATTCCAACAAAACAAAATAAACAACAAACCCACAAGACACCGCGTGTGCTGTGCTCCCGGCTGCGTCTTGTGGGAAACAAGCATGGGATCATGCCCTTCCCCAGACACAGGCTTGCAATGAGGACTGGGTAGACCCCTGCAACCCCGCAATCGTGATCAGCCATCTTGGGCAACACTGCGGCGGGGGGGCGTCCGAGGCCGCGACCGAAGCCACTAGACGAGAAAAAAAAAAAGCCCCCACAAGGACTCTCAGCTTTGTGCAACCACACTAGCCGTGCACCCTCAGCGAAATGAGTGGTCATCCTGGCCTCGACTATTGTTTTTCTTTCCCTTGTATCAAAGCGGAAGTCGAGGGTCGGGACAACGCAGGATGACAGAGGCAGGCTGTAGCTGTCAAAACAGCCTACCGGTGGGGTCCCTGATGCACTCTATCGGCCAACCATGGGCGTCACAAGCTCAATGCTCTTGGGTCGAGAGTAAGTCCCAGGATGGCGCGAGGGAAGAGGGCGATCCATTCCGCTAGAGTTGCCGTCGTAGGTGTAGGCACCACCGGCGTAGTAGCCACCGTCGTACGTGGACGAAAAGTAGGCCGCAGACGGGCGGGAGTAGGAGTTGTGGGGACTCGTCGCAGCGCTGCGACTAAAAGGCCACAGGTTGCTGGAGCTGCCCGTTGGCGACGGAGGGCTCGGGGGGCGCACATTGAGCGACCGGAGGGCCGAAATGGCCGAAGTGTGTTGGTAAGCTGCGGAGCCGGTACCGGGAGTGATCGGTGGAGAAGTGAAATGCATAGAACTGGGCCGCGAGGGTGAGGCGCGAGGGATGATGTCTTTAGGTTCCGGGTTGCCCGCGGAGTAGAAGGGGTAGTTCCCGGATGCGTAGCTGCGGACGGAGGACGCGTGCTGTGACGTCGAGGTCTGATCGATTCGGCGGCAACTGGAGCGTTATTATTAGCAACACGAACTCGAGGCGCGGGGGAGGCGAATGTGGAATGCTAAGATCCACAATCTCGAGCAAGTTTTGTACGTACTTGTCGGAGCAGTAGAGACCCATGTCGTCGTGAGGAATGAATTGCTTCTCGCACGTCATGCTATACCGGTGAACCGAAGGTTAGTCCAGGGTTCTCTGAAAATTTGCGCAGGGGGTGGTGGTGCGAGGAGCCTCTCAACTGGCGGTGGATGACGCATCTGCGCGCTGCCAGGGCGAAGTAAGGAACCCGATACAGGGCTGTGCTGTGTGGGTTGTGTGGATGGGCGGAAACCCGTCGAAAAGCAAAAAAAGGAAAAAGCAAATAGATGCAAAGGAACATTCGAGGAATGACGTGAGACGTACCAGAATTGAGGAAAACTCTCCCGTTCGTCCTCCCAAGATTCGGTCCTCTCGCGTTCCCGATCACGTTGGCTCCGGCCGAGCTTTTGGGGAGTCTGTCGTCGAGTCATGGAGGGCCGCTTGTACTTGGTAGAGTCGGTAGCGGTGACTGCTTTTCGCACGTCCGTCATGGATGTGTTGGGGAGGCCGTGGCCAGACTTCTTGCGGCTGTGATGCATTGCGTAGGGAAGAATAAAAGTAAAGAGAGAATGGGAAGTGGAAAAATTTTGGGCCTTGAATGGCCGGGTGCGAAAGGTATGATATGACCAGAGAGGAAGAGTGTTGGTGGAGGTGGAGGAGCGGGATAGATAAAGAGGGAAGGTATTAGTACAAGTACTGATAGCGCCTGAAGCCTGGAGCTCTGCGGGCGGCCGAACACTCTTTCAGTGGTTCGACTGCGGGGAGGACCTTGCTTATTCGGCCCTCTAAATTTTAGTTGGCAGGCCTGCCAGGTACCAATGCTTCTTTTTTGTCGCTTATCGCTAGACGCCAAAAACCGACCTCAAAGGGGGTTGCGAAAAAATTTTCTTGCCTATGTCGTGCGCGAACAAATCGATAATGTGTGATGCCAGGGTTGATGCTCCGAGGTGGCAAATTGTGTGGTCGGGGCGCCTGCACATGTGCAGGGACGAGAGGATGATATTCCCCGAAGGCAGAGAGCCGGTGGATGTTTGTGTGGAGAATTTTTTTTCTCTTTGCGCGTGGTGACCAAGCTGGACGTTAGACCAAGAAAACGACAGGACAGCGTGCGCAAGCTGGTTCAAGCAGCGGTCGGGTTTTTGAAGGGGGGGGTCCCTGGATTTAATTCCCCGTTCCCGGATCTCGATGGGACGAGGGAAAAAAAAAAGAGAGGTGCCAGGGAACTGACGGGAGACGGACTCGATGTTGCGTCACCGATCAGGCACTCGCAGGACTAGCAGATCTGCAGCGTGGGGACGAGGCTGAGCTATCTCAGGTTCGGCACGGTCGAGGATGCGTCGGCTACTTTGGATAATTTTAAACCTTCAGCGGGCGTCGCGGTGTCAAGTGTTGCGTATCCGCAGTTAAAGTCAAGTCGAGTTTAATGCCAAACCGAGCTGGGGGCGCTCCCTGGTGCGATGGGTGAGGGGAAGGGGGGACAGTTCAGTTCGGCGGTGATTTAGCGGGCACCGGGGGTGTGAGCAGCTGGCGATCTGTGTTTGTGCTGGTCGACGGCGGCCGGGGGTGGTTGTACAGTACTAGGCGGTTGGTGTTTGGCGAATAAGCGGAGACTTTTGGCTAGCTCGAGCGAGAGAAAGCGAGCGAGGCAAGGGGGGATAGGGTGAAAGGAGGTGAATTAAGAAGACGAAGAAAAGTCAAATAGATTATGGGCCTGGCCGAGTCTTGTTGGTCGACGGCTCGCGCCCTGATAAATAATATTCTGCAAGGCTTGTCCACGCGGCGGCGTGGGCGAAGTCGGGGCACGCGAGACCTTTTGTACGAGATGGCTTGCGAAAAAGTTGGGGCACCTGTGACTCGACTTTGGTCGTCGTGATTGAGTGAGCGAGGAGCCGAAAGCGGAGATGGTTTAGCAGGAGGACCGGCCAATGGTGGTGGGCAATCGACACTGCAACTATCAAGCACACCGCGCAAGGGGAGCGTGGATCCGTTGGTTGATGCGCGGTCAGGGACGTGCAAAAACGGGCAGGGCCTTTGCAGGGAGGAGCAGCGGCAGCGGACCTGGTTGGTAAAAAACTGGCGACTTCTTGTGACCCTTTTCGGTGGGTTCGTTCCCGTTGGGGATTCGTCGTGTCTGTGTAAGTGGCGTGGTGTGGTAGCAGTGTGTCTGGTAGGGCCAAGATTTGCGCGCGTGCGAGGGTGAGAGGAGAGGGTAAGCGTGAGCGTGAGCGGGATTGTGTGCGCAAACAGTGTATGTGTGTGCGCCTGTGCAAGTATACGTGAACCAGCTGAGTGACCTCGCTTCCTGAGCAGTGGTGGGAGGGTGTCTGACGCCCGCTGACTGGGAATGGACTAGAAAGGCGTTGAGGCCGAGCAAACCACGGGAGCCTGACGACGGGCCTTGCTGTATGGGATGGGCGGGTTTGCTTAGGAAGCAGCACTAGCACGGAGAAGCAGGCAGCCAGGCGTTTGAGGAGGTGGAGGAGCTGGTGGCAGATTGATAAGAGCTTTTTTGGCGATGCTAAGCGCGGGCACGGATATGGGAAGGGGGGGCACGGTGGACTTGGCAGAGGAACGGCAATCAGAGAGTATGGGGCCGTTTGCCAGGCGATGGGGGGGGGGGGGGGGGGGGGGGGGGGGGCAGGGGGAGGATTTAGGAAGGATTGACGGAGAATGAGATCCAGAGGACTGAAGAACCACGGACCATCAATCTTGCTGGCTTGGGGCTGGCTTGAGGAGGGTCAGGGGAGAGGGGGGAAACTGGTTCCTCGAGGATGGGGAAAGCTTCAGTTCTTGTATCTTGGGGCAAGCTGCCTAGCTGCCAGGGGCCCGGAGCTCTCTCAATGGACAGAACAGAGCATGGCGTGGGCGGCATGGGCGATTCGAAACGAGCAAACCACCAGCCGGCGGCCCAGACAGCACCAGAGGCGGCAGACTGGCGAACCAGGGAATATGCAGCCAGTCGATGTTGCAGCCATCGACCATAGTGTGTGTTCCGGCATGTCTGAACGCTTGGGACTAGTAGGGGGCTCGCACATAGTTGGCTGGACCATGTCCGCATGTCCCAGAGCAGAGGAGGGGCAGCAAATCTCAGCACGGTGCCATGGGCCACGCTGAGAGATGCTCGGCGCAGACAAGCGCACGACAAGCCAGCAAGCGCTCGACGACAACGACAACTCGTGCTGCTGTGGTGAGCCTGGGTTGCGCACGACCTACGTACGTCGTGCAGTCCCAGGGCTCCGTCTATCCCGATCGGAGCTAGTATCATGGGCAATGTCAGGCACGCACCCACCTCAGCGACTCTTCCTTGTCCCCTCATCCTCCAGCAAGGTTGTTCTCTCGAGGGGCGTGCAGGTAGCCCAAAGAGAGGGCCCGGCCTAACCAGTCATTGGAGGGTGTGGGGAGGATTGCGAGATGAGAGCGAGGGAGAGCTGTGTGTGGTGGGTGGGTGGGCAGCTCGGATTGCTGTTGTTGGATACCTTTCTAGACACTGGAGAGGGCTAAGGCCAAGGCCAAGGGAGGGGGGTGGGCAGGTGACGGGATGGATTGGGATTGGATTGGAATGGCCTTGGCCATCCATCAGCATGGTGCATGGCATGGTATGGCATAGCATGGTGCAGTATAACAACGGCCATGGCCATGGCACAATTCTTGGGATGGGCGAGATAATGCCATTCAGGTAGCGCCGCAAGATGCAACGTCGATGGTGCACTCCAGGTCGAATAATATCAAATATTGAGATCAATGAGGCCATCCAGGTCGTTGGCTGCCAGGCTGCCGATTCACAATGCTATCAGGGATCGTCTACACGGTCACGATCCATGACAGAGTTAAGAAGTGAAGGCTGTTTACATAATTTTTCTTCCTTGTTCTCTGTACGCTCCGTGCTGCACCTTCCCCACTGAATTGAGGGGTTACCTCCCCTGGACCGCCCACTGGGGAAGGAGGGAGCCACTGTTTTTACTGGAGACTGGGGGCATCGCAGGGCAGCAGAGCCACTGAGAGGGGCACGCACCGGGCTATTTTTACGGGGGGAAACAGTGCCGGATCGTGCGTGCTTGAGAGGGGAGAGGCGGTCCGCTAAGCTGACTACTGAAAGCGCTGCGGTTCTCGTCTCATCCACCCCGCTGAGCACGTTTCTCGTCACCGCAGTGCGTCTTGCTGAGCTATTCTTGCGTATTGCGAAGCCATTACGCCAACAAAACTCTGTCGGTTGATATTGACGCTTCCGCAGTTCGTCACGGCCCGTTTTATTGTTCCGGACAAACGGGGCGCATTCTTGGGTTTTTTTTTATGGTTCTGATCTTTTTTTTTTGAGGCCACCTCCGCTGATTGACAAATGAATTGACTGCTGGTCCGACTACCTTGCTCGGTAAAAAAAAAAAAAAAAAAAAAAAAAAAGGCCCCGCTATCAAGCACTGTGTTATCATTGCTGAGGTGTGAGATGTGAGATGCGAGGCCTGAGCTTCGTTTCCACCGGGCCCCGAATCCGAGCGGCTAAACATTGGAGATGCATATCGGACATGTCGGGCCCGGGTCAACAACCTTTTGACCTGGCATGCACCGGGGACTTGTGCGGACGCAGGGAGGCTTCGGGGCAACACAATTGCACGTAGCAAGAAAGCGAATTGATTTGCCAGACTAGGGCTCAGCAAGGTCACTGCCGCCGAGGCAGAACAATCGGGGGCAAGAGGACCCCAGGAGGTACAGTCAATCACCGTCGCCATACTAACTAGATTCGACTGTCGAGACATGCGACATGATACAGACAACCACACCACCGCACCTTGCACCTTGCACCACATCATTGCCGGAGTGACAGGCAAAGATCAACCAGGCAGGCAAGCACCGTGTTTGTTTTGCGCTGTATATTCAGCGGTCACAGTCACAATCACAAACACAATGACCAATTCAAGTCAATCTCGGCATTCCCTTAGCTTCTCAAGGATTTCCGCTGCTATCCCCAGCAACCCGCGCATGGAGCCAAAGCTGGCCAGCTTATCCATGCCAAACTGCCCTGTGCTGCGCTACAGCGCTGCAACCTACACTGCACGATGGTATTGCCCATTTTACCATTTTTTACCTGTGCACTCTTGCATCGGAAACCGGAGCCGGGGTTTTTTGGGCTTGCCGGCCTATTCATGATTTCGCTGTCCGCATGCCATGCTCCAATGCCGGCCCGCAGGTCACCGCTCAGATCATTTCGCACCTGTCTCGTACTCAATTCCCCCCCCCCATCGTCATGTTGCTCAATTGACCTCAGCTGCGCCGTTATTTCCCCCGGACTCGCTCGGCTTGTCGGGCCAAACCTGTCTCAGCTGAGACCTTTATAGGCTAGTATCAGTTGTGTGACCCCCTCTCCTCGCCCTTCCGTTCCGGGCCAATTTGCTGTGCTGGACAGGATGTGGTCAAAGTAAACCAGACCATCTCGCGGCGGCGCGAATAGCCTGCGGGGTTGGGTTTGGAACAAGCGGGGCCACTGATGGACTACTACACCCCAGACAGGCCGGACTGGCTACAAACTCGGATCTTGATTGACGGAAGGGGGGCCACAGAGACAAGGACAAATCGACTCACTTGAGTCAAGACGTTGGCTTGCCGGGCATCAGGGTCTTGTGCCCATGAGGCCCTGTCATTGTCTACAAGACCCCTCACCTCATTCCTGGGGTCACTAATCGGTGACAACCATCCAAGCCAATTGGGATCCTCCATCTTCATGCAAGGACATGACTTAGCAACTTGGACTTTTTGTAGGTCAATACGGAGCGATACGACGCGACACGGCACGTAGACGATAGGACCGGTAAGTGTGCGTGCGTATGGAGAAGGGGGATTGACATGAACAAAAGCTGGAGCAACTCGGCAGCACCCTGAAGGCTGGCTTAGGACCTGGCACTACGCCCACGAGGCAAGCATCAGGGTCGTCGTGGGATGGATGGTTGGAGCCTGCGTGGGGGTCACTAAGCGGTGGTGCCTTTTGACTCCGTCCGGGGTCGGTTTGCACATCATCCCCATTCTTGACAGCTGGAGGAGCTATGTTGCTTCCGGGCTGCGTAAGTCCCAGCAGACGTTGTTGGTGTGCGTGCTGCGCCTTTGAGCATCCCGCCAATCTGGACGAGGGAGCCTGTGTGTCCTGGCCATCCAGAACCGCCGCAGGCAGTCATCATGGTCCGTAGCTTCTTCCATGATCTGCAGGACCGAGGTGGAGTTGTGCGGCTCCGTTTCGGAACTGGCAGCTCGTCGATGTAACCTCTTGGTCCCATGGCACGAGCTCTTTGACGTGTTGCCCTCAGGGTCGTCCATCGTCGTCGAGGCTCCCCACGCCCAAGACACCGACACCATGTTCCATCCATGAGCGCCCAGCTTTCCCATGCAGCTGCGCCGCCGACGACAGCGTGCGTGGTAGAGTTGCATCAACCCATGACGAGGAAACAAGGTGAGACACGGGAGAAAACGCGACATGGCAATTGCTTGCACGCAATGCCACTCCCCGCGCAGGAAAAGCCGATGGCAACTCTGATATCCGATCGACACTTGTGTAAGTGATATGCTACGTGTTGCGCTCGCAATTGTGACCTTGACCGTTTCCCAGGTGCAAGGCTCGGCCCACTCCCGCTCCTCCTCGCCCACATCCCCATCCCCAATCTCTGCCACCTTGAGGGCGAGTGGGCCAGTTGCGGCTCAGGAGGAGCCCACGGTTTGATTAGTTCCGAGAGGAAAAAGGAAATAATCGGGGGTGAGCGGCTCCGGCATTCATGCTGAGCAAGGAATATAAAAGTAACACAGCAGCGAATAGAGTCACAATGAGCAAGCGAGAGAGAAAAAAAATTGCCATGAAAGAAAAATTTTTTCTCGTGGAGTGGATTACCCGAGGCGCAATTCGCAACGGTTGAAATCACATCATCTGTGCTCACAGGCCAATCGTTCTGGCACGCTGGGGCTTCGGATTGCCTCGGTGCAAGAGAACGGGGATTTGTTCCAGGCGGTCGAGAATGCCACGATGGCGAGACCCGGGCCAATCCCAGAGTTGATGGGGTTCACGACAGAAAACGACGGAGATGGCGAAAGCGCCCACGTTGACAGCTGCATCCTAGTTTGGGCTCCCCGATTTGCCATCTGAGCCAGACTGGGCTGGGCTGAAGGGCTGGATGTGGATGGGCTGGTTATACTCAATTCATCCATGTGCAGCCATTTCAACCAACCAGCCGGCCAACCAATCCCTTGGATTCAATCCTCCCATTTCGAGAAAGAGGTGAGCGGAGGGCCTCGAATAACCCGGACATGGTGGAATGATAGGCCATCGGCCTCTCTCCGGGTTTGATGAATGTTCGGATGGATGTGAGTTGAGGCACACAGACGCACACAGACGCACACGCGCACACACTCACTCACTTAGCAGCTGGATCTAAAATGGCAATGCATCTCGCCATCAGAACACCCCGGGCGTTGCAACACGACCGGCCCAGTCCAGTTGCAAAGTAAGGTAAAATAAAACAAAATACTCCCGAGATAAGGGGGCATGCTGGTTCTGGACCTGTCTTGGGGGGGGAATGTGACCAGGTACGAAACAAGTTATTGTCGACGCGCCATACCCGCCCATATATTCTATATTTTTTTGTCTCCCTTTGCGTCCTGTCCGTGCTAAAAGTAATAATTAGTTATCTCGTTTCTTCCGTCAATCAATCAACCGGCCCGTCAATCATTTCCTCGGTCCTCGTCCGGCCGCACCGGAGCCCACCGTAGCGCTTGCTGGGCTTGGGTGCTGCAGGAACATGACGCCCGGCTCTTATCAAAGGCTTCCAAAGCAGCCCTTATCGCGAAAGGGGACCCTCCGTGGATCAACCCCCCCTCCTCGCATCTTCGCATCATCTCCCATGTCGTGCATCCCATCGACAAACCGCCGACCCACCCCCTCCGCTTCCTGCCGGCCGGCCATGGATGCCCAGGTCCCGTGGGCTGGCTTTTTCTTAGAACGGGCACCGACGGGGAAGTCCCGGATTTGGCTATCGGGCACTGGGGCAGACGTGCAGATATGACATTGCGGTGCCTCACACCGGCACATTAGGTCGATGCCGCTGCTGCTGGCCATGCCTGTCAAGTGTCCCGCCAGAGATGCAAGAGACGGAAGCGCGAGGGAAGAGACGACTAAACTACCAAACCACAGTACACGGACAGCGGACAGGCGGATACAGACCATGTTGACGTGCGGGGCGACATGGCACTGCCGAAGTGCAGATGTCGTGTCCCGGCGGCTTCTATTCGTGCTTCCCACCTGGCTTGAGGGGGGGAGTTGAGTTGTTGCTCTCTTCTCGCCCGCTCTCGCCCAGCCAGCCAGAGTTACTTCCTGGCTGCATTCGCTCTGCTTGTGCTTATCGTCAAGCCATGTCCGTCGGCGCCATGTCCGCGCCCCTCGTCTCTCTTCCCTCGTCTCCCCGTCGTTTCCCCCGTCGCTTCACTGGCCGACGATCCGCCAGCTATCGGTCCCCGTGACTGCTTATCTCGCGCCCATCAGTTGCTCTCCTGTCTTGCCTGCCGCGGCAGGTGACGCTCTGCTCTCGGACGCGGGTTACCGTTGCATCGATCCTGGCTCTTTCTGTCCCATCTGTCCCTCAGCGTCGGATTCTCTGTGACGTGGGTGTTCATCGGCCCCTCCCCATCCACCACGACGGCCATCTTGCCGCCTCCATCTACCCGCTGCATGTCCCACCCTCCCCACGCTTTGTGTTCCATCGCCGCCACGGTCTCGAGGCGCCGACGTGGACGTGGACGCGCGCAGAACTTATCAGCCCATCAACCCGACTCTGGCCTACATTTGCTGCCATTGTCGCCTTTGCCATTCGCCATGCCGTGCCCAGCGTCCTCGGGGCTTCCGCTTTTAACCCCCCTCGGTCGTCCGAGAAGATACGGCTGATGTGTGATGGCGTCAGATGAATGCCACATCACAAGGGCACACGGCTTCTGCCATGTCCAGAAACCATCATAATCACCATCATCATGGCATCATTTCGAACCCCCCCGTGCCTTTCACCGCAGCTAGCCGCTCACCGCGCGAGCCTACACACGCTTACACCGCACACCCTCGTCACACCATTCGCTGCACGTATTCGAACATTCCATGGGGACCAAGATCTGCCCTGCAGCTGCCCCGGAGCTGACCCAGGCAGACAAAGACGGGGGTGGAGGATGGAGGGGTGCCAACCGTCGCAGCTGTGTAATTGCACCATTTCCGGCGGCTCTGTTGAGGTCTCAGCCTGCGGTTCCTGAAAATGGTGCTAAATGGCGTCAGCCCATGTTGCGATTGCGTATCGCGCTTGGCGCCTATCCCCGGATTTCTCGTTTCTTTTTCTTGACGAGGGGTCACTCAGGGTCTAGAACGTAGTTTAACCAAAAGCAAGTTTTTTTTTAAGATTAATTCATTACAGCAAGAGGCGTGTATCAGAACGCCTTGTTGTGGCTTCTCCCAGGTATAAGTCAAAAAGTTTACAATTTGTGAAACCGCCAAGGTCGTACCTTCACCTTGTGCTGTGGAAACGGAGAGTTACTGGAAGATGGGTCCGCGGATACCGCTTCTTTGGGCTAGGTAAGGTTTTCATATGCAGTGAACCATATGACGGTGAACAAGAATGGCGTCAAGGCATCATCGATGACACCATGGGAGGATTCCGAATTCGTGCCATTGTCGTCTTTTTCCGTCATGAGCGGCAGACTGTTGACTCGTTCGCTGCGGTCCAGGCGGCTCCTCAACAAACACGAGTCTCAAACACTGCCGATACATGCTACGTGCGGGGGAGGAGGCCGTTTGATTATACAAGCTTGAGACATCAACCGTCATGCATGCTGCGTGATCTGTCATGTGAAAGGGGATAGGTCAGTGAGACTGTAGCATACAATACAACCCTCGAGTGATTGTTAGTTTAACACTTTGCTGCATAGTGTACTTGCAAAAAGATAATCCTTTTTTAGGCTAAAATACATAAATATAATACATAGATAAATATACTTACCTAAAGATAATCTCTTGGGGTTTCTTAGGCTTATTTTCCTTTAGATACTTGTGGTTATTTTGGCCAAGGTTGAGACTGAGCAGCAGGTGCAGTGGAAAAGTACCTCTGCTGCAATTATTCAAGGATTGGATTGTACAAACTTGAGACATCAACCGTCATGCATGCTGCGCGGTCTGTCATGTGGAAGGGGACAGTCCAGTGAGACGGTAGCATAGCCAGATTTCGGGGTCCTGGTTCAGAGAAAGGGGACTAGCCCTCTGTGCTTTCTTATTTCTGGATATTGAAACAATTTGACCTTGGTGTGTCCTCGCCGTTACACGTTCCGATTCGGGCTTCGTCAGGATATGTACTGAGATGGGCGGGTTACCGTGCTGAAGACATGGATGGTTATCTTCCAAGCAGTGGCTGTTACACTGTAGTTTAGATGTATCATCCGCTTGGAAGATTCGCACAGGGGGTCTTGGCTTCTCTATTGAGGGCCTCCTTTGCTAACACGACCTAGACATGTAGTGCGAATAATTTATAATACTAGTCTCATGTCCAAAAACACTGTATCGGTAGTTAGGATTTGATGGATGTCCAGTTCGGGCTCTGGAGCTATGGAGTGGCCAGATGTAGTTGTCTTTACCTCCTAGCTACTGTTTTTGAACATGTGTGCCAAGCAGCAGGTCAAAATAGAACTATTGAATATAATATTAATGTGGTCTTTTACGATTGGTCGTTTAGTATTGGGCCAGTTCGTTCGGGAAATATATGAACAAGATGACATGGGTATTTTCGATATCTATTGTGTATCCCGTTCTGTATCGGGCAAGCTACCCTATACATAATTTCACTACCTATGGCTTATACACTGTAATTACAGTGCCATGTTCATTTTTCATGTGCGTCGCTGGCTGATAAGTGAGATAGGAGATTTAATATAGGGTAATGCATGAAAATATTGATAGTTTCTCCTTGGAGATACCGTCGTCTCGCCTATCGGTGTTTCGTTCTTATCATCCCTTTGTGCGGATTCCGATATTTATGGGCTAATGCTGCTACGTCTGACGATTTGAGTTGAGTTGTTTGAAAACTGACTCCGTGAGTACAAGGATACGATATATCGGTGTCATGAGGTAAACCTAACTGAAAACCCTGTGCTGTTGAACTGCATGACATAGTTCAACACGTCTATTTATTCTATATAATTATATTCTACGAGGAGGCACATGAATCGAAATGGAACCACGGCATGCCCTTCAAACACAGCACAACTTTCTAACGACTTCTTGATTGTTCCCCCCAGAGAGCTGGATGGCGGCGAGTGGTGGGATACAAGCTTGGAACAAATTGTAATGTCATATAGTCCTGCGTTTTTTAGTTTTATAAAAAAGAAAAATGCAATCAGCTAGGTCCTTTCACTTGTATATTGCTATGTAAGCTTGAGATCCAGCACGCAGATCGTGGCGCAAATCAAGGCAACACCCCTCATCCAGCAAGGTACTCCAACCAGACCACAATGCTCTTATCATCTATACTCACGACATCTCCAATAGCCTCACACAGCCCTACCCTATACGCTATCTTCCGTTAGCTTAGGGCAAAGCCAACTGAGTGTTTCCCAAACAACCCTGCTGTTAACACGCTCGGGCTGTAATTGCATAGGCACCATCATTGAAAAGTCCCTTAATCGATCCAAATCAGACATCATGAATGCTTTTGTTGCCATCGACAACCATGGGTCTTTGGACCCCTGACGCTAGCCAAACCCGTCAATTTGATCCGAAGTGAGTTTTACGTGGGTTAGGTTTGTTTTGCTTATTAAATGGACACCTGCAACCTATGGGTGGCGCAGCACGTCAAGATAACGCATGAGATGCAGGAGACGAAAGCGAGGGGATGGATGGAGAGCATACGCCGTAGCGGAGCGGAGCCAGGAGTTGATGGTGGCTGTGTAGCATGTGCCGAGTTGATGTTGGATCAGCTCGACCATGGACAAGATCAACACATTTAATTCACTCACACGACACTTACTACACTCATAGTCAGGGTTGCCTCGTCGAAGAGAAACAAAAAAAACAAAACCGAACCCTTTGCAGGGTCCGATCCAGCGATGGAGGGTCCAGTTTTCATATGCAATGGATGAGCCTTGCATCACCTCCTGGCTTGGAAAAAGGTTAAATGGGTGGCAAACGGGCTCCATTGGTTGCAAGCCAAGATTTATGAGCGGTTTCAAATCAAAGCATGAGGCTTGTGTTTACATTTCGAAGGGACGATCCGCCGGGACTTGATTATGCGTATCTGAATACGAGCGGCCGAGAAGCCGTGTACTGACGTCAATTGGCACACTTCATAACTGGGAAATGGTGAATGTATCCGTGCTTAGATGATAAACATTCACGTAAAATTGAAACCTGGGCTTATAAGGAGGGACGCTGGAATATACTAAGACAGTGTACGTTATCAATATGTTTGCTAGTGCAGTTCCCTCCAGCCGTGCGTGGATAGTCCCTCGCGAACAACAATGTACGACGACGGACTAACTTCCAATAATGGGCGTTGATACTTGCTGCATCTTACTGAGGCAAGCAGAAATTACCAGTGAATTTCGGATGAGCGTGAGGTGGATACGTGGGCCAAGGCGTTTTCAACGAGGCGTACGTACGGACATGTCTCATTCATTACTCGGCGTCTATTGCGCCGCCGACGCTGGGTCGTGACGATCCGGCCCCTCAACCAAGACACAGCGGGCTGGGATTCCCGGTGTGTTTTCCGCGTAAGACAAGGCTGCTCTCCGGGATGGCCCAAGCTGCGGTACTTGTCAAAAACCCGTCGTTTGTGCTGTGCCGTCCCTTTCCCCCCCCCTTAACCCGCTCCCACTAAGGAACCCACCACCATGGGCGTCATGATGGAACGGACGGGGAAGAATGGGCGTGACCTGGGGAAAGCAGATTTGTTAGGCGAGGAAGGATTGGCGTTTTGGCTGATCCAAGCATCCGGGTCCATAAACGAGTGGCTGGCGTAATTGGCAATCATATTATCTCGGCCTAGGGTACCAGAGTTGCGCAAAAAAAAAGGGACCTCCAACGGCTGTGAACTTGGGGTATTAACACCACATCCCTGGTCTACGATGACGAGGCAGAGGCTGCCAGATCCACCCCGTCTCCTTCTTGCTTTCATCAGGTTTCTCCTATGGAAGACAGAGGAGAATAAGCGACGAGCTCAGCCCCGTCCTTGCGCAAGACATGTTTGCCAGCACGAATTTCTGCCAATCTGTGCATGTTCGCTTCGTTCAGGAGAAGTGTCAATGTCAGGGCCTGTGAAAGAACTGCCGACCCTGTCGAGAGCCGAGGCTCGAGTCCTGGCGCTCGGCCGAGAAATTCTAGAAGCTGCCTGTGCAGGGTGTGAGCGCGCGGCTTATAGTCATTTTGAGCCCCTTTTCGTTGCCGTGAACCTAGTTTCGGCTTGATTACGTCGACAAACTCAATGCCAATTTTCTGCAGCCGTTGCCGTCATCGGGATTACGAAGATTCATTTCCGTCCATACTGCACCCCTGCCACAATAGAGCTCGGGAATATCTTTTTTGTTTTCCCCGGTTGTGGCCCTACGTCCACCACTTTGTGCAGACCATGTTGGTTTCGCCAATTGCGTATTCATGGATCAGCTAGAGAGGCGACGGTTAACAAGCAAGACATTTTCACTTAGCTAGGACATGCTGCGAACTCAAGGCAATATGTCATGTCATGTTATTTTACTTTTTATTTTTTCGGCCTGCGGATGTTATGTCCCCTATCCAGCCTATTAATCGCATTCTCAACGAGAATATTCAACTATCTTGACTTGTATCACATTATGTTATGCATGTGCAAGTAGGATAAAAAAAAATCAACAAGCCCCAACCCGTGTAGGGAGTGATCGGGTCGGGCCATAGCAAAGGACAGTATTTCCAATGTGCACGCAACGTCAGCGTTCTCTCCCAGAACGCTGAATATTTCCCACTCCGGTACTCCAAAGCTTTCCTTGCTTTCGCTGGCATTTTCCCCCAAAAGCAACCCATCGGGCGACAAGCCCTAAAAAGATCATGTAAAAACCATACAAAACAAAAACAAAAAAAAGGAACATTTTTTCTTCTTCAAATCAGCAACCCCTGATCAAGGATGGTAATATGTTTGGTGGATATTAGGGCTGCTTTGCTGAGGAGTCCTATCAGCTTCCGTCGAGAGCTCCTGGGGCGTTTGCTGAGGCGTGTGTGAAGGCGAAAGCTTGGAAGTGCTTCCCGAGTGTGGGTCGTACGTGCCCGAGAGCGTTGCAGGTGAACGAGGAGGCTCCATCATAGTAACCTGAGGAACCCACAAGTTGCCTTGGGCGTCGTACTTGGGCTCCTGAGGCGATTGAGGAGGGTAGGGCGACATGTGCAGGTCGTTGTTGTCCGTGGGCAGCTCGGCCGGCGCTGTTGTGCTGTTGACATGGGACTGGACCGTGTGGGGCGAGCTAGATTGGAATGGCGGTGGACTTGTGTTAGGGAAGTGCGATGACCCAGGGCTCCATGGTCCTTGGGAATAGGTTGAGCTATCGTTTTGAGCTGGATGGTAGTCATAGCTCTGGTTCATTGGCTGCTGCGAAGAGACGTTGGTCGACTCACGATTGTTGCGTCGGTGCTTGATGATGAACCAGGCAACGACGATGATCAAGGCAGCTGCGGCGGCACCGCCGACCGCAACTCCCGCAATGGCTCCGGTGGACAGACCATTGCCGCCGCCACCAGGGGCACCTGTGGAAGTAGCCGAGCCGCCAACGTCTCTAGTTGGTGTTCTTACAGCGGCCTCGGCCTTTCGAGTCATGAGGACACTGAGATCCGGAGAGTCAAATCCACCTGCAGGCTTGGTCTTCGTAGCCCCCCCGGTTGATTTACCACCAACAATGGATAGTACGTCGGTAGGGACGGCATATGTCGTCTTGTTCGGCTCCCAGAGAGCCCATGGTGACTTGTCCTTGTTCTGTCTTCCCATATCTAGGTTGTGCAGACCCCATTGATCCGGCGAATCGCAGTCAGTGGTCACGGGGAAATAACCACCGTGGATAAGCATCTGAGCATTGTTGACGACATTGCAGCTCATGCTGTGATGAGGATACTGGCCCGTTCCATTCGTATCAGGGTACATTTTGACCCACGTGAAGGTAGGCATAGTCAGAATGTAGATGTCGTCGAACCCGAGACTACCTTCCGCCTCGCCAAGACCACCATACAGATAGCTGGAAACCGTTAGCTGATGTATCGTAGGTGTGCTGATAAAAATACTCACACATTGTATGAGGACTGGTCCTCGGCCCACGTCACTCCGGCGCAGAACCGCCGGCGCGACCCCGGGACGTCACCCGTCGCATTCTGCGTATAGCTCTTGCCGCTTAGGATATCGTAAATGATGATTTCGTCCATGGGCTGTCCTTCCCAAGTGCCATTGTCTGCACCGCGGACTCCACCAAAGTAAATGATCATGCCTCCGTCTCCGGCGGGAATGTAAAGCATCACACCTTCGGCTCGCCCTACGTTGTCCGGCCCAGTGCTGTTGGTCCAACTGTTCGTGTCCATGTCGTACACGACCATGTAGGAGGTCGGAATTGCGTCGCCGTTCCAGTTCGGGTCCGTGTTGCTGTTCATCCATCCTCCGTAGTAGTACGCCTCTCCGCGATCCGAGATGGAGAGACCAGCACCGTAGCTTAGACCCATAATCGATGTTGATCGAGGGGAGCCGTAATTGTCCCACTGATTGTTCAGAATGTCGTATGCGTAGAGATTAAAGGACCATGGCGTTTCGCTGTGAAATTCACCCCCATAGAGATAGATGCGCTTGTTGACCGTGTCAGGCCAGAATATGCCGCCGTTCACATTAGGGATGGTAGAGTTCTTGCTGAGGTTGGCGTAGGGCTGAGGCATGCCCGAGTCGGCTACGGTGGAAAGGTCATGGTAGATTAAGTAAGGATCTAGGAGTGGCGTGAGTTAGCTGACGGTCAGGGTTGGGATGCCGCCTCGTGGGTGATTTTGGTGTTTTGGATAAGGCGTGGGGTCGGCGCGAGCACGAATTTACAAAGACATACTGGTAACGTTATTATTTTGGCTTCTGCTGTATGTGATTAATCCTCCATCAATGTACAGCTTGTCATCGACGACGGCGGTTTGGTGACCCCATCTCCGGCAAAAGTTGTTGATGGGGTCTCGCTGCTGGACGGAGACACCCACGAAACAAGACAGCAGCACCAAGGTCAGCCAGAGGTGCTCCCGCGCTTGGCCGCTGGGCCGGGAGAGCGAAAATATCATTCTGGCTCTCACGGCGATGGCGTCTGCATACTCTCCCAGCTACTGACCAAAGGGGAGGAGGCGGCCAGTCGTGGACGACGATGGGCCAAGGCTGGGTTTTCGGATGGGATGGAGGGCAACGAGCGTCGGGAACGAGTCTTGGTTCGCGAGAGCGAGAAGAAGGACAAAATGAAAGGGCACGTCGGCCGGGTGTCAGTCAGGGTGTCCCGGGCAAGCTCAAGGCGGCGTTAGCGAAGCGAGTGTGGGCTAGGAGAGAAAAACAAGGCAAGGATGGGCCAGGGAATGACAGGCGTGGGAAAATCGGCAATCTGGGAGGCAGAGGCCGCACAGCGCAAAGCGGATGATGGCAGTGAGAGTGGCGGAGGCGGAATCCGGGGCTGACATTGTGTTCCCTACACTCCAGCTCCAGTCTAGTGTCGACTCGCACCAAGACGGCCCTGGGACGGACGGCACCCGTGTTCCTGCTTTGCGTGAGACGAGCACCCATCGGCACGTCTCCTCGTCCTGGTGGTACCGGGCGTGCAGGGCTAGCTCGCAGACTCCCACCACGACAGGGCCTGATTCGCACGGGGCTGGGCTCTGGCTGGGCGCTGGCTGGGACCTGGATGCAGCTAGGGAAGTAACACGATGGAGAGCCTCCAATGGCTGGGCAGTGGGCCGCCCCGTCAGCTCCAGGACCACTGACATGCATCACATCCTATCCTATCCATCCTCTCCTGTGGCCGCAGCAGCAATCTTGGCCTAGCAATCTTGGCCCAGCGCCCTCGGTACCGCCTAGCCTCAGCCAGGCCTCAGGAGCCCACAGGGCTGAATGGAACCCATTCCACTTTTTCTGGGCCTGCGCTACGTCTACACGTAGTATTTCGCGGCCTATCCTAATCATACTGATTTGACACTTGCAAACTCTGTCCACGGCCACGGCGTCTCGGGGCGAAGCGTGCGTACCGGGGTTCGTAATTAATGCTCGACCTGATCCGATGTCGCCATTTGCTGCCACCCGTCAAAAAGGGTGTAGATCACTTGAAGGATGTCTCTGTGATGCAGACAGGTGAAACCTGCTGCAAAAAAGAACTTCGGGTACAAGTAGTCGTCATTAGTCTGTTGAGCTAGCATCTGCAAAGATGAATCAGAGGTCGCCGGCACCGTACGTCTCAGCTGTGTCCTTGGACTGTCAGGCGGCAACCAAGCCGCTAATGAATGAGTGCGTGTATGTACAAGCATCCCTGGCACTCTGTTTCAAGCGGCATCCATCTCACCCACTGACTGACCTTGGCCGCTGCTCCGAGGCCGAGTCTACCGTAGCCAGCCAACCATCATGACCACCACCAAGCGTTGCATGCATCGTATTGTTCGCTAACCCTCCCATCTGCCCAGCATCTCCCCGGCTATCGCACCACGCCTTGGGGTCCTGCATCTCGATTGATTCCAGGTCCAGCGTGGCACAATCCGCTAACCCAATGTCCGTCGGGAGTGCATCTTCGCGCCGAGCCACAACTGAGCTTGCAGCCCCAATGGCAGCCATGAAGGCCTCTTCCATGCCCGATCCATCTTCTGACTGTAGAATTTTCCCAGTTCGGGTCTGTTGCTCGATCTCAGCCCCCAACAACTGCCACTCCTTCCACAGCGTCGCCGTAGCACCTAATCTGCCCAATGCCAATATGTAAGTCTTGTAGAGCCCCGCTGCCAGATTGCAATCTTCTCCGCTGCAATTTTCAATAAAGAGAAGGACAAGGGCTCGAAATGACACTGTCCAAGCGCCCTTCCCCTCCTCTACATCAAGACCCGTCAAGAGACCCAGAAGAAGCTGCCGATCCGGGAGATTAAAAAACGGTTCTTCTTCTTGCGACGCCGTGGTGAGGTGTTGTGATAATGCTTCCAGCGCCCTTAAGGTATCGGGCAATGCCCCCGGTGTTCTGATCCATATGCGATATTTAAATCCACGAACCAAATACTCCATTGTCGCGTTGAGATTGCCGATGCGAGCTGAAAGCATTAAACCAAGCCCGCAGAGCGGGCCTCCAATACTTTGGTGTTGTGACGCTAGCCTCTGTTCGAGGTTACCAAGAAAGGTCAAGGCCCCGAAGACACTGGCATCCTTCGGTCCAAGTTGGTCGAGGATGTTGACGCACGATTTTCGAATTTCGTACGACAGGTTGTTCTGTGGCTGGCCGCTATGCCCTCTTGGCTGGGTCTGGAACATGGTGGCGTCGAGACCTGACGACAGGCATTGTGACACAAGTCTTCGGATGCTGGAAATTGAACTCTGCTGGTTCAGTGCCGCGGTAAATTGTCTCGCGGAAGGCGGTACACCATTCCGCAGCGACCCGGCGATTCTTCGCCGCGACAGGAGCCAGTGTAAGAGGAGTTTATCATCCTGGGTCGCGTAGTTGGAAATGCCGTTTCCCACGCAGACGTTGTGGAGCATGTCTGCTGGTTCCCTTCGCGGGTCCAATGCCTTGGAAGCTTTGAGGGCGCTGGCTTCCCCGTGGTGAGCCTCCTCTCCCGAGTCGATCAGTGGGGCCCGCTTTAGACCACCACGCAGCGCGACAGAGAGCATGTCGTGGTTCGTGACACGCCATGCATTGGCTGGCAGCGACGACAGCTCGAAGGCCTTGAATCGGCTAAGGGATAGCCGAGCTTCTATTTCCTCCACTCGGGAAACAATTCTCTCTGGCTTCGCGGCAGCAGCCTTCCATTTCTGCTTCAACGCCGCCTCATCCTGCTCCGTGAACTGTCGCACGTGCTTGCTGTCCACATCGTCTAGGTCGAGCAGAAGGTCGCTAATCCTGAAAAGCTCATGGTGTTGGATCTCCTTCGGTGCAAACGGGTATGCTTTATTGATGATGTAGTATTCCTCCTCCCCGTCCTTGGGTTCCTGGCGCAGGAAGGTCTGTCGTCGCCTCTGATGGGCTCCGTTGCTGAAGGCCGGAATGTCAATGCGGGGCCTTCTCGATGCCGCGGAACGCAACATGTTTGGTGGATTTGGCGATTGCGAGTGGAATGGGCATGCGGTAAGGATACTAGTCTGGGATCTCGTCTGCGGTTGAATGATCGAAAAACAAAAAGAAACCCGAGCCACGAATGGCAGAGGATGGAAATTGCAATGTAACACAACCGATAGATGGATGGGGGAAGAAGCCGGGAAGGCCACCCCTCAGAATTTGTCCATTTCTTCCGGGAGACAGCCGAATATGGAAAACTGCTGATACAGCCTACTACCATGTACTCCGCGGCCTTGCGCTGGGAGGTTACAGGTGCTTCAATCACTGTAAACAGGGAAGTTGAGCCCCCAACGGCGCAGACTTCCTCTAGGGCTTAGCGGTCCCGCTGGTCGCTGGAACATCCGGGGAAGGTGGGGTCACATCACTGTTGGGTCCTTGGCCTCGGCAGATGATGTGGCGGTGCTGTTTTTCACCAGCCACAGGAACATCGCATTTATGTTTATCCGGTCAAAGTCGTGCACCCTTAGGGATGAGGAATGCAAAGCAGAAGCAAAGCAACACAAGGTCGTGAAGAGAGGTCAGCCTACTGGGTCATTAAGATAGGCTCGCGCGTCATATCAACCTTGATTTCCGACACCCCGCAGTTGAACCCAGCCGCGTGCTCCTCGCCAACTACAGTGCCCAAACATCCAACCATTTCGCGCTACGCGACGGCTTGACAACCTTGCAAAAGCCCACGATATAATGTCTCCCCCGACGAAGAAACGAAGAACCACAAGAAGCTCCGCAGCCCAGAAAGAGGCATCACCGGTCGCCGAGCCACCTGCTGGCGAATCCGAGGCGCAGAATGTCCCGGAAGATGAAGAGGCTCCCTCTGTAGCCGCTACAACAGAGAAACAGGAGGAGACGCCCAAGCCCGAAGCAGACGCCGGTGCGAAAGCCAAGGATCGCATGGCGCGCTTCAAAGCCCTGCAAGCCAGAGCCAAGTCATCATCCGAAAAGAACTTGAAGGAGGCAACCTTGGAATCGCAGAGACTCGCTACAGACCCCAGTCAACTTACGGCACTACACCGAAAGCAAGCCATCGCATCACACAAACTGCTCAAGGCAGATGTGGAGGAGGCTGGCGAGGACTTCGAACGCAAGCGGGCCTGGGATTGGACTATTGAGGAGAGTGAGAAGTGGGATAAGCGGATGAAGAAGAAGGAAGGCAACCGCGACAACAATGCCTTTGCAGATTACACCCAAGAAAGCAACAAAATATACAAGCGCCAGTTGAACAACATCAACATGGACATGGAGAAATACGAAAAGGAAAAAATGGCTGCCATCGAAAAGGCAGCAGCCTCTGGCGGCCTGGATATTGTTGAGACGGAAGACGGGGAGCTCATCGCCGTCGACAAGGATGGCACCTTCTACTCCACCGCTGACTCGACGTCTTTTGCACAAAACAAGCCTGACAAGGCCAACGTGGACCGGCTTGTGGAGGATTTGAAGAGGGCAGAGGAGCAGAGACTCAAGAAGAGGAAGGAGAGGATGGCCAAGAATGGCGACGATGGCGACGTGACGTACATCAACGAGAAGAACAAGCAGTTCAACCAAAAGCTGTCGCGGTTCTACAACAAATATACAGCGGAGATTCGTGACAGCTTCGAACGAGGCACGATGATATGAAACCGGATTATTGGATAGATTTGTATTTTAGTTTTGTCCTCGCATGGGGTATTATTACATTTTAGCGCATGGTAAAGCACAACCAATATTTTACAGCATTGTCTTCCTCCATGATTTGCCTGCCAACTCCTCCATATCAGCGGGCTCAAGGACACCAGACACTTTTTCATCACCGAATGCTTCCACTACCGCCTCGGCAACAGTGTCCACCTTCATTGGCTGGATGCCTGCTGCACCCATGAACTTCTTAAAATAATGACCAGTCAGATCGTTGGCCATGGTGCCCAGGCCGACCATGGCAGCCAGAGGTACCGTGAACTTGCGCGAGTGATCAAACATGAAGGGGGGTCGGGCGTAGAGGCCGCGGACTTCGGGGAAGCTGTTTGCAATGGTGCTCTCGGCCTGACGCTTGGTGGTGATGTAGCGGGAGGGGAGGACCGGCGCCCCGCCGGCGGCCGATATGTAGCAGAACGAGCTCACTTTGGCGGCCGCGGCATGCTTGGCAAGCGTGATGGCACTGTCTCGGTTCATGACTTCATACGAGAACTGGTCGTTGGGGTTGGACGGCTTGATGTCCTCGCCCTCCTTCCTCTCCAGCGGGTTGATGCCACGGTCACGCACGGGGGCAAACATCTTGGCCAGGCCGGAAATGGGTGACTCCCGGCCAGAGACAATGCCCTTGTAGTCGGCCTCGATGAGGATGCCCATGCTGTGGACGACGTAGTCGGCGCCATTGAGCAGCGGGGCATACGTAGCGGGACGGAGGATATCGCCACGCTCCCAGCTAACCTTGTGTGACCAAGAGGGCGGGTTGCGTGAGGAAGTGACTGTGTCCCATCGGGGTTCACCGGAGCGACTTTCATGGGGTGTGAGTGATCTTATGTCAAGAACCGGATGAGCTTGCAGAGGGGAGGAAAAATAATTACCTGATTGAGGTCACCTCCCACCCCCTGGCCACAGCAAACTGGCAGATTCTGGAACCCAGAAATCCGGATCCTCCGCAGACGACGAGCTTCTTTGTTGCAGACATGGTGATTGTGGTTGTAGAAGAGGAAGTGGTGTGACCCGCGAGCGAAAACGGAGGTGGACGGCAGATATGAGCTCTGTGAGCCAAGCAAGGGTGCTACTTGAATATGAGTGCTTCTGCTGCAAGAAGCACAAGAATAATATCAGTCAAGAGCAATTGGAAGCCGTGTTTTGAGAATTGAGGATCAAGCCGTTATCCCAATGCGCATTTTGGTGATGTCAATGAGCCACACACGGGAATCATGAAATCATAGTTTGCCCAAGGCTGAAGCTCTCACTATGACACGAGCGATAGCTTTGGGCCACTTTTGTGGGTGGTTCCGCCCTAACGCGCGCTATCATTGGCTAGCCAGAACCTTGTTGACTCTGCAAGGCTGAAGCTCCAAATTATCTTCTCTTGGGCCATGATCCATCATCCTCTGCCACCAAATCCATCGTTATTTGCATCACTACGCATGCGCATACACCATGGCGCCCCAGAACCAGCTCGGAAAGCGCGTTAAGCTGACGCAGATTCGGCGGCCCTTCATTGTTGGAAGCACCGCGCTCCCGTTCTCCGACGCCAACCCTCGTCCCGCCGGCATCCCCGACAATCACACACACTCCTGGCAGGTCTTTGTCAAGGGCCTTGACGACACCGATATCACGTACTGGCTGCGTCGCGTCCAGTTCAAGCTGCACGAGTCCATCCCCAACTATGTGCGCAGTACGTTCACCCCTCTGGCATGGCCCCGGTCGCGCGCGGCGTCGTGTATGCTAACATGTTTCATCCAGTGGTCGAAGGCGAGGCTGGCAAGCCTTTTGTCGTCAACGAAACCGGATGGGGTGAATTCGACATCACCATTAAGCTCTACTATGTAAACGACTCGGGCGAGAAGCCGCAGACCCTTTACCACTACCTCCGCCTGCACCCGTACGGTCGGAACGAGGAGGAAAAGCAGGCCATGGTTGCCGCCAACGGCGAGGTTCGCGCCTGGAGTTACGAGGAACAGCTCTTCAACGAGCCCTACGAGGTCTTTTATAACCTGCTCACGCAGGGCGCCGTGCCAAAGGGCTGGAAGCCGCCGGGCGGCAAGGGTAAAGGCAAGAACCGCGGCCCGCCGCCTTTGCCTCCCACCGACAGCAATGATGTGTGGGAGAAGTCGGCCATGATACCGGCGCACAACCGCCCTGGGCAGCCGTTCAGCCTTGAGACGGAAGCGGCCGAGATTAAGAAGCTGGCCGATGCGCAGGCGCAGACGGAGGAGATGACCAAAAAGATACTCGCCGAGCTCAAGGCCAAGGAAGAGCTGCTCGCCAGCCTCAAAGCTGAGAATGCCGCTGCCGCCGCTGCGGCGAAACCCGCTTAGAGAGTGGGCGCGGACCACAGGCGCACCGGCCGAAAGCGCAAGGCACGGAAAGAGGAGGATGCTTCCGATTAGAGCAGCAGTGTGGGCAGGCCGATCCCGTCAGCTGCACCCAGCGCCACGCTTGGGCGATCCTCATACTCAGAAGACTCGGTCGCGATCAAGGCGGAATCGTCTGACGAGAGCTCTGGGCCCGTTGGGGCCGTGGGAGTAAAAAACCGATAGGCCCAGCTCCGAGACAACCCATTGCCGAGTTGGATGTCTGAAATTCGCACCCGCCAAAGTCCACTCCCTCCCCTCCGCAACCCCGAGCAAGCCACTCATGCCAATTGAATGCCGTTTCCCCTGGCCACAGCGTGGCTGCTGACATGATTGCTGCATGATGACGCCCTCCTCAGCCGATCAGGGATTGCAGACACGAACGCTCAGGAGTGGCTTGTCCCCTGAACGGCAAGACCACCAAAACACGAGCAGGAACCAGGGCCTTGAGGCCAACCACAGACTTGTATGGCAGGACAGGGAATGGGCATGTTTGCTGCAGCTGGCCAATCCCGGGCTGCAGGCGGTGGGAAGACGGCAATCATGTGATGCATGTAGATGATAATGTCCAAGAAATAACTAATACATGACGCTAAGCGTTCTGATCAGCTATCGAATCGCGTCACCCCCATAGTTTCCTCACATCTATTCGCACATAAAGTATGGCTGAGCAAAGATGGCGTAGCTGCCTCGGGTCCAAGGTCCGACAGATATGCGCTTAACGTCACCTCCGAGACATCGTATTCCCATTCATATTTCCAAATTTAGTCGTCCGCCGCAGCCACACACACGAGCACCTTCAAGAAAGAAAAGAAAACAAATGAAGAAAAGAAAGGATCCACTGGATCAGAATGCACTAACGGGGAAGCCGCACAAGTCCATTTGCATATGTATTTCGATTGTTTTGGATTGGAGTAGTCCTTGCTGCTACGCGCGCACGCACGCTCCACCGGGACCGGTTCTCGACCGTCCCCATACCGCTATTTGCCCTCCCAACCGTGTTGTCTATCCCAACCCAAAAATGCTGCCCAAAAGGGCGCTGCGCACTTGATGTTTGCCAATTTCCTTCCCAAAATAAAAAAAAAAAGAACCTGTGTAATCCAACCTAACCGTCCACCCTATGTATGTAGTCCCAAATCCTAGGTCCAGTGCCAAGCTGTTGCTTACAGCTTGCGCAACAGAGTGCAGTCATTCCTCCGGGGACCCGACACGCGACACCATTTGGACAAAAGAGATGTCAACAAGAATGTATGCCGTTCGCTTCCAGTGCGTTCCGACACAATGCCGACTTTTCATGTGGTCATCAGCGTAAAGAGAGAGTGTGAGAAGATGATAAAACAAAACAAAAAATCAAAAATCAAAAGCCACACCATGCCGGCCGGTCATGTAAACACCTTTTCCGGCCCACCTTTTTTTAGTTCTCAGGACCCTCTCTCCCGCAAACGCCCAATGTAAAAAATCAACGAAAAAAAATGGCTTTCGGACTTTCCGAAGCCTAAGCCCTCTCAAACTCCTGTGCCTATCCGATGTAAAAAAGCAAAATAATAAAAAAAAAACTTTGAAAGAGTGTGGAGATGGTCTGTTGTATGTACTTGTAAAGAAATGATTGTGTTGTGTGTGAATTATCGAGTTGCGGCCTCGTACGCTGGGGGTGGGGCGTCTTCTCGCTCATCCCAGTTGCCTTGTTGTCGGTTCTTTTCATCATAGACGCGCTTGGCAATCTCGCCAGCCATCTTCATGATCCATGCCTGCTCAAGGATAACGGAAGAGGTTTCGGAGCTGGTACTTTGGTTCTCGAAACCAGCAACTTTGTCCTTGTTGAGGCGGTTGTGCGCTGCGGTTATGATGGGGCTTCTGATGAAATTCGCGGCAGCCGTGGCAGAAGAGTCAATAGTGGGGGCCTCAGCATGCTGGGACTGCTCGTGAAGATCACCCATCAATGGATGGTGACCCATCTCACCGGCGGTTCTGAAGCGGACCTTGTTTGGTGTTGGCGCTTCGGCAATGATAGAGCCTTCGTCTAGATCCTCTTCAATTGATTCGGGAACCAAAGGCTCGGACATTGGCACATTGACAGAAGCGGTATCAGAGTTCTCGCTGATCGTATCGGGGGTAGCAGCTTCAGACTTGCTGCGCCTGAGGTTGACAACTCTTGTCTTCTTCTTACGACCAGGGCGTGATCGATGACCAGACCCAAGAGAGAGACCTGTTGTGGCCGAGTTCAAGCTAACCATCGAGGGCCGTGCTGGCAGATGCCCGTGAGCCGTGCTGGCTGTATCGGAGAATGTGTATGTTGTGGTGGAAGCTGAAGTGGAGGCTGCAGCAGATCCAGCCGCAAACGAGTTGCTCTTTGAAAGACTGGGGGTTCCCGTCGACGGTGAGGGGCCCTCAGATCGGTCTCCATGACCAGTCCAAGCGCGGAACACAACATCCCGAATGCCCGGCGTGAACAGAGAGAGCGTGCGGTGGGAATCGGTCAATGCGGCAAGCCGCAGCAGGTTCTTCTGAGAGAAGAGAGACTGAGCCTCGCCGCTTCCGTTGAGCGAAAGCTCTGAAATGTCGTGAGGATCAAGCAGATTGCCGTTGGCGTCGACGGGGTCTAGTGGGGGGCTCGCAAGAGGATCCACACCAGTCTCATCAACAGGCTCCTTGGGAGTTTCCGTACCCTTGTTTGCCTGGTCCGGGCACCACAGCTGAAGGGATAGTCTATGGATAATAGCCGGCAACTCGTCCATCATCAGGTTGCGCAGCTGCTGCTCAATCGTCCTCTGCAAATAGTCCCGAACGAACTGTATCGAATCAAAGGTCGACGAGACCTTGAGGGACTCGAGTGGGTCATTGCGGAAGACTAGGGTGAGGCCCTTTTGTTTGGAGAAGACGAGAATAATGAACGCAGAGAGCTTGATTTCGGACAATGTGATTGAAAGTGGAATTGTGAGGCCCGATGCTGCGGCTAGTGGCTGCGGGGAAGTGAATGTCGGCTTGGAGTAGAGGTAGGTGTTCAAGGGATTGGCCTAAGTCATGATATTAGCCCTGCTATAGCCCATGGGTGTCGCATGAATTCATTTCATTGCATTGCTCTAATGCACAGCCAACCACGTTGGAGGGGAAATGCGCGTGTCGTCGCCGAAAAAAATGATCCGCCGGCTCTCTAATGCTGCACTGTTGAAGTCTACCCCAGCTTCGGCTCTGTCGGGTGAATGATTGGCGGGGCTTGGGGAATGTGCGTTGTCGGGTATGAAATAATATGATAGGGCTCATGCTTGTGCACACCGCTTCAAAAATATGTCGGAGATGAAGAAAACCGGCGAGCTAAAGTAGCAGGAATGTTGCGATTGCATTCCGGTGTTGTGAATCGATGTGGTGGAAGCGAGAGGCGATGTCGGGGGTTGTCGGAGCTTGTCGCGAGGGTTGGGCGCGGAGGCGGGATGACGCAAGGTAGAGAAAAAAATAGCTATACACACCTGAACTCGGGTTTTGAGAGTCAAAAAGGCATCGCCAGAGTAGGTCATCTTGAAAATGCCTCGGAATCGATCCTCGGCCAGGTCGCCAATCTCCAAAATCTCCAGGTCGGGGGGCACGGTGCCCAGGTTGAATTCGCTAACGAGGATATCATCGACGATGATGGGCGGCTTCGGGGATTTGTTTAGTGCCTTGGTCAAGAGATCACGCGCACGCCGATAAAACTCGGCATCGGCCGTGAGTGGCGACCAGTTGAAGTTGAAGGCCATGTTGAAATGGCTTTTACCTTCTCACAACCATGGAGGAAGCAAGCAGGCGCCGGGGTCGGCTGCGGGTTCGCGAGAAATATAAAAAAAAATCGGAGCGCGTTTGCGGGATGTTCAAAGCGAGGTAAGCGGGTGGCGAAGGGAGCGACGAAGAAGAAGGGTTGGAATCGGGGTGATAAATCGAAGATCGGTCGAAAGCGCAAGATTAGGGCGTCGGCAAGAAGACGCTTGACGTGATTAAGATGGCAAAGTTGAAGGAGAGAGAATTGTATGTATGGGATTTCCCAGGAGGCCGGATCGTAGATGACGCTGCAGGCTTTCCCGGAACAGAAGTGGGTGGTTATTGGGGGAGAGGGGAGAAAGTGGAGAGCTCGGGACCAGGTAGTTGTCTGGCGCAGGAATATTTTTTTCGCGCAGGATCGCGGGAGCGTTGTGACGGCCGAGCGTCCAATGCGAAAGTCCGCCCACGGAATAGTGGATTCTATGCGGCCGAACGAACCCACTCGACAACGGAGGAAGGGCTGCGCTGGCGGCTGCGGGTTTCAGAAAAGGCGGTGTTTGAGGTTTGCAAGAGTTCGATTCCTCACTTGGACCTGGTTTCGTGATGCCAGAACGGGACGAACTGCAATTTGTTAATGATCTGATTATGAATAGCGGACGATTACGGCCTGACGGGGGCGAAACAGTCCTCTCAGTCGCGCCGCAGAGGCACAGGTTCCAGGTTTTGACAGGGCAGATAGCGAGGCCTGTCAGTGGGTAGCGTAACCAGGCAATGGGAACGTTGTGAGTGGTCTGAGGAGACCGAGGATTGCCGGAAACACGGGGGTTGGACGTGGCCCCAGCGTCCAAGGGCGATTCTTTCCACTGGAGAAGACTATGCAGGGCTCCCTCCGGGGCGCAACTAAGATGCCGAAGAAAAGGGAGGGGGCGAAGCACGGCGCACAAAAAAAGGTGGAATAAAAAAATGGGCGCACTCACGGAGGACCGGCTGTCCGAGGTCGAGACCGAGGCTTGTGCAGACAAACCTGTGCGTCTTGCACAGCAGCCCTTAGGTCGGCTGGTATGAGGGCTAAAGATGTGCACACGGGATAAAATCGTCACGAATTGGAGCAGTAGGGCGTCAGCCGGGTCGGGCCAAGTCGCGTGATGGTGCGGAAGTGTGCAGCGCGAGTGCTGGTCTGCTTTGTTTTCTCGTTTTGTGTTGTAGTTATCGTGAGGTGCGCTGGGTGTATGTGTCGCGCTGATCGGGCGAGCTTGTCCACGGGACACGGTCAATGCAATGTAATGATGTAGTGCGGGGAGGCGAGGCGCGATGCTTTGGCGATGCAATGCGTTAATGCAATGCGTCAGGACGTATCCGAGAAACAGTTAATTAATTAATCAAGGACGGGGTCGTCAATGCGGCCCACGGCAGTATTGTATAATATCTCTCTCCGCATTTGCCCAGTTCCCCTTGCTTGTCCCCAGACTGCAAAAAAAAAAAAAATCGCATTCGTCCAATTGTCGAATCAGCCTTCGCCTCACATCGGAAGCATCGTCACCATCAGATGATGAGAATCAAAGGCTGAATCGTGGGACGACGTCTGCAGCAAGTGGTTCGATGTTCGTCCTGTCTCCGGGGCGCCGAATCTTGCCTGCCCCTCAGGGAACACCTAAAGAACCTAAGATCTTCCTTCATGCAGCCTCTTTCGAAAGAACACGGGCCAGCGGCTCCAGCCGGGCGCCCGGTCCTCCGGCCGGTTGATCAGACTGTTGCTCTGCGCCGTGTTTGTTGGTTGCGCGAAGCTGTTGCAGTAGAAGATGCAGCAAAGTTCAATTGCCGATGCAGCAGCCAGGTCGAGTGGCCGCAGTTGGAGCCCTAACTGCTACGGTACATGTGAGTTTTCCGAGGGCATGCAGCCGCACGCACAATGTTAGATAAGGCAGTCGAGCGGGACGGGGAGGGTCACAAAAAGCAACGAGTGGATGTGGGGAGCTGGTGTCGTTCCGAAAACAGTTCGGAGGACATGAGCTGCTAGCACGAACTGGTGAGGGGAAATGGCCAGGCTAGCTCCGGCAAGTTTGGCCATGGTGAGCGAGGCAATGGTGGAGTTGGCAGCGTTCCATCGCGCCAAATCTCACGTTTGCGCGTGGTCTGGTGATGTTGGATCAGAGGTGGGATAAGCACACTGCCACTGCACCTGATTGCTGATTGACGGTCGCCCACCCGTAGTCAGTCGCACCATCTCTTCTCTCCCCCCCCTTTCTGCCCACGCCGTTTCCCGATCCTATGCGATCCTCCCCGATCGTCGGTCATCATGTAAGGCACCGTTTCTGGTGCTGTCACACAGTCCTCTGCCATGAGATGAGGCGTCAAATGTGGATGCGTTGCTGGTCGGATTTCTACAGTAGGCAAGTTGCAATCAAACCTGCATGTGTAATGTCTTATTTGGGATGACACGGCTTGAAAGATGGTTTCTGGCGATGAGTGCATGCCCGTACATGCTGTGGTACTGTACATCGGCTTTCTCCATACCTTGCAGGCATTCTCTACCCGCTCGGCGCCAAACAGGAGGGAAAAAGCCCCAACGCGGTCAACCTAGTAGAGCGAACCAACGACCAACCATTTTTCCGGACTCTTGGATTCTTCGAATTTTAGTGCGGCAACGGTGCATGATTCGACAGCCTAGTCATGCAGCCGAGAAAACGGGCTCGCGTCCACTTACAGCAGCACGTCTTTGCCCAACCTTAGAGTTTGCCGGGCAGTGAGATGACGCAGCTTGCCCGTGTTATTTTTTGAGAGGCATCCGTCGCGAACATCTGCCAGTAGAAAAAAGCACCGTGCTGGTGTTTGTGAATTGTGTGACGAGACAAGACGGTCTCTACGCTAGGCAATTGATGTCCCCGCATGTTGATTCAGGCCTCTTCTCCGCCTTCATTAAACAAAGCCCACATCCGAGTCATCAGAGTCGCTCTCGTCTACCGCCCTGTGCGACTTGGCTTCTGTTTGTGGATGCCACGCTGACCGAGTGCATTTTGTCGGTGACGAAGCAACGCGCCACAGGGCAGACGGGCTACGTAGGTGAAAGGACCCTGGATGAGGGGTCCCAGACAGGCGGGCGGGTAGTGTGGGCAGGAAGAGGCAAGGCATTCGGCATGGGCGTTGGACTGGCATGGGGGCGCGGGTAGCCAACGTGACATCATTTTGCTCCGGCCATGACCGACGCCCACGTTGATTGTGATCCCGTGGACGTCGCTCAATCGAATAGCTGAGAGCTACTGCAGAGCACCGAGGCACGCACAGCAGGAGTTGTCGGTCAGTGTCCTGGAGCAAACTCCATTTTGTCCCCATCGCGGCGTCTGTCGTTGTGTTTGTGTTTTGTTTCAAACGACACCGGCCGGCGTTCGCTCCACAGAGCTATGGCAGACGGCAGGGCTGGCGGCAGCCGGCGGCGGCAGCACTGGGGGGCTGATCACTGCAGGAGGTCTCTCCGGTGTCTCTGATCTTGAGGTCCAGCCGGCGACGCATCTTCCCTGTGCATTTCCGTTTCGAGCCTTCTGCCTCATGCCCGGCACCCGGTCAAGCAGAGGCGTCCCCAAACGGCTTTCAGTGTGCGTGTTTGCGCGGACGGCCCAGTGCGCCGGTGGCCTGGGCCAGCCCTCGACCTGCACCGCTGCTGTAGCTGTCCAGATTAGCTGTATCTGTGCCTGTGGCCGTCCCCTGTGGCCCTGTGGCAGAGAGAAAAGGCCCCGCGAGGGCTGCAAGGGTCGCTCGTTCTTGGTAAGGCTTTCTTCTCCTTAGTGGCGTCCGGCGCTGGCCACTCCCTGGCTGCATGCCCGCCCTCTTGTCGCCCAGGCCCTAGCCAGCCCAGAGACAGCCAGCCATGGCGCTGGCCAAAAGATCGCCACCAAGGGGTGACCTTGCGCAGCGGCCTCCTCCTGGTCCTGGCCCGTCTTAGTCGGCTGCACCGCTCCTAGAGCTGCACATTTGCACCGCAGCAGCGCCCCCCCTCGCCGCCCCGGGAGGAGGCGCGTTGACCAATTTGGCCCTGACGTCCCCTGTCCTGGCCCATCAAGTCACCTGGGCGCGCGTCTGCAGCCAGTCTGGTGGCAGAGCGTTGCCAGAACATTGCCAGAGCAGCGCAGGGGCCCTGGTTGCTGTGACGGTCCCCCTGCCAGTTGCCTGCCTCTGGCTGGTCAGAAAGCCCAGATCTCCGCCCAGGTCGGAGTCATCCCAAAAGGCCAGCGCTATCCCCCAGCTGTGGTGCGCTGTACCCGACGCCAACTAACCCCCAACTCCAGCGGCTCGGGCTTGAGGCTTGGGGAAGTCGGGCTTATTTAATTAGGTACAGTGCACCTCGCCGCTACAATTCCATGTCGCTCACCCTCTCAACCCCGAATCCCAGTCCACGTCCCACTAAATGCAAGACCAGCATGCTGCCAGCTCGATGACTGGCATTGGCGCACACCCTAATCCTGTTCCGGTCCCACGGCGAAGGTCCTAAACCTGTGCGTCACCATCCCAGATCGAATCGTCCACGGCGCCGCCTGTCTCTTTAGTCGCATCGTGCCTTTTCTCTGCCCTCTGTTCTTTACTACACACACGTCAACGGGGTTGCTCCAGGTTCAGGTCTCCATTCTTGTCACCAGTCCCCAGTCAAAGGACCCTTTTTTTAGGGTCCCGTCGTCTGTGAGCGGGCTTGTAAGTGGCTGCAGCGGCCCCGGCGGCCAAGTAAAAGGGAAAAGTCGCGGTTGCCGTTGTCGTTGCCCACGCCCACCATTATCTTGGCCCAACCCCATCCATCCCATCCTATTCCCAGGAGGAGGCGTTACAGAGCTATTGTCATCTCGGTCGTTTTCTCCGCCATTTGCGCCGCTCTGCCGTCATCCACGCTGTCGGGTGCGACTGTCGGCCATGGTTTGCCCTAAGCAAAACATAATGACGCTGTCCTGGTAAAAGCAGGCCATGGCCCATGGCCCTTGACCACCACCACCGTGTTCCACGATCCCCTCCTGGTTTTCGCACCGAGCGAGATCCTGTCTTGTTTAACAAACGCCAGCTCAACCCACGCACCCTCTTACGGATTGACTATTCTTGTTCTGTCCTGTCTTGCACGCTCTAAGCAGGCAAGACATACATGCGCCTTACGTCTTACACACACCTCACCCTACCCACCATCCCTGTCGGCTGCCTGTCATAACATCACATCGCATCGTACAGCATCGCATCGCATCGGGCTATCGTTTGCCTTACTCCGCCTTCTCTTAGCACCTGGCCCGAAGTAGAAGGCGACGATTTCCTCTTTCAAGCGAGACGTGCTGGCCCCATAGCCTACTCTAAAAACGGCTATTTTTATTCTTCTATTTGATCTCCTCCTGCTGCTGCTTGCTGCAACGCTGTACTTTCCCAGTTCGCCTCCAACACGCTCACAACCCTCCCCCATATTCACTTTATCCTCCCACCGGGGAAAAAAAAAGTCGAGGCCCGCAGATCCGCAGCCAACCGTCAGCCCAGCTTCTGGCGCAGAAACAAAGGCAGAAACAAACGCAAAGCCAAAAGGCAAAGTCAAACGCCGATGCAGTATCCCACGAGCACTAGTTCTCCCCCATCTCCCGCTCCCTCATCCCACTCCTCATTCCTTGTCCCCGATTCCCTGGAGCATTCTACATCCCTCTCCCCTCTTGCTACATATATCCAGGCCTCCTCCAAGGCCAAACTGGAGCCCTTTCCCTCCCTCTCGCACCCCGCCGACGTGAGACACTCGGTGGCTTGGTCGTGCCTTGCAGACGCCTGCATGACCAAGGCAACGCCCCCAACCATGTCGACACCGTCACTGTCCGATGGACAGCTCACGCCTTCTGAAACTGACACGGACATCCTGCTTCCTCCTCACCCCGTCCCCTATTACGAGGATGACCTGTGGCCGACTGCCCAGGACGTAGCTGAGATGGCCATTATGCTCAACGGAGCCGCAACTCCCCTCTCGTGGGATCGACACTCTCTCAAGAGGCTGCCCAGGGGCACCCGGCCTGTCAAGCTAATTGGCGAAGGCGCTGCCAACGCCGTCTTTGAGCTGGCTCTTCCCGAGGGCTACCCCTCAGCCTCCGAGTTTAAAGGTTTGTTGTATCTCTGGTGCCCGTTTCCATGACGCTGTGTGGACTGACCGTGGCTCGATCCAGGATGGCTTCTCCGCGTCGCCAAGACCCCTGTAAACGGTGGTCCTGCGAGATTTAACTACTTAAAACAACAAGAGTTCTATGCCAGCAAAGTCAAGTCTCATCTGAAGGACCACGTCATTAAGCAGGACCTCGTAGTTGTCCGCGACTCCAACATTGTCAACGAGCTGAACCTCTTCCTCCGACGAATTGACCACCAGCGCAAAGAAAAATTCCGGGGCTCTTTTATTGCTCAAACAAACTGGGGCTTGCTGGTGGAGGACATGCGGCCGGCAGGTATGGTGTCTCTTTGGACCCCGGCTTTTTCCGTGCTAAACTAACCATTCGATCTGCAGATCCCACAAAATGCATCCTCATCGAATTCAAGCCCAAGTGGCTCAACCAGTCCCCAAGCGCGCCAACGGGCGCTATCCGTTGCCGACAATGTGCCATGGAGCTATACAACTTCCTCAAGGACCCCAAACTTACCAAATCAGCCCCGGACTCGAAACCTTGCCCCCTGGTTCTGGACAACCCCGATGCTCCACTGGACATCAACTCGCCATTTCGAATCGCCCCTCAACTAGCCAAGATTGGTCACTCAGCAGTCGTCTCGGGGCTCCTCCGCGCCGCCAACCACCAGGTTATCAAGGACCTGCGCGACGCTCAAAAGCTGGCGGATCCCAACGGCCCCCTAAATGCTCTGCGAGACGACCCCATGTTCAACTTTGCCATGACAATTCGCGACTGCACCTGCTTTGTACAAATCTACCCTGATAAGGCCCACCCCGGCCCCGAGGGACCCCTTCGAGTACGTCTTGGTGACTTTGACTCGAAGGATACAAGCATCAAATTTGATCGATGGCAAGCTGCCGAGCGCAATCTCATCTCATCTGGATGTTACACTGCCGATTGGATCCTGTGCGACGGCAAATACTACCACCCCCCAACCATGTGCCTGCTAGAATGGACGCGGCGCCAGGGTCAGCCGTTGCACATGATTAACATTCAAGACAAGACAAGAGCCGCGCCCTTGTCCCGCAACTGGCGCAACTTTGTCGCGCCTCTAGAGTCAGCGGGCACCATCCGCAACTTTCCATCCGATTCTGCGACGCTCAAGGTGATGCTGCAGCGATTCAACAAGGACAGTCCCAAAGCGAAAGTTTGTCCATACAGGACTGAGCCCTTGTAAGTTATTCCCCGCCTTTCACTGCGTGGCGCCTGGGGCACCCTTGCTGACACACTGCAGGGCATTACCAGATCGGCGGTAGGACACTGCGAGTGTCGGCATCAATTTTTTTTTATCACTCTTCTTCTTCTCTGTCGGGATACCAGGACGAACGGGAAATGTAGGGGATCGGTACAGCGTTTATGTTTTTCTTTTCTTATCTATATTTATTATGTCTGGGTGCATTATCGGCCACAAAGGGTTTGGGCATGCATAGCGACGGTTGTGGTTTTGGAGTACAATACCAAGGTGGTTGCATATTTAGGGACAGGCACAAGGACGGCATCTTCCAAGGGTCGCATATCAAGGGTTCGGTTCACGGCGGCATGGTTATCCTCCATACATTCACCCCGTAGCGAGGTTATGAAATTTGACATATCTATTCACATCTATACATTATAAAATGCTCCCAACCAAACGCCGAAAAAAAATAAAAAAGCATTTAAAGCCGCATAGTCCTAGTCCAAAGCTCGCCCGGTTCTATATATCGGAAATTGTAAAGCTCAAAATACTGCCAAGGGAAAGGCCTGCCACCAGGCACGTGCCCATGAAGCCACCAGCAGCCTCACGCTCACCCTCGTCAACCCACTCACCCGAAGCCATCATGCAGCTGGAGCCGAGCCAACCGTTGGTGACACCAAAGGCAGTTTGGACAACGAAAAGGTAGAAAAAGTCGCTGGGCACAACAGCACCGCGACCGCCAATGTTGCAGAGGAGGTAGAGCGGAAGAAGGCCTACACGCGCCACGGCAAGTACAAATAGAGCAAAGGGTCTGTGGCGCAGCGAGAAGGGCAGCATGGTGGAAATGCGGCCGCACAGATCGCCTAGGTTCCAAAAGAAGAAGCCGAGAGGGATGAAGGCAGCAGGCTTGTAGATGGCCCCGGCATCCTCCTTGACGGAGCGGATTTTGCTCGTGAAGACGGGGAAAAACATGGTGGCGGCAAAAGTGACGGCAACACCGACGCACAGCCAATGCAGCTTGCGAAAGAGCTGCCACATAGACGAAACCTTTCGGGCAGCGCGCTCGGCATCCTCGATGCTCTGCATGGACTCGGCCATGTGCTCAACCATGCGGTTCTCGATAATGTGGTTATGGCGCTTGAGCAGAGGGACAAATGCGACCAGGGCCACAAAGGAAATGGCGACGGCGGTGAGGAAGTAGACAAACGCCGAGGAGGAGGCATCAGACGAGCCGCCCTGGCCGGTGTGCGATTCCCCGACGGGTGAAAAGATGAGGACGCTGGCGACCTGGGCAACGGGAGGCAGAACACCGGCAACGCCCTGACCGGCCATGATGGCCTGCATGTACTCGGGGCGGCCGAAACTAGCAGCAAAGGCGAAAGTGCCGTTCTGGATGAGACCGGCGGCCCAGGCAGAGGCGGCGACAATGAGAAGGAGGAAAACGAGATATGTGTAGGGTGAAGCGTCGAGGAAAATGACGGTGGATGCGGTTAAGAGAGCAAAGGTCGCAATGTTGACAATGAGAGCCAGGTTGATGCGGAAGGGGTACGAGGCGGTGGCCTGGATGTTGCTGAGGATCACCATGGTGCCCAGGTTGGTGGTTGTCGACACGGCCAAGACGGCCGACTGAAAGTTGCCCTGGAGCCATTCGTCGCCTTCGAAGCGAGACGCAAAGTAGGGAGCGGCCGCGAGGAACATGTTCCTACAATGCAATGTTAGCAACTTGTCATGACGCGCATTTTCCATGGGAGAAGGAGGCGGAGGGAACGTACCAGGCCCAGAGCATGGCCACGCCCAGCAGGGCAAAGATGCTATACTCGATCCACGAGAATGGCTGCTCGTCCTGGCCGTCGAGCACGGCTGAGCCCTCTAGGGCGGTGGGCTCTTCGGAGCCTGTGAGAGGCGCATACTCGGAGGCGGTGGACAGGCGGCGGGAGAAGGCATTCCGGATGCGCTCCACGAAGCCGTCTCCGTGGCCCGACATGTTTGGTCGGTCGAAGGATGCAACGCGTTGCACCGATGTGATAGGGGTGTGTGCCGGGGGGGATCGAGGGCCGAGGGCGTGGGACCAGCGCGGTGAGTGCTGGGGAGATCTGGCGTTCAGGCGGGCGCCATGGGATAAAGAGAGAGGCAAGGCAAGGGCGAGTCAACGGGCGGAGGTGAGTCGGGATGAGGCTGTCGCCCAGCTGGGTGGCAGGGTGGTAATGGAGGCGTCGCCGTTGGTCGGAGGGGCCGGGGGCCGGGGCCCGCGGTCGGCAGTGTGGGTTAGGGCGTGGTCGATTTGGCGGGGGAGCGGGAGCAGGCGGGCGATGGGCGATGCGAGATGGGCGCGAAACGAATCATGGTTGCGGTGCGATGCGACGCGGCATGAATCTATTACTCCATCATCTCCCGATAAGACGTCAACGGGTGGATAAGACATCCACAGGTGGCCGCCGGCGCCATCAACGAACCCTACTAAAACCAAGGTTTGCGTGCGTTGCGTCGTGTGTTCAACGGCGCGAGCTACCTACCAGCTCAGCTACTGATAAGATAGCGGGCGTGTGAGGCCGCAAGCGCCATCCCGTGAGCGATCCAGCGACAACTTTAAGGCTCACGCGCGCCACACAGGTCAGGCGCGTGGGTTCGCAGTTGGGGGTCACCTGGGTTTCGGGACCTCTCCGCGGCTTTGCGCAAAGGCACTAAGAAGCGGCCCGCTCAACTGTGCGTGTGCCGTGACTGGAGATGTAATTGCGCTGGTAATTTGATGCTTGATGCGCCGCTTCATTTACTTGCTTGATCTGTCACGTGCCGCCCTGCACATTCATGTTTCATGCTTCATCGAAAGAATATTCGTGGAAAGGTATTCTCCGTCGTCTCACACACACCTCTCAGAAACAGCGTCTCAGCTTGAAGCAGCATCGGAAAGACACGACCTCCCGCCTGGAACCTGTCCCCGGGGCGGCCGGCTGCATGCTGTTGCAGGTGCAGCTTACACGGCAGACGCTGTAGTAGCATCGCATACCGGTGCTTCGCGGATATCATCATCCTCGAAAAACAGGTCACAGCCCTTGGGGGCTCATCCTCACGCACAACCGCTTACAAAAAGAAATAAACGAATAAACCATCCTCTGCATGAGGCATTTTTCCTAATTCTCTTCTTCTCCATTTTCGCGCTCGCCCAGCCAAACGGAGATTCTTCCGCGAGGCCCATTCTGCGACCTACACGTGATGGACCGAGTATGCGATGCAGATATGTCGTGCAGTATTTATATAACCGGCTCTCTGTTGGAAATTAAGGTTGGCATCTGCATTTCCAGTGTTGATCGGCGTTCTTGGGTTGAGATGCTTTACATCAAAGGTTCTAGGTCAAGAGTTGGGTTGCTCAAATACACCGACGTTGTCACTGCATGCAAAGATCCAACTCACAAGTGATATTTGATGAAAACACTTCGTTTTTTTTTTAACTTTGCAGAATCGTTTAAGAACTTTCAAATTATTATACGAAAAGGAGAGGAAGAAAAAGTTGACCCTATCACACATGGCCAGTCTGGGTCCCGTTTCGTCCCACAGTCAAAATCGGAAATGAATACATTCAACGACATCCATCCGCTCCTCCTATTTTTGCTCATCCATTGGGAATCTGTCTGTGAATCGGAAAGTGGCGAGGCCTTGCTCGAGCTGGGAAACTATATCCGGCACTGTGCTCACATAGTAAACGCCATCGCCGCTGCCGACGCCTGCCTTGGATGCGGCAGCCTTGGCACCCCCGAGGAAACCAACGGGCTTGCCCCAGTTGTAGCCGTCCGTGACAATCTGAGCAGGTCGGCCGTTGGGGAACAAGGGAGAGTTCTTGGTGAAGACACCCTGAGCCCCATCAGCAACGACGATGGCATCAAAGGCCGTAGCGTCGGACGCAGAGTAGGTGGCGCCAACGTCGCCGGTCAAGGTCTCGCCGACAATGGTAACGACGAGACCAAGGCCTTCGAGGGACGACTTGAGGTCCTTGGCCTGCTTGATGGAGCCGTTGGAGCCAGTCGAGGCGAGGATGCCAACGGTCAGAGTCTTGATGGTAGGCAGCTTGGTTCCAAAGATGGACACGTCGGCAGTGGTGTTGTCGTGGTAGTATGTGTAATCCGCGGCGGGGGCCTCCAAGCCCAGCGCTTCGCCCACGCGGACAGCAATGTCGTGGCTGATCTTGTTGAGTTGCATGAGGACGTTTTTCCTGACATCCTCGGACTTGACGTTGCTCGTCTCGAAGCGAATGGCATTGATGAGAAACTGCTGCTCAGCTTTGGTGAGGGAGTTGTAAAACAGACGAGGCTGGCTCCAGTGGTCATCAAAGGTGGGGGATATCTCGCGGACGAGGTAGCCCGATGCCTGTCGGCGAGGAGCAGTGAAGAACCCGTTGCCCTGCGTCTGGTTCGCCTGCATCGGGAAGCCTTTGTTCAGCGTGTTGGGGGTATCTAGGGGGGGCGTTAGCACTATTTTTCTATTTTCCCCTTCCAGTCTCCGTATTATCACGGTTTCTTACATTGGTGGATATTCTTGTGGATCAAGTTCTGAGCCGAGCCGTCGCGGTTATTGTTGTGGATGGGCACAATGGGTCGGTTCACAGGGAGCTGCTCAAAGTTGGGGCCGCCATGGCGGTTGAGCTGGGTGTCGAGATAGGAGAACACACGGCCCTGCAGTAGAGGGTCCTCGGAAAAGTCAACACCGCGGACTATATGACCAGGTTGGAACTGAGAGGGGTTAGCTTCGTTAACTTGGGGTGAGCATCAGTTACCACGTACATTGATCTGCTCGGTCTCGGCAAAGTAGTTTACCGGATTGGTATCCAGCTTCATGACACCAAGTTTGGTCAGGGGAACGTACTCCTCGGGAATAATCTTTGTCGGGTCCAGGACGTCAAACCCAAAAGCAAGGGCCAGGCTCTCGTCAAAGATTTGGGCGCAGAGCTCCCACTCGGGGCCGTTTCCGGACTCAATGGCCTTCCATAGGTCGTCACGGTGGTAGTCGGCGTTCTTGCCGGAAATGTGCTGCGCCTCGTCCCATACGAGGCTGGCTCTGCCTTGCTTCGTCTTCCAGTGCCACCTGACAAACATGGTGTCACCGTCATCCGTGACGAGCCGGTACGTGTGTACACCGAAGCCATCCTGCAAACACGTTAGAGGCAACGATCGTGAGATGGGGGAGGGAAGCACTGTGTAATCACCATGTGACGGTAGCTTCGAGGAATTCCATTGCCAGACATGGCCCAGAACAGCGTGTGCAGGGCCGTGGTCTGCTGGCTGAAAAAGTCCCAGGCCGAATCGTGCGCTGTGGCAGCTTGGGGTATCTCATTGTCGGGGGACGGCTTGACCGAGTGGATCAGGTCAGGGAACTGGATAGCATCCTGGATAAAGAATACGGGTATGTTGTTGCCCACAATATCAAAGTTACCCTCGTCGGTGTAACTAATAGCCGCGTTAGTGAGGCACTGTGTCACATCAAGAGGTTGGCTTACAATCGGGTAGCGAAACCGTGAACATCGCGAGCCGTGTCAGCGCTACCCCTTGAGCCGGCAACGGTAGAGAACCGGACAAATGTTGGGGTAGTCTTGCCCTGGAAGCTAAGAAATGATGCCGCAGTGATGTTGCTGTGGTCAGCGTAGCTAGTAAAAGTTCCATAAGCACCAGCACCTCGAGCATGAACAACCCGCTCAGGAACCTGCGGAGCAGGGTTAGCACGAACTCAATATCGGAGCATCGGCAACATACCCGCTCGTGGTCGAAGTGCGTAATCTTTTGGCGAAAGATGAAGTCTTCGAGAAGCGACGGACCTCGCTCGCCGGCTTTGAGCGTCTTCTGCTCTTCGAACGGGCCACCAACGTCGGAGCTCATGAATCCACTGCTGTCGTCGACTTCGAAACTTGTGAGGTGGCTACGAGATGAGCCCTCTTGGGCCCGGGCAGCCAAACTGCCCGGGTCGGCAAAGGGACATGCTGCAGCAGTGAGGCTGGCCAAGCCAAGAGAGGCGGCAAGCAGAGCAGAAGAAACCATTGTTTCGATCAAAAACGTCCAAGGCAAAATAATAGAAGTGTATGAGGCCTCACAGCTCCAGCGGTTGCGTGTCAATGGCGAACAAGTTCAACGAGACCTACTTATACTTTGGAAACGATGGAAAATGATTCTCCGGGAGGATTCCAACAATTCCACGGCAGTTCACCTGAATGATAGACCAAGGCGGACCCGACTGCATGATTACTCGGCGAGTGGGTGTGCAATATGCATGGAGGCATGGTCGCCTCACCCCCAGGACCCGGGGATTGAAGCCGATGAGAGGGAGCAATCATATCTGACGCGTACGATCTGTCAGGTTACCTTTGCAGGGCCGCGTCGCCAAGCGATTGTTCATCCCGGGTTGGTCAATCTAGACCAAACCGTCTTCTCACAGTCCAAATTCTCAACATGGTAGCGAGGCTGTCCTTTTCCAAAGCAAACATGAATCCCGGATTGTGCTTGTTTGGCGGGAAGAGTGACGACGCAGTTTGCAACAATTCCAATTGTGCCAGATACAGGAATCTTCTTTTTTTCGGAACATTATCTCGGAACGGTCTAGGTTGTGGAACGAAGAAGCTCCGAGCAAGAGCATGGGTCCTGGGGGTGGGTGAGCCGCAAGGAATGTTTCTGTTCGTGGGACGAGCGGGGATGAATCTGGGCACAGAGCAAAAACCGGGCCTTTGATTAGTGCTTGACGCGGTGAAGAGGAATGGGGGATGAAGCCGAAACAAAGTGTAAGCTTGATCGGCAGCGGCTTTGGGGGGAGCGTGGCAATCATCCAATCAAGGCGGATGGGTTGCCAACATGAGGCATCTGGTGGAGAGACACACATCCAGGGATCCATGAAGCATTGCCGCCCATGTGCCGAGATGCAGACGGTCACTCTCTGGGGACACCTGCACGCAGAGCCGGCAATGTTCCGAAGCATCCTATTGGCTGCGGATTCCTAGAGAAGAGAAAAAGAAGCATCACCAGTGCGTGTACTTGGGCAATGTAGCCTCTCTCTCAGTGCGTGGGCTCATTGCGCGACACCCGTCCTCGCAAAACCAAAAGGGCGATCAGGGTGCGACCAGGGTCACCGTCTTGGCCCGGAGAAGAAGTAGCATGCTGAGGAATCAATGCTGAGGAATCATGATGACCCATGGCGTGTTGAGCCAAGGCCGAAGTATGCAGTGTGCACGCTAAAATCGAAGCACCGCTCGAGCATGGGTGACATGCGAATGTGACGACACCGTGGACACAAACCCGGCAGCAAGATTCCAAACAAACCACATGCCCCTTTGCACCTCGCAGATTCTTACCGCACACGGTAATGTCTGTATTCAAATCGTAAGATCAAATTACGGCCATATGTTGCATCCGAGCAATGACTCAGGAACATTACTGTAAGCACTCGCGGTGAGGATTGACCCGATGTCCACTGCCACTGTTACTCTTCAATTCTAAGGCACACGAAATTTCTTCAACTTTATCGTGTTCCATCCTTTTTTTCCTCGTCTCTGGTTTTTCTTTTGTTTCCAAACATGAGACATGGCAACGATGTAACTACCATGTTAGGATGACAGGGCAATGTATCGGGACAAGGACCGATGTTACAAGGATACGATATGTCATTGCCATCACCCATCATCAGTTGGTTTGCCCTGAGCTAGAATGCCGCTCACCTTTAAAATCTCTGCCTAGTGCGAGTAACAGCATAGTTGTCCACTGATCTGCATCTGCTTATCGTACGCGTTTGCGGGGAATCCCTAAGCCCCCGAGTCCCCGAATCCCCTGGTCACGCTCGACACAGACAGTCGAGTGGCTCCCTGGAGCCTGTCCCACAATTACTCGATACGAATGACGAAAAATACGTGAAGTTATCTGGTACTGTGCGATCGCATAACCACGCCATGCGTTGCCTCTTGTGCGTGCGTCAGGGTTTCAAAGGTGTGAGTTGGATGTTGTCTCATGTCAATGATGCCAAATAGAAGAAAATCTCAATTGAACTTGTGATTTTTGCTTATAAATAAGCATGGTTAGAGAAAGCCGTAGTGGCGATCAACCTTCTCAGACAAATCTAAATCTTAATTCCGATACGATTCAAGCCTGAGTCCTAGTCCTCTGACTTGAAAAGTCTTTGAGTCAGTCTCTTCTCAAAAGAAATTACGGTGTAAGCAAAGGCTCGTTTTCTTTTAGCAAACTTCCCCCCATCATTGTTGTTATTCAGCCGGCCTTGATAGTTTATTGGTGTTGTTTTTATGGCACGTAACGCAACTCAGCACAGTGCTCTAATTTCATATTTTAATAAGCGTTAAAACTTCATCCTCACATGTACACTTGTGGAAATTTCACCAGGAATTGGCGGCAATGAAGCTATTCTGGCCATCTCATTTGGTGGAGACAATCTTCAATGACAGATTTCCGACAAAGCAGCCCGTCAGCTGATGCGTTACCTAGAAATAGAAATAGAAGTATCTGACAGCTAAAAATGGCGCTGTCTGCGGATCGCAGATTGACATCTACGCCGCACCCGTGCCGCTAGACCAGGATTAGAAGGCTAGCAGGCGACAATCCCGTTCATAGCCACAAGACTCAACTTTGACAACGAGAGTGAGAATTATGTAACGCAAGCAACAGGAGACCAATAAAGACTCATCATATAGCTGCTGTAGATCGATATAATGTTCGAACTGGAGAATCGTCCTCCAAGCAGCCAGCTGCTTGAAACGAGGGACACGCCTTTTTATTTTCGCAAAATAGATACGGAAATCGATGCTCGGATCATTAAATCAAACTCGACATAGGATTGGTACCATGTCAAGTTTGCAGTGTTCCTTACATGTAGCCTTCATTTGCTGTTGCTTTCAGGCAGCTCCTCCTGCAGCTGACCCTACCAAGGCGACACAGCGCATGGGCGAAGTTTGCCCCCACGAACCATGCAATGCGAGAGGTGTCATTTCAGACTTCACATCCATAAGGTATATTTTCCCGAGGGAAGCCGGACCAGAGATAGAAGTGCTCTAGAAATGCTTAGTCATGATGGCGGAATCATCAAGTGAGTAACCGCTAGTGGCTATGTAAGTCGGGTTCAAGAGCATCCGCACAATGACGGGTAAACCAATGTCTGACACGGGGCAAGGATTCTGGCGGGCTCAATGACACGGAGGAGTCCACCGTCATTAAAGTGTAAATAAACCCCGGCGGGGAAATCGTCTGGCCATTGCCCATGTGGCGCGAGTTCGGTCGTATACATCACTGGGAGTATCGTCAAATACCAGAAACTATAGGAGAGCGCACCAGAGTCAGCACGGGTACCGAATACTGGCAAGCTGCAACCAGAAGAATAAAGCCTGGCCGGCCTTGATAAGGGAAACCCAATGACAAGGTCTTTCACCCCAAACCGGCTCCCCAGGTCTTGCAAGTTCAAGCTAGATGTACAGCTGACGTGGTCGTGTTCCAGTAACATGTCGTCACCAACCAAGGTCTCGAAAGTTATATCCTGGTTCCCCCGACAAAAGTACTGAGCTAGGAGCACGCTGAAGTGCAACCTTCATCGCCCAAATCCACAAGCGACTGTCCGTTTATATACCCAACCAAGTATAAAGACACGCAGAGCACATTTTCCACTTTCTAAACTTTTTTCCGGTTTTATTAATTTTTTGACTAACTATTTAACTAGAGGCACTGCCTGGGGCCAGAAACCAGCATGGGCCAAAAACAAAAGCACTGAAGCCACCCCGGGTCCCGTGAGATGACCCAACCTAAACCCCTCTGCAAGAAATTGGAGTACATACACATTGGCTGTAGTAAACGATCCTTAATAAATGGCAAACAACATCCTCCCAAGGTAGATAGTGAACAACCATGACCAATCTCTGGGTCAGATCCATCCCTCCAAGTACAGTGATTTTCCTTCTTCTCTCACAACTCCAAAAAACGCCTCACAAACATCATGCTGGGCCGACTCAGCCTATCCAAGAAGGATATTCACATCATCCTTAGCGTGTGACTCCCACGCCCGTTGCAGGATGTGTCCGATACCGCGGCGGAAAGAAATGTCGCCAATGCGCTCAATCCACAGCACATTGACGACGTTGATGGTCCCGTCGGAATCCATGTTTTCCTCAAACGTCTCCTGATCAAAGAGGAGCGATCCACGGCGCTCTATCGCTATTGAGATAGCAATAAATTCGAGTTTCTCGTCGCCATCGTAGTTAGACGACTGCACACCGAGCCATGCATCGTGCGAGCGGAATTGCCCAACCCATCGGTCGCCTTTGGCCCAAATGTTGCCAATTGCAATGGGCGGGTTGGACCGGTCGCGGTGTTCCATCGTGGTGTCGTGACTAACTTCGAACGAACCGGATGTCGTTTGAAAGGAGAGTAGCGGAACGGGGAAGGCCACCTCACCGGCGGGAGGCTCATATTCGCCGGCTTCCGGGGGGTCCTCAACAGGGATAGGGTACTTGAAGAGTGTCACTTTGTCACTGTCGTGCATGAAATACCTGGAACCACTCGTTTTCCATCCCGGGGGAAGCTCTGAGTTCGGGCTACGTTTGCCGCGCAAGTCTCGGAACTGCATGCCGGTGTTCTGTAGCGGCACCGTGTTGACGCGGTTTGTAATGCTCCACGTCACAGTTGGTTTAATACGAAAGGGGTGAGACGGCTTGGTCCTCTTGACCTCCTGGCCGCCACGTTTTCCAATTGGCTTCGCCTCCTCAATGTAGTCGACAGCGGCTTTCCAGAGCGTCAGGTCCACCGGAATGTTATCAAACCACCAGCCCATCCAGGACCACGATGGCAATGGTGCGTTCGAAGGGGCTCTCCGCCTAATTGAGGCGTGAGGCCGCCAAAGAAGCGCAATGTCTAGAAACATGATGGGCATGCCGAAGAGAAACCCGCCCGGGTAAGTACGTGAGAGGACGTGGGTGATGGGTGAAAAAGCACGGAGGGTATCGTCAACGAGGGTCACTCTTCGTGCGCTATAGTTCATGACAATGCGCGCATATTCGTCCAAATCAGGCCATGGCGGGTGGTGATAGGCAAAGGCAGCATCAGGGACCGAATTGGTACACTCTTGGCGCCCGCCGCGAATCTTCTTCATAACGCTTGACGGGCTTCCCGTCCAGGTCTCGCAGTGACACTCCCAAGTGACGGTATCTTCAAAGAAGAAGACGCAGCGCCGCGAGTACATGCGCTCTGCCAGAGTCCAGCCTCTGTTGTTCCAGCTTGACGACAGGACCAATTCTTGTTGATTTCGACCACCAGGTTTAAGATTTCGAAGTGACTTTGTGGGTGTCAATGACGGTAACCCCGTGTACACATCGCCAGCAGCAGCTACGATCGTGAGGTAGGCATCGGCAAAAATATACGCCATGTGCCTGACGTTGTTGTCCATGTCCACCGGGTCGTCTTGCACAATACACAGTTTATCGATCCAGAGATGACGGAGACCTAGCTTCCTAGCGACCCACATGGCATCAACAAAAGTCTGCGGAAGATCAGTCTCTGGAAGCGCAGCCTGGAAAGCCTCGAGATTGGACTTGAGTGTCTGTGTAGGCGTCTTTGGTACATGGCTGCGGGTCGACGACCCCCAGACGTAACTCAAAGCCACATAGCGGTCCTTGGGAGCGGCCCTGACGAGGCGCCGCTCAACGGCATCAATAAGCCATATGGGGTGCCATGTGTTGGGTTCTGTGTCGCTCGAGATAGCGCAATGGTGGTTGTGTTCGGCATTGCATGTTTCGAGCCATTCGCGGATGCGGGGGATCTGGCTTTGCTTGATTGCTGAAGTAGAGCGTCTCTGGATGGGCGAGGGAGGGGCAAAGTCTTTGTCCTTGTCCTTAAACCCATCTCTGTCCTTGAATCCATCTCTGTCCTTGAGCCCATCTCTGTCCTTAAGACCGTCCCTATCCTGAACCTTGTTGCGAACCTCTCTGAGAGAACCAAGCAGGCGGCCAGTGATGCTGTTGCGCTTGCTGGGCGTGCTGTTGGGGAGTTGGTCTCTGCTGCGGGTGTGGTCTCGTTCGCGAGGCGTGTGACTGTCCCGAGGTCTTGGGCTATCGCGAGGTTGGTAGCTGTCGCGATCCTTGTCTCGGTCTCGCGGTCGATAGGTGCTGTCTCGATCTCTGTCACGATCTCTTTCTCGGGGGTGGTGGCTGTCCCGATCTCGGTCTCTGGGGTGAATGCTATCTCGGGGATGGATGCTATCTCGAGGATGGATGCTATCTCGAGGGTGGGTGCTATCTCGAGGGTGGAAGCTATTACGGTCTCGGTCTCGATCGCGGTCTCGTTCTCTGGGTTGGTAGCTGTCGCGCTTCCTATCTCTGTCTCTGTCTCGATCCCCATCTCGATCTCTGTCCCGGTCTCGGTCCTTGTCTCGATCGTTGCGGTAAAAGCTGTCGCGCTTCCGATTGCGATCTTTGTCGAAGTCGTCATAGTCTTGGGAGCCAATGTCGCTGCTCTCATCGCTGTGGTCAGGCGTCAAAGATCTGTCCCTGTCCCTACCCTTATCCCTATCTTTGTTTCCGTCTCTGTCTCTGTCTCTGTCTCTCTCCCGCTCGCGATCGCGATCGCGGTCCCGATCCCCATCTCGCTCCTTCTCTGTAGAATCGCTATCGCGATCGCGGGGATCGCGCGACCGACTTTCGTCCCGCATGATCCGGGACTGCACAGGTGGGAGGCTGGTGTCTTGCCTGGCGCACTCCAGAACCGACGGCGCAGAACAGGTCCGAGGCTTTACGACAGGCAAGCGACTGCGACAACCATGCTTCAAAGGATGTTGCGAGCACAAGTGGTTGGGCAAAGCAGACCCTGCCGCGTCATGTCACTTTCTCCCGTAAGCCCCTCAGCCCGCGGGCGGATGCGCAGCGCAGAACTTTTGATTGGTCCGAGCTTGCGAAATCCAAACAAACGGGCCGGGCAACGGCCGCTGTCCCTGAAACGTCTAGAAGCAGACCAGGCCATCCGTGTCAGTCTTGAACTCTGCTAATTAAACCTGGCAAGGAGAATTGTTAGCTCCCCCATAAATTGCCTTCTTGGGAACCGCGGGGACCTAAGGGGATCTCGATTCTAATTAATGCTCCAATTAAAATGGCGGCCCAATCCATACCGCAACTCTTGGCTCGTGTTAATGGGGAAGGGCAACATGAATTTACATCTACAATTCCATGTTCAAGCATAAACCATTGTCAGGTAACATATGAAATCAATGCATAGTACATAAATTTATTGCTAGGTTTTATAAAAAGAAACGAAAAGCAACAGAAGAATACACAACCATGCACAAGTCTCCTTATCCAGCTACATCCGATAAGAATCCAATTGCGTAAAAAGGTCAAAGAAAGATGAAAGAAAGAAAGCTGAGATCAAGACTCTAAATGAATGCCCTCTCCTTAAATGCGATATCTGGATCCATTGTTGGCCAATTGATCCAGTGAACCCTCATCCACATAGCATCAGCTTGATTCGCCAGTACCTCGCGCTTCATCCTGTGAAACCCATTTCCTTCAGTCTTTCCCAAAGGCTTTAAGCGAGTACTAGTGGTTGAAAATACCCATGCCAGGAACTTGGTGCCTAATGGTCTCGAAGGCCCAATAGAAGCAAATAGGCCATTAGATTCGTTAGAATCCACCTCGCTTGGGATGAGCGGTGAGTATCGTTGATCCTCATCAATAATTGCTTTTGCATCTTTCCACTCACGCATGAATGAATAAACAAAGCACATCAATTTTTACTCAAAATCCAATCTATGAATATGATTTATTCTAATTTGAGTGATCAGGAGAATAAGAGTCAATAAACTCATTAAGGCCCCTTCCAGCGAACGAGTAGCATGGGCCCCATGCGACATACAATTGCAAAAGTTTATAGCACTGTTGAATGGTGAAACAAAGTCGGCAATATGCAGAGATGTGCGTACCCATTCAGCTCCTAGTTATCGGAATCGCTTGTTCTCGATTTCACCCGAACGCTTGGCCCCGCACCTTTGGTATCGCCACCAACCTCGCTTGCTGTAGGTAATGGTTCAGAAGCCGAGTCCTCAACCGTATCGTTAGGTTCGGCGGCTATCCTCATTTCCAAATCAGGGTGCCTCTTCTTCCACCGCACCATGTACAGTGATCCAATTATCAGTGTTAACCACATGCAGAACTCGAATACAGCAGCAGCTGGATATCCATGCGGGAACCGGGGCGCTTCAACGGTGGGAAAGGTGAAAAGGGGGATCCAAATTTGACAGCAAAATCCCAATGTCATCATGGAGGATATAATGAGGCCGCGTTCTCCATAATTCTCCTTCAGAGTCGAATTGAGCCACGAGTACTGTTGGTTTTGCATCAGCTTCCTGTCTAGGGTGACCAAGAAATCTATACTTACCAGAATTGGCGAGGCCATGCCAGAAAACCCTCCAAAATAAAAGGCACAAAACTTTAGTCCCTCTGGAATATTCCAAACTGCCAGTACAATGCACGCAAAGAACACAAAAGTCTATAATTGCATCAGGTTAGCTCCACGTATAGCATAGCGTGTCCGGAATGCATACAGCTTGGAATGTCCACAATCCCCTCAGGCTAAGGCATCCCGCTAGGGTTGTTCCAAGCCAGGAAGACAACGCTTTGATTAGGTCAATAAAAGTTGGCAATATGTTGATGAGTTCGACGGAGTGACCGGTGGTGCGAAGCCAGAGGGCCATGTAGCTTGTCCAATAGGCAGCTTGGCAAAGGAAACTAACATAATCAGCATGAACAAATCGCCTTGTACAGGGATAGCTTACACGTAACACGGAACACAAATCCACCACATTGGGCGAGAGAGTGTGTATTTGAACGTCTTCCAGGTGATTCCCTCATTTTCGACCGTTGGCATGCGCTTCACTGCGAGTGCGTGTTCTTCCTCTGTCAAGAACCATCGCCTTGGTGAGATGGGTAGACCAGGCCAAAAGGCAAACCCAATAAACGAGATCGGTAGCGTGATAATCCCTTGAACGATAAAGAGCCACCGCCAGCCAGCACGTCCATATACTCCATTGAGGTTGCGGTAAGCGGCGGCTTGGAGATAGCCCGAAAACATTGAGCCAAGCGAGTTTCCCATGAACCATACTCCAGCCCTTTTAAACAGCTCTTCGTTTTTAAACCAGCTACCGACTGCGTTCAAATTCCATCATCAGCACTTGGCGTAAACTTTTATTTGTTAATGGTTCAGACTTACGAATAAGGTGCGTGCCACCAAAAGACGATGCTTCGAGGAAACCCGTGATCGCACGGCAGATATAGAGGTGCCAGCTATACTTGATCTCCGACTGACAAAATGCGATAATCGCCCATGTGATTTGAAGTGTTGGTAGCATAAAAGCGGCACTGGATTAAATTAGAAAATTATCCGAGTTGATTTACGGAACGACCAAATGATAGAACATACAGCTTGGCTTTCGTTTGAAGGGTCATCAATGGAATCTGGCCAATGACATACGCCGTATTATCTGCATAAATCGAATTAGCGAAATTCCTGCTGAACGCGGCTGTATCATCGTTCAACTTGGGGATTCTTCGTGCCAAGCACATACAGGAAACTACATAATAATTGAGTTCGTTGCCGTAAGCCCCAAGGTCTTCCTTCATTCCCGATACATAGGCATTGGTCACGTTCTGCTGTCCTAAAAACTAGATCGAAATCAGTATTGCTTGCTTCCTCAATTGATCGTTCACCACTAACTCGACAAAAAACTACAACAAGATCCCGTTAGTTTCCGTATTTTTAAAGTGTACACTGCGATATCTTACAGCTCAGTGAACCAAACACCAGGATTGCAAGGTCGAGCTTCCGAAGGAGTTTCTTCTCCTCTTTGGGGTAGTGAGCGGCTAAATCGCCGTTAGCAACCATTAATAGCGGCAATATGGAAAACAAACACAGAAAAACTTACGGTACCAGTCAAAAACTGACAGCACAACCCCGCCCACCTTGGTCCTCTTGATCGCCTCAATTACAGCACCCATTCTGCCCAGTATCCAACCATATTATTGAACGCGGAAGAAAATGAAAACCCTTCCAATCTGATATATAAAGTCCTCCACGCAGTGATCGCCGCTGTGGTCGCCGTTCCTACAGGCCGCATACATGGCCAAGAGTTTGCTAAACTTGGCCAGGACGAGAATGAAACCCTCGAGTGGGAGACTTTTCCTTCGTCATCCTCCAAAGTATTGCGTGCGACATAATTGCTACATAGACTTGCTACTAACCAGGGTTTTATTCATGGTCTGCATGGTGTAATGGCTAGCATCCCACAACGCTTTTCTAGACTAACAGCAGTTCCCCTCCGAAGTGGGATGCCGAGGCTGCGCCAATCCCTACCCCAGCGCGGGAATCGTCAAACAATGACGATTGCGTAATTCCTTATCGGAGGTTGGGATGCATCAGTCTCCAAACTAATTTCTTATTCCCGTGCCAAACATGCTGCATTGCGGGATGCGTGGCGGGGAATTTGTGGGTAGGTGTGATCACGACATCGGCCGAAGACACATTAGACGCAACATCATTGGCGAGCGCAAACATGTACTGCAGCATCGGCAACCCTACTCAGTGGCATTGGGGGTATCGTTTTGCGATGAAGTGAGGGATCAGATTAAACTACTTAATAGCTTGGGTTTCGTATCAACGGCTCATATAGCATCGTCTGCCTGCTCCAAGCTCCATTGTGAAAGCAACAACCCATCGCCCAATATGCCTTCAGCCATTCCGTTGCATCAATACACCCATGTCCCAGAGACAAAGGAAGATCTGGACTGGGCTGACCGTAAGTCAATTTTGGTTTCATCGGACCGATGCAATGCCCCGGACACATGTACCTGACATGGTTGTGCAGTCGCCACCATTGACCTCTCCAAGTATGGCACCCCTGAGGGCAACAAGGAATTGGCAAACACCCTGATCGAGGCCATCCGAACCAAGGGTTTCTTTTATGTCACCAACTTTGGCATCTCCCAAGAGGCTGTCGACAGGCAGTTTTCTCTTGGGCAGGCTTTTTACAATCTCCCACTTGAGGAGAAGCTTAAATATGTGCCCGACCTCGAAAACGGCGATTATAATGGATATCGACCCGCAGGTAGACGCCTTCTGGCCGGGGGTGTACCAGAAAAGACTGAGGTGTGGAACATGGCCAGTGAGTTACCCCCCTGCACTGAACCGATGCCAAGAATGCAAGGCTAATATGTCGAAAATGTAGCCAAGGATGGTCACATCACCCAGCCAGTCCCTGGGCTTGTTAAAGAGAACCTAGGAGAAATTGAGGACTTTGCAAAGGTGATTTTTTTTCTCTGCCCAGATGACAAGACTCCGATCTAACATGAACGCGTAGGACTTGCATGACAGGGTCCTTGATCCCTTGAACCATTTAATCGCCCTCGCTCTGGAGCTCCCAGAGGACTTTTTCACCAAGGTGCACAAGTGGGAGACTCATGATGAGTCCCACTTGCGATACATGAGATACTCGAAATTCTCGCAAGAGGAGATCGACAAGTTGGACGATGGCCTTTGGTCCCACGGCCACACCGATCTGGGCACCATTACCTTGTTGTTTAGACAGCCCGTGGCCGGCCTCCAGATTAAGGACCAGAGCGGGAAATGGAAGTGGGCCAAGCCTCTTGACGGCAGTCTGACTGTCAACACTTGTGATGCTCTTAGCTTCCTCACCGGAGGTTACATCAAGTCAACCGTTCACCGAGTATGCATACCACTGCTCCTCAATCCTACACAACTAAGTGTGCTAATAATCTGGCAGGTATCGCTTCCCCCCAAGGATCAGCGCCACGTCGACCGCCTGGGCTTGCTCTACTTTGCTCGCCCTCAGAACGATCTCGTCTTGAACACCATTGACTCGCCTCTTCTGAAGCGGGAGGGCTTTACTCAAAATGAATTTGAGCAGGGAGGCCACCATGTGCCTGACATGGGAGAGTTCACTAAGCTGAAGCAAACCTGGCAGCAGCAAAAGGCTGGGCACTTCCGCTCGACGGATGGTCAAGAGATTCTACCCGGATTCCAGGGAAAGCTCCACGATTAAATTATATTTTAGGCATTATTGTATTGATAGGGTGTATTGCTGTGAAATTGCCATAATGAAACAAAGAAATACTATTTGGACGAATACTATTCATCATTTACTCTTCGATATACAGTGGTTAACACCGCTAACGAAACTTCAATTATGTTTTATGTCATCAAATATCAGTTCTTGCTTTTAATTTACGGGTTTCTTTCTAAGTACAGTTTACTAACCAGTATTTGAAATATGTTAACATCATTCTATTAATCTTTTTGTATTCAATCTTAATATGTTCAGAACCCAAAAGAAATCAACAACAGCAGCCTCCCTCATTATCATCATTCCCTCCACATCCGCAGCCATCACAACAGTCATCGCATCCACAGCAGTCGCAGCAATCACAACAATCGTCGTCATCTCCTGCGTTACCATTGTTGTTCTCGCCCCATTCATTGGCCGCCACAGCAGCGCCAGCACCAGCAAGAACTCCAACTCCAACACCAGTCGCAACAGCCGCGCCAGTAGACATACCCTTGTCCTCGTTGCTTTTTCGAGGTTGTTCTTTGGTGCGGTCCCATTGCTGATTGTCCTGTTGAGGGTTTTGGTATGTTCCATCGGTTTGCCTATCGCGATTATCCCATCGCCCGTCGTCGTATCCATCCCAACGTCCTTGGTCATAACCATCGTTGCGCCCTCGGTCATAGCCGTCACTTTCTCCTCGATCATGTCCATCATTTTCTCCTCGTCCATAACCATCATTTTGCCCCCGGTTGTATCCATCTTGTTGTCCTCGATAATACCCATCATCTTCTCCTTGAGTATAGCCATCAACTCGTCCGTTGTTGTATCCTTGCTGGTTGCCATACAAATATCCGTCCTGAGCGCCTCCATAGTACCCATCATTACGGCCTTCCACCCAGCCCTCCTGCTCGCCCGCTACATGGCCCGAATGGTACCCATCATTGCGGCCATGAGCATAGCCATCTCTCTCGCCTGAATTATGCCCATCTTTGTGACCCGAATTATATCCTTGGGCCTGGCCTCTGTTGAACCCTTGCTGGACGCCAGAGTTGTGCCCATCTTTTTGTCCAGAGCTATACCCTTGACTCTGTCCTGCCCTTTGCCCTCTGGCATATGCCGCATTTTCTGCATTCTTTATCGCAGCCATTTGCATCGCTTGGTTCGGTCCGGGTTGTGTTCTGACGACGGCAGGCTTGGGTGCTTGTACGTGCGTGTGGGAGTGCGAGTTCGAGTGGGAATGAGCATGGCCATGGGATTGTGTTTGAACATGGACATGTATATTGGGAGGAGCATGGCTCGTGTATCCTCCACGAGGTTGGCCTGCATGGCCGCCCCGTGCCTGAACAGGATATCCTCCTCGAGCGGGAGCTGGGTAGCCCCCCCGTGCTGCTACCGGATGGCCTCCTCTAGCTGGAGCCGGGTGACCACCTCGTCCCGCAGCCGGATAGCCCCCTCGTGTTTTCGGAGGCGTCGTGGTTTTCTTTCCCTGTTTCTGTCTATACCACGACAAGGTTTTAGCAGTTTTCAAGTAAAGTATTGCCAAGTAAAGAATGTCTAGGAAGCCGGCAAAAAGTTTTACTTACTGGGGCATATTTGATGTTCAAATGTATTTTTCAATATGGGATGGAAAGCTTGGAGTATCAAATGTGCAGGCTTCCATCGCCAAGCCAGCTACTTTTATAGTCCTGACTGCATGTTCCCGCCAGGCAATCACAGTGCAAAATGCAACAACGGGTGTGAATGAGGCTCAACCTCCGGCAAGGTCGACTCTCCACATCCTGGCCCCCAAGCTCACTGCATCAATAGCGGCGTCGAGGTGTTGATATTTTTAATGCTACCCCAGATACTGATAGGATGCCTTACGTTGAGCCACACACTCCACAGTCAATCAAGACCAATACAATATCCACACGAAACTAGTTCCACACACCTTGCCCCTTGTGGCTTGCAGAGCGCTTGAGCTGAGGCAAGATGGAGGGTGAGAGATACGCATCTCTGTCCAGGTTGTTCCCATGAACCCACGTTGCAAGCATCAAAGCGCCAGCCTTATCGGGCATGTTCGGCGGGTTTCACAGGTCGCTTAAAAGTGCACATGAATTTAGGGTGCCTTTCTGCCTGTGAAGACAGGCCCTCCTGCAGCTAAATCCGTAGAGCGTGGCTGTGGGTAGTATCAGGCTGAGAAGCCACGAAAATGCAACACATCCTTCGCAGCTGACAAAGATGATGCCACCTCTAAGAAAAGCAAACAGAATCAGGGGGTGTCGGCCGCTAGTCAGAGCCCTTGCTTTTTTTTGTTCAATAATACGAGACGAGAATGAGTAAATTTTGCCGTACCGTTGAAGCTTAACAATCTGACATGTCGGCGTTTATATAGCAGAGCGACGTTAGCAGTTTCATACTAACAGCTAATGTAACCATCCAGGAAGGTCAGCGGGGACCTGTAAGGGGTCAGCATGTAGAGAGAGCTTTGGGAAAGAATTTGGAATGCTGCGCAACCATTTTAATTTATATTGCCGCTTGGTGATCCACTTGAATGGCTTAGTTGCGGCTGACCAAGGCAAAACATTGGGTTGTGCGTGGAAAGAAGTGGTCTGATGCCGTATGAAGTAGGCAGAGGTTATGGGGCGGTGGCACGGAGGCAACTATCCTGGCGACTAATTATAGTCAATGGTGGAAAAAATGCAGGCGACATATCATCCGTCCCAGGTAAGCTATGAGTTTATCGCCACATGGATTTGCCAGCAATCGATGGGATGCGAGACCAATTTGATTTACTTGAGAGGGAACTTGGGTTTAAACATTAAGTATGATTCCATGACTGCTTCGCGCTTTGTAACGATTATAGAATACGTGTGAAGTTGAAACCTTGGAGGAGGAGGACAAGGCAAACAATAGCGTCCATCGGAATAAGGGAAACTTACTGTGTAGAGTTCATAGTATCCAAATTCAGCCAGTCAGTCATCAAATCTCATAAGAGGTCCTATGGTCTAGTGGTATGACGCAACCTTCACAGGCAATAAAACGCCCAGTACGGTTTAGGTCCCGGGTTCGAACCCCGGTGGGACCTTCTCTTTTTGTCAATCATGTTGATGATATACACATTCATCACATCAATTGGTTTTTTTTTGGTTTTTTTTTTTTTTTCCATTCGTAGTCGATTGCAAACTGAGTCTGACAGTAGAATTTTCTTCTCGCTCTCAGCTCATCGTACGACGGCATAAATACCTATCACCTTTTATAACATGATATTCTCAATCGTACAAGCCCTCTGTTTTACCTTGCTTGTCTTCTTGATTACCCAGGCCCAAGCCATTGTGTTTCATGTCCAGCCACGTGAGCTAGCCTAACATTGACTTGTGCCTGTGGCTCAAAAATAATACGATTGGGGTATTGCGTCAGGTGTAGGATGATTAGTTTTGTTCAGGGACCCCGAGGCCGGTTAGCTAACACCCTGAAGCTACTATGTATGCGACATCTAGAATTTTTTGGTCGACATTTTGTCATCAATTTCACACACTCATTTGTGACGGTTCCTGGTTCAATATACGTTTCCCGCTCGATCTGATGTTGCCTTTAGGGTAATACGAAGAAGAATTGGTAGGTTTTTATCCACACATCGACTAACCTCTTAGGCATTATCATTTCGCTTATCGTGGTGGCTAACAAAATGGCCGATTCACACACGACATGGATAGTTGGCCCTTTTTTGTGCAGTCATAAAATTGTTTCAGGATGAGATTTCTTTTACTCTTGCAACAATCCAGGATGTCCATTACTTTCGCTTGGCCTCTGCGAGGCGGGGTGATGGTTTCGCCAGTCAATGCTCCAGATCGACTCAGGGTCGCCAAGGATATTTCTTGGATCCCATTTTCGCTTAGGACGCCTTGTTTTTCTGGTGTTTCTAGCTCGCCCCGGATCTGCAATATGTTTATGTCCTGAGGGACCCAGCGGGAAGATCGAGAGGATCCTCTGGATCCAGAGGACCCAGACTCGCGCCGCGGACTACTCGGGCTTGCATACGGCGTTTTTCCTCTGCGGACCTACCCCACCTTGCGATGATGTCCACAAAGTCAGTCATCGGCCCTCAGCTAGTGTTGCACACATTACACACCCAGCTGCGACCAGAGGACAGCATCAAAATGACTCGTTTTCGGCCATGCATCGACCTCCACGCGGGGCAGGTGAAGCAGATTGTTGGCGGCACGCTCGATAGCACCTCATCTGCCCTTCAGACCAACTTTGTCTCGCAGCATCCGCCCGCTCACTTTGCGAAGCTGTACAAGGACAATGCCCTCACCGGCGCACATGTCATTATGCTCGGCCCTGGAAATGAAGGCCCGGCGAAGGAGGCCCTGGCGGCTTGGCCTGGCGGTCTTCAAATCGGAGGAGGCATAAACGACAAGAACGCAAAAGATTGGATGGATGCTGGCGCTGAAAAGGTAGGCAACCGAAATAGCCTCATTTGAGTGAAGCGGGTTACTCACCACGACGCACCTGGCAGGTCATTATCACGTCTTATCTCTTCCCAGAGGGTCGGTTCAGCCAGGAGAGACTGGACTTGGTGCTTGCGGCGCTCGGTGGCGACAAGAACAAACTGGTGATTGATCTCAGCTGCCGGCGACAAGGGGACGAGGCCTGGTACGTCGCCATGAACAAATGGCAAACTATTACCGACATGGAAGTCAACCAAGGTTCGAACCTCCGACTGCATGGGTATGCGCACGCTAACAGGGGTCAGAATCGATCAAGGCGTTGGAGCCTTACTGCTCTGAGTTTCTGATTCATGCAGCAGACAATGAGGGCTTGCAGAAGGGCATAGACGAGAAATTGGTCGAGAGGCTCACCCAGTGGTGCACAATTCCCGTCACTTATGCTGGCGGCGGAAGAAACCTCGAGGACCTTGAGACGGTGAAGCGATTGAGCGACGGCAAGGTGGACCTCACAATAGGTAGCGCACTAGATTGCTTTGGAGGCTCTGGCGTCAAGTTCGACGACTGCGTGGAATGGAACCAAAAGCAAGTCAGCTAAGGGCATTACGGAATGGACCCAGATGTCGGTTGCTCATAGCACCCCCCCACTCTTCAATTCATGGTCATGGATGTGCGGCTTTGAAAACAAAAGTCAGATGCAGCCAGAAGCAAGCCGCAACGAATTGCATCGCATGAAGACGCAAACAGGTTTGCAGATGCCGTCCCAATCGTTGCTTGGGAGCTGGCCTATTCCTGGTCTACATACAATACCACCTCGGAGAGCCCCCCCAGCGTTCCTGTATCATGCATGACCCCAACAATGTGCAAACTAACGGTTGATGCTTAGCAATGAAGCATTGATAGCGGAGAGAGCTAGGTGATGGTGGTTGTTGACATGCAAGTCTCTGGCTTCCTGCAGCCTAGTGCGTATCACGACTGACGAGCATATGGCGCAGAGGACATAACCCTAATTGGGGAGAGGAAGCGACAGACATTGGTTGGTGGGCGGTGGTCTCTGCTGGGCCGCGTCAAAGTACCGACATCGAGATTTTCTAGTGCCGGAATGGCTTCCCTCTGGCGCCCGGGAAGATCTCGATGCAAGACATGACGAAGGCATATGGGCGAGCCAGGCTTAGGCCGGGAGGTGGAGATGGGCGACGGTGCTGGAGGGTTTGGAGCGCGGGTCAACAAACATCAGTCTATGGAGACAAACATGCACATGGATATAGCTGCATTTGCAGACCCAAACCTAGACGCCCTAGAGCAACGAGACGGCCCAGATGTTGGAAAACGTACCACCCTGCAGCGGCCGCAATTGCTACGGGTCACCTTGGACGGAAAGAAAAAACAATACATAAAAAGTCATGGATATGACCTTGATGTGACGATAACAGTCTCGTAAACAAGTGCTGGCAAGTCGATACAATGCCAGGATTATGCCAGCATGTGCCAGCGGCCTCAGCCAATGCCCGCTCTCAGCGACCGCTGGCTGCGCCGCTGCCATGGCGACTTCAGCTGTAGGGCGCCGTCGGGTGCTACAAGACTCGCTGTAGCGGCCCCCGTAGCAGCACCTCGAGGGCACAGCGTTAGCGGAGCGGGGTAGAGGACCTGGCAGGGCCCCCCGGCGCATTGTCACAGAATGATTAGCGCCTGCAGGCCCCCGAGGTTGAACGCCCGTGGGCCGTCAGCGGGTTTGGTCCTGTTCTCGCTTTCCGCTCGTTGCCAGGCAACCTGCTCGCAGCTCCGTCCTTGTTTTGTTTTCCCCACGGCCAATCAGCGGCATCCCCTGCTGCGCTTGGCTGTGCGTCCCTTTAACACTTGAACGCCGCCAGAGCTCCCATTCTTCGGCTTGCTCCTCCATCGTCCGGCATCATCACATCGTCGAGTCATCGAGAGTGCCTTCGTCTGTTGACCTGCCCAGAGGGCGTGTTTCCTTCTTACCCGAACAGACTTGCGTCGCATTTGATACTTTGTATTCATTCACACTCACTCTCTCTCTCTCACCGTCGCCTGCTTTGCGTTGTCACTTTCACACCAGTCAATAGTCACGCCGACCTGCGACATTTCGCCCTCCGTTTTCTTGAGCATTCTTGGTTCCGCATGCCAATGCATTCGACATCACCCCGGCATACAATAAGCACTTGATCAGAGATTCCCCCTCACAGCCGTAGCATGGCCACCGAGCAGGTATGTTGTGTCTCGCGCCACCCAACCCCATTCTCGGGATGCGTGTCTCTGACTAGGAAAACACACAGGTGCATCCCTTGCGCATTAACAAAAGTACTCCAAACGCTACTCCCGCAAAGATGGCGAGCGGGATTCCTCGCCCGCTCTCTGAGCTGTCGCCCACAGAGATGAGGCGCAACTCCCCCAGCTGGCACCAGAGCACTGGCTCCCCCAACCCCAAACACAAGGTACGCTTCCTTCTCACATCCGCCCCGAGCGAGCATGCCGTGCTGACTGCCATGATGCAGAAGGGTGGTCTTAGTATCGACTCCTCTCCGTTTCAGTCTTCACCGATCGACGTCGTTGCTTCACCTCGCGTGTTTTGGCAAAATCGTAATTCAGAGAACTTCTACAGAGGTGGATCGCCATCTCCGAACCGCCGCTCTTCGATTGAGAAACTCCAGAAAGCCTCTCGGGTGAAAAACAGCAACATCTTGGCACTCGAGCAGAAGCAGGAATATGATCCAACTCGCGTGCCACAGTTCGAGCGGCCCCTGGCCAAGGTTCAGAGCAGTCCGTTTGGGAACTCCACCAGTCCCTTTCGCTCCTCAAACGACCGTCCTTCCTTTAGCCACCACCGCAATGAGAGCGTTCCCACAATGAGCCCGACCAAGTCGTCGATGTCTCAATCTGGAAGCTCCCCAACCCGTCCCCTGACACCCAGCAAGGATCAAGTCTCTCCTACCAAATCCTCTCTCTCTAGCTCGAGATTCAAGAGCAGTTTCGACATGGAAACTGGCACGTGGTCCGGAGACTCCTCCCTGACCGAGCGTGAACTTCCACCTGGAAGGTCCCTGCATCGTCATGCGAAGAGCGTGACCTTTGATGCGGCGCCTCCCCAGATCAACGAATATGAAATGGCGACCCCTGATCTCTCATCCATTGGCACCAACTCCCGCGAGGGAAGTTACGAGTCGATGGACGATGATGACGATGACATGCTCTATGACCCTGGCCACGTCGACATTGAGGGTGACAGCTTTGATGCATCTCTCGAAGACACCGATAAGACTCCCGTTGTCGGCCCAGATGACTGGAGAGGCGACAGCCCTCTGGTTCACCGCGCAGGACCTGGTGAATATGAGAGCAGCCCCATGCCCGACAATACTCCCTCAGTGGCCTCGGCTGGTCGTCCCAGCACGGCTCGCAATGACTCGTCCAACTCCAACGGAGAGCATCGCCCACTGCCCCCCCTTCCCGGCTTTGTGCGGGATAACTCTCGCGGATCCTCGCCTGCTTCCCCTAGCCTCTCGGCTACAGCAGAGAGAATGCTGGGTTCCTACAGGGGACTCCCATCACCTCCGCCTCCCTCCAGCGCGAGCAAGCTTGACATTCAGAGCCTCAGCAGTGGTCGAATGTCACTAGAGGAGAGATTGAGACTCATGATGCTGTCTGATGACAACAGCGGAAAGACCGCTTCGGAGCAGCAGCGTGAGAGACGACTTCGCCGAGCTAATGCCCGCGATCGACTCAGCAGCCCCATCTCCGAGCCTGAATCGACTGTCAGCATGCAAGAAGCACTGGAAGAGGACGCTGTGGGCGATATTTCCAATCTTTCCGGCCTGGGTGATTACGAGCTTCCGGCTCCTCTGTCGCGGGACGCCATCATGCGTAAGGTCAATGGCGACGCTGATGAAGAGGATAATGATTACAACTTCTCCTCGACCGCTGGATCTAGCCCAATCAGAGGCCCAGAGCGCGTTCTCCACCTCGATCCTGACGTTCCCATTCCCACAACCGAGGACCCCATGGATGACTTCTCGGATGAGGAAGAAGGCAGCGTCATTATTACTCGCTTGCCTGATGATCAAATCGAGTTCTATGAAGACTCTGAGTTTGATGATGAGGAAGATGATGAGGAAGAGGAGATGCGCCAACCAGGAGATACCGACAGTGAAAGCCACTATTCGGAGCAGGAGCCGGCTCACGAAGAGCTGCAGGTAGAGGAAGTAGAGGAGACAAAGGAGATGAAGGACGAGCCTAATACCCCTCGGGCTACCACGCCTACGCAGATGCGAAACCTTGAAAACTCCCTTCTCGACTTCGGCGCTGAGACAAAGGAGGATTCGTTTTCACGTGACTTTGAGTCATACATGCTCCCTGAACCCAAGGAAGAAGAGGCCAAGCAGCCTGAACCTGAAGTCGAGGTTCAAGCTGAGCCCGAAGTTGAGCTTGAGCTCGAAGCCCCGAAGATGGCTGAGGCCCAAGCCTACCTGCAGCGTCCCTACACCCCTGAGAAACTACTTTCTAAGCCCGAATACGACGGCACTGGATGGGGTGACCCAGAGGACGAGTACGACGACGAGCCTGGAACTCCAGAGTCAGTCATCCATCATCCCATGGCTGATGAGGAGGAGGAGCCTGCAGCTGAGCCGCACACACCCAAGATATCGCCCGCTATTCCCGAGCGATATGCTACCATCAAGTCTGCCTCTGGATCCAAGCTCAAGACTCGACTCTCCAACACGCCTTCTGACATTGCCGCCATGCGAGAGATTCGCCGCCAAGTCAGTGTCGAAGTGCCAGACATTCCAGCGATTCCAGACCGCCACAGCAAGCGTCTCTCTCGAGACATGGCCAACGGCCTGCTTACCACCGGCGACGAGTTTATTGAACGACACCCAAGCTTCAAGAACCGGAGCCTTACTCTTGATCTTGACAACCTCGACTTCAGCCTTGACCAGGACTTTGAACGAGTCATTGAGGCACAAAAGGTGGCTTTTAACCATTTCATTCAACAACCCCAAGTCATAAACCGCAACTGCAGCAGACAAGCGTCTACTGAGAGTGCTCAGCCATATTTGAGAGAATTAAATGCTAACGTAACGTCTCGTCAACAGCGCGGTTACCTTATGCGACAGAACACGAAGCTGATTACCGCAAGCGACAAGGACACGGACGAGCCTCGAGGCGCCCGATCAGCCGGTAACTCGCCGGTCAAGGAAGACCGTCCCATGTCGTGTGTGGTGGAGCCTTGGAACGGCAAGTCGCGCACAAAGAGTGTGCGAAAGCGAGTCAGTGGTAGCACGGGTCCTGTTCCTCCAATGCCAGGTCAGGAGAGCAACGCGACAACCTCCCTCAACACTCAAATCATTGAGGAGGAAGTCGGACTTGAGATGGCCACTCCTGAGAGCGGTGAGCGAGGTCGCCTCTTCGTCAAGGTCATGGGTGTCAAGGACCTTGACCTTCCTATTCCCAAGAGTAAGTCAATACATTGCCGTCCACGCCCTGAATCCCCACTGACGAATGTAGACGAGCGTACTTGGTTCAGCCTAACGCTAGACAACGGCGTGCATTGCGTAACAACAGCTTGGCTTGAGTTGGCTCGCAATGCCCCCATTGGTCAGGAATTCGAGCTCGTTGTTCCCAACGACCTTGAGTTCCAGCTGACATTAAATGTCAAGCTGGAGAAGCCCCCCGCCCCGACCAACCCTAAGCTTCCCCCCCAAGCAGCTCGAGTCCACAAGCACAAGACCTCAACACTGAGCAGAGTATTTGCGTCGCCCAAGAAGCGCAAGGAGCTTGAATTGCGCCAACGTGAGGAAGAGGAGCGAGTTGCCCGGGTCGCACAGCAGGAGAAGGATGCTCAGGCTCGCAAGCGCAACACCCCACCAACTCCCTATGAGCTCCTGTCCCCTCTTGCAGCTGAGGATGGCAGCTTTGCTCGTGCCTACGTCTGCCTTCGGGAGCACGAGACCCGATGCTTTGGTCGGCCGTACATGGCCGAGGTTGCCTGCTTCAACGAGTGGGCAACTGAAGAAGCTGGCTTTGCATCCAGCGTAAAGAGCAAGCGCGGTAACACGGCTGTTGTCCGCAAAGCCCCCTACAAGATTGGAAAGCTGGAGCTTCAGCTTCTATTCGTCCCCCGCCCTAAGAATGCTTCGGATGATGACATGCCCAAAAGCATGAACTCTTGCATCCGAGAGCTGAAGGCTGCTGAGGAACGTATGTCTCGATGCTGGGAGGGCCACCTGAGCCAGCAAGGCGGCGATTGCCCTGTAAGTACCTATCTCTAAACTGGCCTGAAGCCTTAGCTAACAACATTGCAGTACTGGCGCCGTCGATACTTTAAGCTAGTCGGCACCAAGCTGACTGCCTACCACGAGGCCACGCGACAACCTCGCGCGACCATCAACTTGGCCAATGCCAAACGCCTGATTGATGATCGCCGTACTCTCACTGAGAAGGAGACTCTCGGAAGGGGTGGCCGCCGTCGCCGTTCCGCCTTTGCCGAAGAGGAAGAAGGCTACATGTTTGTTGAGGAGGGATTCCGAATCCGATTCAACAACGGCGAGGTCATTGACTTTTATGCCGACACGGCTGAAGACAAGGAGGGCTGGATGAAGACCTTGTCTGACGTTGTCGGTCGCGACACTGTTGACGATGATTCTCGAGCAAGGTCCAAATGGTGCCAATTGGTTCTCCGACGAGAGGATCAGCTTCGTCGCCGAGCATCTGGGCGCCGGGTGAACTCTCGACCAAAGAGCATGTTCCTCTAAACAGACATATGACAAGTAACAAGTACGAGGCAACGCCGGGATGACGAATCAGATGACAGACCCGGACCAGGCGTTCAGGGTCGGCGAGTTGACTCATGATACCTCTCCACACGTGAGAGGTTCTAACATTGGCATGAACATTGGCATTGGCATTTGCTGCATAGGTGTTGTTAATTTGATGAACTTGGGATGGAGTCAGGCGAGCCTTGGGGCCGTTTTTTTTTTTTTTTTGAGAAAGGGGAAATTTGGCGCCGTTTTTGCACTTTCAAGGCGTCGGCAGAGACAGGACTTGTCATTTTCATTGTGTTTGTTTTTCTGGTGGCACTGGTGCTGCGCATATGGGAATATTGTATTGGTTGTAACCTTTGGGACTATAATGAATTCTTAAAAGATGTTCTCATTCTATTCTCTTCTCATTTCCTATTTCTTATCCTTTTTTTCTTGATTTTATTTAGTACTGCTTCAACTCGATTCCTCTATCAAACCCACTTGCCTGATGTCCGTCGTCATTTATGTTTCTCACGTGACCGGACCAGGGTGCCATTGAAGCATACGTAGCAGAATCCCTGTTGAGGGCCAGGACGGGTAGCGGGCGGCATCGATCCCTTCAGCTCCCTTTAGCCTTCTGTAGAGTGGGGAGCTTTCGAGGCGCAGCGTGAGTTTCAGTGGGATTTGCTGGGTGCCAAGGGACCTCTTCAGCACTGACACCTGGAGCTACCCAGGCACTACCTCATCTGGCATTAGCATTGACATTATTAGCATCCACGACGTGTGCTTCCCGCAACTTTGCACAAACACCAACCTTTGCCCGCCGTCCTATTATCGCGCCCGCGCACCACCGACGCCCTCTCTACTCACCATCTCCTCATCTTCTCCCGGCCTCCTCGCGACATCCACCGCAATCATGGCCGGCCGTTTTGTGCGGGCGTCCAAGTTCCGTACGTGCTGGCGCAAAGCCTCCCGCCCGCGCCGCATCCGCCGCCCATGACATGCTGACGCCGCTCTGCAGGCCACGTCTTTGGCAAGTCTACCAGGAAGGAGTTTTGCTACGACAATTTGCACATCAGCCGCAATGCCTGGGATACAAACTTGGTCAAGGTGCGTTCAGGTGCCTCAGGGGGAAGCTGTTCGTGGCACTGACATGGTCCCATCATCACTAGGCTAACCCCGAATACCTCTCCGTCAATTGGGATTCCTCCGGTGGTGGCGCGTTCGCCGTCATTCCCTTGAGCGAGCGAGGAAAGGTGCCCGATCAGATCCCACTGTTCCGCGGTCACACTGCCGCAGTCCTCGATACCGATTGGTACGGTCGCCCCTGAACCCCGCGCTCTTTCTCCGCGAGCTGACAAGTGTTAAGGAACCCCTTCAACGATCGCATCGTCGCCTCTGCTTCTGAGGACGGAAAAGTCTTTATCTGGGAGGTCCCCGAGAACTTCACCCTGCACACTGATGCTGAGGAAATCGTCGATGTTGCGCCCATCCGCAAGCTGTCTGGCCACACGAGGTGGGTTGTCTGGCCTCAAACCCAACCGCCGATTCGGGCTGGAATGCTAATACCCCAACCAGAAAGGTTGGACAGGTTCTCTTCAACCCCGCTGCCGAGAACATTCTCGCCTCCGCGTCGGGCGACTTTACCGTCAAGATCTGGGACATCAGCACCGGCCAGAACCACTTCGTCCTGAAGCACGCCGACATTCTCCAGAGTCTGTCATGGAACGCCAGTGGTGACATGCTTGTCACCACCTCGCGTGACAAGAAGATCCGAGTGTGGGATGTCCGTCAGGAGAAGGCCATTCACGAAGCCCCCGGTCACGGAGGCGCCAAGAACAGCCGAGCCGTCTGGCTTGGTGAGCACAACCGCTTCGCCACGACCGGTTTCTCGAGGATGAGTGAGCGACAGATCGCCCTGTGGGAGCCTGGCAACCCTGAGCCCATCGGTGGATTCACTATGCTCGACTCTATTTCTGGTGTCTGCATGCCTTTCTGGGGTACGTCTATTTTGCAGGAAGCTTATCGTTCTCATCACTAACATGCGAGTAAGATGACGGCTCCAACTGCCTTTACCTTGCTGGAAAGGGGTAAGTTTACTAGCAGCAGGGCACGAGACCGATTCTGACATGGTTTAGTGATGGTAACATTCGATACTTTGAGTATGAAAATGACAAGTTCGAGTTCCTCAGCGAGCACAAGTCTGCCGACCCTCAGCGAGGTATCGGCTTTGTTCCTCGACGTGGTATCAACGTAAGTTCTGCCTCGTATAAACACGCTCAAGCATTGCTTACATGAATAGGTTCACGAGAACGAGGTCATGAGGGCCTACAAGACAATCAACGATGCTTACATCGAGCCCATTTCCTTCACTGTGCCCCGACGTGCCGAGACTTTCCAGGCTGACATCTTCCCCCCCGCCGTTGGAACGAAGCCAGCTGTCTCTGCCCAGGAATGGATCGAGGGCAAGACTGGTCTCCCCGCCAAGATTGACCTGGAGAGTGTCTACGATGGTACTGCCCCCAAGGAGGTCCCGTCCGACTACAAGCCTGCTGCCCCTGCTGCTGCCCCCGTTGCTGAGAAGCCCGCCCCCAAGAAGGAGGAGCCCAAGCCCACTCCCGCTCCTGTTGCTCGAGCTCCCCCCACGGTGAGCGAGCAGAAGGGATCTATTTCTGCGATGGCCTCCAAGTACCAGGACAACGAAGAGGAGGACGAGGATGATGATGATGAGACCTCGAGCTTCGATGAGGTCTCTCGCCCTGCTCAGCGCACTGCCGTGCCAATCCGCTCTGAGCCCCCCAAGCCCGCCCCTGCTCCCGTCAAGGCGCAGTCTATCCCCCCTGCTGCTACTCCTTCTCCCGCCCAGACTCCGACTCCCGCTGCCGCCGCTTCCTCCTCCTCTGCCAATGACGGCTCTCTTGACGAGATCAAGCAGTTGCTCCAGAACCAGATTCAGCTCATCTCTGCTCAGAGCAACCAGATCAGCCAGTTGACGACCGAAGTCGAGTCGCTCAAGCGCAAGGTTGGCTCTGGATCGCAGGACCAGAGCGAGCGTATCCGCCAGCTCGAGCTCGAGCTTGAGGAGGCCAGGTCTTAGATTACGATAGCGGAGCTGTGCTCCTTGTATCAGGAGAAGAAGAGTTGTCATGTTGGAAACTCGAGCGTGTGTGGATGATTGTAGCGACGACATGTATATAGGTGTTCAAAAGGCCGCGTTTTTTATGTCTGCCGTGATCTTTCTGTCCCATTTCTTTCGTAGCCAGCAATGTTCGCAAGACGTTTGACATTTCTATTTACCCTTTTTTTTTTCACAAAAACCACTGTGCCTTGCGTGGATTGATTAAGCCTGGATAATTGTTTGATCGCCGTGTTCTTGACACATTCCATGTCCAAACTTCGACTGTGACTTGCGTGCTGTAGTCCATGTTACGCAATGTGGTACTTCCAATGATAGAGATTTGAACTTCTGCCCATCGCTACTAACCTATACCTACGCCATTAACAAAGCGACCCGGGCTTAGTCTGTCCCTAAATTTCCACAACTACGCAACGAATTTCCTCTGATGCCGTAATTAGGAAAAAAAATACTCCTAAAACCTAATATACGACCTCGCCTTGTGGGCTGCAGGGCATCCCAACTCAATGCATTGAATCCCAAGCGGCCTGGACTCCTACAACGTTACTGACCACGCCGGACCGACATCCCACAACTCACAAGCGCCATGGCTTAGCATCAACTCGCAAACAAGCGATTTGCGCATCACAATATCACAAAGTTTTAGTTTCGGTCATGTTTTTCGCATTCAATGGCAACGGCACGCTCGTCCTTCCGCTGACGTGGCGCGGCTGGTGGGATGCAATAGCAGGTCTGTTATGCCCTCTGGGCCCAAGCGGATGACAATCATCGAGACCTCATGCAGTGAGGGGATTCATATCGAACAGTTTCATGTATCATCCCATCTCACCCGCGGCAGACCAACGCTGCAGGATCGACCTATGGATTTTGTAACCAATATAGACAATCAAACAACCGTCTTATTCCTTATTTCTTTGCTTTTCTTCAACAGAGCATCTGTGGGGGGTTAGCTACTTTGGGGACTTGACGACTACCCTACACCCGGACAAGCAGACGAGAGAAAAAAAGACATGTGCAATTGTCAAAGCGCGTCGGGTTTACATTGCGCCATGAATATTTGTCACGATAACTCATTGGCGAGTGTCTATCATAGCCCGTTTAGCCAGAACCTGTTACACAGAGCTTGCTTTGACCCTTCGCCTAACACGAAGGCCGGGTCTCTCTGCAACCCTAGGAGCGGCACAGCAACATCGTGGGCATCTCGGCGCCGGAGCAGCGAGCCCCAAAAAACCAAACCAAACCAAACCAAACCACCATGGGGGCCCCCCCTCCCCGCCCTTGCAGCCCGTCAACCATGGCATGGGACAACGGCGCCTAACCTGGACCGCGGGAGCCTTTGGATTAGAGCAGAAAAAAGCTTATCACAATGCATTAAATAATCTGCTACAACGGATCCCCCGCGGGAGCGTGATCGGCTGCTCGGGGCTGTTTCAGAGGCGAATCTCCCTTGCAGAGAATATTCTCCGAGTGGGCGAACGGGGGGCGTTGAGACCGGTCAGCTTGAGGGGTGGCGGCGCCTACGCACAGCGACATGTGCGGCGCTCTGTTACCCAGTTCCGGGGCAGCGGCCAGCATGGACAGAGGCAAAAAAACAGCTGCCGCTGGGATCTCGTCCTGGCCGTGGCCTCGGGGGGGGGAGGAGTGGCGAGGGCCCAGCCTCGGAGGGACTGCCTTTGTGACAAGGAGACAACCCAGCCACTCGGGGCGCCGGGACAAGTGGGTTTACCGCCGACCAAGTAACCCGAGTTTATGCTGTCGCGCCGGGGATGCTTGCTTCAAGATCCATGGCCGTTTCACAATAAGGGGGTCTCCGATGGGACGCAGTGCATGGGTGCAGGTCCGGATATCGCCCAGGGCCGCTCCTTGGACCAAGAGTTGACCTTTTACTATACTCTTTCAGCGTGCCCGAAGCAACCAAGTCCCACGACTGCGGAGAACCGATGCTGGCTAGTTAGCATCACATACGGCCTGGGCGCCACCGGCCATGGAGGAGAAGGCGGGCAGTATCGCCTTCTCGAGGATGACCCTTGGAGTATATCACCAACATGCCTCGTTACAGTACAGCAGCCCCACCTCGGGCACTTTGCAAGACGGGGATCCTCAACGTCTACTTCCTTTACGCTTAGATCTACGGCTTCCCGCTTGGGTCAGAGGAAGCAGGCCGCCCAAGGCCGCCAATGGCCGCGGCACCGTGCAGGAGCCACATCGATGGAGAGAAAAATGTCAGTGTTTGATCTGCACTGTTTTTGCTGACCGAGTCCTTGCCGGGGAGGGAAACCTGGACAAGAAGAAGGTCGAGGGGGATGCTATTGTGGATATTAGGAACCGCTCTCGAGGACAAGATGAACCAGGGAGCGAGAAAGGGCCCGTTATGCAACTGTTGGCTGATGTCGTCAAACCCTCATCTACACGCTTCCAACGGCCTCCAACTGCCGACTGAAAGAAGCAAACATGAACAGAGGAGCACTTGATCAGCTCACTTGACTGGATATTCGCGGGTTTACCCGCCACCGGCTTATTTGCCACTGAAACTGAGAGATGAGGAACCCCCCTCATCCATTGCCATCAAGACTCAGAGGGGCGCTGAGCACACGAGTCAAGCAAGTGAGAAAGAATGCAACCATGACGGGCACGATATGTAGCACGCAGTAGTACTGCCGGCTGGATCCCATCCGCAACTTCTAGCGGGATGTTGGCTAAAAGCCACAGTGCCTGGACCCTTGATACCCCAGAAACAAAAATGCCCCGAAGGTGAGGGGGTTCTTGGTTTCGAGCAGGTCTCATTGCGTCAAGTTATTCTGGAAGAACCTGCAACCGTCTCTTGGACGTTTCACGTACCTGAGAGCCCTGGGGATTCCTCCTGTGCGGTTTCGGATTCTGCACCAGATTGGGACGTGACGGCAGGGAAAGCCATAGTACCCATGTGGCTCAGCGTGAGGGGTTGCATCCGTCAAACGACCACGAGCGGCTCGTCAACTTGGGCTGCATACCAAGTAAGGGCGAGGGCCGATTTTGGACCGGCTGACAACCCCCGTATGCAGGTTCAGAAGACGACCAGGTCTATAGTTCCACCCCGATGCACAGGGCCCGGTCCAGGAACAGATGGCGAGAAGGGAGACTATTATCCCCCCCCAGACCCGTTAGGGTTGATGGTGGCGGTGGTAACGGTGAAGTTCGTGTTAGTGCTGCTAGATAGATGCCATTGTTTCAATGAGCTCGGGCGGTTTCAGGTATGGTGGTCGGGCTGTTGCATTGTCGAGTAGCTAACGTCACCTTTTCCGAGATAGGGCGACCCGAGATCTGATGGTAGTTTCTGACGAACTGTGCCGTGCCCACATGTCACTTCAAAGAGTCGGTTCAGATACTGGGATTAGGTTGTTGTTGAGCAATGCGACGGGCAAGCGCCGAATCTTGGCCGCACCCTCAACCCCTCAAACGACCAAGGAAGAGTGACCCAGATTGACAGGCCTTGGGCCGCTGAAATGAATATGCTTGATAAGCTGAACTAGATCCTCCGTCCCATCACGCACGCGATCTCACTGGCTTCGATGTCATCAGCCCCTGTTTGTTTGTCCCTCAGTTGGCGCCGACTTGGAGAGAAGCATTGTGATGGCCTCGGAGCCGGGCACCCACGCCAGGCTTTTGTGATTCCACCAAAGACAGCACCATCGGGGGTTTCAACGTCTCCACTCCTCCCGGTCACAGCCAGATCGGCCATAACAAAAAAACAAGGCTTTGGCTGCTATTCCTGGCCCGTGCCAGAATTGAAGAGGCTGGCGGAATGCGGGTGAAGATGAAGCGAAGGGGTCACAGGTTGGGCTCAACGTGTAATATGTCCAATCAAGACTGAGAAACATGACCCAAACCGGGCCTTCTCCACGAAGGAGCTGCGTCACACTGGAGGGGTGAGCTCTTCAGGCTTCTGATTGGCTGCCTCAAGTTAGAGTCATACTAATTTTGGATCTTAGCAGGGCTCTGAAACGCCAGCTTCCAGCGTTACAACGGCCCGTCAACTTAACCTATACCAGTTTGGCGCCTGCTGGCGGTTTCGCCCCCCCTTCGACTTTCCCACACTGGCTTGCTCGTTGTTTTTTATTCCTCAATTCCTGGGGGGACGTTTGTGTTTCTGCCGTAGGGCAGGCCAGGTGGCCAAGGGGCTGTGGATACAATGCCCTCATTGACCAGATCAGATTGGCGAGCTAAACGCCCACGCTCACATGTCTCCAATTACTTGCATGTGAGATGGTTACAGCGTATTGCGAAAAGCGTAGTTTCGGGAAATGATTGCATGATCAACTTGGGAAGCTCAAGGCTTACTCCGAAATGGCCGACTCTCAACTTGGCGACGCCGTCACCGCCATTGGGCACCAAGAGCATCTCGACCAAAGACCGCTTGAAAGCTGGCTTGACACCGTCATGCGGCAACCACAACTTGTCCAGCGACTCTTACTCACGTGTGATCTGCCCTGGCTTGTGATTTAATTAACCCAGGGGCTTTGCAGATATGTGTGTTCTGGCGCCTAATGCTACTGCAGGCTGGCCACACGTGGATCGTTCCCGCATCCGACTTCAAGAGCGATGCAAAAGTAGGCGGCCGATGGAATTGCCCGTAAACTCGAGCCCTGAGCAGCTGCAACCCCGTGCACGGTGGACCGGGTCTGGGCTCACCACCACTTGCTTCCGGAACGGAGGACACTCGCCGCGGCGGCGGCGGGTCGATCAAGCAGTCGATCTAAGTGTTGATGCGAGGTCATGATCGGATACTGGGAGATCCCATGCGATGAGCTCTGCACTTGTCACTTGTATCAGGCCTGGTAGCCATTCTAAAACAATCAAGCCTTGCAATGTCACATTGAAAAAGTTGGTCAAACCCGTTGGGCTAAATCTTGGCAGAGTCATTCTACTGCACCATGGCGGAAAGAGAATCTTTCCAAATTTAGGGTTTATTTTTACCCCGATCGACGCTTTCTCACTTTCATAGAGGCTGCAGATTAGCGATTGCCCTCGGCCGCGCACGGGGTGCTTTTGGAGAGCACCATCTATCACATTATTCTTGTCGAGTCATCACAGAGACATGGAGATTCTAGCCGCTGGCTAACTCTCCATCCCGGACACTGCTCTTGTGTTGGCACGTTCAATGAAAGCCATTGGCCCACAAAAGAAATATCTTCTGTCCAATGAATTGCTGGATAAGGCAATGGTAGCATCGATTCGATGTGGTTGATAAACAAAAAACTTGGATGGGCGGCGTGGCGCGTGGCGGGGCCGGACCTGCTGGGCTTTCAGTGCTTCGGAACAGTGTTGGAGGGGGCGTGGAGACTAGTGAGGGCCATTCAGAGGGCGAGTGTCGCTAACATTTATGGAGACGTGAGGCACCAGAAACGAGAACGCTTCATGATGCAGTCCCGCAGGCGCGTTTCATATTAATGAGCCCCCCTCCTCTTATGTCGACTCAGCCTTCGCAGGGGGTGCACTGTCGCCGACCCCTCTGGACTCTCTAACACTCCTCTTGGCTGTCGACTTTTTGGCCGCACCCTTGTTTGAAAACCTTTGACTTTGCTGAGTGGATGGGGACGATGTGTGTAGGTTAAAGCGGCGACGCAACGTGGCCATTTCTTGCTGGCCCACCGGAGCCAGGCTAAAATGAAAATGACTGGCCGACAGCAGAGAATATGGGATAGGTTGAGGTTAATACTTTCAAATCGACGGTAATAGCTTCTCAGAGGTCTGAGCCCGGATCATCCAGTGGGTGGGGATTATTTCTTTAGCATGCATGGTGCTAATTGTGGGATGCGTCCTTCAGCCTGTCGGCTTTAGAAGGGTGAATCGCCTTCTAGCCTGGCTAGTGTCTTTCGATGGCCTGATCCAGTCGACATGCCTCCATCCGAAATTACGTTGGGCCCCGCAAGATAGTACATAAACTGGTTTTTTGGACTTGGGCCGGGTAGGAACCAAGCACAGGTGGAATTGTGCGGGTTCGGATGCGGATACAAGGTACCTCGCGGCTATTCTGGAGGGGCACCGAGACATAAGCAGAATCCTCATCTCGGTTCACTGCATTTGTGTTTGTGTGGGAAGATGGATCCCCAGATTTGTTTTTAATGCTAGGGCTGGTGATGGTGGCGACGCCAATCAGGGTCACCGTTTTGTTTTGTTTTTTATTCCTCTCTTTCATGCCGGTAGATTAATTAATGTTTCCGTCATGGCCCAATGTTCTTCCGATTGTGCACTACACAAGAGTTGAGAGATCACCATAACGGGCTATGTGCCGGGGTAAGGATTTGACATGCTTGCAGGTCAATGAGATGCACTGGCAATGATGTGCTTTTCCTGGAGATGGACTTTCTGAACATCATTTCCGGTTCTCAGTAGGTGAGTGAGGAACGGACCACCACGGCTGAGCGGGAGACTCGGTTCACTGAGTCGAGAATCGTTGGCGTAATCAAACACCCATACGCGCCGACTTCGAGTAAGCTGTCGCGCCCCTATTTTACAACCAACCCAACAGCTTGCGGTGAGTAAGAAGGGTAATCTTAACCCGAATATTATTGCCCGCAACGTGGATGCGGAAGTAGCAACGTTTAAGACACGGGTGTGGGTGAGCTCGCTAAAAACAAAAGAGACAACGTGGTGCCTCTATGGGAAGTCTCAAGTCGCCAGACATGTGTGTTTGGGGACTTTCGCGGTGGCTTCGAAACATCAATATGAGGTAACGTCGCGCCTGCATACCAAATCGCGTTTGTTTGTTGTGATAAGAATCCATCGCTGCAGAATAAAATGATACGGGACTTGCAAAATCGGTTTCATTTCCGGTCGCAAGAATTAAGCCACTTAGCACTCATGTCTAAGGATAATTTGGACACTGAGCTGTGTGTCCATCTCATGACGCTAAGACAAATGGCCATGCTATTGTTGGATGGTCCACACCTGAACGAGCTGGTGATGACGGGCTGGCAATCTCTTGGACTCCACAGCTGGTCGGTGCTCTGCTGTGGTCGTATACACTTGTGATGTTCAACTGGTCGGCTTAAGAACCGGGTTGCAATGAGGTCCGAGAGCAGCTGAAGGTCGCGTTCACCCCGGCTTCAAAAGCGTCGCCGCCTTGACCATCAAAGTTGCAGGTGCAAGTGGTTGTCTGCAAGGCCATATCCTTGAGGGATGTTTTGCGTCTGGGCATTGTGCTGATTCTTTTCGGGAGTGTCTCTGGGATTTTTTTAAGCTAAGCTTCAGAATATCCTGCGGACCCAATCACCGGGCTCAGACAGGCGATACGCGATGTGGCCGTGTCAGGAACCGCCTAACGCCCACTCCACGCAGTTTCATTTTTTCCCAGTTGAGTTATGCAGAAAGCCCAAGTGTATGATCGTCGCCATTTCTGCTTCTAGTCGGCCATATGACCGTAAGCGAAGGCCAAGATGAGTATCATGAGGAAGAATGACCGACTGCAGCAAGTTCGAATGCGACACCAGTTTCGTTTCCGTCATCCCCTGCGCTTTCTGCCCTGGCCAAGTCCAGTCCAGTTCTGCACTCTTGTCCGGCGAGTAAGGGGAGTGCTACATCCAGTGAGGGGCGTAAGGCTATGAATGCGGACAGGGTAGTGAGCAGCGTAGCCCCTGGTTTTGTTGACAGGCTCTGAATCCACCCACCGTGTCTGTTGTCAGTCCGCCAGCTTTCTGCTCTTGTGCTCGGTCATTGCGAAAGCCACTCGACGCCTCCCGTCGACCGGCATGCAGCACGCAGAGTACTCGACCATCGCGCGCAGACACACGCGCCCAATTTCCCACGCCGAGCGGGCTCGCAGCAGCGCACGGCACCCCAGCTGGCACAGGAAGGGGCACAAGCCTCCTGGGAGGACCCGACATGGGGCGCCCCAAGAAACAAAGAGTCTTTGGAGGGCATCACCCCCCCTGTGAATACCACGCCATGCCATGTCTCTCCGTGCTTGCCCATACCCATGCCATCCCTGGCCGGAAGCGACGCAGCCCCGTTTTTGGGGATCAGGGGACCTATCAGTCAGATCCGAAGAGTCGAGTGAGGTGCTGTGTCGACATAGGAATCCAGACCGAAGAGCCAGAAGGTGTGGTGGACGGCACAGCCTTGGACAAGTGGAAAAGGAGGGGAGTCTGGGCGACGCCGATGGGCGGGAATGGCACCCTCTCCATCCTTCCCAGGATGTAATCTGGCGAGCACAGAAACTGCAGCTAAAAAAGTCGCTTAGTGCTTGTTGTTCGCGCGACGTCGAGTCCTACGGTAAAGTTTTCGTGTATTGGCACTGTGGAGGGACGCACAGTACAATGTGCTATGCCTAGATGCGCGCCATGATGCAAAGTACCTTCTCCGCTCTTGCGACTGTGTACTTGCCTAGTTGAGTTGTGCGCTGCTGGGCCCCGCTGCTGTTGAATTGTGCTGGTTGTGCCATTGCGGCGTGCTCTCCCGCTGTCCTGGGGGCCTTGAGTCCCGCTATGCCACCTTGTCCCTTAAAAAAGCACCGTGCGTGGGTGGCTCTCGGTCACCATCCACTACTTGCCCACTCTTACTCACTCGCACTTGCCTGCGCCAAGGTAAGGTTACCGTCCCCCCAACCCACCTTCCCCGTTCCCCGTTCGCTATGCACTAGGTACCTGGGTACCCAGTGACCACACCTGCCTTGGTACCTCTTGCCCTCCCGCCGGTCGTCGACGCTACCACACAACTCATTAAACCCCCCAGTGTCCTCACCCGCTGCCCTTTCAGATCCTCTCCGAAATCTCTTCCTCTGTCGTTTTCTTTATTTTCCCTTCATTTCTCTCCCTTTCCTCCTCCTCCCTCCCCCCCTCGCTCCACCGTCTCCGCGCCCCATTCCGGAGTCGCCCTCGACATCGTTGTTTTCTCTTTCCATTTCTACAGGCCCCGACGCCGCCGACGCTCATCTTCCCCTCACGCTTCAGTCGTCCTCCGTTCCATCACTACGAGGTCGCTGGTTGCTTGATGTGCATCGTTCCATCGGCCCTGTCCAATTATTATTTTTTATTTCGTTATTTCTCTGTTCGCATACAGCTTTAATCGCCTCTATCGCTCGTTGTCGCGCGCGAAACTCTCGGCTTCCATCTCTCACAATCGCGAACACCTTGACGGTACTCAGCTCGACTATCCCAGCATCATTCGCTTGAAGCAGTGACTGGGTCTTGAATCGCATTGCGCATTCGTTCCATTATTCCGGGCTGGTCTCGAATTTTGGTCAAGACGCATCATCTCCTATCAACCACGTCGGTTCCAGGCTGCGCCTCGACCATTCTTATCGCATTATCGCAATATCAACGCGACTATACACGAGCGATTTCATTGACTTTCATCAACAGTAGTTCGCCCCGCGATTCAATTGAGTCGTCCAATTACTAGTTCTGTCGACAACCCTTCGCCTCACCTGGGCCTCCCCCAGACTGACCGCTGCTGGTCACGTCACCCAACGACAACACATCACAATCCGCCATCATGTATTCACAAAACCCCAACATGGCTCCGCAGAAACCGGAAACGTTTATGCTGAGCACTGAGGCTCAGCAGGCTCTGCCCCACGATGCACAGGTTGCCCTGCAGCAGGTTGATAATCGTAAGTACATTAGGTCAAATTACCGCAGTCACCAGAACTGACCTTCCTACAGTCAAGTACTTCCTCATTTCTGCTCCTGTCGACTGGCAGCCAGATCAGTACATTCGCAGATTCCTGCTACCAACTGGCGAATACGTATCTTGTGTGCTTTGGAACAATCTCTTCCACATCTCTGGTACTGATATTGTTCGATGTTTGTCATTCCGATTCCAGGCCTTTGGCCGACCTGTCAAGAACTCTAAGAAGTTCGAGGAAGGCATCTTCTCCGACTTGCGAAACCTCAAGTCTGGCACTGATGCCTCTCTGGAAGAGCCCAAGAGCGCTTTCCTCGACTTTCTTTACAAGAACAACTGCATTCGAACCCAGAAGAAGCAGAAGGTCTTTTACTGGTACAGCGTGCCACACGACCGTCTGTTCCTCGACGCCCTAGAGCGAGACTTGAAGCGCGAGAAGATGGGTCAAGAAGCCACTACCGTTGCTGTCAGCGAGCCTGCCCTGTCATTCCAGTACGATTCGTCCCAGTCGCTCTACGAGCAACTGACCAAGGCCCAACAAGCCAACTCTTCGTCGTTCAGCGCTCAACAGGCCTCTTTTTCTCAGAGTCAGTCCACGTCGCCAGTGATGAGGGCGATGGATTCGATGCCTCCTCCCCCATCCATGATGCCCCAGTCCATGCCCCCTTTAGCGGAGGGGATGGACGCAATGGTACCATATGGAGCCATGGCGGTAGCTCCCCACATGACCCAGCCGGTCCCGGTCAAGAGGGAGCCTGATTATACTCGCGTTCAGTACAATCAGAACGGTGTGCCCATCACCCAGGGCCACCAGCGCCATGCCTCCATGCCGGCCTATGGCCTTGAGTACTCACCTGCTCCCTCCTTCGTTTCTTCGCAATATGAGGATTACAGCAACCGCGGGATCTCCTTTGAGCCCATTACGCCTCCTCAGCAGGCTCTTGGGATCTCTGCCGAGCCCGCCTACATTGCCAACGAGGAGACTGGCCTGTACTCAGCCATCCCTGACCACATGCCCGGTATGAACGGATTGAACGGTGTTGTCCAGCTTCCCCCCTCCAACCTTGCTGGACCCCAGTTCTCCCGTCCCTATGGTACAAACAACGTCTACTCTGTGATCGAAGGTTCGCCGACATATAAGCAGAGAAGACGGCGTTCATCCATCCCCCCATCTATGTCGGCAATTGCGACAACGGCTGCCCCCCCCACGGCCCAAACCCACCGTCCTTCTGAGCTCCGCAGATCTATCTCTGCCTCTGTAGGTCCCCTGGCTGAGGGTGACGAGTCCGCAGACAACTCACCTCCTGGCCTTTCCTACAGCGCCTCAGTGGGCAGCCAGCACCATAAGGATATGGTTGACATGTCTCGACATGGCACCCCCCTGTCCACCGTTGAGGGAAGCCCTGCCACCAACCCAATGGGCATGCACCACCACCAGGAGTTCCCCCAGCTTAACAGTGATGAGCTCGGTGACGGTTCCATGACTGACCGTCGATCTGTCCCCGCCCCTGGCGGTGTTGTTCGCCGCGCTCGGTCGGCTACTGTTATGGAGGTTGGACCCTACCCTCAGAAGTCTCACTCCTGCCCTATTCCCACTTGCGGGCGCCTTTTCAAGCGTCTCGAGCACCTCAAGAGGTAAGAACACCTACTTTTCTTTGTACACATTTGTTACAAAGAATCTGACCATTGTTTTAGACACGTGAGGACACATACTCAGGAGCGACCCTACATCTGCCCCCATTGTAGCAAAGCATTCTCTCGATCAGACAACCTTGCCCAGTATGCACCCCCATTTTCTTGTTTTATTCCAATCCCTGCAATTCCATCCTACAAAAGTCACTGCTTTGGATGTCGAACATGATGCTGACAATGATTCCCTACAGACACAAGCGCACCCACGGTCGTGAAGAGGGTGGCGACGGCAGCTTCAACCTCTCGGGCGAAGAGGATGAGGAATTCTCTGGCGAGGACCACCTTGGTTCTCTTGAAGAGGCTTCTCCTACCTCTGACCACGCCTACGTGGCTGGCTCCCTTAACGCCGCTGCTCAGGATATTGCCGCCTCGAATGGAATGTCCGCGCCTAGCACCGTGGCACCCTCGCAATCCTTCAACAGCCTTCAGACTCTTAGCATGCCCATGACCATCAGCCAGCCGGCAGCTATCAACGCTAGCGGTATGATGTAATGGACTCACGGTACGACTCGCAATTTGCTTTTTCTGGGTTATGACTACAGAGGATTTATGGCTTCAATCTTTAAGGAGAATCTGAATGGGTGCTTTCTACCAGTCCTAACCGGACCTTTTCTTTTGTTCATTTCATGTCTTATCATTTTTAAAGAGCGTTGGGGAGGAAAAAGAAGGACAACCTTATAGATATGTACTTGGATTGCCGAAGTGGATATAATTGTCCACAGTCGGCTCGGGCCAAGTGGAGAGAGATGTTAGGCTGTCATTGGGAGAAATGTGTAAATGATGCACCTGTATATATGGCTGCGTTATCTCTCACAGAAGGAGTGGAAAGCCTTGGATAGTACCAAGGGCGAGACAAGTGTGTTGGTCTACATGTTGTTAAATCGAGCACATTTGAATGAAACACGGCATGTTTTATACACATACTTGCTCTAATGATTTGATGTTGTGGTTCATGTCGTATCTTCTAACGGATTTGGGGCAGCATTGTACACTAACTGGTTGATCCCTATTCCCCCTCCACCTCTTTGACTGAATTATACTATCTTCCCCTACGTCCAAAAGTATCCCTTCCACTCTCGATTTTCCTGACATCTCTGTCGCTTAACTTCAGCTCAGCTCCCTTCAATCTCCCAACGCCTGGACGATGAACGCCCAAATCTCGTCCCTTGCTTCTTCGTGAAAGTTTTTTGCCAGTTTCTCTTTCCAGAATAATACCGTTCTCCTTGGCCTCCTTTCTGCGTTTGACCTCACGGGCCCCAGCAGCAGCAACAATCCCCTTGCGCATGTTCATCGGCATCTTTTCCTGCTTATGGATTGACAATTTGGAGCCGAGGGCTTGGACTCTCAGATCGGTCGCTTTTTGACGGGTTCGCCCAGCAGCAAAGGCCTTGGGCGCAACGGGAGTCCCGGCCGCTGTCATGGCCGGGGCGAGAAGGTGTGATTCAGCGAGCAGACGGCGGAGCTCTAGATCTTGGGCGAGGAGCGATGGGGCATCTTCAGGGAGATCGGAGGAGGATGAGGACGTGGTTGTTGTTGTTGTTGCGGTCGCTTCGGCGGCCAGTGATGTTTGGTCAGGTGGGCGCGAGGACTGGAGTAAAGCATTAGATACCCATTGGTAACCATGACTGGGGGAGGATACTGACCATGAACGCTTTTCGTTCTCGTTTTGACATCGCTGTAGGCTTGGATGTTTGTGAGCTAGAATGATCCACCACTTCTATCGTCGGGGCTTGAAACAAGTTAATAAAATACGTCCATACTTGGGCACTCGAGACTTGCCCTCTTCCTCTTCGGATTCGTCGCCTGAAAGGCCTCCCCATTCATCACCGTCCTCTCCACCGTTTTGATCTTCTTCGTCACCATCGTCGTTATTGCTATCATCGCCATCGCCCTCTTCATCCTCGACGTCGTCGACTGGCGCCGTAGCTTTCGTAGCCTTGGGCTTTGCGCCGGCCAGCGGCAAAAATTGCGATTCGAAATGGCGGCGGAAAATGGCAGCGGCGTCGTCTTCGGAGACGGAGGGAGCCTCTCGGGCCTTGCGCTTCCCGAGGACGGCCATGCTGGGGAAAAGAAATTGGTGGGTGAGGTGGTGCTGGTGGTTGCTGAATGCTGGCGGTCGCGTACGGTTCTGGAAATTTTCTGATCCTCAGCCTTGTGGTGGGATGCAAGGCTGACCCACTAAGTTAGTGGCGGCGCACTTGGCATCTAATACCATGTATGAAATTGATCGATGTGTTGGTTTTGACATTTTTAACGTCTTGAATTGAATTCATCATTTCTCCGTTTTGAGAAGCCGAAAAATGAAACTTGGTCCTTTATCGAATAATAATTCTTACCCACGTGGCATGACCTAGGATTGAATATCCGACACCAAATGACGATGGGCGCTGTCTTGTGAAACCTAACTACTCATACAGACAATTCTCTCATTTCATTTCTTTTTAGGCGAATCTAAAGGTTCATATAAAGAAAGAGATTGAATCTACTGCGCCTTACTCATTGTTGTCTGAAATTCTCAACTTGATTTGTTGGCGCGATTCAATGATACAAATGACCGGGTCAATATAGACCTGTATTCTTGGAAACATTTCATCATGTTTATTCCAACTGATGCCAGAACCCCTGTGATGCATGAGAGTGGTGAATACAGGATGTATGTATCCGACCAAATAAGAGAAACCCAATCCGTGGTATCATAACCCAAAACGCCGTTAATGAACTAACCGTCCCATCTCTTTTTTTTTAGACCCGTGCAGCGACTCTTGCCTTCTTCGATTCCTCATCTCTCCTGGCCTCGCTTCTTGCCAGGAAGTCTTCCCGAGCGTTATAAGAATCTTTGGACTTGCCGGCAAGCTCGAGCTCGTCTTTGATACCCTCTTTGTCCACGAAGCCGGCCCAATCCATACGACTTTTCTCGACAGTATTGAGCTTCTTTGCTCGTGCCTCCTGGCTAGCTTGTATGCGGGCTGCCATTCCAAGATTGAGATCAGCACGTTGCGGTAGCGGGTCGGTCAATGGTTCGAACGCGGATCGAAATGCTTTCCTCGTAGCACGCTTGGCTGGCTCGTCTGAAGATGCTTCCTGATCTTGAGAAGCTAGCCAGAGCTTGGCTTCTGCGGAGTCGCGAGAAACCAGCTTCTCCTCTGTATGAACTCGGCCGGCGAAGTTGTAGGTGCGCTTGATGCGTATCATTTCTGATGGGTCGCCGGTAGTCGCTGAGTTGGGTTGCTTTGTATTGTCGGGAGCTGCATCAGGTTTGTCGCTTTCGTCTTGTGTCTCGATCTTTTTACTTCCAGCGATTGGCACCTTAGAGGTCATTTGCGCCCAGAGGGCGTCAACGTCAACCGTGACTGGCTCATTACTTGCAATATACTTGCGCTCTTCTTTCCTGTGATTTATGAGCATGTAAGTTTGGGGAAAACCAGGTAGGGCTGTCCTTACTCCGCTGCTCGTTGTCGTCGGGTCTTGACTAAACCACCCTCGCCGCCCTCCTCGCCATCAAACCCCTTTGCTTTGGCCTTCTTCTGCCGCTTTTCGCCCTTCTTTATGATAGCTTCATCGCCCGAATTGTTGTAGCCAGCATCTTCGGTGTCTGTATTGTTTACTGCTTTTCTCTTTTTGGAAGCTTTATCGGTATCGGATTCGGAGTCGGACTGGTCGGAAACACGGTCGGCGCCAGTGTCTGGGCCAAAATCAGAGTCTTGGGAGGAGGCATATTGCTCATCCTCATCCATCGGATCATCTGATTGCATGTTTGCTGAAATGGAGGCCGAGATGGAGCTTGAAAGTGTGAAGATGGTAAGTGGGTTCGCGTGATGCGCGACTGCAACTGGGAAATCCCACTTGAAAAGTTCGGACCAATCGGGCATCGCCAGGGGCAGTCTTGCGAGAACCCTGGCTACCCCAGGAAAGACGAGCCGCCAAGGTGAACGGCCAATTAAAGCTACTGCGGATACATCGCTCAGTTTTCCTTTTACATCAGAACACTAAACCTGACCCTGGTCAGTTGAATCATGTTAATGCCTCCCTGAGATCACATCGCCCGCATGCCACGACCTGTAATTTGGCCGAAGGCGCGATGTAGGCCAAACCCTGCTTTACGGGGTTGACTCACGATGTGTGAACGACATACTTTGTTTGCATGACACCTCTCGTGCTCGTCATCCATGGAACATTCACACGGTCCCGTGATAGGCTGTTTATTCGTACATGCCAGCACTAAGGGTGTTCGAGTGTCCCGCGAGCGATTGCATTAGGCCGCAAAGGAGTCCGGAAAACGGCGCAAAGCAAGTACGCCGTAGGGCTCTGGGTGCCACATGCGGAGCATGCCACTTCTGTTGAGGCCCTCTTCACGCCAAGCTACGATTCCAACTGGACAAGATGCGGTGTGCCTAATTGCAAGGTGGCAAGGGTTCCGCTGTGAGATGACGTGCATTGGGGGGACTGGTGATTGCTAACTGCAACATTCTCTGAGTTAGCAACTAATTGTGGAACAACCCCGTGGCAATCGTGCCTTGTGTCGGGTCAAGGAGTTCGCAAGATTGTGGAAATTGGGGCTAGAAATTTGGAACAGATACAAAAGGCCAGCATTGTACCGACGCTACTGATCAGAGACAGCGACGGAGCGGTCTGGAAAATTGGCGGCGTGTGGTGTTGGCGATGGGATGACCTCCATTTCCCCCCGCAGAACGGACCTAAAATAAACGGGGCGGTGGATGGTGGGCAAAGCATCCCAACCCAAAGGCCCAGCCGGCGCCAAAACCTGGACGACAAAGGCCGCCTCCCGCCCACACGACAGAGTAATAAATCTCGCCATACCTCGCACCCCCCCACGTCTCCCCCTTCTTCTCTCACCTACATTTGTGGCGCCCGCCTCGAGGCTCGCCCACCATGAGTTCCGACGACGACTTTGAGATCGAGGGCCCCGATTTGGCCCCCGATGACCCTATGCGAGCATTCTTGCCAACATCTTTTGGCAAGAAGTCCAAGGAGACTGATATTGCAGCCCAAATCGACCGAAGCCGAAGAGTGGTGAACCAAACAGCCCCGGGCCCCGACACAGATGGCAACAGTGGGAAGGGAAAGCAGAAGGAAACGCGCAAGGCTCAGGACTCCAGCGATGACGACAGCGATGATAGCGACGACAGTGACGATTCGGACGACGGCGACGAGTTCCCAACTTCACACGAACTGGTTTTGAAGACCCACGAACGCGCTGTCACAACAGTTTCCCTCGATCCTGCAGGAGGTCGCCTGGCGTCGGCTTCTTTGGACTGTTCCGTCAAGCTCCACGACTTTGCTTCCATGACACCAACCACTCTGCGAGCATTCCGGACCGTCGATCCCTACGAGTCGAAACCTTCCGCTGCCAGCTCCGAGTCCCACCCGATCCATCATGTGCAGTTCAACCCGCTTTCCGGCGGTGTATTTCTATGCGTTTCGGCCCACCCGCAGGCCAAGATTATGTCACGAGACGGCGACATTTTGACCGAGTTTGTCAAGGGCGACATGTACCTACGCGATATGCACAACACCAAAGGCCACATTTCCGAAATCACCACAGGCACCTGGCATCCTACCGACAAGAACGTCTGTATTACGGCAGGAACAGACAGCACGCTGCGAATTTGGGACATTAACAACAAGCGATCCCAGAAAGAAGTGATTGTTTTCAAGTCCAAAGCTGCGGGTGCCGCTGGCCGTACCAAGATGACCGCGGTAGCTTGGGGCACACCTCTTCAAGGCGGCAACAATGTCCTTGTTGCCGCCGCTCTGGACGGGTCACTAGTCATGTACAGCGGAAACAGTCCTTTTTCGCGCCCAGCTGGAGAAATCCGCGACGCACATAAGCCTCAGACATGGACGGGTGGCATCGACATCTCTGCAGATGGTCGTATGGTGGTCACCCGCGGCGGTGACGACTTGATTAAACTCTGGGACACCCGAAAATTCACGAAGCCCCTTGTTACAGTCTCTCACCCCTCGACATCAGACCATTATCCAACAAGCAACATTCGATACGCACCAAACTCGACCAGTATTATTACAGGATCCGCGACCGGGCACCTCCACATTCTCAACCCGGGCAACTTGAGGCCAGAACACGTTACCCCGATCACACCTGGATCGCCCCTCATTGCCGTGGATTGGCACCCCAAGATTAACCAGATCATCACAGGTTCGGCTAACTCAGAAACCCACGTTTTGTACAACCCTACTATGTCGAGTCGCGGAGCGGTAGATGTCATGTCGAGAGCCCCGAAGAAGCGCCACATCGACGATAACCCCGAGCTGACGATGGATCAAACTCTCGGTTTATCTGGAGATTCCATTGTGACCCCAGGTGCCATGCCCACTTCACGAAAGTCCGGAGTCACGGGATCCGGCAGATCAAAAGACCCGCGACGCCCTCTGATTCCCCAGCAGACGCCATTTCAGAAGAACCAGCCTGACGAGAAACACATCGCTGAAAACATTCCTCTTGCGCGCATGCTGCACGAAGATCCGCGCGAGGCTTTGTTGAAATATGCTGACAAGGCCCAAAGTGATCCGATGTTCACCAAGGCCTGGAGTAAGACGCAACCCCAAACCCAATATGCAGAACTAAGCGACGAGGAGGAGGATGGACCCGACAAAAAGAGGGCGAAAAGGTGAAGCGAGAAAACACGCTAGGCGGTTGTTTGCATATAATGTAAACTGCCCCATCACTGTAAGGCTTGTGAAACGACACTCGTAAACACGCTGGGGCGCTGCTGTAGCCACAACGCAAGGACGGAAGTGGCAGATTTGCCGCCTCACTTTTCCCCGGCAGAGAGCCAATTCCCAACCCAGACACAAGAGTGTATTTCTCTATCTCTCGTAATTCACGTTTTTATTAGCTTCTGTATTCTATCCAGGCATTTTATCCCCGTCACGAAATACAACAAGGTATTTTCTTTTGTCCTTGGGAGTCGAAACCGCGAATTGAAGTCACGTGCACATCGTCAACCTTTGAGTGAAATGTGGTCGCGTTGTTGCCTGAGGCTCCACTCGCAGCCTATTCGCTAGTGCGTTAGCGTGATGAGATCTGCTGTGGGTGTTTTTGCTAGTCCGCTCTCTTGTCAGCTGTGTATGTCCCTTCACCCTCCCCATCATCAAACGGCCAGCGCGCGCATCCAAAAAATCGCCAGGGCCCTTTCAAACCATCGGCTCCCATCTCGAGACTCGCCAAATCCGTGTTGCACGCGATTTGCACGCCGCCTCGGCCCCCGGCATCGGCCCCAACGCGCCCCTTTGCCGCAAAACACACTTTTCCCTTCGCCCTCGACATTTCGCAGGCTCTCTTTGCCTGTCCATCCGTTTCCTCCTCCTCCACGCGGCGCTCCGCATCTTCTGTGCGCCTACACTCAACACCGAGGCCATCCCACGCGCATCCACGACGTGTTGCTGGCATTTCGACGACACCGACCGCCATTCGCCGTCCATTGCCCTTCCCCACGACCTTGACGCGCTCCCTTGGGTCCAGGTTTTCTTCTTGACACTCTTTTTTCGTTTTCGCGACCCTCGACACGCTTTGACACTTTGCGCGACAACCGATTCCAACCACAACGAACACGCTCGACATGCACCTCTAGTAGCTCCTTTTATTATATCGAATTAGTTATTGGATCTTAGACACCCAAGGATCACTGTGTGTCCTGCACCACTATCCATCACGATGGCGTCGGTGCAAGCTCCCCCGGCTGTTCAGCACCCCGGCGCGCCCATGCCAGCTGGCGCGACGAAGCAGCAGGCCGAGGAAGTATTTCGAGTACGTCTACGAACGCGTTTATTTGCTTCCGCATTCACTCACTACGCCATGTCATGTCCACCGTGTTTGCTAACTGGTTTGTCAGAAATTGAAGCAGATGAAGGAGCAGGGCGTACCGCCGACAGACCCTGAGTACATCAAGGCTTCACAGTTCTTGATGAACTTTCAACAACAACACAACATGCGCAGAAATCAACAGCATTTCATGCAGCAACAGCAGCAGATGCAGCAACAGCAGCAACACCAACAGCAAATGCAAAACGCGAGCAACGGTGCCACCGTGAACGGCGTCCAGGCTCCGCGTCCACAACAGGGCACCCCCCAGGCAACGCAGCCTACCCAAAACGCCCTCGGCGCGTCTGCGATGCCAAACCAGAGCCAATCCGCCACGGCGTCGACAGGCAACTCGCCTTCGAACGTGTCATCGCCGAACCACTTCAGCCAACAGCAACTTGCACTACTCCGACAGCAGATCCACGCATTCAAGCTTCTTGGCAAGAATGCCGGCGTATCGCTCCAATTGCAGCAAGCCATCTTCAATCAGCGCCAACGTAGACAAGCTGCCCCATCGGAGGCAGGATTGACTCAGGCCTCAGCGAAGGCCAGCCAAGCCAGCCCTGATGCTGCCAAGGCTGTCGCTAATGGTCCTGAATCTGCTACCCAAGATGAAAGCTCTTTGCTCCCCAAGGCCCACACATTCAAGACTGTTAAGTCGCCTTATGGCACGAGCATGATCCGACCATCGATCAAATATTTCGACCACTCTCAGCGCAAGAACCGTTGGTTTATTCCTGGCGTGTTCCCAACAGGCATTGACTTTGACCATTTGCGCTGGGAGAGGGAGATTGTCATCTCGAACAGGATGAGACAGCGCTACACTGAGCTGAAGAATCTTCCTGGCGATCTTGCTCACTGGGACTCTTCTAAGGACAACCTTGAGGCCGATGATACCTTGAAGCGCAAGGCCATCATTGAGATGAAGAGCCTGGCACTGTATGCCAAGCAGCGAGCTCTCCGGGATAAGATTGGTCGGCAGATGGTGCATTACGACAACTTGGCCATGACTACTAATCGTGCCAATTATCGTCGCATGAAGAAGACGAACGTTCGAGAAGCGCGTATTACCGAGAAGCTCGAGAAGCAGCAGCGTGATGCTCGTGAAAACCGCGAGAAGAAGAAGCACACTGATTTCCTCCGAGCCATTTACAGCCACCGACAAGAAATCCAAGAGTCTGCCACCGCCCAGCGCAACAAATCCCACAAACTTAGCCGAATCATGTACGCTCAGCACTTCAACATCGAGAAGGAAGAGCAGAAACGTATTGAGCGAACTGCTAAGCAACGTCTGCAAGCTCTTAAGGCCAACGATGAAGAGGCCTATCTTAAGCTGCTCGACCAAGCCAAGGATACTCGTATTACCCACCTGCTTAGACAGACTGACGGTTTCTTGCACCAGCTCGCTTCCTCTGTTAAGGCTCAGCAGCGTGAGGCTGCCGAGCGTTATGGCGACGAAACGGAAGCCTTTGTTCAGGAGGAAAGCGAGGTTGACGAAGACGAAGAGGGTAGCAAGAAGATTGATTACTACGCCGTGGCACATCGTATCCGTGAAGAGGTCACTGAGCAGGCCGATATTCTTGTTGGTGGCAAGCTGAAGGAGTATCAAATCAAGGGTCTACAGTGGATGATTTCGCTTTACAACAATAACCTCAACGGTATCCTGGCTGATGAAATGGGTCTTGGAAAGACGATTCAGACCATCAGTTTGATCTGTTACCTTATTGAACGAAAGCAGCAACCCGGTCCTTATCTGGTTATTGTTCCCCTCAGTACTCTTACTAACTGGAACTTGGAGTTTGAGAAGTGGGCGCCTTCTGTTTCTCGTATTGTTTATAAGGGTCCTCCCAACGCTCGTAAGCAACACCAGGATAAGATCCGACAGGGCAAGTTCCAGGTGCTTCTCACAACATACGAATACATCATCAAGGACCGACCTATTCTCAGCAAGATCAAATGGTTCCACATGATCATTGATGAAGGTCATCGCATGAAAAACACAAACTCTAAGCTCAGCGCCACCATTTCGCAATACTACAACACCCGATTTCGACTCATTCTCACCGGTACTCCCCTGCAGAACAACTTGTCTGAACTGTGGGCAATGCTCAATTTCGTCTTGCCTAACATTTTCAAGTCCGTCAAGACGTTCGACGAATGGTTCAATACTCCCTTTGCAAATACTGGTGGCCAGGACAAGATGGAGCTCACAGAAGAAGAGCAGATTCTAGTCATTCGTCGTCTGCACAAGGTGTTGCGACCATTCTTGCTCCGTCGTCTCAAGAAAGATGTCGAGAAGGATCTCCCCGACAAGACCGAAAAGGTCATCAAGTGCAAGTTCTCTGCGCTTCAATCCAGACTTTACAAGCAAATGGTTACCCACAACAAGCTTGTTGTCGGTGATGCCAAGGGTGGCAAGACTGGTGCTCGTGGTCTCAGCAACATGATTATGCAGCTTCGAAAACTATGCAACCACCCTTTCGTTTTCGATATTGTTGAGAACGTGATGAACCCTCTCAACATCAGCAATGATCTTTTGTGGCGAACTGCTGGAAAATTTGAGCTGTTGGACAGGATTCTGCCAAAATACCAGGCAACTGGTCACCGTGTCCTGATGTTCTTCCAGATGACAGCTATTATGGACATTATGGAGGATTACCTCCGATACCGACACGTTGAGTATCTTAGATTGGACGGTACCACCAAGTCAGATGAGCGTTCTGATCTGTTGCGAGAATTCAACGCTCCTGATTCCAAGTACTTCATGTTCTTGCTTTCGACTCGTGCTGGTGGTCTTGGTCTGAATTTGCAGACAGCTGATACTGTCATCATTTACGACTCCGATTGGAACCCTCACCAAGATTTGCAAGCTCAGGATCGTGCTCATCGTATCGGTCAGAAGAACGAGGTCAGAATTCTTCGACTCATCAGCTCAAACTCTGTCGAGGAGAAGATTCTTGAGCGAGCTCGTTTCAAGCTGGACATGGACGGCAAGGTTATTCAGGCCGGTCGTTTCGATAACAAGTCTTCAGAAACAGATCGAGATGCCATGCTCCGAACGTTACTCGAAACAGCTGATATGGCTGAGTCTGGCGAGCAGGAGGAGATGGAAGATGAGGAGCTGAACATGCTACTCGCCCGCAGTGATGAAGAAATGGTTGTCTTCCAGAAAATGGATGAAGAGCGTCAGAAGCAGTCTGCCTATGGTAACAAGCCCGGGTGCAAGCCCAGACTCATGGGCGAGGACGAATTGCCTGAGCTTTATCTCAACGATGCCAACCCCATTTCGGAAGAAACTGAAGAGGTTGTTCTCGGCCGTGGTGCCCGTGAGCGAACCAAGGTGAAGTATGACGACGGTCTTACCGAGGAGCAGTGGCTCATGGCCGTTGATGACGACGATGATAGTCCGGAAGCTGCAGCAGCTCGCAAGCAGGCTCGCAAGGATAAGCGCGAAGCCAACAGATCCAAGAGAGGACCTGGACAGGAGGATTCTCCTGCACCAAGCCGAGCTAGTAGCGAGGAAGTTGAGACCCCCAAGAAGCGTGGCCGCAAGCCTGGTATCAAGAATGAGAAGCGAAAGGCCGAGGAGGGCGAGGAACCACCTGCTAAAAAGCGCCGCGGTCCTCAGGGAAGACCCAGCAAAGTGGGCGCGAGCGACTCGCGCGTCCCGCCAGAGAAACGCGAAGTGCTCCAAAAGAGCTTGCGAACGCTTTATGACGGCCTGATGACTCTTGAAGTCGACGACTTGGAGCCGCCGGCGGAGGACGATGAATCAGACGCTGGTAAAAGGCTCATCATCGGCCCTTTCATCAAGCTTCCTCCCAAGCGTGATTATGCGGATTACTACCTTATCATCACTAGCCCGATCTGCATGAACCAAATCTCAACGCGCATCAAGAAGGAAGAGTACACCAGTCTGAGCGGCCTTCGCAAGGACTTCGAATTGATGATCAGCAATTGTCAAACTTATAATGAGGATGGAAGCATCCTTTACCAGGACGCGAAGACGATGCAGGCAAGTTACTCCATTCTTTAAATTGACGTGGATTGTCCTCTAACAAATTAATAGGAATTCTTCAATAACAAGTACCAAGAAGAATTGGCTGCACACCCCGAACTTCGAGACCTCGAAGAAGGAGGCAAGGACAGCTCGGTGGCGCCCTCAGGCAGCGGCGGCACACCGCAGCCAAGTGGAACCCGAATCAAGTTGATATCAAGTAGCTCAAAGGAGCAAAAGGAGCAAAAGGAGCAGAATGGTGGCAGCGCCGTCGCTCCAAGCGACGAGGACTGATGCAGGTACCGCAGCCATCGTGACGTCGCGAGCTATCGGGGCATCATTAGGACCATTCGAGACTAGTTTTCTTGGGGGGATTTTTTTGATGATATATGTAAAGGCGTTGGGCAGGACAGGTGTCATGCGCATGTATTCTGGGCAAGGGGAAGGGAAGAAGCGGGAAATAAATACCATACAAGCGGTGGTTCGCCGAGTGTCGAGCCATGGGATATTTCCACGGGGAGACGCTGGGTGCCATCGAGCCTGCAAAGGGCAAAACGAGTCGCTCTGTGTGTCTAGATAAAGTAAAGTGTATTCTAATAGATGTTGATATGAGCGCGACTCGTCTGTCAATCTAATTTACTATGTAGTTTTGAATACTTGGCCCTTCTCTACTTTCACCGTGATGTTTTTTTTTTTGTTTGACAAGAGGTCTGCCTTGGGGGATTGTACTCGTGGTGTTGATTGATTACCTGGTCAGGTGGTTTAGATTCCTCAGTCGCAGCCAAGCAAGTCACGCTTCACCAAGCTTTCGCCACGCGACACACAGCCTGGCCTATCCACTATCATTTCTGCCTCGTATTCTGCAGCTGCTCTGCGACTGCCAACTTGGCCTATATTTTTCTTTTCTGTCCTCGAGGGTTGATGACTTGATGCGCAAAAATGAAGAAGACGTTGCTGCTTTGTTTTATCCACGGCTTCAAGGTTCGTTGTCCCTCTCGCTTGCATCACATGCGCACAGCCCCCCCCTTCCGCGGGGTGCTCACCAAAAACAAAGGTTGATGAGACAAGAGGCTGATGATGGGCAGGGCGGCGATGACACGTTTGGCCAGCACTACCAGTTTACCAAAGACCTCGCAGACCAAGTCGGCCAGGCGCTGCCCAAGGTCAATGTCCGCGTGATTGTGTATCCCAAATATGAGACCCGGGGAGATCTGGGGCAATGCGTGAGCCGGTTTCGGGACTGGTAAGTGAAGCGGCCGACCAATGCTGGCTTTCTCAACGGCCTTGCTTTGCCTTTTTTCTTCTTCTTCACTCTTGTAAAATATGGATCGCTAGTCGCTAACATGATGGGTTTGCTTCGTCCAGGCTGGAGGAGAAGGTCATCGACCTGGAGGTGGCAGCTGGGACACCCTCGCCGACCGTGGACCCGTCGGTGCGGACCATTCTCATCGGCCACTCCATGGGCGGCATCGTCGCCGCCGAGATGCTCATTGCACTGGCCTCGGAAAAGCCCATCTACTCAGAGGACGGCATCCAGAAGCCCGACTCCCCCACCTTCAATGCTCTCATGTTCCCTTACATCCAGGGCGTCCTGGCCTTTGACACGCCGTACCTGGGCATCTCGCCTGGCGTAGTTGCGCACGGTGCTGAGGGGCACTACCAGCAAGCTGCGCAGGCCGCGAGCGCCCTCTCCCAGTTCAGCGGCATTGGCGCATCCCTCTGGGGCGCCAACAAGGCCGCGCAGGCGCCCGCCACCACCAAGTCCGCCGGAGCGCTGCCGGCTCCCTCGGCGGCGCAGGGCAACGCGGGCGGCGGGTGGCAGAAATGGGGCAAGGTAGCCATGTTTGCCGGGGCCGGAGCGGCAGTGGCGGCGAGCGGCGCGGCGGCGTGGATGAACCGCGAGCAAATCACCGAGGGGCTCTCGTGGGCGACATCCCACCTTGAGTTTGTGGGGTGTCTGGCGAGGCCCGAGGAGCTGAAGAAGCGCGTCAACTACTTGGTGCAGCTGAATGGGGAGCTCAAAGTCGGCTTTGCCAACTTGTACACGCGGCTTGGAAAGGGGGCATCGGCGAAGCAGGTGAGCATGGTTGGGACGGTGCTGGGCTCAGACCGGACGTTTTGCAACTTGCCCAAGAACCAGCCCGGAGGCATGTGGAAAGCGGCCGTGAATGATAAGGCTTCGGATGAAACTCTGGCACACATGTGTAAGTTTTACATGCTGAGGAAACCGAGTAAAGTCGAGTGGGCTAACGAATTGAACAGCAATGTTTACTCCAAAGGACAACCCCGGATATCAGACTCTCACACATGATGCTACGGAATTAATTGCACAGTGGCTACAGAATGATTGGTATGAAAAGAGTGTAGAAGACCGTCCCTTGCTAGAGGATGTTCCTGTCCCCCCTGCTTGAGTTATTGGTTATGAGTTGAGTTCTCAGCAAGCTGCATGCTGGTAGGACGGAAGCCATATCAAATAGGCGTGGGTTTTTGATGTCTTAATGATATGTTATTACGTTTGTCCATGCCGGAGTCCAAAATAAAGACTTCTTAAATATGCTCCTTTTCTTCCTTTTTGCTCATGACCAGTGCTGTAAGCTTTTCATCTACATCAATAATAATAATAATACATGCTATCAGCTCCCCATTCGTCACACCGTTTTCTAATGCATCTATTGAGCCTTGTCACTCTGAGTCTTGAGGTGGCGCATGACCTTGCGTCGCTGAGCCATCATATGGGTGAAGAGAATGAAGGATCCTATGTTGGTTAGAAACGGGTTTAGAAAATGTGCATAGTATTGGGGGATCTCACCAGGAACGTAGATGCCCAGGATGGTGTATAGAGCGTAGGGGAGGTATGGGTGAAGCGCTCGGGCGGACTCAACCGACTTCCAGATGAGCGAGCATTCGCTGGAAATACCAATTGGGTAGAGGATGAAGAAGGTCGAGTAGCGCAGCCTGGTCAGGGCCTTGGGCTGGATGCCGGAAAGTGTAAGAGCGAAGAAGGAGTAGCGGATGACCTCAGTGAGGGACCAGGCAATGAGCATGGACGAGTACCAGGGGGAAACGGCAACGTGGGGGAAGACATCGACGATGGGCCAGACGAGGAGGAGACGCGAGGCAACCTGCATCAGGGTGGTGAAGAGAGGTGCGCGGACAACGCCTGCGAAGACAAGAGTTAGCAGGGGAGGCTCGCGGGAAGGTGGCTTGAAGGCATACCAAGCAACGAGTGCATAATCTCCATGATGGCCATGGTCTGCGTCCACTTGGTCCATTCACCCACACCGAGGTAGACGAACTCGGGGCCATGGAGGCCGAGGATAGAGACGGTGCGGCCGAGGACAACGCCCCAAGCAATGGCCGACGAGAAGTTGTATAGGACGAGGTAGGCCTTGTTGAGCAGCGAAGGCTCACGCTTGCGGGCGGGATTAGCGGACGAGGAGGCCATGGCTGCGATTTGATCTTGTCCAAGGTTGCAGGGAAGAAGCGTATGCGGAGGAGGGAAAAGGTGAAGAAGATGTATCGTGAAGCGCCAAATCCTACGTGCGAGGGCGGATATTTGGGGCGTAGCGGTTACAAAAGGTAGGTGTCGCGAATGTTGAGGACGCCGTTGCAATCTCCCAGGCGTGATTGCCCTTTTGGGTTAGTGTAGTGGGAAGCTTGGGGATAAGGTGGGTAGGAACAATAGCGGGAGATCTTGACTGCGATGTGCCTGAATTGGCAAGCACTAAATTGATTTTGGGGATTGTATTATTTTCTTGAGATTCTGGTGAATTCTCTTTCCTTTCTTCGCTTTCATATCTTTCCTGCCACCCTCACTTTCCCCCAATCTTTCGCCTCAGCTGAGGGGATCCTTCGCAGAGGGTGGTAAGCACACCGAGCACACATTCCACATGAGGTCACTCAGTCACAGTGACAAGACATTGATTCGTGAAGATGGACTGCGTCTTCTTTTGCCTGCATCACCTCCCAACAAGACATGTATGTTCATGACAAATCAAAGCAATAGATGTTTAGTTCTCCTTATTATTATTTTTTAAAATTCTTTTTGAGCCATACGAGTGTATTTTCTGCAGATGTTTGGCATATTTATATATACATGTGAATGTTAACACTTCATGTCTTTTAGGCCGGTCATCATGAAAATGGTGCATCGACAATCAATGCGACGGCGGACAGGGCAATCAGAGAGGAAACACTAGTCGCGGAACTGGTGCTAGTTTAGCTGGATGTTATGCTCTTGATTCGCATCCTCCTCTCAGGCTGGGAATGGCATGCTTGCCCGAGCCGATTGTCACGAGTTCAGAGCCGCAATTGCTGTGCTGCGCGATGTGAATATTCTTGTTGTCCAGGTCAAAGACCGTATACGCCGATCTCATGAAGGAGTCGCCCAAGATCTGCTGGTATCCGTCCTCAATTTTGACGACACCCAGCGCGCAGATGTTGTCAACCTCATAAATCAAGTCGCTGAACGAAACGGTTACGTTTACGCCGCGAAACCCAAAGGTAAGGCCACCCTCAAGATTCCGCACGCTGCAGTCTACAAGAGGATATTCCAAAGTCTTGTTCTCTGTCGCGCCTGTAACATTCCAGAGCTCCGACACGAGGCTCGCTTCCAGCTTGCTGAAGGTGTTGCCGCTGTCGATCAGGACGCTTTTGTTCGTCACGTTGAACGCTCTGGAGCCAGTTTCAGGGGAAGCGATTCTCAGCGTCTCGTGATCGATGGTGAGACGCGCATTACCATCAACTGACTTGACAATGGGCTGCTTTGCGAGCTGTCCGCTGAACTTCTTGGTGTCTATACCTTCAAAGATGAGGGATCCAGTCGAGTCATTCATGGAGCCGAGACCAATGCTGTAAGCCCTGCTGTTTGTGATATTTTGCAGCACCAAGCTATCAAGGAGCAACGGGTGCGTTTTGTTGATAGACCAACCACTCAGCGCAGGAGCAAGACCCATGATGCCAAAGGCGAGACCTCGGGCCGCGGTTGATACACCAATTCGCTGCGAGGTAAGATTTGCACCTAGACACATTAGCACCATTCGAGACATCATGTAACAGAACCGACATACTGCCAACAGCCACAGTGTCCAGGTACATGTCCAACTCTACACCGGTTAGTTCCTCGCCCTGGCTGCCGTAAGCAATTCTCTCTGATCCCCTGGGTCCCTTTGCCGTTATTGACCCGGTCACATTAAAAAGTGGCACTTTTTGCAACGAGCCCGCTGCTCAAAGTCTTCAGAAACGCTGCTGCAGTTGGGGTTGACCCAGAGCTCACTTGAACCGGTATCGATAGAAACATATGTCTTCTGAGCTGGTGTACCAATCTCGACTGCTGTTGCCTGTTAGAAACATGTGACTGGCCTTCTTTTTATGAGCTTAGACACTCACTTTCAACCGAGCAGAGCTCAAGCTGATTGATAATCTTTGTTTCGACGGCTTTGGAGCCTCGCTTCACTGGCAGATGCATGAGGCCGTTGCTAATGGTCGCGCCGGGGAAACTTGGGATGGCTTCAACCATGGCTGTCATGGCGATAATGCCGACGGCGGACCCCAAAATCGACATGGTTGAGTTTGGGTTGAAGTTGAAGAATGGCGCAAGGCAATATTGTTCGCGACGAGTACTCAACCACTCTGCCCAAAAGGTTCACATAGTCATGCTTACATACAGCCCAATATTCATCGCATCCCCCCTGTTCATGTTTATCCTTCCTAAAATATGATGGCCTTCGCTTTCGTCATGGCTCTACTTCATACTCCAACACGTGGAGATAAATCCTGGGAACACATGACAACAAATCCTTCCGTTGCGGTTTGTAGTATTATAGCCTTCTAGTAAAGAAAAAATACCAAACGCTACTCGCTCATTCTAATGTCTTAGGGTGCTGTCCGCAGACACCCTAGCTGAGATCCTTCTGTGGAGCCCCAGTTACCAAATCTGGAATGTCAGCTCTGAGAATAGCATCACAACAAGACGCAGCCAAGCGCAGGAGGAAGTTTTAAGGTGCTGCCTATACCTAACAGGGAAATTCGCACTTGGAATGCGTCATCACTCATCGCCCCAATTCATCCTTCTAGGCACGAGAATTGGAACCCAGTGGCGCAGGGCTCCGTCAATTCACGCTGATAGTTAGTTAAGCGATTTAGACTAGCGGAACGGGTATGTTTAACCGTGAGCCAAGTAACAGGTGCTCTTGTTGAGGAGGTATCATCTCATGGAAGGTGTTCTAGACAATGGGAACACGTCTTGTTTCCTCCAAAATCATGGATTGTATTCCATGGCATCACACTTTGCAGCAGACCAATTGAATAGAAGACGCAGTGTAGGATGGATAGTCACTGGAACTTCAGCCGAGGAAGCACCACTAGTATTCGATTTACTCAGCCGAATGCTTGGTAATTTATTGCATTTATTGTTTGATAGAAATATATCGAAATGGAGACGGCTGCAGCACAACACTGATAGCCAAACCCACCTCTGTAGAAGAATGAAATTGTCCCATTCCGTCAACCGGTTTGGCAATAACCAGCCATCTTCCGTTTGTTCAATTTACCTTCCAAACTATCTACCGACAATACCAAAAACGCCGAGATATTCAATGCATTGTTCAATGTGTAATAGAGGTTTGCCACACTTGCCAAACGAATAGCGAACATTACCTTGCCGTTTGAGACTCCAGCAAACAAGCCCCGGGGCATCTCATGGCCACTGATTGTTTCAAGCAGGCAGAAATTAAGATTAGAAATGAGTATGTACAGTTTTCATCCGTACTTTGACGCTTCGGGAGGACCTGGAGCGGCCAAAAACAATCTCAGCTTCTGCAACTCACTGTCATCTCTCCCGGGCTCGACGGCGCGGTCGATGCGGCCGTCGTCGAAGGCGATGCCCCGCCACAGGAATATCCCCAGGGCGCGGGACGGTGCCGTCTTGAGCACCCAGGTGGCCTCTGAGGTTTCCGCGGCGGCCAGGCTCAGGAGTCGGTTCCAGAATACCTCCCTCAGCTGCTCGTGCTCCTCGTAGAACCGGAACCCTGTCACCGGGTCCTCGTGGCCGAGAACTTCTTCCAGACCATACAGACCTACGCCCAGAGGCAGCCACTCCCCCTCAGCCCAGTCGATCAGCCCGGTGAGGTGTCCGGTGTTAGGGTCGACCATGATGTTGGCGGGCACCAGGTCGCCGTGGGTCAAGCACCACGGTAGGTTTTCAATCTCGTCGATCGCCGAGGCAACTTCGTCTGCTCGCTCTCGCAGGGTGCCTTCAGGTAGCCCCTTGAGGATATTCAAGCGCCTGCGGAGCGACCCGCCGACTGCGCCTTTGTGAAATGTTTCGTCCTCACCTGCATCGTCTTCCGACTGTCCGTGGTGAAGGCTGATGGCAAATACTTCTGCAAGGTCCTCGACGAGCCGTTTCCTGAACTGCCTCTGCGTATCACCGTCGAGTTGTGTCGTCTTTTGAAGCTCCTTGAGCGAGACGCCGGGGATTCGTTCCGCGATATAGACGTGTAACTGCGGGTCGGTATCTTCTGCAGAGTCCCGAGCCGGGAAGCATCCTAAATACTGCGTCCGGGGAACAAGACTTCCGTAGACCATCCTGGCCTCGTCATAGACTTTGATGTTTAACTGATACCTTTCGGGGCGAAATTGCAGCAGGTGAGTCCTGGATATTGCTAGCGTGTACGAGCAGTATCCCTGCGACGGGACGGGCCGTATCTCGACATCTGGGTAGAGCGACCGGGCAAATAAATGGCAAGCTTCTCTCATGCGGCAGTCAAGGCCGTTTCGCACGAAAAACGCATTTATCTCGGACGACTCTTCAGATGCCGAGTTGTTATTCGTTCTAGGAGTAGATCGGACGGACAGGCGATCTAGGAACTTGGGTGGTTGAAATGGTAACCGATCAAGGGCGACGACGCGGGCTGACAAAGAGGCCATGGTCGTGTACGGGGTACGCGAAATATGGACAAGAACAGAAAGACCCCAAGACCAGAGAGAGAGAGAGAAAATGGCGAGCTTCTGCCAGTGGCGTTTTATAACCTGACATTGTCACATCCGTCCTACATAGACGCCTGCAGCGGTACCCCATCAGACCGGGGCTAGCCCCCACGTTGACGAACCATCTGACTGTTGGACCCCAATGCCGGCCGGCGAACCACGCCAGGACGCCTAAGTCTCCTATCCTCTTTCGGTCCGTGCCGCAGGATGTGCGCTGCTCGATCAGTCCGGGGAAGGGAGAAATGGCGCAACTCCTCGGAGAGATCTTCCCGAAGCTTTATTTATTTAGCTCACCATAAAAAGCTATCCAGAGCATGCTAGTCATGCCCTGGTGTCAAAAACCCTTGCTCGTATCGTTATTCCTTGCCGGGCATCTCAGTAGGTTGCCGTGAGCCTCTGCACCAAGTAGTCGCCGCTGTTGATCCCGTCGTACTTTTTGTCCTGCTCCGTGGCGTACGTTCCCGGCAGAGCTTCGATCCGGCTCTCAAAGTTGGGGTTGCAGAAGTATCTGCGTCAACGGTTAGGAACGGGACGGCTGAAGCGGGGAAATAAAAGAGGAACCTGGTAGACTTACGCAATACTATATCGGGGAGGGTAGCTGTCTGCCTCCTTACGAGGTGGTTCCACAACGCGGTGGATAGTGCTCTTGATAGTATCGTTGCTCCACCTTGCCAACAGGTCGCCGGCATTGACAACCACGGTGCCCTCGATGGGCGTGGCATCTACAAAAGTGCCATTCGGGCTCTTGACTTGCAGTCCTCCCCTGTTGTCCTGGAAAAGGAGAGTGATTGAGCCATAGTCCTATCGCGGTCAGCCACCTATCTGCACCGTGAAATTGCTAGGCTCCACACTTACACTATGCGCTCCAGCCCGCACGGCACCTGGGTTGATCTTGAACACATCCGACTTGACGGCAGGATAGTGCAGTAGTCGAAGCGTGTTGTCTCCGATATCTACAAACTGGTCGAAAAACTCCTCGTCCAGCCCCATGCCCACGGCAATAGCCCGCATAACCTCAACGTGCAGCTGCTTGCACTGCTCAAAGAAACCCAGCATGTCAGTCTTGAAACCAGCCGTGGAGCCTTCTTCCTTTGGCCAGTGATTTGGCATCTCATCAACGCCTTCGCGGCCAATCTCGAGGCTCTCCTTCAGGTCGGGCGCCGCAGCACGCTCCTTTTCGACATCCTTGAGGTCCTCGAGCTGGGTGACCTTTTCCCGGCCGGGCGCAGAGTATCCGCGATTGGCCTCGGGCGTAGTCCAGCACAAGGCCATCTTGTCTTCGGTCGGCTGGTCAAAGAAATTGGCCGACATGGAAAAGGCGTGCTTCAGATCATCGCTTGGGATGGCGTAGTTCTTCAGGTAGATGAACCCGGCTGTCTGAAAGCCGTGGAGGATTGCCTTGGCAGCCTCCTGGCGCTCTGCATGGCTGCCGCTAAGGAAGCGGGAGAAGTCGATCAGCTTAGGCGAGAAGTCAGTCAGTCTGTTAGTTTGGTGGCTGGAGGAGCTATGCGCACGGGGATGAGGAGGCCCTCCTTGCTAACGGCAGCGTCAGAAGCCATGGTATCACAGGATGAGATTGTATTGAAGCAACGCGGTTATCACTGGGGCAGAGTGCCTTGGGCTAAACTGGCTGGGCAGGAGGTCATCGGACGGCGCCGACGGGATAATATATAAGGCCAAATCACCACCAAGGAAGGCACTTGCGACAAGGTTCACCAGTCGGCTGGCCAGCCCATCGGCGGGCACGTGAATGAGCTGCCCAGAAGGGGACTGATAGGTAACTATGCCTCGCTTCGATTGGCGCGGCGAGTTTCGCGTGTACGCTGAACCCCTCATCGGTCGCTGCTGATAAGAAGCAATCAGATGAGTTGGGGTACACTTGTACCTGCGCGCCGCGATAGCGACTAACACCAAAGTGGGGGAGGGGAGCTGGTGCAGGCGAATAGTGTCATGGCCTGCTGCGACCTTCCGCTTCCTGTTGCTGGGCCGTCGATGCATTGCAAATCTATGCATCGCCCAGGGTGTGTTTTCCGACTGGAGCCTGTGGAAATCGGCGCCTTGCGAGCCGACAAGGGGAGCCCATCGGCTCGCTGCCGTAAAACAACTGGGACGCTGTCTATGACCCCGCGATCAACCCAATTCCCACCTTGCGATTCGCCACCATAAGCTTAATACCACATCAGCCAGCTATCTCCTCCTCATCTCCCTCGCGCTTTCAATACAATAAAAAGCAATAATCGCCAGCCACGTCCGCGATAAACAATCACGCGTCTACGCCATCCTCTGACCATGTCGTCCAGAGACTTGCGCATCGTGGATATCCACACCCACATGTACCCTCCCTCCTACATTCGCATCCTCGAATCCCGCTCCTCCATCCCCTTGGTTCGCTCTTTCCCCCAGACACCAGACCCGCGCCTCATTCTGCTCGAGGCCGAAGTCAAGGCCCTCAAGGAGGCGACCCAAGATGCCTCAGCAAAGCCGCCGGGCCGGCCGCTGACGTCTCACTACGCCTCGCTCACCCAGAAGATTCACTTTATGGATACCCACAAGATAGACATCAGTGTCATTTCTCTCGCCAATCCATGGCTCGATTTTCTGAAGCCCTCTGAGTCGGGAAAAATTGCAGAATCTGTCAATATTGAATTCTCAGAAATGTGTGATAAACACCCTGGCCGACTCTTCTTCTTCGGCACACTCCCTCTATCAGGGCCACAGGACGTGATACTCGCCTCCATCAGCCACCTTAAGAATCTCAAATACTGCCGTGGTGTGATTTTGGGCACATCTGGACTCGGAAAGGGGCTCGACGACCCAAATATGCTTCCCATTTTTGAGGAATTGGCTTCAGCAAGGCTGAAGATCTTTCTCCATCCTCACTACGGCCTGCCCAATGATGTTTGGGGCCCGAGAGCCAGTGACGAGTATGGCCATGTGCTCCCCTTGGCTCTAGGCTTCCCCATGGAGACAACTATTGCAGTAACCAGAATGTATCTTGCAGGACTGTTTGACAAGGTTCCCGCGCTGCGCATGATCCTTGCCCATAGCGGCGGAACTCTCCCGTTCCTAGCTGGCCGCATTGAAAGCTGCATCGTACATGACGGGCAGCTAGTTCGTGAGGGGCGGGCTGGAAAAGGCCGCCGGACTATATGGGACGTCTTGAAAGACCAGATATATCTCGACGCCGTTGTGTATTCAGAGGTTGGGCTCAAGGCTGCCATCCAGGCGAGCGGTGCAGACCGACTCATGTTTGGCACCGACCACCCATTCTTTCCCCCTCTCACTACAGACGAGCAGGGAGAATGGGAGAGTGTCAGCTTGAATGCTGCAGCAGTGACCAAGGCCCTAGGAGAGGGGACAGCTGACGCTGCCGCTGTCATGGGGTGGAATGCGATTGACAATTTGCGTCTCTACGAAGCGGAATAGGTCTAAATGCTTAGCATTAGCAACAAAACAAAAAAGTCTTTTTGGTATATTGAGAGCTACCCATCCAGTGTCATTCATCATGCCCATTTGATTTCCATTACGCCGCCGAAACTCCCTCGGCATACTTGACTTCGGCTTGGTGTATCCTCAGCTTCGCCTCCTGGAGGAGTCTTTGCGCTTCTGATTGCTCGTCAGGCGTTGCCTCTTGCTTGCTCAGATTTCTGACGGCCTGCACAGCCCTCAGCTTGTCGCACACCAGCTCCCAGTACTGTTTATGCTCTGTTCCTAGATCCACCTCGTAGTCTCCTGGGACGGCTATTACTCCATGCAGAGGCTCGTGGGGCCGTGACTTGTCTTCTGCGGCTGTAGCTGCCTTCCGTGACTTGCGCAGGAACTTTTCTCTCGCCTCGTCTTGTTTCTTCTTCTCCTTCTTTTCCTTGAGACGCCGTTTCGCTTCGATCAGATCCTCTAATTCCTGCGCAGCATTTTCTTGTCGTACTTTCTCCTCGTCAAACATTTGCTTTTCTTTCTGAAGTCGTTCTCTTTCCTTCTCTATGGCCTCTTTATCTTGTCGCTCCTTTTCGTCCTTTTGTCGCTTCCAGGCGTTCTCGCGCGACTCCAAATCGTCGACAAGGCGCTTGCGCTGCTGATCCATGGCCTCGCGCTCCTGTTTTCGTAGCAACGCCGCCTTGATAGCGCTATCGTAAGCCGCGCGCGCGGCCGGATCGGAAAGGACATCGCGAGCACGCTCGAACAGCTGCCATTTTTCGGCATCAAAGTTGTCGCCAGCCTTGTCGGGGTGGTACTTTATGGACCGTTTTCGCCATGCGCGGTGGATGTCGTCTTTCGGAGTGAGGGCGTCGACGCCCAGCAGGTCGTAAATGTCGACATCTTTTGATGCATATTCTTGCGCAAATTGCAGCAGCTCGGCAGCGTTGGAATCCCCCATCGTCGGTTCGTGGAGGAAGGTCGATCAATGCCAAGGTGTTGGCCGCGGTCGCGGGCGGTTTATCGGTGCGTCGACAATGGAGAAGGTCCAGAAAAAATCACGATCGCAAATAGAGGCTCGATTTTCCAAGAGGCGGGCTAACAAAAAAGCACAAGACAATTTGTGCTGGCAAAAGAGAAGCCGGGCGTTTGTTGGGGGAAAGAGGCGGCTCTAGCAATGACGAAGTGGGAACTTGAAGCCTGGCTGCCAAAAAAAGCTGCAAGGGTCTGCCTGGCGATGGGATCCATCAATGCGATACACGCGACCACACGTGACATGAGTTGGCAACAGAGACTATTCAACGTCACTTGTGAAGCTGACATGAATCAAATTTTCAAAAGTATCTAACCCTTTGTTTAATCATTAATGCAAAAATGGTTAACTCTGACACATTACTGGCTAGCGAATCTTTCCGATTGTTTCTACACCACCACAATACACCCAGCTCACCACCATGCCCAAACACTCCAAAGATACAAATTCCAACGCTGTGAATAAACTTGCTCCGTTCATCCTGGTATCAAATTCTCACGCACATTACAACAGACAAGTCTATTTCGCCTGCTCTTCGATGTACTGGTAGACATTGGGTGTTCCGCCCGACAGCTTGAGCAAGTATCGCTCATAGGGGCCGAGTGGCTCTTCCACCATTACCCTCTGCTTTTTATCAGTGGGTGCATTCTTCTCGTCACCGCTGAACTCCCAGACCCATCGGCCCCTTTCCCAGTCGTTGGGCTGGCCCAGGCTATCTTCTAAGCCATCGGGGGTCCAATCGGGTTGGAACGGCACAGGGTCCTCATACTTTTCCTGGGTGCGCTTCACGGCCCAGTTCTTCAGCAAGGCCGGACAGTCCCAGAGGGCCTTGTCATCCAGTCCAAGGCCCTGGCACGCCAGTCGAATACGGACTGTGCTGTGGATGCGCTCGTTGGTATCCATGAGGAATCGCTCAGCGTCAGCCTTTGTCGTTGGATCCTGGGGCTTATACAATCCCGGGGATCTAGTGATCTGGCCGGACAATACGTAAAAAAGACTAGTTGCTTTCCTAATGGTATGGAGACCCCATGGGCGGCATGGCGTATTCTTTTCGAAAATCGGATCAATGGCCCATTTCTCAAGCACGCCCTTTGGCTTTTTGCCCTTCAAAGCTGCATGGGACGTCTGATAAAACTGCACATTCTGCTGAAAGACGCGGTCCAAAGATGGGGCATCGAATTCTACACCAATGGATGCCAGTTGATCCATCATCCCTGAAGAAAGATTAGCGTCGCTGGTTCTTATCAAATGTCATAGCGTATCCTCGGACAGCACAGATGGCGCATATTCTAAGGATGGAGAAACCAACTTACAAGCTAGGGTAACATTTGCAATTCCTTGATCATCCCATCCGCCACCGCAGTTGGCGTGGTTTCCTGGGAACCATACCTGTCGAAGGTCCGTTGACTGTTCACTGGGAAGCCTCTCCCACACAGCAGGGCTGAATGGCGGACGGTGCTCGTCCAAAGCGAGTGCATGGAAAGCATGCTCGATACGGTCTGACAAAGAAGTGTCATACCACTTATACGTATGGCAATGTCAGTACGGTAACAATTTTGGTCACGGATGAGGGAAGACTTATTCGTCATTGTCTGGGCGGATTCCCAATTTTTCCAGCCACGAAACTCGCGGAATGCCGAGGCTACCAACTGTATCCCACACGCAGACGGCCTTGATTCTGATCAGCTCGCCTGCTCCCATGTTTTGCTTGACACGGGTGTAGCCAATCTTCTCAAGGCGAGCTCGGTACTCTGTGGCGGCATTTTCGCCCTTGGGCTTGTCTGAGAACGGGATGTTGGGGAAAGGGTCCTTGTAATCGGGGTCATTCCAGTGCTGCATGTCCTTGAAAATTGGATAAAAGTGATCGATGCCTTCACGGGTCAACAGGCCCAGGTTCGAAACCATGCCTGCTACTGAGCGGGCTGTGAAGGCACCACGAGAGAATCCAACTAGGATAATTTCATCTCCATCCATGTAGTTGGCGCACAGGTAAGAGTAAGTTTCTCGCATTCGCTAATTGGACATCAGTTTCTCGGTCCCGGCGCTACACTGGAAATTCACTAACCTCGGACAAGCCCAATCCGAAAGCACCCCCGGTGATGCTGTCAATGGTGTTGCTGCCGGTGCCGACACCGGATTCATAGTTGATAATCTGAAGCTTGCCGTCGCTGCACCTACGCTTAAAGCAACGAGAGATGCGAGTCACGTTGGATGGGATCTGAAGGGTTCCCTCTGGCCTCAGCAAACTGGCCTTTTCATATCCATTGTCACTGTTCATCCACGTGCCATCGCAGCAGAGGATCAATCGCTTGTTGTTTGGGGGTGAGGTGGAAGTCATGACGGGCAAGGGGAGGTTGTCCAATGGCACCATGCAGCAATTGTGGAAGATTCAAGTTGAGGCACTGCACAAGAAATAAACTCTCAAAAAAAGCGGGAGGAGCGACAATTATACAAAGACAAGCATACGCAAGGCAATCAAGGGGACAGGGCCGTTGAAGGGTGCCGAGGCGCCTAATTAAAGACACGACATAATAAGCGACACAGGCTAGGGTCACGACCCAGGATCAGCGAGGCTACGGCCCCATCCAGATCAACACCGGCGACAATTACGGACCTCACCGTTGTTGGTAAGCTGCCAAGAGAGCTGAAGTTTTATTTTTAAGGGCCCTGTCTGACAGGAATATTTGTTCAGGGACATATGCGCCGTCGTTGTAGGGATCTTCAGCCCAATCATCAGATCGTCTCATTTACCACAGCCCTACAGGAACAGCAACCCTTGGCCACCACAAGGCAAACGACGACGGAACCAGGACCTGTTCAAAAGATCCCGTTGATCTGCAGATGCACGATGACCACATGGGCGAAACTCTGCCACAACCACTCATATCGGCCCGTGCCCTGTGTTGCTTCCAATGGCCCTTCATTCCACCGCTCATCGAGGGCGAGTTGAAGCCACCCATGCCCCATCAAATGTCTAACTAGTTGCTGTCCTATGTCCCGCTCTCAAGGCCCCCCCATGTCTCTGCCATCGGTTGGGTGCCGCCAGTCTTGTTTTTTTCTCCTTCTTTTTCCTTCGGTCAACACTAAGGGATCGCCGCTGCAGCGCCAAGAATTTGGCCCGGCACGCATTGCTCACCCCGGTCGAATCATGGAGGACTTTGAGTCGTTGAACTCGCAAGCATTGGGCAGGCGAGGGGTAGCGCGAACAGACACGGCTGCTGTTCAATGGGTCCCCCGTCAAGTACGTCGCCCAGAACGTAGCTTGGCTCTCTCTGGTCAACTACGGAGGGGGCCTGGCTTGCTCAACCTACAAGCGAGTGGACGGGTCGGACTAAAAGTGCCGGTGCTAGCGCCATGTCTCACTACATCGGTTCTGCTGTCCCACTCGCAGCCTCTCAAAGGTTGAGAAACACGGGATCAACGCGGCGGGTTTTTAGTCACAACGCCACGTTCTCTGCCGCCATGGGCAGAAACCTGGGGGACGGGTATGCCCAATCCCCATTTGAGAAACAAAAGAAAACCTTGCTGGCAAAAACACTCATGCATGACGAGCTTGTCGGCGGTCAAAATAAATCGGTCATTCCACAGTAGTTCGCTTCGCACACGCAGCTCGACTCCAGCGTTCGCATGGGCGGCGAACCGCTTGTACAGCGTTGCAGGCCGCAGAACTCCACAACGAAAGGCAACAAGGCAGCGAGGCTTGGAAAGGCTTTGCATTCAATTGGCGAATTACAGCTGTAGCACTAGATGCTGAACAAGTCCATGAAACGATTGCGCCGCATTCAACGTGACGCAATTGCACTTTGATGCAAGGGCCCATTCCTGAGAGTTGGGGGGTATCCTGTTACTACTCGGACAAGTCTCCATCCTTTTCTTTCTTTTCACTAGTATACACTCTAACCAGCAAGGTTTCGCTCAGTGCTTGAGCTCGTTGTTCTGCTCTTCGAGACCCCGCCTCAGCCACTCGGGCACAAAAGCCTTGATCTTGACGCCCGTCTTGCTCTCCTCGTCACCCCATTCCAGCACGAATTCGTCCTCGGGCTTGAAGACAGCTGACGCCGTCTCCCCGGGAAGTGCAATGTCCGTCATAATCTCGAGCCGGCACAGCCCAAGCCCAATGTTTCCAACGCCCTTGAGCCACTTGCCGGCGCTGCGGCCGCGTTTCTCAAATCGTCCAATGCTCGTGTCCCGGGGGACCATGTCGGCAGTTGCACTTTCAAGCGAAAGGCTGTCAGCTTGGTAGGTGAGAGCGGTGGGGGGTGCGTGATCCTTCTCGTAGAGGACGCACGGCAGTATTCGCTTTCGGACAACACCGCGATGCCTCGTGCGAATCGTCAGCTCTTGTCCTACGTAGCAGCCCTTCTTCCAAGCAATGGCATTCATGAGATCCATGTTGCTCTCCTGCGGCAGGGAATGCTCCCTCGCCATCTCATCCTGGCCCTCGGCTACGCCTTGTAGATATCGTCGAATCGTATACGCATCCTCGTTGGTTTGGTCAAGCTCCAGCTCGGGTGCCTTCTGATCCAGCCGCACAAATCGGCAGCCTAAGCCCGGAACTCGCGGGTCTTTGATGGAAAACTTTGTGGACTCGACGATGGAGTCCCAATTGGACTTGCCTGAGTCGTCCCAGGCGTGCCACACGGCTGCCTCATCCTCGCCCAACAGCTTAACAGCCAGCTTCGCCCTCAGCTTGTACCGCTTGATATGCTTGGCCAGAGTCGGCGCCTGGCCCGCATCCACCTCGATCAGGAACCCGGGGTCCTCGCCCGCGCTTCCCGAGGCTCCATGGTTGGGGTAAATAAAGACGTCATGCAGGACTCGGCCCGTCGCGGTCAGGAACGCTGCATAGAATCCATCGGTCCGGGGCTGCCCGTCCGAGGCTGTGACGCTGGCTGTGATGATTCCCTGCAGGAACCTCGCGGCGTCCGGGCCTGCAATGGAAATCAGGCGGCGCGAGGACAGTGACGTGAGACCTGCAGCGGGCGGAGAGGGCGGAGCGGCGGATGAGGCGAATTGTCGGCGCTGCAGCTGACAGGAACGGCAGATGAGCGCAGAAGGCAGCTCACGAGCCAGAGCGCGTCTCGGGAGATTTCGCATGGCGGGCGCCTGACTCGAGGTGAGCGTGGGATGTTGTCGGGCGTGGGAACCTCTTCTTTTCCGGCGACGGGCAAAAATGTTGACATGACGGAGCCAACCCCACGGTCGCACATTAGCTAAGGTGCGCAAACGGCAACACCCCACTCGCCACATGCATCGCCTCTCATGACTCAACTCGCAGGGTGCTGAAGCATGGATATTTCGCAAACAATTGGTTCTCAGCACATCGCAAGGATGTCTTGATTGTTGTCACGCAGTCACCATCTTGTCCAAACTTTCACATGCAGTTGGCGGCTGGCCGGTATCGCTTGACTATCCAACCGCTGATTCCGATGCTAACCGGACACCACGGAAAGCAAAATGCAACAGATGAGCAAACCAAAGGGGATAAATAATCCGATGGCAGGGAACAGGCGATCATTTGTGACTAACACCAGCCCGCACCTTTGTTTAGAAGGGTTTTGAGGTTGAGTTTATCCAAGCTGGGGCTATCGATAACGTGGTATCAACACGCGACACTATACAATACAACCCTTGAATGATTGTTAGTTTGACACTTTGCAACATAGGATCCCTGTAAAAGACCACAGCTCATAGCATTTTTGGCTAAAATAAATAAATAATAATACCTAAATAAATTTATTTACCTAAAATAAAATAAAAATCTTAGGTTCTTCTTTATTTAGGATTATTTTGTTCAGAAGTGGATTGATGTTGTACCTTGACCATGGGAGAGAAGTAAGTACCTCCGTCCCAACCATTCAAGTGTTGGATTGTACGTTTCACAACTGCAACTCCATGAATGATCATTCTCTCTACCAGAAATATCATAAAAGGCCCTTAGAAATCGTGCGGGACCTATCTTGACATCATTTGGATACACCCTGACGTCGACCAAACTGTGACAAATTCAGGCACTTGGGCAATGAAACTGGTGTATCGAGTTACTCAGCGAAACATGTTACATCGGCGAAACCCTTGGGGGCATTTCTTGTTCGAGAAGAGTATGAACCAATTACCCACACGGAGGGTTCACTTAAAAACATGTCCAGTGTCCTCCTTGATATACAAAAATGAGAGACGAGCTGTATACCCAGTACGCAACGACCTAGTCTCCACTTTGAACTGCTTATCAGTCAGGACCTGCCTATTCCAATATGCTGCCATTTCCGAGCACTAGCACCGGGGCTTCACCTCTTTACGGCATGTATAGGCGCTTCAATTCCATTTAAGCAATCAAAATTTACGTCAGAGGCTCGTGCGTCCGTAGTCAACCAGTTGTTTCCGTATCGTGATTGCCCATCAAATGCTCTTATCACTCGCAATCCCAGCGACAATTTGAAATTGAGGTCTAGTTCTTGCGATACATATAGCATGGGCTAGGGGAACAACATCAGTCGTGTAGATTCCTCCCAATTGTTTCCCGTCTCGTTATTGTAAATAATAAAAGATGAAGGTGCCGTTGTCTCTGATTCCTGCGTGCGCTGTTCTTGCGGCGGCGACGCCAACAATCAAAACGGGCCCGACGGCGGTGATACCAGGTGGTCCGGTCATTGGCATAACCACACAGGTTTCAAACAGCTCCGTGACGGTCAACCAGTTCCTCGGGATTCCCTACGCCAGGCCACCTATCGGAGCCCTTCGCTTCTCACCACCCCTTCCGCCACTCTCCCGAAACGGCAAGGCCCTCAACGCAACTTCATGGCCTCACGCCTGCATCCAGCAGGGCTCTGCCACACTGTTGACATCCCAGAGCGAGGACTGCCTGTACCTCAATGTCTTTGCTCCGTCCACGCCGGCCGGTCGGGACGGCCGCACCGTCATGGTATGGATCCACGGGGGTGCGCTCAAGACGGGTTCCGCCTCCATCGCTGAGTATGATGCATCCGCCATGGCTGCGGCCCAGGATATCGTGGTCGTCTCGATCAACTACCGACTGAGCCTCCTGGGTTTCTCCAATTCTCCAGCAGTGGCCCTGGAGGACCGCAACGCGGGGTTCTATGACCAGCGAATGGCTCTCCGCTGGGCCCAGGACAACGTTGCTGCGTTTGGGGGTGATCCAAGCAAGGTTACCATTTTTGGAGAAAGCAGCGGCAGCACGAGCATAAGCAGGCTAGTAGGTACTATATCCTCAAATCCTCCATTTCGCGCGGCCGTATTGGAGAGCGGCTGGTATGACTACGCATCCATCATGGACATCTCGACAGACGTCCCTGGGCTAAAAGCCTGGCAGGCAATCGTGTCCCAGCTCAACTGCTCCAGCCCCACGAACAATACCATGGAAGAGCTTGAGTGCATGAGAAGTGTCGATACGGCATCCATCGAGTCTATCCTGGCGAATTCCGGAAGCCTCACATTTACACCAGTCAACGATAACATTACGCAGCTGGAGTTTCCCGAGCTTGCTAGAAAGCAAGGGCACATCGCAAAAGTGCCCATCCTGACGGGCACGAATGCAGATGAAGGCTCGCTGTTTATGGACCCGACAATCGAGTCAATCGCAGCCCTGGCCGAGTCGTTCCCCACGCTCGGCTCTGTTCAAAAGGAGCTCGCAGAGGCCTATCCCGTCGGAAGTTCAGGTTTCGCAGCACAGTACGAGGCGAATGTGGCCATTGACACGGATGCCGAGTTCACATGCCCGGCCTCCAGGATTGCCGCCTTGACGGCTGAGCTTAGCCTCCCCGTCTGGCGATACTACTTTAACGCAACCTTTCCCAACATTGCGAGGCCCGGATACGGCGTCTACCACTCTTCCGAAATTTCTCTCATCTTTGGCACGTTCGAGGCATCCAATGCCACGGCGGACCAGCTGCAGCTCAGTCAGGTGATGCAGAGGTCATGGGCAAACTTTGCCAAAGATCCCTGGGGCAGCGGGCCAGGGTGGCCGAGGGTCACGCCCAGCAGCTCCGGCGCATATTCAGTTGCCGCGCTTGGAAGCCCCGATAGAAATGCCAGCGGGTGGTCTGTTATCGGGAACGGCACCGTGGATGAGCGTTGCTGGGTGTATCAGTCCATCTATGCGGATGCAGCCGGTGGTACTCCATGGTGGTAAAGTCCAGTCAGTAAAAGTCGATGCAAATGACAGGGTTAGTATATTCAGGCTAGCATATAAGTGTAAATATATCGTTGAGCTGGTTGTTGCCATTCCACCTAATACTTGGCTCTTAGTTGGCATGCTTTATCCGCAAGACCAGTTCAACACAATGCCGTCTTTCTAAGATAATTCACAAGAAGCTTTGGGAGGCACTTTTAGGTAGAATTTAGACGCAGCTTATTTGAATTATACAATCATCACATGTTTCATCCGCCGGGGCAACGTTTACACCAGTACAGAATACATGATGTGGAAAAGGTACATGATTCAATATGCACTGAGAGCCAATGGCACAACTCTGGCTTCATCGTTCCCCCATTGACACAACTTTAACGTAATTAATGCATCGGTCAGAATTCAGAGATACACAGATAAGCTCTTTCTAGAAGCCAGCATTCCAGCATCCCCTTGGCGAATTAGGGTTACTGAAGTTCTGGCTGGCACACAACACAATATTCAAAGAATGTAACGTGTACCTGAAATCTCACAATACGAATCAGGCACACAATCTCGTTTACGCTCTAAAACAGACAAAAAAGGTCTCGGCCTGGTGTTGGCTGCAACCTGCGACATACAGGCGCCTAGACCAACCCCGACAACCCACGGCCACAAGCGGCAAGAGAGTTTCTTTGCTAGCTTCGGGTCATCTACGATCCGCCCAGCCACAAGCCCAACATGGGAGACTGTCGGGTCCGACCCAGGGCGGACGCAGCAAGGTTCCGATCTCGATTTACACCTGAGAACCCCCTTCCCCCTCTCCCCTTAGTACGGCGAACTAGCCTTGGGCGTGTGGCTTTGCTTGCGCACCGTCAACTACGCCAAATACCTAGATCGGATCCTTAATAATCTAGACCTTGTGACTTTTCTTTTGTTAGATGTCGTCATCATGCAAATGGTCAGTCTGTTGAATGCGCAACTGAGACCCGGCAATTAGAAAAGCAGCGAAACGAAAGAGAGAGGAAAAAACATAGTCCTGACGCTTATGCACGTGTTACGGGCATTGTCTCATTCTCCTGCCACTTTTTCCCCAACCTTTTTTTGTTCCATTTCAGAAGTGATCGCCGGAACTTGTCTCGGGGTTCGTTTGAGCGTGGAGTTTAGTATCCATCTGGGGGCCCATTTCAATCCACCCCGCCCACATGCCCCGATGGCTGGCTAGGCCCTCGGCCGATAGCGCGCCCTGGCGATCACCAAAAAAAAACAGAGGGGGAGCTAAATTGGCGGCGCGCTCCGGATATACGGAAACCAGCGAGTCGACCGCCGTCCGGTGCGGTGATGCGAGTTAGACTTTGGGTCGACAGGATGGGGGGCGGCAGCCGACCAACTTGGCTCGGGTGACGGGACCGGCTTGTGGTGGATTATTAAAAATAAATACTACAACAAGCAAAAAACAAGAGAGAGAAAAAAAGATGGCGTTGAGTAATCGCTCCGGTTGCGCCATGGCCTCCAAATCGCTGAGAAATCAAACGGGAGGAGGGTGGGCTGCATGACCTGTTGGTGTGCTTGCTACTACTACTCTAACTGCGGACTTGCTCGGTAATGCGAATGCCATATCGCCAGGCGTGAGCGAGCAGGTGAGGAACCGCATCAGCGCGGAACCGTCCCGCCCCCGCAGTTCAGTAAAAGGGAAACACTCAAGTTCCACAAGCTTAGATGAGACCAGCTGTCTGGCCGAGGAGAGAGCGCGAGAGAGAAAGAGAGTGTGAGACGACATTGAATGGTGGTTGGGCCTGTCATCTTCCCCCAGACGCCGTCATCTGCTGGCCAATTGGGCACATGGGCAGCTCTCTCTGAGGGCGTCTCAGATAAGCGCAGTAGCATGAGCACCACCACCAGGCCAGTCAGCCATTGCTGGGGGGGAGGGAGTGCAGGCAGGCCCATCACCAGACTCGGTCCTCGCAGATAGCTTCCAGCTGCGAAGGTCCCGATTCGGACAGTTTTCGAGGTTGGGCAACCAAGTTCCCGAGACTGGGGGGAAGCAATCCACGGCGCACACCTCTCCGTAGTCATCGCCGACGATAGGCCTCACCCCTCTCCCCTCCTCTCCTTTGTACCACCCTCCGTTCGTCCTTTTCGGTGGCCAAGTTTCGGATCCGTTGCCGCAATACTCTAAATTTTTTTCTGTTTAACAAAAAACCACCCTCCGTTCCCGCAAGCGAACGCGAGTCAATGACTGCTGCGCCATGGCCAATGGCATGGTTCTATTGCGACACTATCAAGTGGCTCCGACAACCGGTCCCGGGCGCTGTCGGCATGGTTGAACGGAGAGGTGGGGATTGTCGGTCACATGGTATGGACTCCGGGTATGCACCGGCAACAAGAAGGGCATTGAAGGGGGAAGTCGAGCACGTCGGCGGCTCGGTCAGGTTTGGCCGAGAACGAGTGAACAAGATAAACCAAAAAAGGAAACTTTTTTTTTACGTCCTACCCTCGGGAACCAGACTCGGGTTCGATAGCAATAGCCATGGCTCAACTCGGCGAAACTTTCAACATCTTGATAAACAATTGCCGGCCGATGAAGGAGGGGCGATATCCTTCCCTCCCCCTCCCCCCCTGCCTTAGCTGCCCGCTCCCGCTCTGCTTGCCGTATCGCCGTAATCAATCTCATATGATAGCGATCAGCTGGACAGCAAAGGTCCAGGGAAAACCCACTCTCCCCAACGGCGGCACAGTGATGGTGCATGTGCCTGGCCATGTTCCCAACACTGGCTATCTATGATGTGCTGCGATGTGCCCTGCACGGCCAAAGTCTCGCAGCCGCCGACGGAGCTCCTCTCTGGTCCAACCAGCCGCGCACTTGTCCGATTGACACGGCAAGTAAACTACTGGGTCCACGCCTCGGTTCGCATCAGATCAGAAAGCCGGCGTGTGGCTTGGGAGCCAGCGATGGCTGAAGCACCGGGGCGGGGTGCCGGTCCAGATTGTCTCTCGCTTCCCCCTACACTCGATCCCGTAATCGTTTGCCGAGATGTTGTACGTATCAGCAAAAGACAATTGATCAGAACAAAAAGAAAAGAAAAAGAAAGAAAAATTTAGGAAAAAAGGGCTTGCTGCCCTCGGGTGCCATTCAGAGAGGCCCGGGACACTCGCCTCGCCCACCGCCCATCGCAGCGTGTCCAGGGCGGTCTGTCCAGCTGGCCTGGTCTCAGCACGCCATGCCAGGTACATTATGCAAGGGCCTAGCTAGCCCGGGGGTGCACCGGAGAGATCTTGGCGCCGGCCCCCGTCGTGCAAAGCCCAAAAAAGAAAAGAAATGGCCTTGGGCTTCCTTCGGACGTGTCCGCCAGAGAACGGACGGGGGAAGAAAACGACAAAACGGCCGTATTGGGAAAAACAAGGCGAACGGGCTGGGGTTATCGAGGTTGGGACAGACAGAAGAAACGAAGCATTAATTAACAGCTTGTTTTTGTTTCAATCACATCATGGGTCCAGGCCCCCCCATCTGAGGAAGCACAACCCAGTGGCACAACAGGTACGCGGCGTTGCTGTGCACGACGGAACAAGGTTCACGGGACTTCAGTGAGCAATGCCTGCTACCGCACAACCAGCTCAGCAAGCCAGCTTTGCTCGATACCCAATGGCCCGCGTGTAACAGAAATTTTGTGCATGGCCCATCCCGGCTCTCGCCTTTGCTGCCTTGCTCCACCAACCCCGGCAGGGGTTCCGGCGCGCTGGCCTCAGCGCCCCACGGTCAGCGGCGACAGCAGACTGCGAATCCCGTTAAGAAACTGGGGACTTGGAAGAGTCGGCAGTGGATGCATGCAAGTTTTTTTTTTTTTTTTTTCTTTTACAGCTTCCAATACCCACAAGCGGGACCTCTCTCTCTCGATCCATTCGGAGGGGGAGGGGCGAACCCCATCGAACGATGGAGTCAAGGTGAAGGAGGTGAAGAAGAAAAAAAAATTTTGCCCGAATGGAAGAGTCATACCCAAACTAGGGATGAAAAGGAAAAAAATTGTAGTCATTGCCGCGCACCGGCCCTACGGCGCCCTTTCGGCTGCCGGATGTCAAAATGGGACAACCTCTTTGGCTCCAATCCGGTTACCTTTCTCGGCGAAACGCTTAGTCGGCGCCGGGGCTTACCAAGCTCCGTCGTAGTCGTACACGTAGACTGGACCGGGTTTAACTTCTGTTGCCTTCTTCAATGACCTAAGCACTCTTTTGCTTTACCCAACCAGCACAGCGGGCCCCGGCAGCGGGCTCGGTGTTGCGCTGACAAACCATGGCTGAGCCCGTGAGCGAGCGAACCGTGATGTTCATTGGGTTGTCACCGGGGGGCCTACGGTCGACTCCCCTGTGGGGCGTGTCGTTAGCACAACAGCTTGAACGGGCTCTCCTTGCGCCCGCCTTTTGATGGGCTCATCGATTTGCTCCCCGAGCGCCGCCTTATCTAGATCAGATACAGAGATGCGCTGCCAAAGAGCGGTCACCCCAGACAGGAAGAGGCCGATCGCTGTTGTCATGTCACCATTGCAATGTCAAAGAGCTCGTAATTGATATTTTGAAATGTTTTTAATGTTATTCTCTTGGTATTGGGCACCTATGCTAGGTGGGTTGCCCCATCTGTGTCTGTTGTTTTTTGTGAGCTATCTACCCTTTCGTGGGGCCTCATAATCCAGAGGACTGCCACTCAACCCGTGATCCCCATCCAGTGGTGCTCCGGGGAGCGGTGTTCCCGTGTAAAATCGTAATCCCCAATTCCCATGGCAAATGTCCCTTTCTCTTTCTTGAGTGGTGAACCTTCCTGTAGTAATAATGCCTTGACATAAAAGGAAACAAGTATATTCGTGAAATGCAAAAGTGGCTTTTTGAAACAAGTGAAGAAAATAGTATCCCGTGTGGTATCCGTTGTATAGGTGTGTTGTTGTAAAAGATGAGAAAACGCCGACCGATGCCCCGCCCATCGCTTTTTAAAAACAAGTCGTCAAGATGATGATAGTACAGTTCTACAAGTGGTGATTAGAGGGAAAACTTCTTAGTAGACCGAGATGGCCGACACCAGCCTCGCGGGGTTTCGAGGTGGCAGATAGTAGTCCTCTTCGTAGATCTGATCATCTTCTTCCGACTCCTTCTTAGCGTCCTCGGCGTTGAAGTTCTCGAGGGCAGGCTGCGGTGGTGATGGGGGCATCGACTCGTCGTCTGATGATTCGGAAAAGTCCTCCTCGACCAGGTCGGGAGGGGAGGTGGAGTGTGAGGGTGTGCGGACAAGCTCGAGCTGGGCGTAGTCCTCCTCAAGGTCATCCTCCTCCATGTCGTCGTCGTCGCTCATGCGGGGAGAAGCGACAGCCTTGATAGGCTGAGGTCGAATGGTAACGTTGTTGTTGGACATCTCAATGTCCTCGTCGGAGTCGTATTCGTCAGAGTCTGAAGAGTCTGATTCGTACTCCTCCTCGGCGACGGCCTGGTCGGCCCACTGGACATGGCGCTCCTTGGTGTTGCTGGCACCGCGGACGGACTGGTTGAACCATCGCTCCTGTTCCCGCTCGGCATCGGCAAGCTCAAGCATCAATGAGTCGAGGAGGTTGGCGTGTCCGACGAGCAGGCGAAGATCATGGTCAGGCTGGGCAGCCTCGCGAGAGAGCTTAGCCCGAGCCTTGTGGGCGAGGTAGTAGGTCTGAGTGATAGACATGTTCTTCTTGATGGCGGCCTGTCGGAGAGAGGTAGAGGGCCGATGAGTGTTGTTTGTCGATGTAATGGTGGACATGATGAAAGTCGAGTGGAGGTGCGTGACCTTTTTGATGTTTGGTGCTTGATGTTGTGAGTCAAGGCAACAATCCCGATTGCGGCAAGGGAGACTAGTGGCAGGGGTCCCGATGGTGACAATGCCTTGTGGATTAGGTGATGCTAGCCGGGTTATCTTGGGAGTACAAGAAAGCTAGGACTGTGGGGTTGAGATGAATTGTGAGAGACGGTTGAGTATTGGCGTCAGTGGTATTCGAGATACTAGAGCCGATGTCGTGATCTTGATTGCTAGGATGACTGTTGGTTTGATGCTTTTAGTCCCTAGAACGGGGGGAACAGGATCTTTTATTCTTGTGATCTCAACGGGCTCGACGGCGGTGCTTGGGAAGCAAAAGACCCACTCCCTTGACGGGACGATGTCTAAACCCCGAGAAAGCGAGGGTGTGGACGGAGTCACTCAGTGACCGGGGGGTAAGGGGTGTGAGAGGTGTGAGGTGTGAGCAAGCGTGTGTGAGTCGTATGCGTTACGGTGCGCTCTCAAACCCCGTACGCCTCCGGGGATTGGAAAAGTCCGACTTGATGCGATGGATGCGACGGCCGCTTGGGTACGTACCCCCCTCACCCTAGCGAAAGCGAGGAAATCCCAGCGGCTTCGCCTCTTACTCGGCATTCCGCGCACTCCAGGTACCAGCAGCAGGCCCCTCAGAGGCCCCAGAAGGCCCCCCCCAAGGCCCCCCAAAATGAGCTAGGGCAGTGGTGGGCAGCACTCGCGGTTGATTCCTAAGCCACCATTCAGTCGTCGCTCACTATTCACACGCGCACACACACACGAATGCCCATGACTGCTCTGTCAGCTGCGGGCACAATTGATCATCGCTCCCCCCAAACTCACCTGGGGGGTAGGCGCCTTAGCGGGCAGCACTACAAATCAATGTTGTAGTGTATTTCCAAGCCTATTTTCCAATTTCTCAGCACTGAAGCTTATCACTCTCTTAGCTCCGCTCCGGCCAAGGCCTGTGACTCGATGCCCTCCGCACTCGCCCTCAATTTGACATTTTGCGGGCTTCGTTGAATTCCGCACAAGCGGCCCGCAGCGTCGCTTTTTTTTTTCACAAGCAACGCATTCGTGCATTGGGTCCAAGACAAGGCAAGCAAGAGTCATGGCCCATCCGCCTATGGCTCTCCCTCTCCACCTTTGTGGTCACTTTTTGGTGACTTTTCACAAGTTACAGACATGCAAGTCCGAAGCGCTGCAGCCCCAAACACAACAATCATAAACAAGGACCCCAAGACATGCTGGCACGAGGCCCACCCTGATAGAAGGGGATGGAGCATCATGTCTGTCCATTATGTTGTCGTGTGTGCCTGTGTCGTGTCCGAAAATTGAGCCCCCGGGTACGAGCGAGAGTGCGTGCGCGCGCAGGGGTGTGGGCCAACGGACTTCCCGGCACCGAGGCGGAGGCGGACTTGGGTGATGAGCACAAGGGGGCCCTCCGCACCAGCTTAGGCAGTAACTCAACTCAAATGAGCGAAACCGAACGAACACAGCGACCGCAGCAACGTACGGGCGCCGTAAATCATAACTCCGGCCGCCGCAATAACCCCAGGCCATAACGTAGGGCTGAGCATAACGGGGGTAAGAGCGAATGCGACAGGGAGCGAGCCAATGACGTGCTGCGCTAGCCCTCGCTTCATCATCAATCGCAATGTGCCCACGTAAGCGTACTCGTCCCCCAAGCGATGTGGCCTTTCCCTCCCCCCCTTCAAGCCTCACCCAAACCAGCCCTGGAGCCAAGACCAATGCTATGTCTCGCCGCCCCATTTCGCTACATGCGCAAGCACACGATGGCTCATAATGAGGCATGTAGCGATACGTTTCGAGTGCTGTGGAGGCTTTGTTCCACTGCGCCAACCAGCCCACCACGTTTTAAATTCACAAACCAGTCTCATGCTGCCTGTCATTCGGCCCAGCCGCGCATCTCCCCCCCCCCCTACGTACGTGCCATGGTACCGTCTCAACCTGAAATGCGAGAAATGCGAAGGGTGCTCAGCAGCCGAGCATAGCAGACAAGGCAGCAAGATTGGAATTGCAGGGCTTCGCCGCAGCTGAACTGAAGCAAAAGCACATCGTCATTTCACAGCCCGCACGTCTCATTTCAGAAGCAAGCAGTAAGGCAGAAGGATTAGAATTAGAGTACGGCGCCGAGTCGGCCCCGTCCCCCGCCCCGTGAGACCGAAGTCCGAAAGCCACATTGAGATGGGTTAATTATGTCACCAGAGCGCTCCAGGATGCAACGCTGCGCCGCCCAAAGCAGATTGAAATCCCCTTGAAGGATGCCAGAAAATGCCGATTACTCATTCACCGCGCTCCGCATATCGTACCCGGTGCACTGTCAGTGGCCGGCCCGTGGTGATCACGACCAGTGCGCTGTGCATCCCGTCTCGATTGGCTTCTCGCCGCAGCCCAAGGTACGAGATGCCCTCTTTGGCCTTGGCTGGCCTCTTCGCATTCATCGCATCACCCCGCAGCGCGCCAATGAGGCCCTACACCCGTCGCACACCAGCATGCAAGCCACAATGACACTGACAATGACAAACGGCGCTGCGCTGGGGATCGTGATTCATGCCTGTGTGGTCCAACGCTGACCGCTCGTCTGGTTAAGGTTCCATGGGCAGTCAGCGTCTCCCTCAGCAACGAAAGGGCGGAGCGGCGGACTTGGAGACTGCCCGCCCTCCATCTCGGCCCCTGCTCAACAGTGTGCCGCAGTCCGAGGCCCCGTTGTCCCATTTTGCGTCGCCGCACCGCACCGCATTCACACATGTACATCCGTGGATCGTGCCCTTATTTTAGGCTTCCCTTGTGTTTGCTGCCGTTTTGTAATCCACCAACCCGGCCGAAAAAAGGATGCCTGGGTTGCCGTGTTCCTGCTGATTGATAGCCCACACGCAAAAAAAAGATTCGCGCTCGCGCACACACCCCCCTTGCTCTCACTCACCCCTCCCCCTCCCCTCATCTCATCTCAAAAGAAAAAAAAGCACGAGCTGAAGTTGACGCCTGATGGATTCCTAATGAGATGGGTTGGGAACCTTCCACGGGGTGCTGTGGGGTCCTCGTCCATGACGCTGGTAACTGTGGTCCCTGCGCCCTGCGCTCTCAACTTTGTATGCGCCGCACAAGTGATTTCGCTTTCGGGGTCATCAACAACCCGAGCGTCGCCTGATGGCCCTATGGCGGGGAGCTACGTGTGTGTTGAGAGACATGGAGTAAACAATGCACATTGTGAAGGAAACCTGCCTACATCTCGACTCTCAGTCAATCCTCCCTCAGGTCCGAGTCATCTCCATGCACCATTTCCAAGCATCTTGGCCTTTGTCTGACGCATAGCTAGTCCGGGGTTGTGCGTGGTGACAAACCACTCCAGAGTGTTGACGTCGATTATATCCTTGATATCTCCTACGGCCGAAACCTAGCCAGTCCTGTTAAATCCGCTGGAGCGATCACATCCCCGCTAAACCAAGCTGGGGCTTGGTGCGCTGCAACCCGGAGGGGGATGTATCGGGCAGCACACACCCACCCCATCATTATTCATCCTTGGGTGCTTATCTCGAGCTGGCAAACCATTCGAGGACTTGGCTCTCATTCGCCAACTCGTGTGCTGCAGGGCGGACTCCGTACCGTTTTCCCAAAGTCCGTCATCCCGGCGGAGCAACCCCAGCCAAGGAACCACCGTCCAGGTGTCGCAGCCACATGTCCCACGCTGCTGGGTTGCTCCCACCACTGTGATGCTTGATGCTCATCAAAAGTTGGCCCTAGCTTCACGGTCTTCTGCCCTACAGCCCTGGTGAGTCGTGTTCACGGCCCCCAGGGGCCCTTGGGCTGACGCCAGCCTATGTGTGCGAGGTGATGACGGGGACAAACGGGTTTGACCCAACGCCGACCCCAACTCCACCGAAAAGTCCCGATGCTCACCTTTTTGGCCCGGCCAATGAGCTAGCGAACCCAGAGATGCTGTAACGCCCTAGGGGGGTTTACACGGAACCTAGGAAAACGATCACTTGACCACCAAATCCGCGGGAGCTCCATGGACGTGAGCCTCCATAGTTTCCGGTTTCTCACGGCAACGGCCAGGTAAATGCCTCTCTGCGCAACGGGGACCACCATTTGCGTCCCGCAGCCTTGCTTCCCTTCCCCGTGCTTGACCGAACAAACCGTTTAGCCTCACACCTCTCTACCCTGTGCGTCCCGTCCGAGAAAAGTCCTCGTAGACCGAGCCCGAGATCTGCCGTACATCCTCCCACTGCATCCGGGCCGGTCAGGTTCGGCAGCTCGGGGCCGGACGGAGCTACTGTGGAGCTTGATCTGCAGTGGGCATTCGTCTCGGCAGGACCCAAGACCCAAGACCCTCTCTCCCTTGAATAGTCGACTCAGCAGCCTCTCAGCAGGCGCTTCAGAGCCGTGTGACTATGCGCTGGCTGTTGCTATTAGTTCTTGGTTGTGCGCAGATAAGCCTTCAGCCATCAAGCCTCCTCGTATATCCCCGTGCAGTGTCAGGGCCGTGCAGTTAGTCCAGCGCACACGTAGATTTTTTTTTTGGCTGAAATGCCGTGCTACGTTACCTCTCTGCCCTTGCCTTGCTTGCTTTCCGTGTAGGGCAATCCCGTATCCACCTCATGCAAGGCGCGTAGCTGATACGTACAGTCAGCGCTTGATCTTGATCGGTCCCTCCTTGCAGCCCCCGTGTAAGTCGCATATAGGGTATGTGTTCCAGCGAGCTGGATGAGACTTTTGGGGGGGATAATACGCCTAATCCTGAGACTGGACGGCCTGGACTGACCAGCATTTTCCTATTCGGGATTCCCCAGTCTCACGTACTCATTCTAATCAGTGTCGGATTCCATCTGACCGGGTGGTGTTGCTCTCTCACTTTTGGGTTGTGTGCGGCCGCCACGTCTCAGTGCCAAATTCTCACGGCTCCAGGACTAGAGCTGTCATACAACGGTTATTCAGCGCTTTCTTTCTTGGCCCCCCTCAATTAGTAACTCCGCACCCAGGCCCCTTGCGGTCCCGACGCTGTGGTAGTTGCTGACCACCTGCGGTTCCGTGTGCTGGTGGTACAGCACCCGGGAGCATTTCACGGCCGGCTACCGCAGCCGTGGGACGGGTTGGGTTGGGTTGTGTTGGCATGTCACCAGTAAACCAAATCCAGACTCCGCATTGGTAATGACCTCGTCTTGTCTCCTTTTGGGTAGTTCCTCACTTACACGCATGGATCCAAAAACTGTTGATTACATGGAGCTCCTGCCGTGATACCGTTTCCTCAATTTTTTCTTCTTTATCTCTCTCGGGTTACACCCTCATGCCGGACTTGCGTCTTGGCAGCCATAAACTCGGGCTTCATTCACACATCACCCAACGATGCGGGTTGCAGCGTGTCGTCACAATGCGCCTAGCTGAAGAAAGGAAGGAAGCATGGAAGGAACTAATCCGCAAATTTCGTATAGACGATGGCCGCAGCAGTCGCACGCGACATGGCCGCAATACCCGCTCCGCCTGCACGACGAAGCAGCCCTGGAAAGCCGCAGTGACGCAGTGCCGCGTTCCCTTCTCTAACCCCTCCGAGCATCCTGATGTAACGCTCCCGGGCATCTTAGAAACCTCGCCGAAGCCATCGACGAATGGATACGCGCTCTCCCCATGCAGACGCCACAAAACACCACCCCCCCAGCTGCACGACCGCGAATTTAAAGCCCTCATTACAAATATTCTGGAAAACGTCTCTGCAGGTGCGCTCGCGCTTTCGGTATGCCCGTGCCGAATCAGACGCTACAGGGCATTAGATGGAGATGGGGGGTGTGTGCGTTCTTTGCGCCTGTGCTGTCATGGGTCTGGCTTCTAGAAGGAAAAGCATCCCAAATTTTTTCGTCGGTGACGTCGATTCGCCGAGAGCGCCGCCGGTGTAGCACAGAATTTTCTTTCTCCGTCCTGCCCTTGCTAGCTCACCTAGCTCGGGGTTCGGTATCGGGGTTTTGAAAAAAATGACTGGGGTTTGGTGCTACCCACGCAACGGGAAGCTCGTCGAGAGCTTGAGTGACGTCGGATCGGACGGTCGTTTGGCTTTTCTCGCTTCCGGAAATCGGGCCGGTCGCTCACTCGCTCGCTCTCGGGATCATCGCGAGGTGCGCTTTAAATTTCCAGGAACTGGCCATTGGCGAGCCAGTGAGGCTCCAGCGAACCAGCCTGCTGGGGAGGGTTCACTGGCCTGCCTAGGTCTAATTGAGCTGCGGAGGACAAAATTGACAAGCAGAGCCCCTGGTGAAGTGCCGGGTTCTAGAACTTTTTTTGTTGTGCTCCACAGTGAAAGAGGTGAGCAACACCACCATGACGTTGGAGCGTGCCAAAATTAGACCCCTAGCTGCAGCCTTGTGGAGAAGCTGGGATGGACACTTCCCCTCACGACAACGGGATCTGCTGTCTTCGCTTTCGTGTCTGGGGGTGGCTTAGAAGGAGATGGTGATCATTGATAAACCCTTGCAATAGGTGTGCTCGAAAAAAAAAAGCATGTTAAAAATAAGACACTCTGCGGGGAACAAAGCTTAGAAGTTGTCGTTGAACTTGAACATCTGACCACTGGGCTGTTTATGACTGCGAGATAGCAGCGGGAATTTGTCATTAACAGGTTTGTGATGATGCCTCTGAATCTAAAGCTGGAGGATGAATACTAAAGATAGAACAAAGTTCAATGGGATTTCAAGTCGGGCTTGGGTAAGCTTCACTTGGGACACAGTCCCAATTGCTACGATTGACTCCATTCCCTTTCGAACGTTGATTGCAGAAATATCTGGGGTTCCACTCTGGTGATGCAGTGTCACTAATTCCTCGAAACCTATTCTCGATGTTGCTTTCATCGTTTCCGTATGCTGACCTCCAGAACATGCCAAAGATCCAGTTTGTCCGACCCCGCTCGAGTCGAACCATCTCATGCAAGAGACTCGTTTCTTGCCGTATGGTACTCCCTGATAGTACGCGGGCTTTCACACAAAAAGAAGTTCCCGAAGGTTTCAACACAAACGCCCTCCTCTCGGGTTACTGGTCAATCGAGAGCTGATGCCGTCGGCTGGCGCAGTTGACGGGATCGATATCCAACATGGTCATGATATTTGGCATGAATGAGAGGAAATCAAAAAGGTGGTCAAAAAGCGAAGGATCAGACGGGAGCTTGCTTGCAAGGACATCCACGAGTCCTTGGAGGCTGGAAACGAACTCTTTCGTCTCGTCGTCCGAACTCTGCAGTGGGCGCTCCTTGGAAGATTGGTATTTGGACACTGAGCCCGAGCGTGATCTTCGAGTTTGTTTCGACAGCTTCTTGAGGGCCGCCCCTTTCTCCTTGGCCGAAGACAGCAAGTCTCTGATCACATTGTGCTGGCTGGCGGAGGTGGCGTTTTGGTACTTGAGAGCACGCTCGAGCTTCCGGATGATGCGCCTCTGGCTCTTGTTGACGGCGTGGAGATTTCGAACCTCCTTCTCCAGCTGGGCGATGGCCTGGGCATGGCTCTTGTTGACCGAATCCGCCTTTTGGTTGAAACAGGCGATGCGAAAATCCGCTGATTTGACGCCGACTTGGAACTGAGCGCTAACTGGCTCTAGCAAGGATTTGATGCTCTGGTGGGATGTTTCCGTGATGTGTTTCAGTCGCTGCTGTGGCATGTCCAAGATCTCTGCGATGGAGAAGTTGGCTGCGAAGGAAGCCTCGTTGCCGCCGTCTTGGCTGGTCATGGCTGCGAGTCCCTGACCAACACTTTGCTAGGAAAACAAAAAGATGATCCAAATACTGGGTACCAGCGCTTTTTTTTGTTCTTGCTTTAGAGATACGATGCACTTCAGAATTTTGCGCTGGATGGTATGCTCCTTTGATGGGTTATTTGGGTGAAATGCTGCAATGTTGAGGAAACTAGAAATGTGAGTGTGTTCACTTGAGACTGGAAAGATGTGAGGGAGGTTTGATTTTCGATATTTAATCTGAGCAGTGTTAGAATTTACCATGATTCACTGATTCTAGCACTTCCTACTGTTTCACCCTCCTCGTTTAGGCCAAGCAGTGATCTCTCCACGACTATAGGTTAGGTGCTGGCTATAGTTGACAGCCTTGCTAAATTCACTAGCTTACTAGGGAATATATATCCTGCTATAGGAAAACAAAAATGGCACCATGCTCTATTCGTTTTACATATTTCACTGGAGAAATTTCACAAGAAGGGACTATCAAGAACCTCTAACTGTGATTTAGGAATAAAAATCAAATTGACAACGAAAACTTTTGTACGCCTAGTCCGCGCGAAGCTTCTGCTTCGTTCGCTTTCGCTTTCCTCCCACCTCTCGATCTTCTTCAACCTCGAGCAGAGCCTCGCGCTTCTTCTCACCCACGAGCTTGAGCGCATCTCGGATAACACGTGTCTCCAGATTGACGCCCTCCTCTTCCCAAGCCTCCATCTGTCGGCCGACTCGCTTCTCAATGGCAAGCACCAGATCCACATCTCTCTGCCCAACAAAGGTGGCGGCCTCACCAGAGCGTCCCGCACGGGCTGTACGACCGACTCGGTGGATGTAGTCGTCGGGGTCGCGGGGAATGTCGTAGTTGATGACGAGACCTACTTCGGGGATGTCCAGACCACGGGCAGCAACGTCAGTGGCAACAAGAATTCGAGCTGCCGAGGCGCGGAAGCGGCCGAGGTTGTCGATTCGCTGCCTCTGGGGTAGCTTGGAGTGGAGCGATGTTACTCGGTGGTCGAGCAGCCTCAGAAGGTGGTGGAGATAGTCTGCTGTCGAAGTGCGGTTGCAAAACAGAATGACTGATTTGTCCACGTTGGCTTCGGTAAGTAGGAACACGTGTAAATAGTGCTCTTTGTGGGTAACTGGTATCTGGACGTGCATCTGCTTTAGCGTGGCGGGAATAGCCAGCATCTGTGTATCAACCTCGCAAACGAAAACCGGCTTCTTTCCTGGCTTGACGGGCATGCTCTGAAGGGCTCGGACCTCAGGTGTCATCGTGGCAGTGAAAAGGAGCGTCTGTCGTTCCGCAGCCGGCGGCAAGACTGAGAGGCATTCCTCCACATCGGGAAGCATGCTGCCAGGGCCGGTGGCGTGAAGCAATCGGTCCGCCTCATCCAGGACAACGTAGCGGACTCGCCTCAAACCGCAGATGGTGTCTTCTCCAGAGGTTCGGACGTGGTCTGCTAGGCGACCCGGGGTCGCAATCACTACGTGAGGTCGCCGGGCCAAGTCAATGGCTTGGGCTCGCATGTCGGAACCACCAGTCACGAGAATGGCCTTGAGACCTTGGGGAGAGGAAATGGCCTTGAACTGCTCGTAGATTTGGAGAGCCAGCTCACGAGTGGGCGTCAAAACTACAGCAAAGATGCCAGTAGGATCTTCAGCCCATTTTTGGAGGATGGGCACAGCAAAAGCAACAGTCTTTCCTGAACCAGTTCGGCTACCACCAATGCAGTCTCTACCCTTTAGAATTTCAGGAATACAGCCTTTTTGAATCCCAGTTGGCCTCCTAATTGCCATGTTTGCAAGTGACTGAACAAGCCATGGGCGAACATCGAGGGCAGAAAAAGTAGTGTTTGGGTCTGTGGGAGCAAGGATCGAGGTTCGGGGCGCAGATTCAGGCTCTGCTGCGACAGTTTTTTGATCATTCTGTACATTCTTCTTGATTCGCGAAGGAGCCTTGATGGTGGATATGACTCTCTTCAGCTCCTCGTCATCTTCCTCGTCATCCTCGTCGTCGACGTCGTGGGGCACTTCTGGCGAAGTCCTTCTGCGCTTGCGCGAAGTTGTGTTGTCGAGGTAGTCGGACTCGTCAGACGACGCAGCATCTGATGCAGCATCGGATACATCGGGAGAGTCGGACGCATCGGTCGCGTGGTCGGGATCGGCGGGCGGCAACATGGCTTTAGTTTTATAAATTGCAGGAGTTGGACGAACCCATTCTGGAGATGCTCATTGGAAATTTTTTGGCGGTGACATACGTCGTAATTGGGACCCTGCGGGTATGGTGGGGCAGACCAAGCCTGTGGGCCCAATTGCGAGCCGGCCTGTAGACGCGCGCTTACACGAGTGATCGCCGTGGATGTCATCACAAGCTAGACAGCCATGGCTTGCAAGGCATATCGGGCAAGTGGCCAAAGGGGGCCATCCGGGGTTTCCTGATGACATGTACGACCAACCCGATGTAGTTGTAGGGAGCCGAGCAGCCGAGCGCGTCTTCTTGGCTCGCCATGTTTGCACGGGTGAGATGCGAACCAGTGAGGACCTGAGGGGACCGTCTGCATGTGGGTAAGCGGGATGTGATTGTGATGAGGAGCAGAAAAGTGGGAAGTGGGAAGTAACTGGATGGTTGATTCATTGATTCACGGTCTACTGGCTGACTGTATGACACACTGGCATCTAGACCGCGACGCCCCTCAGACAAGACATGAGACACTGTGCATCGAGTTGAAAATGTCTGATGTGCAAAACAAGCCCAGCAGGCAGCCCAGTGAGAGAGCAGCATCGGGCGCTGCGCTGAATGGCAGGGTAGCTTTGTGGTGATACAGGCTCAGGGCCCCCAAGGTGGGTGTCGAACGATGAGCTCCGATGGGCCTTGGCCTGGGCCGGGGACGGGCGGTTGGGCCACGTCGATGCAAGGCGAGCGCCCTGTTCCACATCCCCACCATGCAATGCGCATTGCGGCGCTCCGGGATGCGATCCGGGCATGACAATGGACCCTCAGGCGTTGACGGGAAGACATGGTGGACGAGGTGAGGGAATACGGACGATTGATTCGCCCGGCGCATGGAAATTGCATGGCGCCATCACTGACAAGCCCAACGCGGTGCCAGAACAGACGAACCGAGCAAGGAGACAAGGACAAAGCGACGGCATATGATCTCTTTAGGGCATCAGAATGTATGTATCGCATGGTTCATGACTGCGGCGTTTAGCATTCAACGGGTAAAGTCTGACCATGTCCAGGCGCCGGGAGCCCTTAGACCCCGGCTGAATGGTCTGGTCTAGACTGGCGCGCCGGCGCCACCGACGGCGAGAGGCATGGTGAGAAGTGATGGGGAGAGTGCGGGTGAGAGGTGAGAAGTGAGGGGACGAAATGATGGTGGTGGAGGCGGCGAGTAGGATCGGTGCGGATCCAAGAATTGGGGATTGCTTTGTCGACAAAACTTGATGGAGGTACGGCGTTGTGAGTTGTTGGTCCGTTTTGCTTCTTATTCCTGCTCTTGCTTTTGGGGGCCCTTTTGCCTCTCACCGTCTCGTCCTTCGATGACGCCGGATTCCTCACCGAGCGCAAATCACTGCAATAATTGTTGCTTTTTGGCTTCGATGACAGTCTTGAACTTTGATCCCGTTCATCGTGGCTCTCTCTAACCGCCCAAACATGGCATCAACGCGCGTGCCGCCTGAGCCACGGTGCGCCGGGCCCTGCAGAGTGACAGCTAGAGTGCGCCCCCGGTTAACCTCTCGTCAACCTGGCTAACCCCCCAGGTACAGTACCTCCGAGGATTCCCCTCCCGCCCCCAAAAGTCAAAGAGGCAGAGCCAACAGCGAGCATCCAGGTGCGCCCGAAACGTCCCCCGCCCCGACCCTAGCGCCCTCCAAGCGACAACTGGAACCTGAACCCACTAGGACTAGGGACCAGGACGCTGGGCCAGGGCAGTTAACCGCCCTGATCGACTTGGCCATGGGCGCCACCACCACTCACAGCGCAAGCCTCGCTGACAAGGTGCACAGGCTACCTTGGCATTTGTTGGTTGGTACCTGGATTTCTGCTTGGCTGGGCAGCATGAATTTGAAGTCGGGTCATACATAGTACATGGCGAGGTACTGGGCATGTACCGGAATATGGATATGGATGTGCCGTGCTGTATACGGAGAGAAGCGGAAATGCAGCCAGCCATGGATCAAAGGACAATGAGAAAGACTGGCTCAATGCCTATCGCTTGCACTTCCCCTCATCCACTGAGAGCGCCCTACCGGCGTCACCAGGCCACCTACGCCCAGGTCGCCTCCAGGTCACCCCTCCACTAAAGCCCAAAGGTACCTCGCCGCGGTATCTCGGCGTGCGTGTACTTTGCCGCTGGTACTTGCGACGCTACCTACTCCACCTGCCCACTGCCCACCCTCACCCAGCCCAGAGGGCCCCATGCCCACCCTTGACCCTCTCCATCCTCTCACCTCCCTCCTCCCCTCGTTTCGGATCCTCTCCAAAAGACGTGTCGCCTGTCGCCACGCTCCATTACTGTTTCTGTTTCGCCATATCTTGTCCCCGTTGCCTTGGGCCTCCATCTTCCCTCCCGCCCTCGAGCCAGACTGAAACACATTCTTGCAACCCCTCGCCTCTGGCGTGACCTGCACTCCAATATCTCCTCGCTGATTGCATTATCATATCACCGGCCGCCCACACCCTACCTCTCGCTCGAACCACTGCCAATTCAACCAACAATCACTCTCGTTGAATTGAACGGCTTCTGACGGATTCGCTTTTCGTTATTAAACCCGACCTTGAACTCCCGGCGATCCTCGCACTCAACTGCAACATTACCCGCAGTCCCCTCTGCCGACGCCGGCCCTACCGTCTGTTGCCCACCACCGACTGCCGGTCCGCCTGCCTAGCAGTGAATAATATATTCTGTGAGGCCGTTGCTGTATCCCCAGCTACGGCCTTGATTCTCTCAACCGCATCCTTCCCCCCCTCTCCTTGCACCATTTGCGAGTTGCCCAAGCCAGCCCAACATCAAAATGTCTGAGCAACCAGCTTCCGTACCGCAGGGCGCTGAGCCCACCGCCCAACCTGTAAGTGCCCCTAACCTTTGCTCTCGATATCACCTGTTACTGACGCTTTCTCCAAGGCCGCCGCTCTTACTCCCATCTCTCTTCCCACTTCCAATGCCGGCCCCGCCCCGGTTCCCCTCCTCCGTCCCGCCATCCCCGGTGCCAGAGGCGGGCGAGGACCTCCCCGCCTAGGACTCGCTATTCCTCCATCCCCAAATGCGAAGCCCGTCGGCAACCAAGGAGGCGCCCTGTCAAGACCGCCCCTGCCTACACTACATCTTGCTACCCCCATGGGAAGCCAAACAACTCCCTACGAACAACCTCCCCGATCCCAATGCGCAAACCAGCCCGGTCAGTCAGCAGGCGGAGGAAGTGAGAGCAGCGCTGCACACTCGAGATCGGGCAGCTTTGGTCCTTTGGACGGCAGAGCAAGCAACCCCACCTCTGCCGGTTCTCAGTACTCAGCCCTATCCTTTGCCTCTCAATATGGCATCGGGGTTTCAAGGACTCAAGGCACTCCTGACCCCGTGTCAGCCGTTGGCTCCATGTACTCTGAGAGAAGCGAGGGCGGCGTAGCCATGGAGAGAGATGGCAGTCTGCAGGGGCTTGAGGCCTTTGATAAGCTGAGCCTTGAGAAGGGCCGAACCCTTGACGTCGACGAACTGGATGAGGAAGGCTGGAGAATTGCCAGCATGGAAAAGAGAATTGTCGAGATTGGAAACCTTGGTGAAGGTGCCGGTGGAGCAGTCACCAGGTGCAAGCTCAAGGGTGGCAACACTGTGTTTGCGCTCAAGGTGAATACAGCAGGTCTTGATTTTTTCCCGTTCAAAACTAATGCGCACTAGGTTATTACAACCAACCCCGATCCCGATGTCAAGAAGCAAATTCTCCGAGAGCTTGGATTCAACAAGGAGTGTGCCTCAGATCACATCTGCCGTTACTATGGTGCATTTGTGGATCCCGCAACAGCTACCATCTCTATTGCCATGGAATTTTGCGAAGGTGGTTCTCTTGACAGCATCTACAAGGAGGTTAAGCGACTAGGAGGACGAACAGGCGAAAAGGTGCTGGGTAAGATTGCCGAGGGTGTCCTTGGCGGTTTGACCTACCTCCACACCCGACGAATTATCCACCGAGACATTAAGCCATCCAACATTCTCCTATGTCGAGACGGAGCCGTGAAACTTTGCGATTTCGGTGTCTCCGGTGACTTCGGAACCAAGGGCGAGGCCAACACCTTCATCGGAACCAGTTATTACATGGCCCCCGAGAGAATTACTGGCCAGTCCTACACCATTACCTCTGATGTGTGGTCGACCGGAGTGACACTGCTCGAGGTCGCACAGCATCGTTTCCCCTTCCCAGCTGATGGCACAGAGATGCAGCCCCGAGCCGGTCTCATCGATCTGCTCACCTACATTGTGCGGCAACCCGTGCCTAAGCTGAAGGACGAGCCAGACATGGATGTGTACTGGAGTGACAACTTTAAATACTTTATCGAGTGCTGGTATGTTCACGTCACTGGCTGGCTACTGCCAAGGATCTTTGCTAACAAGATGACAGTTTGGAAAAGCAACCTCAACGCCGAGCTAGTCCCTGGAAGATGATGGAGCACCCCTGGATGGTGGAGATGCGCTCCAAGCGCGTCAACATGGTCAAGTACCTCTCCTTTGTGTGGGGATGGGATGACCAACCCAAAGCTGCTTAAAACAATTTTGAGGCATCCGAGATTGGTATCACAATGGTAATTTGAACAACGTTGCACCCCCGACGCCATGTGTATGGGAGGTGTGCAACTTGTACTCTGGCATATCCTGCCCATGACAACATGAAAGGCTGGGCCTAGGTCATGCGGCAACTGCCCGATATGTCAATTCGTCAGCTTGCGAAGGGGATTTCCAGATCTACATGGCAAAGCGGGTTGGATCATGACACAAAGTGCGACGAGGTGATTCGCGTACCTTGGAAGTCGGAATAACAATGACGAGGATTATGTTGTGCAGCTGTCGGGATCATTTCGAACTGCAAGATTGTTATGTTGGAAACCTGAATGTTCCGAGAAAGGCGGAAAATATCCTTTCATCTAGCGGGCGCTTTAGCTTCCCACATTCATGTATTTCCCACTAATAGATGGGCAGCGGGTTTTAGGATACAAAAATATTTTACACTTTCATCTAACGTGTGTACCTGTGATACAAGGCGTCATTTGGATCTGCGATCAAAATTACTAGTTACACAGCAATCAGCGTGACTTGGTATAAGCAAAGCCCGGATGTCGAGGCACAGATCAGTGGCTCTGCGGACCACCTTGCGGTCAAGTACATGAGCAAAGGCACTAAGAGAGTGTTGGACAAGAAAGCCATTCAAAGTCTAATTCGTTTTAAGTAGGGGTATCTAATTCTTGACATGCCCTTGCGCAATCAACTGACGATACTTTTTTCACGCGGACGCCTCCTCTCCTGGCGGGTCGCCCATGAGATCTCGCAGAGCAATTGTTGCATAGGCGCTTCGGCCCAGCTGAAACTTGACAACCACGGCAACCTTGTTTGGCTCCGGTGCCGAGGAAGACGCATCCACATCCACATCCACATCCATATCCTCTGCCGCGGGGGCGTTTTCCTCAGGGGCGTCCGCCTCAGCGTTCTCAGCCTCGGCGGCGCCAGCCTCGGCGGCGCCAGCCTCGCCTTCACCTTGGACCTTTGCCTTTTTGGCCGCCGGCTCGCCATTGGCATCGTCGCGCCCCCGCTTGGCCCCGTTGCCGTGGGCGGTCTGCTTCGCCGCCTTGATGACGTCCAGGTCCGTGGGGTGCATCTGCTCCGTGTCGTCAGCGTAGGCGCGGACCTCGACCGACGGCCGGGCTAGGAAGCGGTTCATGAGCTTGCGGTAGCGGCCGGGCAGGCTGAACTCGCGGCGCATGCGGCGCATCTTGTGCGGGTCGAGCGAGCCGTTTGCCTCGGAGCCCATGAAGCTCTCGTAAAATGCGCCAATCTCGTTGTCCGGGTACACAATGTCGTACCCCGGCGTAGGCAGCACAATGTCGTAGACGGTGTAGCGGCCGCTAGCAGCCTCTTCGGCCGTCAAGGGCCGAGCGCGCACGGGGGCGTCGTCGTCGTCGTCGACGGGGTTGACAATGTCGTCGCCGTCCTGGTCCTGGCCGCTGACGAGCGGGGTCGACTCAGCCTGAGCGATGACCAGGTCGCCCTTTACGACGGTCTCGCCGTGCAGCTCCCAGCGCTTGCTGGCCGCGTGATTCCACACGTACGACTGGTAAGCGTGGAGGTACATGGAGCGCAGGCCCCGCGTGATGTGAACCAGCGCACCGACAAAGTCCTTCCGAGACTGTGCGCCCTGCCTGTTGAGGTGGCGGAAAATGCAGTTCTCGGCGGAGAAGCGCCTGGGGAGGATCCTGGCGGCCCTGTCAATGTCCTTTCCAGTCAGGAACAGCATGCAGGCCTGGTTTCGAAGATATTCATCCCGCTTGGACGCCTCCTCGGGGATTTCTCCGGCCTCTGCCTTGGCAGCAATCTCCTCGTCGTAGTGAAGAAGCGACTTGACGGCTCCCTCGTAATTGTCGTTCAGAATCAGCTTTCCAATCTCATGGGTGCCGATCTCATGCGTTCCAAATCTCTGGTGGCCAAAGTAGTTGATCCATCCGTGATCAGCCATGTGGGCGAGGGCAGCCTCGACGTTTGCCTTGAACTTTTCTACTCTCTGCAAAACTGGCTCGTCCTTGGATTCACCAATCGCCTCGCAGTTCTTGATAGTAATAACAAACTCGTTACCTGAGAGTTGGCCCAGGTAAACAGCCTTGTCGTGGTATTCGTAGTCGCCCGTAGAAACGCCCCATAACCGACCATTGATACCAGCGAGGTTCCTCATTCGCATGTATCGCACGGAACACCGCTGGACAGTGACGGCTCTGCGATCCTTGGTTCCGGCATACCCAATGACCTGGGGCTTGACCTTGAGGAAGCGCGCAATCTGGTTCACCGCATCCATGGTGTCTCGGTTTTCCTTGTACAGTGTAAAGTGAAGATACTCGCCCGCAGGCTTCTCCTCGCGCTTTCCACGTTCACCTCGGTTTTTCCTCCGCTGGTTTCCTTTTTTCTGAGGAACAAAACTGGCAATAATGGCGCCAGAGTCATCAGTGTTGGTTTCGATCTGAGATTTGAAGATGCGGCGGATCTCTTGGTGAATTTGGCCTCGCTTGGGTCGGTCGTCCACGGGCTGAGAAGTAACCGACGTCTTCTTCTCGTGGTCACCACCAGGGCCCGCCTTGAAGAGCTCGATAAGCTCCTGAGCAAAAGCAGGTTCGGTCAGAGCCTCGAGAGCAGCTGCGTCTTCGGCGGAAACTTCTCGCAGTGGCTCTGATGGCGCAGCCTCGTTTCCATTTTTCGAGGCATTCTGCCCTTCCTGCTTCGTTTGGTTGTTTTGCTGCTGACCATTGGACTCATTCTTGACCTCAGTTGACTACATTCCAACGTTAGCTTATGAGAGAGTCGTGAGAAGTAGAAGCAATACCGGTGTTTCCTCATCAAGCACACCCACGTGCTTCAGGTGAAGAACCGTGCCATCTTCTTTAATCTCGTTTACTTGGAAGTCGGAGAATCTTTGAAAATCAGCCCTGTTGCGTAACGAATTGGAATAAATGGTCGGCGCTTACCTGGCGCGAATGTCGCCCACCCATGTCGCGGCCAATGGAGTGGCCTGTTGAGTGATGCCGAGGGTTTTGTTATAGGCAGCGCCTCCGCGCGCCACGAAATTGGACTGCTCTGCCATCTCTCCTTCAAATGGTGGTCAGTTACACGGCTTGCGACGATTCTGAAGCTGCGACTGGTATCGCGGGGCGACTGTCGCGACAGGCAATTTTTGTTCCGGCAGTAAACCTCGTTGCACCTAACCAGGAAGGCGGTGGAGCTATGCCATCACTGCCACACCGCCTTCTGTAGGGTAAGTGAGTACCTGATGTTCGTCCTCTATCAATTGTATTGCGCAAAAAGAATAAGTAGAAAAACCATTGTGGTTTAATACATCTATTTTCCTGCTATTTAGATTGTTTTTCTAGAGTTGTATTTGCTAGTGCAGTGAAAACACAAAATGCTTTTGAAAGGGAGCATCGCCTTGCTAAATCCGGGACTTGATGCTTGGTCCTAGGTTTGTCCGAATAATTTGAATATCAATCAACTGCTCCTTCTCCAGAATCTCAACCATTTTCACAACTGGAGGACTCGCCAGGTGTTTTTCCATAGCCTCTTGGTCATCATAACTATTTTTCACATTAGGTTATGCCTCCTTAGTGGAATGCGGGGTAGTTACCCTTCAAGGACAACGAATTGCTCCTTGCTATCATTTAGATGACTGATGCCTTTATGCAACTCATATCGATGGACGTATGGTTCATTTGCTTGGACGTATTTGACACATTCTTCCCAAAGCTCCAAAAACTGGCGAGATGAGCGATCATGAGGTTCTTGCTGCTATTTACGGCAAACTTACCCGTGCGGCTTTGCCTGGTTTGGGTGTGATGACTGCGGTCAGCTGAATGGGCGCCATACCGACTCGGGGAAATAAATCAAGAGTTGGTATGCTGAACAAAGAGATAATACTAGATGCAAATGCAAGTGGCTTTGGATTTCCATCAAAGAGGTACGAGCCGGCAGTACTTATTAGCGAGGGGTTATGGGTTGAACCGGGCTCTTTGCCGCGCCCGTGGAACCGAGACGGAAAATGATTGCCAGGGCCGCATCACGAAGAGGCCAAGCCGAACTATGTCAAATTGGTGTCTAAGTTGCGGAGTGCACACGCTAGGAAAATGCTTCTGCCCCTATCCTTGATAAATATGATTGAAATAATTAATCGTGATTGCGCTTTCTTAGAATATCATGTTGGGTGTAGTATAACGTTGCTAACCAGCCTTCCAGTGCTGGTAAATGGCCCAAAAGGTAATTTACTATGGGAGCCAAACTGGGCGGAAATAATCTTATTTAGGCATAAATTACATTCGTATCGAGAAATGTAGAGGTGCATACGTCTTTTATGGGTTTGGAAGGTACAGTCAAACAGCATGGCTGCCAATTTTACTGGTGAGGCAGGCACCGCCTGACGAGACACCAACATGAGCATCCCGTGTTTGACCGTGCTCGAATTCTTTTACTCTCCACAATACATCTTCATCCTCCCTACCATACCTATGATTGCTTTATTACGTTACTGCACTGGCGACTTTTAGCTTTGCAAAAGCTTCGACCTTGCCTCATTCTCTTTGACATGTCAGCTGCTGACCTGCGCGTTGCCTTGGTGGCGGGACGTGGCCAAACATAGTCAGACAAAGACGTGCTTGGTCAATGTTGATTCTAATCCGCAGCTGAAGAATTTTATTAAATAAGAGCAGAACCCGCTGGCACATACTCAGCATTACGATTCTTTTATATACTGAAAATGGCAAGCAAACCGGCGTATTTTGCAGAGGTAAGCACAGATTCATATGTAGAAAGAACTGCATTACTGACTAGATTAGATCCCTTTGGAAGCAGGGCTCACCTTTGACCCCGACTGGGAATACGATGACCCCTCAGGTTATCTTATTGACACTGGGAGTATGTCGCTGATCCAGCCGCACCGTGCTTACACTAGAGCTCACGATCCATCAATAAACCCCCTATCCACCATTGGCCCTACCGAGTCTCTTGAGGACCTCAAATTTAATATCAGCGATAGTCTTGGCAAAACTTTACAATTGGATCTTTGCGACTCTATCCGTGCCGACTTGGACGACAGGCGCAACCAGAGTCCACGATGGGAAGAAGCCATGGGCTTTCTGGCCGATATCATGGATGATGAAAGCAAAGGTGTGTCGATGGTAGACTTTGCAACTATTCAAAAAGTTCGCCTGGATAAAATGCTGTCCGATATTGTCAACCCGGGAAACAGGCCCATCCCAACGCCGACTGGGTTTCAGAGCGATGTTGCCCGAGCTGAGCGACTGATACGATTGTGGAGAGCTCGATTTAGGGAGCACTATTTCATGATAGATCAAGACCGCTACCACGATTTACCGAGAGAGGGGCGACTCAAAGATGTGGAGATGCGTAACGTGGATGACAATACTCAGGGACACTGGACAGCAAGAGCCTTTGAACCACTGTCGGAACTTGAAGCAAGTCGATTCGAAGCAGGACAGTGAGGGCTGAAACTATCTTCTCGATTACTCTTGCTGACAATCTTAATTTAGCTGGTGGCTGAATCTGGCTTGTGCTCATAGAGACGGCATCGTGGGAAGCGCATTGGAGACGCCGACAAAAGGGAGATATGGTATTGCGGCGTTGCCACCTGTCACCGGCGGCGAGGAAATTTGTTTTCCAGATGGCACAGTCAAATACATAAGGGAGGGAAAAATGTCAGAAATGCACCCATCGCTAATTTCTCAAGTGGGCTCCCAAATCCGTATCCTCCGTGGACATAAGCTGCTGAGCCCGCTTGCCCCCAAAGCAGGTATACGATACGATGGACTGCAAGTTAGGCCCTAACCGTAGTTTATGAACATGACTTACAATCTTGTAGGTACCTAATTCGGCAATACGGTCACAGATTCAACGAGAGCACTGAACTGCACCGCGTTGTGCTCACACTTGAGCGAGTCAAAGATCAATTTCCAATGGAAAACGTCATTGGAATTCCCCGACCTTCGCAGTTGGATGACTGGAAACTCTTCGAACAGTATGAAGAGGACATGATAAAGCAACGAAATGGGCAGCAAGCATGGCTTGATTGGAAGATGGACAAAGCTCAAGAGACCATTGACCGAGAGCAGTATATGAGGACGCTCGCATTTCAAACTTCATTACAACTCGCCAAGGTTGGGGGCGCAATTTCTTCACCGGGATCTATTACGAAAACCAAGGCGCCGCAAAGGTTGACGTAACTAGGAATTGTCTCGCAAAACAAAGAAGTTACCTAACCGCGGTTGTGGGCGAATTGAGATTGTAAGAATAGTGAGGGGCAATTTTCAAGGGTCTAATGGTGGGGTACCAACCAGCCCACCTCTGGCGCTGGCTCATCATTACCAGTGCAACACCAACGACGCGCGCAAAATGGGCAAAGGCGACAACAAGAAGGGCGGAGACAAGGGGGGTGGAAAAGGCAAGGGAGGCAAGGGCAAGGACGCTGAAAAGGATACCAAAGACACCAAGGAGTCAGGCGGCAAGGCCAAGGGCGCCCAGTCCATCAACGTCCGCCACATCCTGGTGCGTCTTGGTTTATTCACCCTCAATTCTGGAATCATATGGTGGCTCAAGGGCTTTCCATGCTGACGAATACATTTTAGTGCGAGAAACATGCGAAGAAAGAAGAGGCCCTCGCCAAATTGAACGATGGGGTCAAGTTTGATGATGTGGCACGCGAGTATTCTGAGGATAAGGCCAGACAAGGTAGGCGATGATGTGCATGGCAGCTGCAGCAGTGACATATGCTGATGATCTGAACATAGGTGGTTCTCTAGGTTGGAAGACCAAGGGCAGCTTGGACCCCAAGTTTGAGGAAATTGCATTTGGTCTGGAGCCCAGCTCAACGGCCAGTCCCAAGTTTGCCGAGGTCAAGACTGGGTTTGGGTATCACATCATCATGGTAAGTTTACTCAATGGCCATCAACAAACCCTCTCTAAATTTGCAATCAGGTCGAGGGGCGAAAGTAGACCTTGCTCCACATCGCTCCATTTTCAGCACAGGTTGAAATGTTTAGCCACGCACAAATTTCACATGAGATGCACACAATAAAATGTTCTATCCGATGCCCAGTATTTTTTTTTATTCCTCGATGCAATGCGGCCGTGAGACGTAAGGCCTAAACCCATTCAGATGCCAGCGGAAGCGGCTAGAGTATAACCACAGTCGTAGAAAGTAGACTCGTAATAAAGTCCGCATCTCTAGACCTCTTCACATCCAACGCCGTCCGTGTCCATCGCTTACTGCTCGGTCTGGAAGTAGTTGAGGAGGATGGAGCGCTCCTGCGACTCCTCACCCCAGTCCTTGACAACGACGCAAGAGCAGTTGACAACCTTGCGGGCGTTACCCTCGCGGTCCAGGACGCCTATCAATATGTTAGTTTGTTTGCCGTCATGATTTCCACATCAAAAACGTACAGAGACCGGCCCACTCGCCGAGCTGCTTGCCGTCGGGGATCTTGATGAGGGGGATGTTGTGCTCGTTGCAGAGAGCAATGACGAGCTTCTTGTAGGCCTCCTCCTCGCAGTTCTCGTTCAGGACACACATGTGAGCCTGTCGTCGGTCGAGGGCCTTGGAGGCTTCGCGGAGACCACGGGCAAGACCGTCGTGCATGAGGGCGAGCTTGAGGGCACCCTTGAGGGCGTCGAGAATCGACATCTGGCCCTTGGGGGCATCGCCGGAAACCTCGACCTCCTCAGAGACCTCGGGGGCGTTGTTCTCTTCTACGTCCGACTGCAATTCGGTTAGCCACATTCATTTCCCCCACCATCGCACAAAAATATTGTCCGGGCGCAAAATTTCTAAATGCGCAATCGGCACCGTTTAAACCAGCGCTTTCAAAAACTCACCATTTTGAATTGACGAATGTCCAGATGATCCTCGAAGACTGAACGAAATTTTGAAAAGAGTTGGGGAAGGGGGGGTTGACTTTGCGAGCGTCGTTCTGCTGGTGTCTTTTTTCAGATGGTATTTTCGATTAGAAGCCATTCGCTTGGGAGGCGCACACGTGACGGACAACTATTCCTAAATAAGAAAGTGCCCCACGTCGCTCCTTCCTCATAACCCTAAGCACGTGACATGAATCATGTAATCAAAGTCAATTGGCCAGTTCTAACTAGCTACTTAACTTACATGGTTAGAACTGGCTTGGTGACGTGCCATGTCTAGGCCTTTGGTATTGATCGCATGTTTAAGACTGCGATTTATTATCCAGAAGCGAACCACATGACGAACCAATGATAAAGAATGTTGTGGTACATGGCATTCTGAGAAGATAATGAATATTCTTCTCAAAGCTAAATTGACCAGGCTCATAGAAGAACATACAAACCAGATACAAATGAAATACGATATTGACATATCCAACGATAGTTCTCCGGAGGATAATAAGCAGGACAATTCATGGGTCTTGATGTTACGCGCAAGAAAGCAATCGCTAGTCAAGTTCTGAGCTTTGCGACATTTCACTGGTGTAATGGTTCAATCACGGACCCTGCAATTGTGTGCTCCACTATTAAGCGATCAATGATTGGCGAATTCAATTAGGTGGTCATTGGCACGAGGTCATATATTATCCATGATACGGACTGATTGGGGATGTCTCTTGGAGTCTTCGGTGTCATTAACCCCCCAAAATAAAATAAAATAAAGGATATCTGATTGCAGTTTCAATCCATTGTTTTGCAGTTTCCATTGTTTCCAATCTCTCGTCGATGTCCATATCGTTGGGGCCAGTGCATTGAGGTCGTGGATGGGCTTCGCCAACATTATATTCCTGTTCCTCAAAGGCCTGATAGACATAGAAAACTCGTGCTATTCCCTCGCACCCACTTACAGATGGCTCAAAAAGAGACTTGTATGTCTGTTCTTGGGCTGACATCTTGGTTCGTACACGTAAAGATAGAAGGCGGGTCGTGTGTTATAGAGTAGGGGGTGGCGAAGTCACAATTGAATGGGAATCGCTCGTAAATTGCGTCGTCGTCTTGTGATAATTGCAGGATTCTGAACTATGTACAGAAAAACAAGCCCAGGCGTCCAGTAACTACGCACAGCTTAGAAACCAGAAAATGCTCCTTCCCATTACCATGTCAAAAACTGCATGCCTATGGCCAGGCTCCTGTATTAGTAATGGGCGGCGTAAACATTGTGTGTGCTACTTCCTGTTGTGATTCCACTAATCCTATGACTCAGGCACGGCACCCCCAACAGCCCCAGCCGTTGGGCGTCACTCCTTCCCGTTATAATGGCAAGCCTGGATACCAACTCTAATTATGCCCACCTGCTGCCACTTATCCCTTGAGAGAAAGAACACCATGTGCCTTCAGTACTGTACAGGTAATGTATTTCTAGTGGCAAGACTTGAAATCCTAAAGCCTATTGCCGTCATGGAACTTGCACTATTAAAACTTGGCCTGATAGTCCTAACTTTAGGCGCTGTAGTGGCTGGAGCCTCTGAGCGCCGCATCACCTTGGTCATTGTTTATTACCATTGCATACTTTTAAGAGCTTTACCGACTCTATTGTGTATGTCCGGACAGAGTTGCGATCCCTGCTTATACTACGAATTAGGACTAATACATCAATCCAGAAAACATCCTTATACCCAATCCAGTTTCAATCCCTGTAAACACACCCCTAGCATATACGATAGCTCTAAACTACTTTGTTCTTTGGCTCATACTCGATATCTTTACGCTATTCCTTTGCGTTGGCAAGGAAGTCAAGTAGTTCTGTAGTTGGAGGACCGAAGGTTTACTACTAGTGGATGAAATGAACGAGCAACGAATGATGCTAAGTTTGAGGCATCCCAACGATAACCAAGAGGCCAGCGTGGGTCCAAATTTGTCGTGGATGTAAACTGAGAAAAGAGCCATTGGAATGATGTGCCAATGTAAACAGAACTCGCTAAATCTGACAAGCCCAGCTGATAAAGGGACATGCAATGATGCTAATTTACTCGAGAGATTATATTTAATACAATGTCACTCTTAGAACTCACATAAAGCGAGACACAATCTCCCCGTAGATCTCATGCGTGTACGGACAAGATTGCAACGGAGGTACTTCTCCACCATGGTCACTGCACAACACTGAGTCTAGCCAGAACAACGACAATATTTGTTCGGTTCACAAAGCTATTTGTGAATGTACTAGTGCAGTCGCAAGGTTTGGGGTCTTATTCCGTGTTATGATTCTTGATTGTTCTTCTAGCCAGCATACAGGATTTCCTTGTTGTTGTAATTGATCACGTGAGCATAATCATTGTCGTAGGTCACACGTGACCCGTCGCACACCCTCAGGAATTTCCGAGACCCACCTTGCCCTAACTTAAGCGACGTTGACTTTTCTCAATTTTTTTTCCCTTTGGACTCTCTCCAAACCAAGCTACGACCAACGACCAACGAGGTGAGTCAATATTGCTACAACGCGTTCAACGAGAAGGAGAATGTCTTCCACCATGTCAGGGAAGAGAAATCTTGAACGCCGCTGGCCGTGAGGCCTTTGATTCTGGGACGCACCACCGGCGACGTTCTCGACACTCTCTTCCCTTCAGCACTGGGCGACAGAACCCTCGACGGATCGTTGAGGGCACTCTTTCGCTCGCAGCCGGAAGGCTAACATCAATTGCTCTGGCAGATACCTCATATCCCATCTTGATTTGAGAATCTCCATTCCACAACCGCCAAAATGGTCCGCACCTCCGTTCTCCACGATGCGCTCAACGCCATCAACAACGCCGAGAAGGCCGGCAAGCGCCAGGTCATGATCCGACCTAGCTCCAAGGTCATCATTAAGTTCCTCCAGGTTATGCAGCGCCACGGTAAGTTCGAAAAATTTGTCAAGACGTTCCCCCACTTCCCCCGTCTCCACCATTCGGCATGATAACTAGGGCGACTGTCGATACTGCTCCACGACCCAGCCCCTATAAATTGCCGATAGATTAAAACTCGGAGATCTTACACGTTTTTCTGATTTATTTTACCCATGACGTCTATACGTTTAATCTCTCGAAACATACTGACAAAATGTCCTCCAGGCTACATTGGCGAGTTCGAGGAGGTCGATGACCACCGCTCCGGCAAGATCGTCGTCCAGCTCACTGGCCGCCTCAACAAGACTGGTGTCATCTCTCCCCGCTACAACGTCCGTCTTGCCGACCTCGAGAAGTGGGTTGTCAAGCTGCTCCCTGCCCGTCAGTTCGGCTACGTCATCCTCACCACCTCCGCTGGTATCATGGACCACGAGGAGGCCCGTCGCAAGCACGTTGCTGGCAAGATCATTGGTTTCTTCTACTAAATGGGACGGAAAATAAAAGTTGTCTAAAAAGGCCTGGCATTCTCGGCGTTTGGGAGGATTATGATGACTATGACCGATGCGATTTTTTATAGCCGTCGAGCTTATTCGCACACGCGAGCACTGTGTAATGAAACCTTGCGAGATGTTCAGAGCCACCTTCACAAATGCTGTCCGTGCCTGTAATGATTGATTCCCGTTCATTGATATGGGAGATGACGTAGTGCTATAATGTAGATAGCATCATCTGCTTTAAGCTCGACAATCCGAGCTGTTCATGGTGACGAATCTCAGCAAGCTGATTGAATTTCTGCACCTGCTCCTTAGTGGTGGATGGCAAGTGGGGCGTTGCGATTCATCCCGGTCAACCACTTTGTTTACTTTGGCTGGCGCTAGCCAGTCATAGGCAAGACCGCCTACGTCTGTCGAAGCACATGCAATAACTCCCCTGGACATGATTCTGGAATAACTTCCGACGACGAAATTGGGCCTGTTAAACCTCTTCCCTGTTGGATCGACGCACGCCTGAACTCTACATATCCTACCTACCACTGCGACGATCGATCGACAACCCCCAACGCGAGCCTGAGCTTCCTCAGCACCCTTGTTTACTCTACGTTGTCGTTGCGAATGCTGGCCGTACAATGATTTTGGCATCTTGAATCCAAAACTCCGATTTCTCTAAGCTTCTACTGGAACCAAGCAACCTCGCTCTATTCGGCCGCTTCGCCTTCGTCGGGAACGGGGCAACGCCATCATGATACCGATTCCTTCGGCGCCACGGCGCCAACTACTCTCTGCTGCGGCCGTCGTCTCGTTTTTGATCTGCGTCTACACCCTTATGCATATATCTCCCGAATCCGACAGCCCTCCTATACGACTTCCTACTCCTCTCTCGAGCCCCGAAAATGTTGGTGGTACAGCTGGTGGTCCGATGCCCAAAAAGGCACCCGGAGGGGTACACCCTATCACGTCTCTCATCAGCGATGCCGATCGCGAGTTTCAAGAGATGAAGAATCGGCAATCAAGGTCGCTCAAGGAGGCCGTGACAGAGTATCGCAGGCGATACCAAATGCCTCCACCTCCGCACTTTGATAAGTGGTTTGAATTCGCGAAGGCAAACGACGTACAGATGGTGGACGAGTTTGATACGATCCATGATTTGATTACGCCCTTCTGGGCTTTGAAACCTACGACTATCCGAGCGAGGGCGAGGGAAGCTTTAGGGTTCGATAATGGCTTGATTGGTGTGGCTATTCGAAACAATGAGATTACACACATCCAAGGGGAGCCCGAATGGCAAGTGAATGCCACAAAGAGCATGCTGGCTAGGTTTATGAAGCATTTGCCGGATATGGATCTTGCTTTCAACATGCACGACGAGCCCCGAGTTATTCTGTCCCACGAGGATGTGGCTAGTTTGAGGCGAAAGGCGAAGGAAGAAACTATTCCCTCTGCTTTTGCTGTCAAATCACCAACCAACCAATTTACCAAGACACATGCTGATCTAAATGATGGCAAGTCTTTCGAGGAGACCACACTAACACGTTTCAACTCTTACTCGCGTCAGCCAACTTGGAGCGACTCTCGAGTTTCTTGTCCGCCCAACACTCCGGCTCGATACCTCGAAGAAGAGGAGAGAAAAGACGAGAGGAGCAGATATGCTATGAGTGAACTTGGGTTCATTTACAACACGACGGCGATGTCTGATATCTGTCTTACCCCTTCACTTAGCTCGACGTACGGCTTCTTCGATAGCCCCAACACATACAAGGTTGTTCGTGATCTATTCCCCATCTTCTCCCAGTCCAAGATTTCTTCCTATAGCGATCTCATCTACCCGTCTCCTTGGTACTGGAGCAATATGGTGCCCTTCGAAAAGGCCCAGGACATTGACTGGGACAAAAAGCAAAACAAACTGTACTGGCGCGGTTCTACTACAGGAGGATACAGCCGCAACGGCCGCTGGAGACGGCAGCATCGCCAGCGCCTGGTCCAGAAGATGAACGCCCCTGATCAGGCTAAGATCATGACGAACCAGGGCTCACCGGAACAGCCTGATTGGCAAGTCAAAGAGACTCCCCGAGGCGAATACCGTGACCTGGTCGATGTTCACTTTTCGCATGTTGGCCAGTGCGACCAAGGCGACTGCGATGCCCAGATGGAATTTTTCAAGGTTGCTGAATATGCCGAGCAGCAAGACGCCTGGAACTACAAGTACCTGCTCGACATGGATGGCAACGCCTTCTCCGGGCGCTTCTACGCCTTTTTGCGCAGCCGCAGCCTCGTCTTCAAGCTCGCCATCTCCCGCGAGTGGCATGCCGAGTGGCTCCGCCCCTGGGCACACTACATCCCGTTCAGCATGCAGGGCGACGATTGGCTCGAGACGGCACGCTTCTTCAATGACTCGGAGAACGCCGCTGAGGCGGAGCGCATTGCCTCAACGAGCCGGGAGTGGGCGAACAAGGTTGTTCGTAAGGTTGACATGGAGGCATGGTTTTTCAGGCTGTTACTCGAGTAAGTGCACATCAGCATGACATGAAACTTGAAAAAAAAAAGGACCAAGGAGCTAACAAAAAGACAGATATGCTCGAGTTATTGACGACGACAGAACAAACATTGGCTTCGTGCCATGGGGACTGTAAATGAGATGTTGACGAAGCGGCCATGTCTTGATGGATAATAATGAATGGGATGCACATATGGCAAGCATGAATGATGGAATAAGGCGCTAGGTTGGAGTTGCATACATGATTTGGATTTTTATACCCGTATACAGTACATCACTTGAAGCATTGGATAGAGCTCCAGGGCAGTTGATAGGAGCACGGATATATCGAGAATTACAGATATTCTTCTTCATTTTTCAGCATATCTTGCTCTATGATAAATCAAACCTACGCCGCAAGCCCAGAATTCGCCAGATGGATGATGCCATGTCTTTTTTGTTTCGGTATCGCTGATTTCGAGGGCCTCCCAGTCACAAATACAAACGTACAGTTGCCCCATCGCTGAATCCCACCACATTGATATCTACTCTATTCGTCGTCCTCGCCCTCCGCATCTCGGTCTTCAGAAGGCGACCGCCTGGCTGCGGGGCTACCCTCGTGGTCCTCCGCCCTGTCCTCTTCTTGGTCCCAGCCCAGAGGGTGCTCGCGGTATCGCTTCATGGCCTCGCGCATGTCCTCGTTAGGGTCCTGGACGGTGACATCAAGCTGGTCGACGATCTGCTCCTGCTCATCGGCGATGCCAATGGTACGGGCAATATTCTTTGTTCGCTGGGGTCGAACGGTGGACTTTTGCATTACTGGGTAATAATAAACACCCTTCTGGTTGGGGTAGAAGGTGTCCTCGTTGTAGGCCAGGATAATTTCCTCATCGTATTTGGTAGGGTGGTCGAGTTCCGTCTCCTGGGCCGTCTCGTAGGCTCGAAGGCGGTTGAACTGGAAACAACCACCATTTTCGGCTTGGTGCGTGTACAGATCCTCATCGTCGTGGTCGGGGTTCTCGACATCAAACTTGCGACGGAAACGGTCGCCACCACCGCCAGATTGGTTGAGGTAAAAGTCGTAGTTCATCAAGTTCTGCGGCTTCGGGTTGTTGAGAGGATCCTGCTCGTGTGCCTCCAAGGCGGCCTCGTAGGCTTCTTCTTCGGCTTGCGTTCGATCTATAGGCTTGAACAGACCACTGAGGAGGCGCTTGTCGTACTCGGTGGCGCTTTGTACGGGGTTTGTGAGGAACTTGATCGTGACGTAGGCACCGGAGTCGGGGAACGCGTCCAGATCGGGAATAAGAGGAGATACATCGACAAGCTTGAGGTGCTTCTTCGTGGGGTGCTTGACGCGCTTGGGCTCCTTGAATTCCTGTTCGGCAATGTCGAAGCTCTTGTCGATTTTTCGCTTGATGACCTGGGGAGAATCGGCAGAGGCTTCAACGACACGTCGGCCCTTGTTGGCCTTTGTGAGAAGAGCACGCGGTGCAGGGCCATCGTGGCGTCTAGGGGCCAGAGAGGAGATGTACTCGGTTCGTCGAAGGAAGGAGACGCTAGCTTCAGCGACCTTTGTTTTTCCGAGGGCAGCAATAGGCCTGAGGAGCGGACGGTCGTGAGGGTGAAGCGTGGGAGGATGAGCAGGAGCCTGGATGGCTGTGGCAAAGTTAGCATGAACGAGAGCCTTTACAGGCCCAGAGTTGGCAACGCACATCGTTCGTCGCCGTCAAAGACACCAGGCATTCCCACCAAGTCGAGGGGCATGCCCAGCTCGGCATCGGCCTCGATATTCAGGGGCTGCTCTCTGGCCAGGCGCGAGGCAAAACCAGGAGTAGTGTACTGGCCACTAGCCAGACCCGTGTTGGGAATGTCGAGCAGCTTCGGAGGGTGCGGCGGCGGAGGGAGCGCATTGCTGAAGCGGATGCGAGCAATGAAATCTTGGTGGATCATGCGCTCGCCGGAGCGAGGCGCGGAGGACGACATCGTGAGCAAATATGGGCGACGATGTTCGCCGCGAGCGATTGGTTCTGTAGCAAAAGCAGCCGAGATGTCGTCGTGTTGGTGTTTTGGTGGGAGAAATGCGAGAGCTAAGCCAAAGGTGAGGTGAGGTGGTTGAAGCGCGGTCGCGCTGCGGGTGAGTTGGAAAGAATACTTTGCGGCGCAAGGCTGAGAAGGAGCTCTGTTGTTAGCGGCCAGCCTCTCCACCACGCGCTCCGCTAGCAACCGCTCAACCACTCAACTAACATCCAAAAATAGCCATTGATGGTAGCATGCGTGTCACGATGATTTTTTGAATTCTTGAGCCGTATGTCATTTCAGATTTCGTACTTTTCATTAAATGGTTTGCCCCCAAGACTCGAGTCTATGCTCGTTTTGATGCAGTCCGAGCCCATTCAGTCTATACTAATAGCAAGCAGTAAAAAGTGCAGCAGATGGCCATGTCCCCATTCTGCAATCTTCCAATCCCACGCCGTCCCTCCTTGATTGCAATACACGCCGTAAGACACACATCGCATTAGTGCGCCGGTTGGTAAAAGCCGGCCACGGTGTTTATACAGGACACGCGGACGCCACGTTTAGCAGCACGTCGTGCCGAAGGAAAAAAAAATTAATCGTGTCTCACTCCAGAACAATCCTTTACGAGCTGTTCTTGGCGTAGTTCTTCTTACCAATGGTAAAAGGGACGTATCGGTACTTGACCATGTGCTGGATTTGTTTCCTCACTGTCCGCGTGGTTAGATGTTTCGTTTCGAATCACTATCAGGGCTGGGCAACTTACTGGTCAGGACGAAAAGGATGAACCAGTACATAACCAGAACGGGCCAGAAGACGGGAACGTTGAAAATCTCGAACCAACTGCAGAAAAAGGAGATGCAGATGGCGCGGGTGGCCCAGTACCAGAACTTGAACTCGGGAAGGCGTCGGATAAAGGGCTTGAACTCCTCGTCTTGCTTGGTGGGGAGGGTACCCACGGCGCCGTCCTCCATCTCATTGTCGATCGCTTCGTTCGAGGGGTCAAACTTAGGCTGCAGGAAGGCCAGGAACAGGTTCAGGAGATAGATTCCGAGCGCGTAAGCAACTAACTCTTGGTCAGCTCGGGTCCACGGGTTGAGAGAAGGGTTGCAGTGAGGGCGCACCAATGTACCATCCTTGCGCAACTAGGATACGGAGAAAGAAGAGGATCAGGCAGACACCAGTACCGACCCATCTGTAGAGAACAAACGGAGTGGACTGATCCAGGAGGGCTTGGTATTGCTATGTCTCGTCAGCCAATTGTTCGTTGCTGTTCGGCGAGGTGGCGATGCATACTCGCTGGAGTCTGGAGGTGTGGACGCTGACAGCCTCGAAAGGGGTCTGCTCGGGCTCGGGCGCATTCATCTTGAATAGTACGTGGGCGGTGCGCGGTGGTTGAGAAATTAGGAGGTCTTTGGTGAAGGAGCGGGCACGTAGAAAAAGGAGCGGCGGGTCGAGGTTGCGATAACAGCGAAAGGAGGGATTAGTGGAGGGAGCCAAGAGGCAATCGCAATTCTCAATGCTAGGATAGGAACCTGGCGTAACGAAGCCACGTTGGCTGCGCCGGCAAATTGCCGGTTGATTACGCCACCTCTCACGGCGCCCTGTGATTGCCTGCTGGGCTCGACCCCACTGCGAATTGCTCGCTGACTGAGGCGAAGGCGTAGCATAGCGTGTCGCGTCTCTAATTAAGCCTGCCTGGGCTCAGAGCGTCCGAGCTGCTGGAGAGCTTCGGCTCCGGCGACATTGGGTTCGCTTGGGCTGTTTCCCGGGGCTCATGCTTTTCTGGGCCGTCCGTAAACCTTCCGCTTTTGATCAACAGCATATTCCACCCAGTTCCCCATAGCTGCGTGCTTTCTGCACAGCATTTTGTGTTACCCAAATTCGGTAGACCTCGGTTGGTGGAGCCCAGTACCAGGGAACAGCTTCCAAAATAGTTCGAGAACGCACGCTGCGTGATCGCATCACGGCCTGTATCTAATAGAAACAATCCCTCTTAGCCCAGCTTAGCTATGCTACAAGGTTTCAAGTACACAAGTTGCTTTGGATACACTTTGCTCTATTCCGTCTTGTCTTTGGTATTTTTTCACGTGACACACATAACGATCGGCTTTACCATCTGCGGCGGTTGCTATTATCCTCGGCTCAATTGCCGACGATTGCCAGGTCTGATCCGCTGCGTCACTGTGGCTCAAGCTCCTAGCTCCTCGTCTTATTACCTGTTGAGCTCCCTTCACCGATAGCCATTATTATTTGTACTTTGCCATTGACTCCAATCAATTGGATGCATCATTATTGACCTCAATTCATTTAGAATACTTGTCCTTGCTCCCCCTCTTGCCCTTTATATCAGTATCAGAATGAATGCCCTTCGATCCTTGAGGCCCGTGGCTACTCGGGTTCCCTTCCTGCCCTCCACTCTTCCCCGGGTAGCTCGTGCCTACAGCTCCAAGACGTATGAGTTTATCCAAATTTCTCAGCCCAAGCCCGGTGTGAGCCAAGGTGTGTTGCACGAACCCACCGAGGGGGTTGCTGCTAAATCGCAAATACAGTGACGCTGAACCGCCCCAAGGCTCTCAACGCCCTTTGCACACCCCTCATCAATGAGCTCAACGAAGCTCTGGTCGGCTTGAATGGCTCCGATGAGACATCAGTCATTGTCTTGACTGGATCCCAAAAGGCGTTTGCAGCTGGTGCTGACATCAAGGAGATGGCCCCGCTCACCTTTTCTGGCGCCTACACCAATTCCTTCATTGAATCTTGGTCGGATCTTACAACGCAGGTCAAAAAGCCCATCATTGCTGCCGTGTCCGGTCACGCCCTCGGAGGCGGCTGTGAACTAGCAATGATGTGCGACCTGATCTACTGCACTGACAGTGCCAACTTTGGCCAACCGGAGATCAAGCTAGGCACTGTCCCCGGTGCCGGCGGCAGCCAGCGATTGACTCGTGCTATCGGCAAGTCCAAGGCCATGGAGCTCATCCTGACGGGCAAGTCGTTCTCCGGTGCGGATGCTGAAAAGTGGGGGCTCGCGGCAAGGTCGTTCCCTACTTATGAGGCACTGATGGAGGAGACGCTGAAGCTGGCCGAGACCATTGCCGGCTACTCCAGGGTTACCGTCATGGCGGCCAAGGAGGTGGTCAACAAGAGCCAGGACCTGGGTCTACGGGACGGAGTCGAGTATGAGAGACGCGTCTTCCACAGCTTGTTTGGCAGCCAGGACCAGAAGATTGGCATGAAGGCATTTGCGGAAAAGAAGAAGGCTGAGTGGTCTCACTCTTAGAGTGCATGGTGCTATGCGAGTAAGACCAGAAGATGCAGTGTATGATCGCGGCTGGTGCTTATTGCAGGTGGGCGAGGTAACGAACATGGTCGTTTCCAGACTAGGTCTTGGCTGTGTGAACTTACACACCATCTCAGTCTTTGGCGAGGCGGGATGGTTTGCCGGGGTAGCTGTGGGTGCATTGGCCTGTTTTTGATAGCGGGCGGCTGAGAAGAGTCACGTAGCAAATCGTCGGTGTGCTTGGTCATGAGGCACCTCGCAAGACGGCACAACACCTCGCATCACGCCTTGGCGATGCGCTCAGTTGTGGAATACAATCAAGCCAAAACTGTACCTAGCAAATGCGCCCAAGCCTTGCAGCAATTTTCATGTTTCGTTGTCACCTTTATGCTGAAGATGTCTCGCATCTCACCCCACGCCATGCCTGTTTTGATCTGTAAGGCTTCATCGTATTCATGCGGCAGCAGCCCGACCCATGTGCGAGAAACAAAACAAGAGCTCGGACACAGCAATAGCAAGCGAGGTCCTCGTCCCGTGGGAAAAAGCACATTTCTCAAACCCGGCTTACATGACGAGACGGCAGAGCCTTGTTTATTTATTTTTCTACTTGCATGTGTGTTTTTTGTCAAATTTGATAGCGGCGTCGTCAACCCACCACAAGAGCACGTATATAGCGGGCCTAGCGTCCACCAGGGCAATGAGTCCCTCTGTTCCCCGTCTCGTAGTGCCCATTTGACTGGGTCGCCCCCAAAGTAGCCACCCCGCCACCCGCTGAGCGACAGATGACACAGGTTTGACCAAGCGCCCAACGCCGTCATCCGTTTAGGTACTCTTTAATCCTGCTTGCGTCTTTGCCTCGAGGCGGTCGCAAATTCCTAGTCTCCCGGAGACTGGGCCATACTTTGCTGCGCTTGCCATGAATACATTCGAAAAGGCCCGGCATGGATCTTGAGAAGGAACTAACGTGCTCTGTATGTATTTGTCTTTGTCCCTCCGCCCGCCTCTTCCTTTTCGTCCCCACCCTTCCGCCTCCGCCTAGCCATCAGAGTTGATGTCGTTTTTGCCGTATCGACGGATGCTGACACTGCGCAGATCTGCACAGAGCTTCTTTACCAACCCCTAACGCTCCTCGACTGTCTTCATACCTTCTGCGGCGCCTGCCTCAAGGAGTGGTTCACCTTCCAAGCCGCAACTGCAGAAAGATCTCCCAACCCGCCGGCTCCTGGGACCGCCACCTTCACCTGCCCATCATGTCGAGCCGCCGTCCGAGATACCAAGCACAATGCCACGGTTGTCACCCTGCTGGACATGTTCGTGGCAGCGAACCCTGACAAGGATCGTTCCGCCGCGGAAAAGGAGGAAATGGCTGGCAAGTACAAACCGGGTGATCAAGTGCTCCCTCAAATCCCCAGCCGCGAGAGAACGACGGAGGAACGACGTGCGGATGACGAAGACCGACGCCTGGTTGACGAAGTGAGGGAGATGAGCCTTCGTGAAGCCGGGGTCTCTTCATCTGCACCCCCGAGAGCTAGGAGACGGCGCGACAGCCGCGATGAGAGAACAAGGTCGAACCGAGACCGGAGCTCAGACGGCCGCAGCTCAGATAGCCGCCAAAGAAGACCCGATCACCGCTCGCGCAGAGACGAAGGCTCGCGGCACCGTTCCGAAAATACCAATGCCGATGGCGAGCGCAGGCGCAGGCGGAGCGAGTCCAGACAGCGTCAGATTGAGCACCAATCATCCATTCGGTCACTCATTAGTTCCGCTGACATGAGCGAGCGTGACATTGAGAGGGAAATTGAAGATTTTGCTAGGCAGATTCAAGAGGAGGGACTACTGGATGGACTTGACCTGGACAATATTGACCTAAGTCGGGATGATGACCTTAGTCGTCGGATCACGGAGGCCTATCGCCGACGACAAAGAGACCGGGCTCGGCAGGAGGCTTCGCGGAGGCAACCGCCGAGCAGCCACTCATCCTCACGGCATGCGGATGCAGCGGGAACGGATGCGAGGTTGCGTGCCCCAGAGGGCGAACGACAAAGGAGCCGTACCCGCCCGCATTCCAGATCGGCCAGTGCAACGAGCCAGACCGAGGAGCGGAGCAGACCTCCTCCATCCGGTTCAGCAACGAGCTTGGATGTCCAAGAAAATGGCCGAAGGTCAAGGAGGCGAACCTCGAGTGATACTCGCAGTGCGACTGTTCCTATTTTCTCCACTTCTTCATCTGACACCAGGCCAGCGGCCCGATCTTCAACAGATCTACCCCTGAGGTCTCAGACATCAGATCCAACAGCCCCTCGATCCAGCTTTAGCGAATCACGCAGCTCAAGCACACCTGCCGTAACAGGTGTACCGCCGAGTACAAATGAAGCGGCCTCAACTTCAGGCAATGGGAGCAACCTTTCCTTTGCCAACCGAGCCCCCCAAGGGCCCCCGGGAAGTAGTCTGAACTCTGCACCAGCGAACCACTCAGAATCAAACGCAGGACGAAGCCGATCAAACCGCCCTGCCGATCTCTCTTTGGTTCCATCTACGGTTACAAGCCCCGGCAACAGCCCAACCATGACTGGGCATCAGAGATCGCGCTCCCAAGTAATGCCAGAACCTTCAATCACGTGCTCACGGTGTAGCAAACCACACATCGAGTATGAGGTTCACTATCATTGTGGGATATGTGCCAACGGCCAGTGGAACCTGTGCCTCGACTGCTATCGGTCAGGAAGAGGATGCATGTACTGGTTTGGGTTTGGCCATGGAGCTTGGACAAAGTGGGAGAAGAAGCGCCAGCAGTCAGATACACCGATCCCGCATCCTCACATCCTCAGCGCAAATCGCTACTTGCCTCCTCGAGGCGGAGCAGATGGTAGAAAGGTGCTCACGCTTGATGACCCGCGCAAGCGACTGGAAAGTGGGACGTTCTGCGCAAAGTGTTTGGCATGGACTAATGAGTGCTATTGGCGCTGTGATGTATGCAACGAAGGAGACTGGGGCTTTTGCAACGATTGTGTAAACCAAGGCCGATCTTGCACGCACCCTCTCCTCCCACTTGCACACGAGGCTACCCACTCTCCCTACCCCAGGTCCCCTGGTCGACCCCCGGCTGCCACACTGCTGACTGGCCCAAACGCATCCAGCGTCGGGGCATTCAAGCCTCTCAGCTTCGCAACAAGATGCGATGTATGCCAGGATCCTATTCCTCCAAGCAAGGCAAGATACCATTGCTACAACTGCACCAGCTCTCTAGTCTCAGAGGCTGCTCCGGGCGACTATGACATCTGCTCCTCTTGCTACGGAAACCTAGTTTCCATCGGTCAAATCAGCCAAGAAAACGGACACGCTGGATGGAGGCGTTGCATGCAGGGACATAGGATGGCTGTGGTTGCATTTACCGACGGCAAGGTTGGGCAGTGGAGATATGTTGCCAAAGACCTCGTTGGTGGTCGTAGCCTACGTTCTGAGGCCCCAGAAAGCTCAGCACACCAAGCCAATGGCCTTCAGAAGTGGCTCTGGCAACAGGGCGACCAAACTGTGGCCAGGCTCATCACGAGGGAAGTATCGGAAACAGCACCAACCAGCGACGGATCTACAACTATCACAAAGCACTTTCCTCCCGATGGAGGGGTTGGTTTTAAGGCAATTGCGAGATGGGCTTGGTACCCGAAAGCCGGATCGGATGATGAGCTCATGTTTCCGCGAGGCGCCGAGATCAAAGAGATCGAGGACGTTAATGGAGACTGGTTCTTTGGAAGCTATATGGGCTGTCGGGGGCTGTTCCCAGCGCCATACGTGAAACTAGATCAGAGACACGGGGGGGATAACTAAAGACGAAAAGCACAAGCTATGATGAGATGAAGTTGACCATGAAATTATGTTGATTATCGATGAG